>ML677348.1:16744468-17330471 GCA_007922305.1 Dermatemys mawii
AAGGGGTGTGGCTTTGGGAAAGGGGCGGGACAGGGATAAAGAGTGTTCAGGTTTGTGCAATTAGAAAGTTGGCAGTCCTAGCCCCCTCTTCCATGGCCACCCACTCCTCTCCATCTCTGTCTCTGAGTCTATCCCAACCCTCTCCTCTCCACTTTTTCCCCTATACCCCTCATTAGCCAGCCACTCACTTCTTTCTGGCCCTTCCTGCCTTAAGGGCAAGTGATGGGGAGAGAGGGGCCAGAGAAGAGCAACTGATGAGTGGGCAAAGGGGTGCCTCAGGGGAAGAGGCACAGTGGGGGCAGGAAGAGGTGAAATGAGGACAGGGCCTCAGAGAGAAGAGGCCAAGGGAGGGTGAAGCCTCAGGGCAGAGCACAAATAGGGCCCCAGTTTGGATGCTGGTGGTCCCGCCACTTCTTGGGAGCTTCCAGGGGTGGCAGTGGGCCTCCAAAGAGAGGTGTCACATCTAGCATTTCTTGCTTGGGTTGGGGAGGCTTAGTCTCCCCAAGCCTTTTATACCCAGGACCCAGGTTCTGTGGGCCTGCAACGTGCAGGCAATCAGTTTAGCTGGCCATGGTGGTCCCTTCTGACCTTAAGGTCATGAGTCTAAGATAGGGCATCCCAATACCTATGGATTTCTCCACCATCACACATTATTGCTCATTTCTAAAGAAGTTGCAGGAAGCCCCATATCAAGACTCTTTATTGTCTCATTCACGTCTCAAAAAGTTAAGTTCCAAGAGCCTTGTTTGCTTTTTAACAAGAGATTACTAGTTTTATCAGATGAGCTGAGGAAATATCTCTACAATGTTTTGGTAGATGGTGTATGAAACTGAAAGGAGATAATGAAAGATTTTACAATCATTTTTTTTTTTTTAAAAAAAAAGGCCACTCGTTTCTAAGAGTATATTCCATAAAATGATATGCTGTGCCCACTAATAGAATATTAGAGGTGGATTTACCTGGATACTGTGGGCAATCTCTTCTCGACCAGACAGGATCTGGGACAAGCTTTGGGTGCCTAGAACATTTCTCAAAGTGGTCTGTGCCAGCAGGTTGGTGGATAAATGGACATCTGTGACATTAGCCACTGAACAGACAGCACTGTGGATTTTGTAGTAGACCACTCCATCAACTTGGGTAGTTACAGAATCTTTCGTAAGAATCTATGAAAAACAAACGTACAGAGATTAGATAATCATCCAGGACACACAAATCCCAACGTTATGGAGATGTTTGTTTCCTGTAGTGAGACAAAAAGTCACTATGATTCGAAGAAATCAAGATAAATTGATTTAAATGGCATCACCCTGCATTTACAATCATCTAAACCAAAGCAACATTTGTGCAAAGTATTTAAATGACTCGCCCAGCAATACGTTAACTAGTTGTGATGATTCTGAGTGCATTTGTCTGGGCATAATCATAGGCAGGATCATGGAATTTAAAAATCGTAGACACGAGAACAGGAAACAAATGCAGCGACTGGATGACATGTTCTTAAATGGTCTGTGGAGTCCCTTTACATAGGCATGCCAGGCAACATTCACCAATACTGGTGAAGGGAGCTGTAAATCCCCTGTGCCCTAGTGAACAATTTTGATGGAGCAAAGGTGATGTTTCCACCACTGCCTTACCACCAGGATAGGTGGGAGGCATCTTTAGTTTGCAGCCAAGGGCTCCATAGAAGCCCTGCCCAAAGAGATTACATAGAGGATGTATTGAGTAAGTATGTTCCCAGGCTATTATGGTCACCGTCCTTCCTGTACAGACCTACCCATATTTGGAACTGGCTCTCTTCATCTCTCCTGCATGTCATCTCCCCACCCCCCTTTTCTCTACATCAGTTTCCCCTTCACCCCAGCTGACTTTCCATCTATGGAGTCTTTCTAACAGGGTGTTATGCTGGGGGTTGGAAGCAACCTCACTGAAGCTTGTGGGCATAACAGTCACTTTTTATAAAGGATAAAAGTAAGAAGCAGTTAAGTAAGCTCTTTAATGGGATCCAGAGCTGAAACAATAGGGAACCACCACCCAAAAATATAGGCCACAATGCAAAGCTGGAATAGGAATTGAGACATGAACTCTGAGTTTTCCTTGGGGTCTGAATGAAATGCAGTTTGTGTATGAGAGAGAGAGAGGAGGTTCAGTACCACAGAAGCACACAAAGTAGGCAGCAAGGAAGTCCCAGATGCAGTGGCGTCCCTAGCTTCTGTTTGCCAGAAGCTGGAAATAGGTGACAGGGGATGGTTCACCTGATGATTACCTGCTCTGTTCATTCCTTCTGAAGCACCTGCATTAGTCACTGTCAGACGACTGGATATTGGGCTAGATGGACTTTTGGTCTGACCTGGTATGGCTGTTCTTATGTTCAGTCAGAAGAGCATTGTAGTATGACCCTGAGAAATGGCCAAGAGATGGAGCTTTTGCACAGAGTGCTGCTGGAAATAGTGGGAAACTATGAACAGAGATACGGTCTCCTGCTGTTTAATTCCTACTGTATTTAGGGAAACAGGACTTTGTAAATTTTTTGTAAATATCAGGACTGCATCAGAGAAATACCTGCCTCGATCATCATTTTCTCCTCCTAATGGAAACAACCCACAAGACCATAAATACTAGCTGACCACTTGGGTCAAAAGGGGTAACAGAGTTTAGACTCAGTGAATTTGACACTACATGAAATAAGACCGTTGAGTTCTTAAAAGCTAGGAGGTTCCTTAAGCATATTTACTCCAGGCCACAGGCATTTAAATTTTGGATGGAATATTTACGAGCAATCTCTAGCAGCACACTATATCATAAAGAACCTTTTCTCAGATCTGTAATATGGAAACTTTGTGGCTCTACCACTATTGATTCTTGTTCCTCCTTTCTTCAGAAACGCACAATAAAATGGCAACTCTTCAAGTAGAAGCACAGTACCGTAGCTTTTTCTGGGGAAGGGGAGATTTCCCATTGACTATTTTTAAAAATGAACAACTTCGGCCAACATTTTCAACCATGGGTTCCCTAAGAGAAGGCCCCAAATCCCTATTAAGGCCTGATTTTCAGAAATGATGAGCGCCTGCAGCTTCCTTTGACTTCAAGGTAATTTGTTAAGGTACATAAGTACGTATTAAATTACCTATCCACAGGCACTAAATGTGACAAATTTGGTCTTTGATCATTGGTTTGTCTGGAAGAACATTAACTTTCTAATTGACTTCAATGAAGGCTTTCGTAATGATGATAAGTTTTGTACCTAATCAGTTATTTACCAGATCTACTTCTTACTAGGAAAAATAGTTATTGGGGATTTATTGTTTGATTTCGACGGATGGTAGAGAGAGGACTAATTATGAAGGTTTGGTAAATTTCAGTTCTCTTGTCTTTCCTCTCTCTCATCTTTGGATCTCCTTACTTCTCCAGCTCTAATCTCACTTTCCTCTTTTTCTAACCCAGAATACTGACAGTCAATAAGAAAAGCCTGCTTGACTTGCCAGGAGAGAGAAGACTGTAACCTGAGCTGGTAGGGTTGTAGTCTTGATTAGGCTCCAGTGTTATTCTGGCGCTAGCATTTGGAAGTAAACAAGTACAGCAGATGAAGTTAAGTCTGTACTGCTGCCAAAGACTGTGAGATAATAAAACTGCTTTCTTAGTTTGACATGTTAAAAACTAAAACTGCTTTAGGTTTGATTTCTAGTTTAAATGACTATCGGGTAGTTGTTACCTCTTGTAGTGGAATATTACTGGTAACAGTTCTAAGATCAACCCTGGTAAACACATCCGTACAAGGAAGAACCATGATCAAACCTGCAAAAAAGAAAAAGAAAAGGCCAAAGCTGAAACACCTTCAACTGAAGGCTAAGCTCTGATCGCATATGAAGCAAACCTCTGGAAAGAACTATTTCT
Source organism: Dermatemys mawii (assembly GCA_007922305.1). Taxonomy (NCBI): domain Eukaryota; kingdom Metazoa; phylum Chordata; order Testudines; family Dermatemydidae; genus Dermatemys; species Dermatemys mawii. The sequence continues at coordinate 16,748,360 of ML677348.1, forward strand.
TTTATGTAATGACAATGGCCCTCAGAGCTATACTGATATTTCATTACCACAGCATTTCCTGATCTGTATGAGGAGGAAGAAGCGGGTTTCATATTTTGATATATATAATGGAAGGAAATGAAGATGTCAGAGTTCCAGTACTAATGTGAATTCAGCATGGCTGAGTAGATAGTGCACTAGATGGAAGTCAGAACTCTGTTCTGTTCTCAACTCCTCCATGTGACCTTGAGCAAGTTTCTTCCTTTTTCTGGGCCTCTGTTTTCCCTCTCAAACTTTTGTCTATTTAGATTGTTAGTTCTTCAGTATGGTGGCTCCTCCTTCAACCCCTGGCCCTACCCACTTTTTGGGCCATATGGTGGTTTTGCAGTGGAAGAGAGGTGGTTATATGATAAGGTGGTCATCCTCCATTCCTACTCCATGTTTGCACCGTCTCACTGTACCTTTTCCAATTGATTGTTTTTCATCTGCATGGTGCAAGGATACTTGTTATAATAATGTAGAGAGCATTCTTCTTACTAGTGATCTTTTTCTATGACAATAGCACCTGAAAGCCCCAGCTACGATACCAAGTATTGTGCGAGGCATTGTATGCACACTTTGTAAGAAACTGTACCTGCCCAAAAAAGCTTATCACTTCAAATAGACAAGACTGATAAAGGGTGAGAAAAAGCAAGTATTATTATTCCCATTTTACAGATGGCAAACTGAACGCCAGGGAGATTGAGTGACTTGCTAAAGATTACATAGGAAGTCTGTGGCAGAATGGGGAATGGAATTCAGATCAGCGAAGTCTCTGTCCAGTGTGTTAAGCACAAGATCATCCTTCCCCTACATGTGATCTTTATTCTATTATCAAGCTAGGTTTAGATCCCAGGATCTGCTGGCTTCCTTTCTAAACAGCAAGAGAAAACAAGGAGCAGACGCACTGGCTCAGGGACAAAGAATTAATCTGTCCTTTTTACTGTGCCCTGGACATATTCCCTACATCATCCATTCTTTAAACAAGGACTTGAGAGAACCTCAGATGCAGAACATCTGATTACAGTGAAAATAGAATAAAACCGCATTTACTCACCTGGGCCCTTTGCTTTTTTAGACACTATACGTCCCAGCCGAAATACAACAGCACGTTCATATTCTTTGACAATCTAGGACAATATTTTTAAAATAAGAGTTTAACAGTAACACCACCCTTCCCTCCTGCCTGACCTTCTATCTTTCAAACCACATGGAAATGACAAAATACACCTCTACCCTGATATAACGTGGTCCTTGGGAGCCAAAAAATTGTACCGTGGTATACGTGAAACAGCGTTATACTGAACTTGCTTTGGTGTCAAACTTGCTTTGGCCGCACTCCCCCGGAGTGCTCCTATACTGCATTATATCCAAATTCGCCTTATATCAGACCGCGTTATATCGGGGTAGAGGTATAATTATAGCAAAGCTGTGTAGGTAATTACACATTTTTGATCTTGTTCTCCCTCTAGTCCCTCACCTTGTCCCTTGCTGTGGAATATCAAGCCCTGATCCTGCAAATACTTATGCATGTGATCCCAGATGCCGGCTTCTTCCTTTCCCTGGGAGTGCTCAACTCCTATTCGGTCCCATCTCCACTCCACACCTTCCTTCCCTGCCCCACTTCTTATCACCCCTGCTCCGCCCTGCCCCTCCTCTGCTCCCACCTCACCTCTTTCCACCCAGTTCCGCCCCTTCCCCAGTTACACTCTGCTCCTGCTCCTCCTCCTCCTTCCTCCCAGTGCCTCCTGCACACCGCAGAACAGCTGATCGTGGTGGGAGGGAGGCACTGGGAGGGAAGGGGAAGAGCCGATTGGTGGGGCCGTTGGTGGGCAGGAGGTGCTAGAGGGGTGTGGGAGGCAGCTTGGCTGCCAGTGGATGCTGAGCACCTACTATTTTTTTTCAATGGTGATCTAGGATGTGGACCTCCACTTGTATTGGTTTGTACAAATATTGATCAGTTTTTCTAGGTCTCTCATCCCCAGCACCTCAGAAGCAGCCATTAATTTATTCTCACACTATCTCTGTGAAGTAGGGAAGTAGTATCCCTGTGTGAGAGCTGAATACACAGAGAATTTAAATGACTTGTTTGAGGTTATACAGGGAGCTTGGAGATGAACATGGACCAGAACACAGAACTCTTGCATCCCAATCTTGAACCTTAACTACAAAAACTATCCTTTATCCCATAACATGAGGTACAAATGGCTTTTGTCCTGGTGAACTACATAACAGCAACAGACCGTTCTCTCGGTGCTCCCATTCCCATCAGCTTACCTTCAAGCACATCCAGATGGAGAAAGGGAAGGTAATAAGCACGAACAGGAATGAAAGAGAAACCAGGATCCAGCCACAGGCCCCAATTCCTTCCCTCTTATCTGCTACAGAATAAAAAGACGGGAACCGTTGTCCGTTGCCTGGTCGTTCTGCTGAGTTTATAGTAAAACATCTGGCACAACAAAGAAACTCTACCTGAGGAAAATGAGAGGGACTCCCAAGACAATTTAGGTTTGAAACTTCTGGTGTAGAGAGCTGACCCATTTGCCTAATACCAGAAGAGCTTTAAACCAGTGATTGTCAAAATGTGCAGATGTGTGACTAGTCCTCTGGGAGTTCTTTTCACTCGCTGGTCCTACTGCTTTTCCTCAGCACCATATTATTAATAATTAATTGTGTTGGGATAGAGCCTGGAGATCCCAAATGCCAGGGGGTTTTTAGCAGGGGAGGAGGTACTTAGGAGCAGAGCCGCAATGAGGCAAGGAAAAGGCAGAGATTTTTTTTCACAGGACGGGTGAGGCAAATCCAGCCCAGCCAAGCCCCATACAAGAGGAGCAGCTGGGACATAAGCAACAGGAACCAGGACAAGAGAAATGGAGGGAGCCGTCCTGGGGGAAGAGCAGCTGCAGCAATCAATTTTTCAATGGAGAGTGTGGCCATAACTGATTTTTGTGGGCATGCTACCAAGAAGCTGAAGGTTGCTGCCTCCTCCGCCTCTTTGCTCCTTGCTTCTCCACTGCTCGGAGAGGAAGCAAGCTAGCGGCTCAGCACCCCAGAGCAGGATACAAGGGAAGCATGCTCACAGGCTCTGAGGTCCCGACAACCTGCTTCTGCACTGGGTTGAACGCAGCCTGTGGAGGGCGGGGGGGGCTGCTCTTCCCTGTATGAGGACGCCTATACCACAACTAAGATCTTTTCCCTGCTCTCTCTGCTTGGGATTCAAACTTCGTCCTGTGTAAAACTTCTAAAAAAATATGTTCCCCACCACAATCCCTGAGGGGAGAATGCTGTGCTCTGCAGTCCTCTGCTCTACATTTCTAAGGTCCTTGCTACAGATTTAATCCTTCACAGGTTCAGAGGTTTGGGCCCAGGAGGACCGAGTCTCAGGCCTTGTTTGAAACATCCTGCCTTTCCTGTTCACACTTTTTGCATGAGAACTGTGTGTGCATCTTACACTAATACTCTACATTTGGGAGAGTTTGAATCCAGGCTTTTGTTCTGACCCACTGGGACAGAAAAGACACATATCTGGGGGTTAGATTCAGGCCAGTTGCCAAAAAATATCATTTGGTCTTGCTACTGCTGGAACCAATGATTTGAGCAGTTCTCTTGATCAAATTACCATGAAAACCTCAGGTACATATGGCTGAGGCCAGACTGGCTTAGGGCGCTCCCCATTCAGCTTGTATGAATTCCATTCTTAGGTGTCAGCCACTTCCCCTGCATTGAATAGGGAGCCTAACTTGGGGCTGAGGAGTCCACTGGCTGGCAGGATGCCTCAATGTTAGGCTTTACATGTCAGTGTGGCCATACGTATGTCCCTTGTGGATCTAGCTTTCTGTACCTGATGCCCTCCCGGAGTGAGTTAATAGTAAGAAATAAAATAAAAAAATCTTCCAAGTTATTTCCTCTTCTGAGTTTCCCAGTGCCTCAAGTCTCTTCTGCATCTGTCTTTTGAAGGGCCAGGGTTCTGGGACCAGGACTATTTTTATTTTGGGATCTTTTACCGAGCTGAGCACTATTGGTGCTTTGACCATCACTTTGTGAGAGACAAAACTAAGTGACTATAAGGCCACATGTTTAAGAGAGAAAGAAAGATGTGCCCTTATGGAAAAATCTTATAGGATTTAGTACAAAATACTACCCTTTATACAGGTTTATGGAGCAATCCTATAAACTATAATAGAGAATTATATCTCTATCCTAGAATTCTGTAAGATGGTCTAAAACCCTACAGAATGTTTATTATTCTTTATTGAAATCTATAGGACTTTTTCATAAGGATTACGTTGCTCTTGATTGCTAAAACCAAAATGCTAGATTGTCCGTCTTATCTATTATCATCACACAAAATTAGTAGCGATTAAAAAAAAAACGGGGCTGTTGGATGGCTCCAGGGATGCGCAATGGAATATGGGGGTCTTTTACCTGGAGTAGTTCAGACACCCTGTCCATGGGTCAACATAAGAATGGCCACAGTGGGTCAGACCAAAGGTCCATCCAGCTCAGTATTCTGTCTACCGACAGTGGCCAATGCCAGGTGCCCCAGAGGGAGTGAACCTAACAGATAAGGATCAAGTGATCTCTCTCCTGCCATCCGTCTCCACCCTCTGACAAACAGAGGCTAGGGACACCATTCTGTACCCATCCTGGCTAATAGTCATTAATGAACTTAACCTCCATGAATTTATCTAGGTCTCTTTTAAATCCTTTAATAGACCTAGCCTTCACCTCCTCAGGCAAGGAGTTCCACAGATTGACTGTGTGTTGTATGAAGAAGAACTTCCTTTTATTTGTTATAAACCTGCTGTGCATTAATTTCATTTGGTGGCCCCTTGTTCTTATATTAGAGGAAGACGTAAATAATTTTTCCTTATTCACTTTCTTCATACCATTCATGATTTTATATACCTTTATCATATCCCCCCTTAGTCTCCTCTTTTCCAAGCTGATAAGTCCTAGCCTCTTTAATCTTTCCTCATATGGGACTTGTTCCAAACCCCTAATCACTTTAGTTGGCCTTTTCTGAACCTTTTCTAATGTCAGTATAGCTTTTTTGAGATGAGACCACCACATCTGTATTCAAGATGTGGGCGCACTACGGATTTATATAAGGGCAATAAGCTATTTTCTGTCCCTTTTTTAATGATTCCTAACATCCTGTTTGCTTTTTTGACTGCCGCTGCACACTGTATAGACGTCTTCATTGAACTATCCACGATGACTCCAAGATCTTTCCTGATTAGTTGAGTGCAGTGAAAAACCTAGAAAGAATGATAAATAGTTCCAGTCCGTATTGGACCACTGACTGAAAGCTGTTACCTGTTCTGTTGCTTGGTGGCTTAGGTGAAATGAGTTGGTGGTCTCAGTTCAATTCTCAGGAGCCCTCATTACAAAACCACTCGCATAACTGGCACCATCACGGCTAGTCTTAGTAGAGAGAGGCTAAGGATTATATGGGTCTGGACTCTGAATTAGCCTATCCCCTATAGGTGTCAGTCCCCAGATAAAGGCAGGACAGACACAGACACAGACACAGACACAGACACAGACACAGACACACAGACACAGACACAGACACAGACACACACACACACACACAGACACACACACACACACAGACACACACACACACACACACACACACACACACACACACACACGTTTCTTGGGGTTATTTTGCAGGAAGAATGGAAGGAATACTTACGAACTAGAGTCTCTTTACTCTCTTTCCCGGGGGAGCCTCTCCCAGAATCCATCTCATTCTAGAGAAATCCTTATTGCTCCCCAAGCCGTAATGAAGACACCTCCTCAAATGGCGTGCAGCTTGTTAACCTGTCTGAGAAGAAAAGCAGAGTGGCAGAAGAACAAGCTCTCACCTGTGAGCGAGTCCTCAAGGGATTAGTTACCCAGGTGAGGGAAGAATGTTTACAAAAACAAAATCTGATGGGTCATGTTCCTCTCTGGAGTAATGCCACTGGGTTCAACGACTTTACTCCAAGGCTGAATTTGGCCCAGCACTTCTAGTTCCTGCAGAATCGTCTCTGGCCACGATTTCTACACACATCAGCAATGAATGGCACCATTTTCAAAGCTACGGCAAAAAAAAAGAAAAGTCGTCATAGTTGGATTGTAAACTCGCTATGACAGGAATTGTTTCTTGGGCTGCACCATTACTGTTTCCAATGTAATGGGGCCCCAATTTTGTTTAGGGTCCCTAGGGCCCCATAGTGCAATACATATAATAAGGTAAGGATGCCAATGAGCTTTCAAGGAGCATAGTGAATCCGTCTTCTCCTCTTGTTAGCTCATGAGAGACACCTTAAAGTCGTTATTATTAAACATTTATATTGCAGTAGGACCTAGGGGCCAACCAAGTTGAATCACTATTGTGCTAGACACTGTACACACATATGGAAACTTTTTCAGCCTTTAATTCCTTACATTGCCCAGGAATTATATGGCTCAATCATCCTGGCAGAACGAGCATGAGGAACTGTCTCTGGACAGATAAGCAGTTGATCAAAATCACATTCTCTGGTCTCTTGGGGCCAAATCCTGTTCCCATTGAGATCAAAAGGAGTTTTGGTATTGCGATCAATGGGAACAGGCTTTGACATTTGGAGAGGAAAGAACAAAACCACTCCAGCAAGTGCAGTGTTGCGTATATACCACAGGTATCAAAGGCTGCTGATGCATGTGAGAAAGCCAGCAGATAGCTGATCTTTATCCATTGCAAGGGAGAAATGAGCAATCAGCAAGGCTAGAACAGTCTCTACCATATCCAACTCATAAGTTCATCTGCAAAGAATCAAGGAAATATGAAGGCTCCAGACAGTGTTCCCTCTAATTTTTGCCAGGCTGTGTGAGCAAAAAAATTTCTTCTGTGCAAATTTTTGTGGGCACGGTGTTTCGCCGTGTGCGTGGGGTTTAGGATCTGTGTTCACACACACATGCGCACAGCTTACAGGGAACAGTGCCTCCAGAGTACCTTAAAGTCCTCAGTCCCTTGGTTAGCGTACTCCCATTAGTATATGTTCATAGTCCAGAGACTGGAGCAGGAAAGTGGTGAAATGGATGTTTCCAGGCCAGGCCACGGCCTTTTAGCTTCCGCCAAGTGTCACGTAAAGGGAAATATGGTCTTACTGTAGAAGATGGTGTTTGGAGTCACATGGGCTTGTTACATGTCCATCACCCCCACCCATATTCTAGTTAGAACATTCACAAAAAGTCCATGAAGTGTAGACTGGTGTTTTCCAGGGTCCAGTGTGCGCTAAGTGTTCCTTAATGGGCCATTTAACTTGACTTGGCTCTTCATGTGCTGGCTAAATAGCTTGTGGGCACTATCACAGGAGCACACATGTAGTAAACATAGCTAATAGCCATAACTTCAGATACCAAGATGAATATATATTCCTAGAAATAGCATAATCATAAGTACCAACTATTTCACCTACATGACTATTCCCAAAAGATTCTGAAAAAATCACATCATATACATGAGACGCTGTGTGCTAGCACCGTGCCCCACTGGAGTTTTGTTACCTGTTATGTAAGAACAGAGATGGAGCCAGTGTCATGAGTCTGTCTAGCTTAAAAGGTCAAGGTTAATTTTTAGGTGTTCAGGTGTGACTGCACCTTTAGTCAGTGAGGGCATACTGGCTGGCACACATTCAGGTTAATGGGCTTCAGTGTTCCTTTGCAGTTAACTTTTTAATGTTCATAAACTTGGTATGTGCTGAGATGGTTTTAAAGCATAACACAGGTTTGCAAATCTACCTCCCCGCCCTCTGCTCATGAGGTTATGTATGTATTTTCTACCACTCTTCTGAACACTCATTGGAAGGATTTTTTTTTTCCAGTAAGTGTGGACGGGTTCTTTTCTCTTAGAAGGCATGTAATTTTTTTCAGGTTGACACTGATTAACACAGAAAACTGAGGCTGTTAAACATTTTTCAAATTCCATAGAAAATTTAAGTTCAGCTATATTTTCTAGTACAGTGATGAAATGGGTGTTTGTATATACAATCAACATACTTAACTACTCTTTTTCCCCCCAAATATGTAGTAGTTCAAGCTGCTTATGTGGAATATGGGAGTCGGGTGAAGAGTCATTGCAGCAGATGTGTGACTTATTAAAAGACAAATTTTAATTAGAACTGTATCCTAGACTGCATTATGGTATTGTACCCAAACATTGCATTTCAATGGGCACTTCAACTTCCTTTATAGGAATAGAACATACTCCGTTGAAATTCTTACCACAAAAGTGGCCCTTAGACATGCAAATAGTCACACTGTCTTCAGTGGGATTGATCAAATGATTAAGAATTTACAAGATTAGGTTCCAAGTTTGTAAATTGTTCTAGATGAAACTGACAATGCCTGAGCTGTCAGATCAGAGGGAGCAGCTTTTGAATAAAGATGGCAGATATGTGATAAGTCTTAGCTCCATTGCTAAGATGAGGAAAATATTTTCAGCAAAGTTCTTGGCAGATTCGAGGCAGCTGGTTTAAGGTTGTCGGTGTCTGGCATTATAATCTTCACTTATAGTTCTCTCACCCACAAAACTGGAAAATTAGGTATTTGTTTTCTTTGTTTTGCTGCTCCAGTTAGCAAAATGCATGTTAGACTAGTTTGGCTGCAAAGACGACTTCTGTGTACACGTGGGACAATACCTGATACCTGTCAGGCTGCAAAACTGGGCTCACATCAGAAGCCAAACATTCTCCAGTCAGTGCAAGCAGAGGAGGCATTCCTCTAATGATTTGGGCTTGATGTGACGCAGCATGACTGTCATGGATAATTCAGCCCAATGGGAAGAGACAGAATAAAAAACACTGTTAAACACCTTCCATTACCCACCTCCCTCCCCCCGCTTCCCCCCCCGCCCCCGGATTCCCCTCTTGCGGACTCCTGACCAATTTAACAGCACAATACATGTGCTATTAAAGCCATATAAAGAATGAATGCCCTCCCTAGCTATGTTCTGCTCTTTTAGGGAGCAGAGCACAGCCTCATCCCTGGAGCAGGGGACACTATCCCCAAGTCTTTCCAGGACCTCGTGCTCCCTAAAAAAAATATCTTGCGGGTACAGCGTACTGGAGAGTATCACCTTATTTGCACTACTGCACCTAGGATGCAGTATGCCCATGGTTCTGTTCAAGCAAGATCTGGTCAGAGGTGGTTGGTTTAGTCAGAGACAAACAAGCAGGTGCCTCACCCAGGCTCCTTAACATAAGGGAAATGAGGCATGAACATAGTAAAGATAATCATCAGGTCTTAACCATACAGACACCATAATTGCAAACAGAATTCATAAATTGCATGTTGACAGGCTCCCAAGCTCATCACAGCCCTGAAACAAACTGGGAGAACCAATTTGCTTTAACTTTGTCCTCCCACCCTCTTATTCTCACAGGCGAAAGATATTCAAAGTTGATGTGCCCCTGGAAGGCCTTGTTTCAGATTCAGTCATGGTTTGTTCCTACCATGACATTGCAGGTCTGCTCCATGCAAAAAAATACAGTCATCTAGAGAGAGTTGTCCCAAGCCCCATATAACCCACACACCCCTGCGCGCGAAAATGAGTTTGCTTTACAGCCTTAACTAATGGGCAGTTTCCTTTTGGCTTATGCAGTAGAGGCATATATACTAAGGTCCAGAGATCCTTGGGTCGCCCCTGCCTGCTGATGACCGGGGTCTGTCGGCCTTGTCACACATCCCTAGGAACAGCCCTGCCCTCCAGTTTTCCCCATCAGTTCAACCCATCCAGTCCCATCTTCACTTCTGTTCCCCCTGGGGTTCCAACCCCCCTCCCCCCCACTCCCAGCTGGGCCTTGAAAAGGGGGAGGAGCGGGTACCACCCTGAGTTGCTGGACTCTTTAGTTCCAACTTAGTGTTGCCAGCAATTTGTGACCAACTGGGATACTTCTGAAAGGCATCAGGTGACAGGGGCTATAAATTACTTTCTTGAGGCAAAAGTTGGACAATTTGACTGCTCCTCAGTCCCATCTTTGCTGCCACCTGGTGGCCTTTCAAATGAGAAGTCATCCAGACACAGCACAGCTGGACCAAATTTGCCTCCCTCCCCAAGCCACAGAAGCCATGCAAAGCATGCTTTTAGGGAGGGAGTAAAAGTAGGTTCACACCTTGCATGTTCCTGAAGCAGACACCGAACAAGTAACAGTGTCTCAGAAAATGTTATATTTTTCTGATTTTACTGAAAATATTGCTGTTAATTAGAAACATCTGCAGCCTTTTACATTTGATGGTTATGTAAAACCTATTAAAACATAACAGTAATAATTGCTCCCTGCTGCCTATTGAGAAATCCTGATGATGATCACACATATGTCCCTTGGAAGATGACTAAGCAGCTGGTGTTTTTCTTTTCGCTGTCATTGTATTTCCCTTTGGGCAGTCAGAGATTGAGTTTGTTTCAGGTTCCTGTCCAGTTTCTTTGGGAGAAAGCATCTCAAATCATTACAGATTTTTAAAGGTGCTGTTAATAGTGGGAATCCCCAAAAAGCATGAAGTACATAAACTATGATCATCATTTTGCTTGGGTGGGTTTCAGAGGGGAGCAGCAGTTATGAGAGTCACTTTCTGTTTAAGAGACATCTATTTTAAATGCGCTAAAACCCACATGTTGGCTCACATGGTCAACCTTTACTGTGCCTCATGCGTAAAAGTGGTCAAATTAGGGGTAATCTGATAAGGGTGTTTACTAGTGGGGGAGCTAGGAAGTGCTGAGAGCGCACAACTATGCTGAGGGAAATTGGGCACCTTCCCCGCCATGTCATCAAGGTGTTGCACCCCTTCCTCAGGGTGAATTTTGCAGCAGACTATGACCATTATGCCAGAGTTTTTCAACCATTTGCCACTAAAGATGAAATTTCAAATCTGAAAGGGGAATTTACTACTTACATGAACATGCCTAGCCCTGACAATGTTAAACTGGATGTGCTAGTTTTTTGAGACAGTCATGGAGACACTTCCCACTTCAGCAAAATGGCACTGCAAGCTTTGAGTGTACGCTCTGGATCTATTGACACAGAGTGCATATTTTCAAAGCTGGACTACCTCCGAGACAGCAAGAGACGCAACATGACACTTTGAAAAAAAATGATGTGAGCGTACACAAACCACGATTTCAGGAATAACTACTAGCTCTGAGAGACAAACACCACCTTGTACCAAAAAAAAGGTTAAATTATACTGTAGTAAAATGTGTATATTATGAAAGTTTTGGGGGTTTTCTTCCCCCTCCAATGTTTCTAATTTTTTTAAAACTCGATTTCATCTCAGTTTTAACGTTTGCAAAAAAAATTAAAATTCTGGAAATATTTGTGCTTAATAAATAAAAACATGGAACTAAATATATCATACTGATCACTGTTGTTTGTAATAACAAAATCAAGGTTACTGAAGTTCCTTATCTACGATTACATTACTCTATGGTAAAATATTCACAAATCAGTAACTGATGTGGGAAAGAGTATGGGAAGCAAACTGACATTGGCTCTTCTGGACAATTTTTAAGTAGGCTTATCCTTGTTGTAACTCCCAAAGGAAAGCCTGTACCTCTGGCGTGATCTGCTACTTTGCGTAAAAAGTAACATTTGACTTGCACTTATGGATGTCTGACCCACGGCATTCTAGTGCTTTACAGAATTCATCTCCAGAGAGTTGAAATATCTGCTGTATCTTTGGAAAACAGATCTAACTGAAGCGATTCACATTTCACTACAGCTGGGTCAGAAACAGTCTCCTTTCATGGGGAGTGAAGTGGGTAGCCAGAATCACATTTTTTGTAGCCAAACCACAGCCAAATTTTCTATGTATTGTATACAAATGCCATATCTGATGCCTAATAGTTGTTGTAAAGCACAGTAAGATTAGAGATTTTATGGGCAAACTCACTGACATAATATACCAGGGCCAAATTCGTATTTGATGGAAACAGGTACAGCAACAGTACTGTCTTCAATGGAGTCGAACGCATTGCACTGGATCCAAATTTGGCCAATTGCCTTAATGTTTCTAGACATGGACTACATATCCTAGCCCCAAAATGGTGCAGACTATGTTTGACAGTATCTATCCTCACTAGCACACAATGCTTACCTTCAAAGATATTAAATTGAAAAAAGAAACCTTATCTGTTACCTTATCTTCCTTCCCCTGAAAACTAACAAAGTGCTAGACAATAATAGTTGTGCAATTAAATACAGTTTTGGAAAAAGACAGCTGAATCCACAAGATGACCTCAAAAAAAAAATGAGGCTGCTCAGCACACTGGAGGATTGAGCCCAAGTTGAAGAAAACAGTGAAGAGAGATGTCCTCTCCCAGCTTCAGTATCAAAGCATGTATGCAGCAACTGTTCTGTCTTGCTTTGAAAGATATTCATACACCAGTAAGTTATATCTCAGACATTTGAAAACAGCTGCATCACTCTTACTGCTGTTGACAGTTACATGCAGTTTAAAGTATTATAGAATCAAACAATGTATTTAAATACTGGTCTGATTCAAACATATTCAGCAGGATACTTGTATTATCGCATTGTTCGTTTTTAAGTAACTGGATTATGTTCAGTTCAAAATTCTACATTATACCATAGAATCTCTCACTCCCATTAATCTAAGATACAACTTTAGGAAAAGGTTTTGTAAAAAATTGTTTATTCAAGTGTTTTATAAACTACTCGGCAAACAGTCACTAAACCCTTTGTGCCGTGAGTGTAAACTTATTTTAAAAAATTGTGTTAAAAACTAATACAGGAATTCCCATTAATGTTTTAAAAAAGTTTGTTCACACATTGAAAGAAAATACATTAGCAACGTCTTCCAGCAGAATCCATCTTTAAAAAAGTAAAACTCTAGGTGCAGAACTCTTCTACAGTGTATCTTCTACAGTTTATTTTAAAATCACATGATTGCATATCATCTCTATTGTCTTTTAGAACTTGATCAAGAGTTTATCTTAAACAGATGATATTCAATGATGTGTTAGACACTGCCACAGATACTACAATTATTATGAGTGCACACGCTGTATTTTACTTACAAAGCAAGACCTTTCCATATGCTGTGTCATATCATTCCTAGCCAATGCAGTTAATTCAGTTATTTACCTTTAAAATCATGAAAATTTTCCAAGGAAAAATGCTAAAAATTCATAGCCCAAATTCTGCACTCACGCACTTGCTAGTCCATGGAATATAACCAAGTTTTGGTTACATGAGTGTGAGAGCAATATTTGGTCCATGACTGTAAACATTCACAAAAGTCTGGGGCAAACAGTGATTGATAGGTAGTCTATGTGCAATACAATTACTTCCATTAACAGAGGAGGATGTTAAAGAGCATATCCTGGAGGCAAAATGAAAGGCTTGTTTGCATTTCTGTAAAGATGTGTTCCTCACTAGCTAAACTTTATTCAATTAAAAGTAACTAGTTCCTATCCCAGAATACAGTTCGGCATCACTGTCTGACTTCCTTCTGTTCTGACTCAGATAGAGGAGTATTCAGTTCAGCAGCAGGTCCACAACAATGTTTCATATGGCATTTTAAGAACCTGATCTAGTCTCCCCTTGACATACTACTGATGCTAATAAAGAGTTACTCATGCATATGAAGGAGAGAATAAATCCCAAGAGCCATACATGGACCTTGATCTGTGCACACAACTCTTATGGATGGCAACGAGAGATGTGCATCTACTCTAAGGATTGTCTACAGCTTTAAGTGTCTAATTTCAATCTAGATGTTCTTTCTACATTACCACACATACCATACACATTTGAAAAGAATGATGGGTGAAAAATACCACACACTATTTAGAATACCATTTTCCCCATACAGTTTGGCTGCCAATTGTTCTATTTACACAGGAAGTCTGTGTTTCAAGGCCTGGTCCTATGAGGAACCAAACTCCCAATCCCCTAACTACAGAGAAAGTTGAGGATGTTCGGCACATCACAGGATCACGTGAATAATCATGGATTTGTTTGTAATCTGACACAAGAACAGTTTCCCAGAATCTCTTCTCTCGCTCGTCTTGCCTCTCTGTCCCAATTTCTGGGCCAGATCATGTCCCCATTGAAGTCAATGTGTATTTTGCCATCGACTTAATGGCAACAGGATCAGGCTCTGTCAAGCCACCGCTGCAGTCTTCAAATATGTCTTTCTTGTCGAGAAAAAGATGATATTTATTGCCATCCACTCTGGGGTAGACTTGTCTGCAGTGAAAATGGTGTTCCTGGTGCAGAGGGATAGGTAGCAAAACCGTCAGGCTGAGCTGGATAGTTCTCTAGGGCTGAGGCTGAATGTGCCTTCAAGAAAGAGAAAACAAGCAGGTTAGGAAGGAACTTTAAAAAAAAAAAAACCAAAAAGCTATGCAGAGAACTATTCCTGCTCATGCTACAGAACTTATAACAAGAGAAGTTTCAGAATAACATGTTGGGTGTGCTGAAGAGGAGGGAAACAGGGGCAGGAAGTATATCTATGTGTAGGCAGTTCTTTAACTACACAATTTCCTCTTGAAACATAGAATCATAGAAATGAAGAGCAAAAAAGGACTTCAAGAGGTTATCTAATTCAGCCCACAGTGCTGAGGCAGGTCCAAATAAACCTGATAGGTGTTTAGATAAACTGTTCTTAAAAACCATCAATGATAGAGATTCCACAACCTCCCTTGTTGTGACCTTAAATTCCAGACCTTAAATAAGCTTACAATTAGAAAGTACTTCCTAATCTAAATCTTCCTTGCTGCAGATTAAGCCATTACTGTTCTACCTTCAGAGGACACCAAGAACTGTTCTACCTTCAGAGGACACTGAGAACGATTTAATCCCATCCTCTTTATAACAGCACTTAACATAAATATGAAGACTTTTCAGGTCCCTCTCTCAGTCTTCTTTTCTCAAGACTCAATATACAGAGGTTTTGGGGGGAGGGTTTAGCCGTTTCTCAGAGATCAGGTCCTTTTACCATTTTTGTTGCTCTCTTCAGTTTGTCCCTATCTTTCATGCAGTGTGATACCCAGAACTGGACACAGTAGTCCAGCTAAGGCCTCACCAGTGCAAAATACAGTGGGGCAATTGCCTCCTGAGTCTGACATAAGATATTCCTCTTAATACATCCGAGAATGATATTGGGCCTTTTCACAACTGAATCACATTGTTGATTTGTATTCAATTTCTGATCCACTGTAATCCCCAGATCCTTTTCTGCAGCACTACTGCCTAGCCAGTTATTCCCTATTTTGTAGTTGTGCATTTGATTTTTTTCTTCCTAAGTGTAGTACTTTGCACTTGTTTTTATCATCTTCTTGATTTCAAGCCAGTTCGTCAAAGTTATTTTCAATTCTAATGCTGTCTTCTAAAGTGCTTGCCACTTCTATCGCAAATTTTATAAGCACACTCTCCACTCCATTACCCAAGTCATTAATGAAAATATTGAATAGTGCCAGACCCAGGACAGACCCCTGTGCCTTCCCACCCCTCAGATAGATCTTCCAAGTTTGACAGCAAACCATTGATAACTACTTCTCTGAGTACAGTCTTTCATCAAGTTTTGCACTCACTTTACAGTAATTTCATCTAGACTGCATTTCCCTAGTTTGGTTATGAGAATGTTATGTGAAACTCTATGAAAAGGTTTAGTGAAATTAAGGTATCATGTGTACAGCTTCCCCCCATCCACTAGGCCAGTAACCTTGTCAAAGAAGGAAATTAGGTTGGTTTGGAATAATATGTTCTTTACAAATCCATGCTGACTATTCCTTACAACCTGTTATCCTACAGGTGTTTATAAACTGATTGTTCAAGAATTTGTTCCAGTATCTTTCCATGTATCCAAGTTAAGATGACTGGCCTATAATTTCTCAAGGTCCTCTTTGTTCCCCATTTAAAGACAGGTACTATATTTGTCCTTCTTCACTCCTCTGGGGCCTTAACCATTCTTCATGTGTTCTCAAAGATAATCGTCAGTAGTTCTGAGATTGTTTCAGCTAATTCCTTCAGTATTTTAGGGTAAATTTCATCAGGCTGTCAATTTAAATACATCCAACGTATCTAAATATTCTCTAACCTGCTCTTTCCCTATTTTGGCTTGTGTTCCTTACCCCTTGTTGCAAATATTAATTTTGTTATGTATCTGGCCACAATTTATGTTTTTAGAGAAGAATGAAACACAATAGGCATTAAACATCTCAGCCTTCTTGATATTGTCCATTATTAGCTCTCCTTTCCTGCTAAGTAGAGAACCTACACTTTCCTTTGTCTTTCTCTTGTTCTTGATGTATTCATACTGATTTATAACTGATTTATTTGGGCATAAGCTTTTGTGGGTTTATGCCCAACTAAACTGGTGAGTCTCTAAGGTGCCACAAGAACTCCTCATTCTTTTTGCGGATACAGACTAACATGGCTACTATTCTGAAACTTGAATCAGCCTTGTAGCCAATTCTTTAAAGTAAACTATGCTTGATATTGAACAATGAATGCTCCCATGGAGCCTTAAGGCAGTGCAATATCAAGAAATATGCAACTTACCTGTAGTAGTGCTGACTGCGCTGCTGCACTATGCTGCAATTCCTGCAAGGAAGACTGTGCGGCACTTTGGGTAAATCCAGGGATACCAGGAAGAGATAAGAGTCCAGGGAAAACTGTATTTCCTGGGGTTTGCAGCCCAGAAGTCAGGCTGAAATAACCAAGACACGGCAATTATTAGGAACACCTTTAACAATATTTTATCCTAGATTTCTTAGCTTGCTAACAACACCAGAGTTTCTAAACCTCAGATAACTAAGTTTCCCAAACAGCACACCTAAGCTGCACCCACACAATGTTTGCATGTACAAGCCAGGACACTGGTACACACATGCAACTTGAGCATGCAAGCCAGTATCTTATGTGCCGTTACCTGCTTGTGCATGAATATCCTGTAGGTGAAAATGTAGTGTCGGATGTTTTTCTTGACACAGAAAAAGCTAGGATATTGTCTTCTATTACCTGAGTATGTCAACTGATACATATTTTGGACCCATTCTTGCAAAGTCCTAGCATGTTGTCGGAGGTGCCAAGTACCCTCAACATGGAGCTGATGACACTCATCACCTTGCGGGATTGGACCTTATAGAAACTGGAATCCTGTACACTAGTGGCAAAATGCAGACTGGCCTCCTCATTTAAATTCTAAAGACAGATGGAAATCTACTGAAGAAACCATTTAAAATATTAAAAGTACTTTATAACTATGCCTGGAAATATCATGTACATCTAAAGTAAACCAATGTTTTGCTGAGAAAGAAATGGTTTTGATCTCCTTCAGAAACATACCCAGCCTGTGCAACAAGTGCAGAGTTGAAGTTTGAGCTAAAGGCCGAGGCAAACCCTGGCAGGACCGGAGCCGGAGATGGGGCTGTGGCAGCTGCCGGCAGCGGTGCAACTGCTGCTACTGTAGAAGATGCCTGGAGGCCAGGGAAAGAAGGGAGAGCTGGAGTGACAGTGGGTGTGTTAGAGACAGGGAAACCAGGGAAGGATGGGTTTGATGATCCCAGAGGCCCCTGGGTGACAGAAAACAGGGAGGGGACGGCACTGGACAAGTTAAGCGGAAAGGGTGGAGCAGAGACTGTTGCTGAAGCAGTGAGTCCTGAGAGAACAGCTGCTGTAGAATTCACATGAGAAGCAGACACAGACGAAGCAGTTGTAGATGGAGTGGCTAACAAAGACCCTGGGACAGTGACCGATGGTGTAAGTGCTGGATTACCAGTAAAAGCAAAGTTACTGGTCAGAGACGTGAAAGGAGGGAGTCCATTAAATACTTGGGCAACTGGAGCAGAGGAAACATGTGGGGCAAGGGAAATGGAGGCAAGAGAAGTGGAGCCATTTAAGGGAGCACTCAAAGAGGAGAGACCTGATAGTGCTGGATTAAGGGAACTAGATAAACTGACTGAAGTTGCAGAGGTATATGCACGCCCAAGCGCTGACAATCCTAGCGTGCCATGACACGGGCCAGCCGAATGAGAAGGGCCTTTGAAGGCTGAGAGAGTAGGGCTCATGGGTTCAGTTTTGACCAGAACTGGAATAGCTGTGGCAGCTGGGGCTGAGGAAATCTGCTGCTCGGGATTAGTAGGGTTCACACCATGCAAAAGCGCAATGGAGGCGCCACAGCTGACTGGTATAATAGATTGTGAAGTGGTTAATGGTGACTGTGTTGGCAATGTTGGGGGAGTGGAACTAGGATTGCCTACAGAGGGAGATGGAAGACCCGGGAAAATGGCCAGGCCTGGCGTGGAAGAACGTTGTGGTGTAGGTGTGGCAGATGGAGTATAACATTTGTTTACAGAGGAGGCAGGAGGCTCAGAGCTTTGATTAGCAAGAGCAGATAAAGAGGCAAGCTCACTCGTCACAGCAGAAGGTAAAGCATTGATTAATGAGGTATCATTTGATGTCAGAAATCCCTTTAAAACAGATAGAATTGGATTAGGCAAGCTAAGTGGGCCAGAGATGCTAGTGGCAGGAGAGCTAGCAATTGCAGAGGGAATGGGACTAGATATCCCTTGGGGAGTGGGGGTCAAGGACAAAGGGAGGCCAGCAAAAACTGATGACAATGGAGTAGGATTATTAACTGAAGCAATTGAAGAGGTTGCAGAAAAAGGGAGGCCAGCAAATGGTGCAGAAGCAGATGCAAAAGCTTCATTAGAGGCAGGTGTGGCACATGGTGTGGAAGAACCTTGTGGAGCTGGCGTAGCAACAGGCATAGAAGCCAATCCAGAGAAAACTGCAGGAATAGGGATGGAGGTTGCACTATGAACAGAGGTGACAGGAACACCAGGCAATGAAAGGGATTTGATGACAGATGGGGTCGGGGTTGATGGCTGAGATGTATGGATGGAAGAGGAGACCTGCCCTGGGAAAACAGGGAGCACAGGGGTAGACATGCTCATCCCAGGGATGACTGCAGTGGCAGGTGCTAATGGATGGCTTATTGCCTTGACAGGGGATGGGATAGGGACTGGAGTAGCAGCAGGTGTTGAAGGATTAGAACCATGAGGAGTAAAGAGCTGATTCGCTTGTGCAGAAAAAGCTGCAAAGAAACAAAACTGGTAAGAATACTTGAAACTGACAGAAATGTTTCAATTCAACACAAATGCATCTTATATAATTATAAAATATGATACACAAGCGGTAGCTAACATATGTTTGTATATACACAATCTACATGGAAGGCTATGAAGAAGAAGTATCTATATGCCGTGCAGTATGCAGTAAGTAGACTACATATATCTATCAGAGAGGTAGCCGTGTTTGTTGCTTCTGCAGATCCAGACTAATAGTCCTGTGGCACCTTAAAGACTAACAAAAGTATTGAAGCATAAGCTTTCGTGGGCTAATACCCACTTCATTCAATGCATGCAGTGGAAGTATCATACCTGCCTCTGGATACCTCCACTGCTTGCACCCGAAGAAGTGGGTATTAGCCCCACAAAAGCTTATGCTTCAATACTTTTGTTAGTCTTTAAGGTGCCACAGGACTCTTTGTCACTTCTTCATATATCTATGTGTCTCCCTTCAACGATAATCTATTGCACACACTAGCAATTATGGCTAAACCACTCTATGGCATTTACAACTTCTTCATGAGCTAATGCAAGATAGTTCAGATCTTCAAACATGCTCCCAGAGATCTCTCTATGTAAGACAGGTAAACAGCTAATTCTTGCCCCTAATGTCTAGCAGCACCCATAATAGGATGAGCATTCAGCACTGGTACCATTTCTGCTCTCCACATGAGCTCTATAAGAGGATCTCACTAATTCCAGAACAAGTAGACTGCCAGGATTTTACAGAAGTTTGTTGGAATCCAGTCCACAACTGCAGAGTACATAATATTAGGAGAAGTTTGGTTTTTATTTTATTGGTAGGTATATTTAATTATTTCACTGTTTTTGATTCTGTATATCACAATCTGGACAGTAGAGGAAGTGCACTATGAGATTCTGTGTGCTACATGTGTAACTAGCCAACACTGAAACCTGCCCATAAAAGTAAAGTCTCTAAAAACAGTTTGTTCCAACTGAGGATCAAACGTCCCATCTTCAAGTACCAATGCACTACAGCAAACATTAAGAATTTCAGTTTATACCAACCCTACAAAGTCAATAAAGATGGATGCTCTCTGGAGGAAAGCAGGAAGGCACACTACAGATTAAACAGGAGAGAGGATGCTAAGTGTAGGTCTGAAAGCTGGTGTCTCAGAGCTTATTATGGGTCTTGAAACTCTTACTAAATGTGAGTAGCCCCACTACCTTCAATGTGGGCATTTTCCTGAATAAGAACCATTTGACCTCAATACCCCAAAAATTGTGCTAAACTGTGTTTTAACCAAATTTGGAGTGCTATGTAAATACCACATAGGGATTGAGCCCTTTAATTCTCGTCACGTCCATAGCATTTTTATAACACCTCGCTCTTCCTGTAAATGCTATCGTGTTCTTTGTTCCCACTACTTCTAATTTAATTCCCTTGCTCCACCGTGGATTAGAAATAAGGCATGTTGTAATCACTGGTCGTTTCCCTTAAAACACAACTTTTATATTTTGTTTAGAAATTAACATTTTCTGTTTAACCACGAACAGAACACTGACACAGGAGGCAAAACTCATTGTTTTTTTAACTTCATGTTATTCCTTAAATTTACCTCTCCCCCTTATAACCTTGAGTTTTCCACCAATGAAAACTCAGCCCTAAGATCTTAAGGATACTGTTTAAATTTACATACACAAATACTCTTAACATTTTGAAACTTAAACATCTTAGATATTTGTAAACAAAATGAAAAAGGTTCACTTCTGTCTTTTTCTATAAAACCAGGATCCATGCACCATGTTCTGGGCTCTCTTTCCATAACCTCATCCTGAACTCCAAATTGAAGAATTAACTAGGGCTGTCATGCAATTAAAAAATTTAATTGTGATGCTAATGATCACAGTTCTTGGCTCTGGTCCATTAATCTAGGTTCAAGATAGTCAAAGATTGTTGTTGGTACTCTGCTTTTTGATGAGGATGTTGTCCTTTTAATTGTATTGATTTAACTGTGTGTCTATCACAAGTGAATAACTAAGTGTGTCTTTAAGTAGCAAAATTCCTGAGCAACTACTCCTGGGCATAGAAGATGGAGACAAAAACATACAGAGAACATTCTCCCAGAATTTTTAATGTTAGCTCCTTTAACATGGCCATTTTACTTTGTTTTGGTTATTTGCTTGTGTGCATACCAGAAAACAAATTCAGCTTGAAAAAAGTTTAGGTTATTTTGTTTTTAGTTTCTGCCACATAATAGGAATGGCACACATAACAGAAACAAAACCTTCCCCACATACTGGATTTAAACAAGTTACAAGCTCTGAACATATTGTGCTAAAATTTGGCAGTTGTGCATTGAAGTCTCCCACTGTGACTTATATACACAAAAATGCTACTTGATCAGGCACCAAATGAGGCAAAAAGCAATTTTTTCAGCAACTGGAAAACAGTTGCTAATGATGAATTTCAGTGCACTGCATTTCTAAGAGTATTTTGTCTTAGTAGTTTGCTATATTATCTGGACAAATATGCACACAATTAAAAACACAAAGTATGAATGTTAATTCAGATTAAGTTAAAAATCTTGAGTTTAAAAAATAATTTATAACTTTCTGAAAGGAATGCATTAAAATCACATCAAAATACAGCAGATTTTCCCCGAAGAGCTGCACTTTACCTTGATTTTGAGAAGGTTTTGTCTGATTGGAAAGGTCTTCATTTTCTATGTAGAGAACAGCAATTATGTAAGGGCAGAACAACTTCAGAAATAAGTTATCCATTCTCACATTTAAAAACATTTGTTCATGCCAGCATTTATGCAGACACACATGCTTTACCTGATGCCACTTGATTAGGTGTATATGGTGGAGGAGCTGGTAAGCTTGACGCTAGGACACTGGTCATTGGAACTAGACCAGCGTTGTTGTAAGCACCTAAAAACACAAACACCACATCTATGCGTCAAACTGAAGTGAATAAATACAAACAAATGCTTTAAGAGAGACTACTTTCAAGGCTCTAAAACACTCCCTTATTAGTTAAAGCAAAGCTGCTTAATTCTCCAGGCTGCATAGGATGAGAGGCATATGCTCCAATATAAGTTTTAGTTAGGTCAGCTCTCTGATGGCTCATAAGAACAGTGTCAATGGAAGACTAAGGTAAATGGATTTCTTGCTCTCTGAAGCAACCTAGGAGAGCAAAATTCTTGCTCCTTTCAATTCCATGCTGTCTTACAAGAAAAGAGATGACAGAAAGGAAGTGATACAAAATGCATATGTGGGTCACAGTATTTATTGTTGTTGTTCCCACCCTAACAGCTGCCATCCTAAGGCTGTTACAACCCTTGTTTTTGGAGGGTTGATAATAAAAAAACCCCACCAACACTAGCAAGGAGATTTACATGAGAAAGAGTCCTTTCAAGGTAAATGTCCTACTTTGGAACGGTGGTCCTTCAACATCTCTTTCAATGAGAATGTACTGATCTGGAAAAGCAGGTGATCTCAATAGATTAGGTATAGTGATAGTTTCCTATCATAAAAATAGTTTCCTTATTTTACTATAAATGTATACTAACTGGCACACACTGTTGTACTGTTTTAGCACTGAGTTACTATAGTGAAAAGGGACATCAGAGCTTATATAAAAAGATGTACCTACACTCCCACAAAAGGTGTGAAAAGTATATATGCAAATTCACATATATAAGATACAGGCAGCACTATCAACATCACTCAAAACATGGAAAGGAGTTTTTGAACATCAAGTAACTTCTGATATGCACACTTTTCATTCAAGTGTATAGAGGTTCCATCATGCTACAGATATTAAAATTCCTTCCATGACTGTTTATGGTAAAGATCTAAGCAGTTTAAAATTCACTGACGGGACAGACACATCCCACTGATAGATACCAAAACACCTTACATGTAAGTTTTGCTCATGGCTCAAAAACAGTCAAGTGAAGCAAGGCTCAGTTCAGTTTATTTACTAACTAATTACAATGCTGTTTCTTAATGCAGTGTAGCATTTGACAAAAGAAGCTTAAAGCAACGGAAATAAACTCACTTCTGCTTGACTATGTGGTCTTTACCTTTACACAGCCTGCAGCAGCGGGCCTCTGAGCCCAGGAAGACAGACTCAGGCTCACAGGATTCGTGCTACCACGCTACAAATAGCTTGTAGATGTCGTGGCTCAGGCTGGAGCTCATGCTCTGAAGCCTAGAGAGGGAAGCAACTTCAGAGCCCAAGCTGCAACTTAAAAGGAGTCTACACAGCTATATTTAGTGGGGTAGCATGAGCCCAAGTCTGTTGACTTGGGTTTGAAGGCTCCCTGATCCAGGCTGCCACTGGCTTTGCAGACATACCCTAAAAGGGACAGCATATCTTTTTCATGGCCAGATTCAAAGAACACATCCAGCTTCCCAACAACAGACTTGGTATTGGCCTTTATGATACAGAAGTCAAATATTCATATTCAATTGAGTTCTAAGAACTCTATAGTTATCATCCTCATCTTTTCTGAAATGCATGTCACCTCCAGTAATCAGAGATTCTACAATCAGAACGGCATTGATAGTTCTTTGAATGATGCAGAAGCCGGAAAAAGAAGCCAACACACTCATCATATTGCCTCTACAGTGATAACAGGAGAACTTAGAGCTAGAACCCAGAATACACACAGGGAGCATAGTCAACTAAAAAGGTTAACTATGGTCAGAAACATATCACCACACTAGATCCCTTTTAAAAAAATAGATCTAATAGGATTAAGCTAAAGCACGAAGAAGCCTTACTTGGTGCAATAGTTGCATGTGGACGGCATGGTGGGATGGGATACGGAACAGGTTTGTGTGGGTTGTATGTTGCTGGAGCCTACATTAAAAAAAAATGTAAAAAGCATTAAGTATTATGTTTCTCTGCCAAAAATCTTCGCATTTAGATGCTTAGATACTGTATAGATCATTGTTATTTATCCTGGGAAGGAGAATTTGCTATATCAAATCACACTGCTGATTCATTATGTTTGCTATCCTGTCTCTAAAGCTGCCAATACTTGAATGCTTCTAAAGAAGGTGAAATACTGTATTGTAATAACACACTTGTGTAACATAGCAATAGGAGAGGAAGAAAAGGAAAGTCTTTCCTGATCCATGCAGCTTTCATGCCCTAAAGCACTGGATTCTGTTTCCCGTCTCTTATTTTGCACAACCAGAAATGTAATCTATGGCCACAAAATTATCCAGTCCTTAAATAAAATAAAAATACAGCTTGGGAAACACCTGGAAACAGAAGTACTTGTCATATATTTCTGCAAAACTTCTCCACTCACACTGAAAATGTCAGATTCAATACACTGCTGTCCATTTGTTTTTTAAAAAAGTTTTATTTTTCATCAGAAATTTAGTTGCGTTGCCACAGAATAAATTCTCTCATAAAGCTCCTTATTTCAGGAGTTATATATTAGATTTTGATGTGGAAAAGCCTCACAGATCATGAAACAAAGCCAGAATGGCTGTTAAAACTTCTAGCCCAGGTCATGATGGAACTACAGGAACCAGCTTGGCTTTCCCTACTAGCCTAGTTAACATTGTGTCCTAGAATACATGGATATTGTATCGAATGGAAGCCCCTACAGAATTTCTCTCTATAGTTAATAAAAATGTAGAAATATTAGGACACTGCATAGCATTCTTATTACAGTTAAGAAGCTTAAGTAAAGCTATCAATACTTAATGACAAGAATGTAGAGATGCAACTTCCTCATACCCTCTTCAAGTCTCTATTTTTTAGTGATGTGACAGCATTTCATAAGAAGCCTTACAAATATATATAAATATTTTTAAAGACGTACTGGTCTGGATGGTCCAAGTATACGGGCTGCAATTCCCTTCCCTTCATTAGTACATTCTTCAGTCTCCTTTTTGATAGGTGTTCCCTAAGACATAAAAAACATCTGTTATTAAGCATTTTATTTAGGAATAAATAAGTAGGAGAAAGCAGAGATAAAAGTTTTCACCTTAGTCTTATTCTGAATAATATTCAAATTCATAGCTATTCTGATAGTCTCAATGAATTACACATTCCAAAATACAGAACTGTGTTCTGGATTTGTTGCATCATAATTAAGAAAGTTCCAGTTAGGCAGCATTATAACACTGGGCTTTTGCATGCAGAAGCATATTAAATAGTCTCAGTTCTGCTACACCTGGAATTCTTCATTCAATTCTGGGGTCCTCACCACCAGAAAGACAAGCCACCAGAAAGACAGCATTTAGCATAGAACATTTAAAACTAAGACTAATAAATGTATTGCAGAGACCAACCCCAATATTATGTCA
Source organism: Dermatemys mawii (assembly GCA_007922305.1). Taxonomy (NCBI): domain Eukaryota; kingdom Metazoa; phylum Chordata; order Testudines; family Dermatemydidae; genus Dermatemys; species Dermatemys mawii. Next base: position 16,773,810 of record ML677348.1, read on the forward strand.
AAAAGTTCATCACTCTACTAATAAGCCTTTTATATCTTTAGTTTCCATGATTCTGTATAGCATGTTTGTGGTACAAGAGAAAAGTTTTTCTATTTCTTGTATAAAAGGATGTCTTACACAGAACTCCAAAGGAAAGAAATTGGAGTTCTTTTTAATTGTTCATTATGGGTGGTTACTGGGCAATATATGACAAAAGTCATTGCTTTTAATTTCACTCAGCCCAAGTTGTCCTCCTTTCATTTGAATGAACAGCAGTTCAGGCATACTACAGTACATACTAAATCAAAAGCACTCTGAAGAACTTAAGGAGACTTCACATACTGGGAAAATTCCATTTATCCGGCTTGGTTTCCCCTTGGGATAAGGGTTTCCAGGAATCATGCCACAGGAAGATATCATAGCATGTGGGGCTTTACAGCCTCCTTTGGAAGCCTGCAACATAATAAAAGAAAGTAGCATTAACACACTACGAACTCAGATAGCATTGTATTATTTAGTGTCTGAAATTCAGCACTTTTAAAGGATACGTATTGTGATATTCAGCCTTCATTAATAATGAATATACCTACATGGAAATCTAGATTCAAAACTCTCCATAGCTTTGCTTACCCTGTATGTTAGTTCTTTCCATCTACTCCTCCTCTAGTCACTGTATGCTATATGTTCTACCCAGTCCTATCTTGTTTTGATGGCTCCTTTGGGCCCAATTCTGCTCCTACTGAATGAAGTCAATGGCAGTACTCAGAAGGACTTTAAAGAAAGTAGGACTGTGAGTCCAGTCATCTCTCACATTACCATGGTTTTTTTCCTACACAATCTCTATGTTGAAAAAACAAAAAAGTCTTCCTCTTCTCGTACAACCACCAATTATTTGCTCTCCTCCTTCACAGACTCACTTCCTTCAGATTGTTAACCAACAGTTTGCATTAGCTATTAATTATATGGGCCCTGATCCTGCAGTGACCATATTGATGGAAATAACACAATAATCAGCAAACATTTTCTAATACCTGCTCAAGAATTCTCCTGCACCTTTTCTTCTCTGACATGTTAATCCTGAACAGGTCCTCAATAAGGCGGTAATTCTGAGCATCAACAATGTTGCTACAAAGAAAAGGTTTTGAACAGTTACTATCATTTCTTATACCTCTCTCACACACATGATCAGAAGCTAGCAGCTGAAAGCCCATGCAATTGCACAGGCATGGGGGGGAGGGGTGAAAATGGCTGAGAAGTTAAAGATAGGATGGTAACAGATCACAAAACCCAGTGATGGATCAACCTGGTGATATTCTGATAAAGAACTCTCAACCATGCTTGTAGCCGCTTCCTCCACTTTACATCGACTAACCAGACATTTTAGACTTCACAGAGACACACAGAGTGACATTCTTGGATTATTATATATACACTCATCATTTTTGAATAGTGCATTATTTTTTCAAATAGTTCTCAGTAATATATTCAAGAAATATAATTAGTCTGTGCACAAACTATTATTAAACCTATGTAGTGCTTGATTTCTCTCTCTTACAGGTCAAGAAATGAACTCGGCCTTACATATGCCACCAGTGCTTATATCTGGAAATGAGATCTCTCAATTATTTGTAAATTAATACAATACAGGAAAATACAAACTGGAATTTCTGAGTGGCCAAAACAGCCATGTTGAAAAGATGAGTAAAACCGAAGTTTGTCATAGTTCACATTAGCAGCTCTCACTTCGACTGAAGCACAATTTTTATCACAGCAGCAAAGCTGCAGCTACCAGGCTTGGCATAGGCTCCTGCTCTCCATCACCTGGTGGCCTGGTGACAGATTCCTCCAAGATCAAAAAGAAGCTGCTCTTGGCAGTTACCGCCCTGCTGCAGAGTGGTGGTGAAACACTCCAAATGTCACATCAAAATTTAAATAAAGAAATATACCAAACAACTAGAATTTCAAAGTGCAGCTGGCACTCCAATACCTGGTGTCACAGTTTTGCCTAATGGCCTTGGTGGCAGCAGCCACACTGCTGTCACAAACATTCCAGACTAGCAGCAGGAAGAGCTAATAGCAAAGAACTATGATTAAAGTTACTTTCCATTAAAATAGATTTCTTGATAGAGGAAAATGTGGTGTAAATGGGATCATCAGGGTACTGATCAAAGCTATCAGCCACACACAACCACAATGGTGTAAAATAAAAGTGGATCAACTTTAACTTTTTTCTGTCTTGTTAGTTTGTACCACAGCCATAACATGAACTGAGTAAATTTTTTATGGTGTTAATATTCTTTCTTAACAGCTGCTCATATCAAGAATTTACATACTAAGAAGTGCTCAGATAGGCTTTAGCACTATAACCACAGCATAAGAGTCTTCAAATGTAAAGACACACCTGAATCCACAGGATCTGCACCCTACATTGATCTCTACTCATCCAAAGTCTCCTGTTCTTTTTTTTTGAGCAGGACCTGCAGGAAGGTGCTTTCCACCCACTGCTGACCCTGGCCCTTTAGAAGTTGTCAACAGGCCCCTGCCTGAGCCTCTCTGGCCATCCCACCAAACCACTTGCATAGGCTGAATGCCATCCAGCTGGTCTGTCTCCAAACCGCACTCAGAAAACAACTGTACATCTGCTTAATACCATCCATTTCCTTGCCCTTGTGTCTTGTCCTGACACCAAGTTCCAGGACCTGCTGACACCTGAGGAGGGTGAGGAACCTCCGCGGACCAGGCTGTACTCCACTCTGATATCACGGCCTGCTGGGGATATTAGTTGATGGCTCCTCCATGGAGCCATAAGTACAGGCATGTACTTGGCATTACTTACAAACTCCCGACACCTGTTCTTTTTGTGAAGGAGGGATTTTATAAGTAATGAGAGGGAGACACCGGCACACATTTAACACAGAGTGCATCAGACTGCAGCCACTCTTCCGGCTCCTCCAGAATCTCTTATTTCACCTTCCCCCTCACTTGTTTATCCTACCATATCCTAGTCGCAGCCCCACAAAGTCACGTGACCTCCTCATCAACCTCCTCTGGGTGCTGGCTAAGACGGCCAACCATCACACCAGGAGGAGGAAGCTGGATGGCAGGTGCTCTGCTACTGTGGGACCTATTTCTGGTTCCTTGTCCAACCATGTCCCCGGGCAGAGTTCCTCTGGGTGGTGTCCACTAACTCCGCAGACACCTTTGAGAAGCAGTGGACATTGCTGAGGGAATCTCTGCTCGGGGTCCTCCTCTGGGTCCTGGATTTTTAACCTTTCAGCTTCCATCCTGTCTCTCTTTCCCTCCCCCACATTTGTTGTCCTCAATATTTATTTGTGGCCTGGGTTCAATGGCCCCTTTCCTTTGGTTGAGTGAGCAAGTCTTTAGCTTTGAGTGGGCTTAGGCCTGTCGTCTCCCAGCAACCACAACAAATACATGCCCAAGAAGTGCCTCCCCCTCTACATTGCTATTTTTAGCAGCATAGTGTCTCGCTGCCAGAGTCTTTCCCGAGCATGGAATGCTGTGGCAGCAGGGAGGCAGTGGGAAAAGGCTTTAGCAGGGGGAGCTGCTGGGGCATTTCCAGAGCCTTTCACTGAAACCTTATCTAGATATCGCCCTACAAGTTGCTGCCAGTGACATGAGTGTAGACATAGCCTAAAAGGCTTTTGAATACATCATTAACTTTGGCACAACTGTCAGTTTTCAATCGGGTAGCAGGGGTATTGTAGTTCAAGACAGATGAACTTAGGAAATTTTGGTAACGCCCATCTCCATTATTACAAGCTACAGCTATTACTTTTCCCACTCATGAACACCAAATCATTTTAAAGCACGTAGGTGTTTTATCTTAATTGTCCTAAGTGGCTCCCCTGAAACTTTCCTTTGTCTGACATAGTCAGAAACGAGAAAAACAGAAACATTTTTTTAAGTACATACAAAACATAAAAGAGATACTTACGAAGCTAAGAGTTCTAGAGCAACAAGCTTGTCTTTACTAAAGGTGAAGCAGTTAAGGATATTAACCACTTTTGATGCTGGAACAGCTACCATTTTCTGACAACACAAGAAGGGAAAATAAAAAATAAGAGACAGTATACTTATTTTAGTACAGTATGTAGTAAAATCATTATGAGGATTTTCAATATACAACTAATCACCTTACACTCTCTGGGGAACAGTATCCTTATGTGTTAAGTGCTGAATAAATAACAGAGCTCCAATTCTGGCAAACTGCATGCTACTGCAAAATGTTTAAATTAGTCATAATTACCAAGAATTAGATTATTCCCTGGGATATATGGTACAGAGAGTATAATCAAGATATCACCAATAGCAGCAGAGAGTAAGAGAAGCCACATTGCATAATGCTACCAGAAGAGAAGAAGGTGAAGAGAAAAGCACACAGATTATAAACTATGCCCATGCGATAGGAATATAGATGTGGTTATGGAAATTAAGAGCAGAGAAAACAGGCAGAGACAGTTCAAACGATTGTTCCATGAAAACATACATGTTGTAAAGCCTTCATTGCCTTTAGTTGTGGTTCAGCCCAAGAAAAGTATCTCAGTAATTCAACAATCTGAAACAGAAAAACCTATAGTTCACCTCTTATATATACACATGTTCTGCTGACAATGTTAAATATCTTTGCTGCCACTCTATTCGTTGAGTGTAGTGGGATTTTGTTAAGCACTGTGTGCATATATAAGAGATATTTGATCAGGTATTATTATACAACAGTATCAGCCAGGATGGATAGGGATGGTGTCCCTAGCCTCTCTTTACCAGAAGCTGGGAATGGACGACAGGGAATGGATCACTTGATAATTTACCTGTTCTGTTCATTCCCTCTGGGGCACCTGGCATTGGCCTCTGTCAGAAGACAGGATACCAGTCTAGATGGACCTTTGGTCTGACCCAGTATGGCTGTTAATGTTCTTGTCCAGTGTGTTTTTTGTTTCATCTAACCCCTTAAAATCCAATCAAGTAGCAAAGTAGATTTTTAGGCAATTCTTTAAAATAAATATATTTTATATTCTTGTTTTTATATACACAAATACCTCATCAAATACCTCACATGCTAGAGTATTATACACTTTTAAAAATGAAGCCTTAGAAAAGATAATAATTTAATTTCAAACAGTAGCATCCAAATTTATACACAAATATATACACCAAAAAAAACCCAAAACATTATCTTACTTGGCATCAAAGTAACAGTTTTTAGTTATAAACTTAGAAAATAAAGATGGGTTCAAAATATCCCATCATCATTAGGGTTCTGAATTCCGTGATAATTAACTACGGATATTTCCCTCCCACACACTAAGAGCGAAAATCTGATCTCTATTAACTGGTAAAAATCTGGATCCCATTATTATGTTACTTCAGATTAACACTGGTGTAACAATGACTTTGTCACAAATCTCCTAAATAAGTAGAAAGGCAGCTAGTGAAATCTGATCTGCCTTTGCATAGTAGGAGGAATTGTCTATGTGCATGAGTGTATAGATGGAATCATGAATTTTACATTTTCCATAAATACATAGCAGAATGTAGAGTATTACCTGTTCACTAGAGAAGTATCCATGCACATATTCTATAGCTTTTAATTTGTATTCAGTCAACACAGCCTAAAAGATAAAGAAAGGCATTTAGCTGACAAAAGAACAATTAAAATACACCATCTGCAAGACAAACGTATTCAAGAGAAAAACATATCTAATCTCACAAAAGTTTGCATTAATTATACTGAAAGATTTCTATACCACAGAATATTCCTTGAACAATTATGTCAATATTTTCAAGCAGAGGGAGAGTTTAAATAAATAAATAAATACGACAAACTCTTTTTCTTTGTTAGTTTCTCTATAAGAAGTTCATCATACCTCTGTTTAGGTTCTGACTGGAAGAATACCATAATGCTCCTCTTTTCAAGCTTTAAATACACTGGCTTTAATACTAACTCTCTAATGGCTCTTGAAATCAAGAGATGGCAGTTAATTACTTCAAACTGCAGCTTATATATATATATTCCTATTTAAGGCACTTAGTTGTATATCTTGCTTTAGTTACTTTTATGAAGACTCTAGAGACACTCACTCCGGGCATTTCTGGTGACAGACTGCTAGAAATATAAAGGTGATGATAACTAAAATTATGGTAATGAAAGTCAGCTGTAGAGAATGACGTGATCTTGTCAATATTCTCCTGACACACATATTTAATACACACTTGTACAAAACACAGGGAAGCAGAATGGCACAGTGGTTAGGGAACTGGACTGGTACTTAGGAGACTGGTTCTATTCTATTCTATTCTTCTGCCTCTGATCTGCTGTAAAACCTTGGACAAACCAGTTCACCCTTCTGTACCTCTGTTTGCCCATCTATAAAGTGGGGATGATACTCACCTCCTTTATAAGTGAAAATCACTACAGAGGAGCAGTTATAATAATTAGGCCAGGTCTTGGGGTCATCTATGAGCGAAGGGTGCTCCAACTACTTCAAAGGTCCAAAACTAACAACATAGTCAGTGATCATCATTGCATGAGGGTGTCACAACTTGAGGTAGACAATCCTGGGGCACGTTATGGTATCATTAGGGCCCACACCAAGAAGCTGCATTAGACTGACCCATTATTTTTTTATCAGATGTTTTCTGATACCATGATATCTCTTAGATGTCTACGCTTACGGACCATGGCAAGATCTTCAAAACTAGAGGTAATATTTCAGTGCATTCCTACCTACCAAACATAACTATTCTGTTGTGAAACTTAACAATCAAGTTGTTAAACCCAGCTTAAGCATAACAAAAATAATCGCCCTGCTTTTATCCCCTCTAGAAGTTAAGGAAAAGGTAGAAGGAAAAGGAACCATCTCTTTCTGTACATTACGTAGCCTCCTCCCCTGCCATCCAGGGACAACAACATAAGTAAGTGCTCTCTTTCTGTACCATACTACTCTAGTATGATCAAGCTATTTACAAACAAAATTCATCTCTACACATAAAGTTGAGGATAAATAACTCCATTGTTGCTGAACTCCTGCATTCCTATTCCTCTGCTTTCATTTAAAAAGTTATTTCCAAAAATCGAGACATCATCATAACATGTGGTATGCTTAGAAGAAGTGAAATGGGTTGCAGGCCTTAGAATGATATTAGTATGTCTTTTTTTTAAAAAAAAAGATTCTGTGAGACTCTTATTTACTTATACTGTGTCCAAATATCCAGGAAGATCGCATAAAATTTTAAGATATTACACATCTACACACTTCAGAAAAATCTTGTTTCAGAATATTATTCAAAATACACAGTTCTGAACTTGCTCCCAGTACTTTGGTTGCAAAGCGCCTAAGACATAGTGGGTTCTACGGTAAATAAAAACAGTCAGAAAAGATCTGTGCTTGAAGGAGTTTAGTCTCGGGACAGAAACAGACTGACAAGGAAAGAGAGGTCAGGGGAAAAGACAGGAGGCACTGTAAGTAGCACAGCAGAAGTGGTTCTTTTAAGGGGACTTAAATGAGGCATTTAGAGGCCTTGTGGATGGTCATATGGATAGGAGATTGTGTGGAAGAAGGCAGGGAAATGGTTGTGTAATAAGACAAATGGGTCAACAAGGCTGAAAGCACTAGCACAGTGGAGATGGGCAACATGAAACTTGACAGAGAAGCAAAGTTACGTGGAGCTTTACAGAACGCATCAAGAAGCTTAATTTTAATGCAATAGCAGATGGGGGTGAGTGGAGGAATTCAAAGGTAAGAGTTATCTGATCAAATACATGTGTTCAAGAAACCAGTGATGAGATTCTGTACAAAAGGTTTGGCTGCAGAGATGGAAAAGAATCGAATGGAACTTGAAGGTTCTGAGAAGGCAGCAGCAGGATTTGGATATGGCCTTAATATGCGAGGGAGCAAAAGTAGTCAAACAAACAATCACATGATTATAGGCCTCAGAAATGGCGAGCATGTTGCTGACAATGATGAAGAACTTCTGTTTTGCATATATTCAATTGGAGATGACAAGACATCCAAAGAGAGATATATGATTGGAAGGAAGGAGATAGTGGTGAAGCTATATCTACAAGTCATCACCATTAGGATGATGCCTTGTGTCATGTGAGCCAATGACTAAGATCACTTCTTTAAAAAGACTGAACAGTTTCATAAGGAACAATACATCACTTCGTATTTTCAGAAATTGCAGGTAGAGGATCAGGTTATGTCTACACTACAAATTAGTTTGGTATAACTTACGTCACTCAGCAGCATGAATAATCCACAACCCTGCTCGATATAAGTAATACCAACCTTAGTGCTGGTGTGGACAGTGTTATGCGGACAGGAGAATTTCTCCTGCCTACACAGCTACTGCCTTTCGCGGAAGCAGGAGTTAAGATGACCAGCTTGCAGCGTCTTCACAAGAACCACTGTAGCTGATGTAGTGTAGACATAGCCTCAGACATACAGCACAGTTGCTCAGTTAGAAATAAGCTACTCAAGATACATCTCAAGCATTAGGCTGTTTCCTTAATTATACCCCAACAGTTGGAAGCTAGTATTCTAAAGCCACTACTCTTTGGGGAAAAGAAAAAATATCAGTGATATTGTTTCAGTTTTAGACTAGCAAGAAATGCTGCACATTGGCAATTCCCCTTGAAAACATAAGAAACAAAGGATATATTCACGGGAAGAATGAAATGATATTTGCGCCAAAATAGCTTGCTGTTCAATTACACATTATTGATTTCCAGTTTTATAATAAAAGGATACAATAATTATTTGTCATTGTGGTACAGACCTGGCCTTAAAATGTTTACACAAGTGATTCTAGTCAGTCAATGGGCCTACTCCAACAATTTACTAGAAAGGGACTTGAATTGTAGGTGCAATACTTACAAGAAACAGGAGTAACCATTCCTTCACTAACATGTTCAGAGCTAAGTTGCTAACAATTTGAGTAATAGCATGATAAAACTTGCATTTAAGGTATTTTAAGTTAAACCAAAAAGCAGCTGCTCTCTCTAAAATATAACTCAGACTCTCATTAAATACAGTTCAGATTTCTATGTGAAAAATTGACAGGAAAAAATGTATTATTGTTACAAATAGCATAAGACATTTAAACAATTTTAAGTTGTCCAGTATGAAAGATAAATGTTTTGATAGAGAAAAATTCATTTTAATATTAAAATGCCTGTCATTTAGTCTGTTTTCTGAACAAATGAAAAGTGTTTGAAAACTTTATAACCCATACATGATCAAAAGTCAGAGAGGGATTACACATACCTTTTTTTAAAAGCGCAAAATGCACGATATAGCATTACTATTAAAACCTTTATAATATGTTGAACTTCCATAACGCCTTTCATCTAAGAATCTCACAGCATTTTATAGATATGAATGAACTAAGTCCCATAGCATGCCTCCTTCCACATAGACCGAGGAAACCTGAGGCCACAAGAGAGACTGAGGGCTTGTCTACTCTTACTGGGGATCCACCTGTGGAGACTGATGCATCAGCAGTTGATTTAGTGGGTCTACTGAAGACCCGCTAAATCGACCATAGGTAGCTCTCCCTTCAACTCCTGTATTCCACCTGAACAAGAGGCTCAAAGGGAGTCAAAGGGAGAGAACTGGAATGAGTTACCTAGGGAGGTGGTGGAATCCCCTTCCTCGGATGCTTTTAAGGTCAGGCTTGACAAAGCCCTGGCTGGGACGATTTAGTTGAGGATTGGTCCTCCTGTGAGCAAGGGGTTGGGCTAGATGACCTCCTGAGGTCCCTTCCAACCCTAATATTCTATGATTCTAAGACACATCATAGTGTGGGCCCCATGGTAAGTAGATTCAAGTACATCGACTTCAGCTGCAATATTCATGTAGTTGAAGTTTCGTAACTTAGATCGATCTCCCCCACAGTATAGACAAGGCCTAACTAGATAGAGACTGCACAGGAACTCTAGAACCTAGGAGCAAGAAATAGAATGCAGATCTGCCATCTTTCACTTTCATGCTTTAACTGAACTGTACAATGTAATATATACTACAAGTCCAAAACAAAATAATTTAATATAATGATTTTTAACCTGTGGTCCACTGAGCTCAGGGGTCCACTGACTATATCTAAGGGGTCCACAAAATGTTGTCAACATACAACAGTGGTTTTCACACGTGGTCCACAGACCTTGGGAGGTATGCAGACTAAGATTTCCCCCTCCATTTGAAATGTAGTAGGGATCTGCAAAGGAAGAAAGTTTGAAACCCACTTCTTAAAAATATTTACTATACATTTACATTTTTAACCTTTTATGAACTATTCAAGTTTCAACACAATCTCATGAGTTGTAATCTCTCTGCCATGAGGAATGCAAATGGAAACAAACATGACACACAAAATAAGTCTCAGCTAGACTAACTTTGGTTTACATTCAACAAAAACTAGTGTGTTTTATCAGTGTATCATTTTGCTCTTTGAAGAGCGGGCAATAATTTGCCTTTTACTGCTGTCCAGAAGGAACAACAATTAAGGCAAACAGTGTTTAATCAGCAAGGTACTCCAGCAAGGAATTTTGCATTTACACAATTACACCAAACATGTAAAAAAATAAGTTACCTTTCTAATTTCATCAAGCACGGTCTCAAATGATTTCTTATCCATCTTTACTTGTTCATCCAATGTAGATTTTTATTTAAAGAAAAAAATACATCCAAGCAAGACTCTTTACTGCAGACGTGTCTTTTTTATTGTAGGAAAAAAAGCACAAGAAAGAGACACTTTACAGAAATGAAAAATTTTTTTTTGAAACACTCGATAAGAAAGAGGGTCAAAGCAGGGGATGCGACTCGTTTGGACAGAAGTGCAGATTTTAGCCACCATATAAATGCTTGTTCCAATACACAGTTTAGCAGGAGACGGGGGTTAACACTCCGCCTCGGAACTGGCATATTAAAGGGGGGAAGTGAAGAGTTCCATGGTTTTGTGAAGACGGGGAGAGAAAGGGGACGAAGGAGAAAGAGGTGAGATGAGGAGCAGGGAGAGAGGGGACCCCAGAAGGGGGGGCGGGTGAGAAGGGGGGCAGCGCCTGGCTCGGGGGCGATCGGAGATACGGGCGAGAGAGATGTACAGCTGCCTCAGGCTCTTACCGCTCCCGTCAGCGCGCTGCCCTCAGACCCGGTAGCCCCCAGGCTGCCCCGCTGCCCATCGCCCGCAAAGGTCCCGGCTCTTTGTTACCAGCAGGAACAAAAGCCTCGGCGCTGCCGCGATGGCGGGAGAGGCCACCGGGGAAATGGCCCCGGCTCTGGACCTGGCACGGCCAACCCCCCGCCCGGGGCCGCCGCCACAAGTGAGCTGTACAGCGCCCTACAGAAGCAATAACCATCGGCGACGAGGTTCCTCCTCGCCACTGGGGTCCACAATGCCTATGAATCGCACGCTAATGACATCATCAGCCAGCGTCCATTGTATCTCTGAGAACCCCCTCATGCGGCAGAAACCCCAACAGTAAGTTGACTGAGCAGAATGCCTGAATCCAAGCGGAACGGTCTCTCTGTTACAACGATCATAACCGGAGCTACTGTGCTCCTAACCTCCTGTCGAAAGGACGGGTATCGATTGTTTAAAAATGGCTGGACACCGGACATTGTTCTCCCGCGTTCAGGCACTCAGGGGGACAACCCATAGGAGAACAACAGGGTATAACAAATTGGGAGGGAGGCCTGACCTCGGCTGTTTCGAAGTCACGTGACTGACATATGGCCAGGTGGCTCCCGTTGTCACGTGACAAACCTGCAGCCTCCCAGGCAGGAACCAGCAGGAGCTGTAGCTCTGCCTGGAGCCTGCCATAGCATGTCCGGCTCGCGCACGCTGAGGGGTGGGGCCTCCTGGTGACGTGAGCCACCAGCGGCTCGGGGGTGTGGGCGGGGGAGACCGAGCCTCGGCGGTGACGCTGGCTGGGCTGCATGAGGCTGCGCGGCAGGCCCGGCCTGGCGGTTGCCATGGGCAGCGCGGCGGTAGCGCTGCTGGTTTTCTCTTGCGCGCTCTCGGGATCCCAGGTGGGTCTGGGCAGGGGGCGCCGGGCGAGGCTGCCCGCTAGGCCGCGGAGGAGGAGGGGGAGGGGGGATCCCCCTACAGGTGGGTGGGGTGAGCTTGGGCCCCGCGTGCCTGCTGGCTCCGTAACCCCTTCATCCGTCCTTCCTCCCCACCCCGAGCCTGTCCCGGGGGCCACGGCCGGGTCCAGGCAGAACTAACTGCTGCGATGGGGAGACGGGCTTCCCAAGCCAAACCCTCTCCCACAGAGGTGAGCAAACCTTTTGGCCTGAGGGCCACCCTGGGTTCAAAAGTGTGCAGAGGGCTGGGTAGGGAAGGCCCCGCCCCCTAGCCGACCCTCACCCACTTCCCGCCCCCGGAATGCCCCCCTCAGAACTCCTGATCCATCCAACCCCCCTCCTTGTCCCCTGATTGCCCCCTCCGGAACCGCCCCCACTCTAGCTGCCCCCCCAAGGACCCCATCCCCTATCTAGCCCCCCTGCTCTCTGTTCCCCCAGTTCTCTGTTCCCAGCCCCCTGGCTCTGGAGTGCAAGGCCACGCGGCTTGCCACGCTCGCTGGGTGCTCCCAACCAGGAAAGTGGGGACACTGGCCCCGGCCGAACCTCGGCGGGCTGGATAAAAATGGCTGGCGGGCCACCTGTGGCCCGCGGGCCGTAGTTTGTTCACCTCTGCTCTGCCACCTTGTCTGTCTCGCCCACCCAAAGAGCCGAACTTGGTTCTCTGTCCCCGGGTCCTTATTCTTGGTTCCGAGTTAACTTAAAGGGCAACATTATTTAAAAATGTAATCGTTTTTAGACATGTCATCCAATGAATGTGATCGTGTCAGTTACGAATTAATCAAGTAAGAAGCTGGGGGTTGACTGGCTGGGTGTGACAGGTGACATGAGGCTTATTTTTAACAGGCATGTCCCTGCTGCAGTGAGCCTGTTCTGAAGGAACTGTGGCACCCACTCATGGACCACAAAGCTTTGTTCCTGCCCCATGTGATGTCTCATAGCACTGAGTCCCACTTCCATAGTGTAAATGCTGATGGAATGAGGAAGTGGGTTTGACTGACTGTGCGTGACAAACTGTTTCCCAGATCACCCAAAGTGACACATTGTCACAGCCCCATCTGAATGTCTAGAAGGAGCTGGGCCATGCTGCCACTCATTGACCTGAAGCTTTCTTGTTGAGCAGCGTTCTGCCACTTGCCCCCATCCCATTTCCATATTGTAAACCGTGCTCCCCCTCCTGCTTCAATGTCCTTTACTCATTGACTGCCAGGATGTAGCATGGCATGACATGGGGAAGAAAAGGGATTCATTACAAATACACCACAAATGGGAACTCCTTCTCATAAAGGATGGAAACTCTGTGCATAGGGACTGATCAGAGTGACATTAAGCAGCTCCAGAGGGAGTGTCACACATTCATTTGGCCTGAGGCTACAGTAGCAATGGAGATTTGCTACTGGCTGTAAGTGATAAAATAAGTCTTTGATCACCCCAAGTCACATGTGCCCCCTGTCCCACCATGAAGCTGTTCTCATGTAGCTGAGACATGGAACTACCTTACTTAAAACTTTTATGTTGCAAAAAATTGTGGCCCAATCCTCCCCCCTACACACACACACACACACACACACACACTCTCTCTTGTGAAATGGGCTACAATTTTTGCAGCATTTCAAGTAAGGTAGGTATATGGATCAGCTACTTTAGAACAGCTTCATGGTGATGGGGACATGTCATAGAACAAGGGTGGGCAAACTTTGGGCTGCGGGACCATCCTGCCTGAGATCCCGGCCACCCCCCTGCCTTGCCCCTGCTGTCCCTCCTCCTCTGTCTCCTGGAACCTCAGTGTGCCATGTCCAGGAGTGGCCCTGGACAGCACTGGAGCGGCATGGCTCCAGCAGGGCCTGAGCTCCTGCTGCTCAGAGTGGTGAAATAAGGGGTCGGAGCTGCGAGCTCCAGCGGGCTGTGCGGCCTGCAGACATACTGCTCGAGCAGCATGGTAAGGAGGTTGGGGGGTTAGATAAGGGGCAGGGAGTCCTGGGGGCAGTCGGGGGACAGGGAGCGGGGTGTAGGGGTGTTGGATGGGACAGAGGTTCGGGGGGGGCGGTCAGAGGACAGGGAATTGAGGGATTGGTTGGGGCGTGGGAGTCCCAGAGGTTTGTCAGGAGGCTGAGGGGGCGGTGTGTGTGTGTGGTTAGAGGTCGGGACAGTCGGCAACAGGGAGCGGGGGTGGGGGAGGGGTTGGGAAGGGGATGGCGCCCCAGGGGGGTTACTAGGGGCGGGGGAGGCCTGGGGAGGGGGCAGTCGGGATAAGGAGCAGGATGGGTTGGGGATTCTGAGGGGGGCAGTCAGGAGCAGGAAGTCGGTGGGGATTGAATGGGGGCGGAGCCAGGCTGTTTAGAGAGCCACAGTCTTCTCTATCTGGCCCTTCATACAATTTTGGAACCCCGATGTGGCCCTTGGGCCAAACAATTTGCCCACCCCTGTCATTGAATCATAGAATATCAGGATTGGAAGTGACCTCAGGAGGTCATCTAGTCCAACCCCGTTCTCAAAGCAGGACCAACCCCAACTAAATCATTCCAGCCAGGTCTTTGTCAAGCCTGACCTTAAAAACTCCTAAGGAAGGAGATTCCACCACTTCCCTAGGTAACCGATTCCAGTGCTTCACCACCCTCCTAGTGAAATAGTGTTTCCTAATATCCAATCTAAACCTCCCCCACTGCAACTGGAGATCATTACTCCTTGTTCTGTCATCTGGTACTGCTGAGAACAATCTAGCTCCATCTTCTCTGGAACCCCATTCTTCTTTGCAGACTAAACAATCCCCAGTTCCCTCAGCCTCTCCTCATAAGTCATGTGCTCCAGCCCTCTAATTGTTTTTGTTGCCCTCTGCTGGACTCTCCAATTTTTCCACATCTTTCTTGTAGTGTGGGCTCCAAAACTGGACACAGTACTCCAGATGAGGCCTCACCAGTGCCCAATAGAGGAGAATGATCACATCCCTTGATCTGCTGACAAGGCCCCTACTTATACAGCCCAAAATGCCGTTAGTCTTCTTGGCAACAAGGGCACACTGTTAACTCATATCTAGCTTCTCATTCACTGTTACCCATAAGTCCTTTTCTACAGAACTGCTGCCTAGCCATTCGGTCCTAGTCTATAGCACCCTATACCATGGGATTCTTCTGACCTAAGTGCAGGATTCTGCATTTATCCTTTTTTGAACCTTATCAGATTTCTTTTGGCCCAATCCTCTAATTTGTCTAGGTCCTTCTGTATCCTAACCTACCCTCCAGCGTTCCCACCCCATTTAATGACGTCTGCAGACTTCCTGAGGGTGCAGTCTATGCTAGCCTCCAGATCATTAATGAAGATATTGAACAAAACTGTCCCTAGGACTGACACTTGGGGCACTCCACTTGATACCGGCTGCCGATTAGACATGAAGCTATTGATCGCTACCTGTTGAACCTGACAATCTAGACAACTTTCTATCCACCTTATGGTCCTTTCATCCAGCCCATAATTCTTTAACTTGCTGGCAAGAATATTGTGGGAGACCATATCAAAAGCTTGGCTAAAGTCAAGGAATAACCCGTCCACTGCTTTTCCACCATCAACAGAGCCAGTTATCTCATAGAAGGCAAATGAGGTTCGTGAGGCATGACTTGCCCTTGGTGAATCCATGCTGACTGTTCCTGATCCCTTTCCTCTCCTCTTTGTACTTCAGAATTAATTCCTTGAGGACCTGCTCCATGATTTTTCCAGGGACTGAGGTGAGGCTGACTGGCCTGTAGTTTCCCAGATCCTCCTTCTCCCCTTTTTTAAAGATGGGTATTACATTAGCTTTTTCCAGTCATCCGGGACCTCCCCCAATCAAAGATAATGGCCAATGGCTCTGCAATTACGTCCACCAACTCCTTTAGCACCCTCGAATGAAGCGCATCTGGCCCCATGGACTTGTGCTCATCCAGCTTTTCTAAATAGTCCTGAACCACTTCTTTCTCCACAGAGGGCTGGTCACCTCCTCCCCATGCTGTGCTGCCCAGTGCAGTAGTCTGGGAACTGACCTTGTTCTTAAAGACAGAGGCAAAAAAAGCATTGAGTACATTTGCTTTTTACATATCCTCTGTCACTAAATTGCCTCCCTCATTCAGTAAGGGGCCCACACTTTCCTCAACTTTATTCTTGTTGCTAACGTCCCTGAAGAAACCCTTCTTGTTACTCTTAACATCTTTTGCTAACTGCAACTCCAAGTGTGATTTGGCCTTCCTGATTTCACTCCCGCATGCCCGAGCAAAATTTTTATATTCCTCCCTGGTCATTTGTTCAGTCTTCTACTTCTTATACGCTTAAGGTGACCAAAGACTTATTTTATTACATACAGTCAGTCAAAATCCAGTTCTCTATTGAAGCACTGTTTACAATGTGGAAGTAGGATAGGGGTATAAGAGATGGCAGTAGTTAGGATGTGCTGTCAAAATGGGAGATGCATCTAGTGGGTTCCTGCTGGGGTCTGGCCTGGGCCTGGTACTAGTCAATAGTTTCCGTAATGACATAGCTAATGGAGTGAAGAGTATGCTTATAAAATTTGCACATGATGCCAAAGTGGGAGGGATTGCAAGGTTTTGACGGAAAGGAATAGAATTCAAAATGACTTTCACAAAATCAAAAATTGGTTGGAAATCAGCAATATTAAATTCAATAAAAACAAGTTCAAAGTGTCACAGTTCATGACAACTGCATTTGCATTTCTCCTCTCTGGTCTCACAAGGGAATCCACTCTAACCTCTTGGTTCCTCAGCTGTCATTTCTCTTGAGCAAAGACCCATGTTTCTCTCCCTCCTAACTAGGGGTGCACTGTTCGCTAGCTATACTGTGTGATTTCTAGTAAGCCAAGCTGCCTAACGAGGTCAGCATCTACACTTCGCTTTCTCTTTGAAGGATACTATCAGTATAATTACCTTCATTTGCAAGTTACCACATAGCCCTTAATATGCAAGTTCATTTATTCATAAGGTGAAAGCATCATAGAGAAAACATATTAAAACAACAAAAGAACCTACATGCATACTAATAAGCATACTGCAGATCACTCTCAACTCTAACAAGGGCTTTGGTAGGAGAAAGTTCTTCAAATCCCACAAAAGGGTTTTTTTGTTGTTACAAGTTCATATAAACCTCATTTCAGTACCAGAATTGCTTGGAAAGTTCACTCTTTCCTTGATTTTCAGAGTCTGTGAACAGGTAATCTGAAGAGCATAGCTTCAAAAATCTGGTTTTTTGCATAACCAGAGGTGGGAAATTTGCATTCACCTCCCCATAGCGATCCTCAGGAAAATCACTTGACACCAGCCTAATTGTCCATTCTTGTCTGGCCCATTGTTCAGTATATTCCTCTGAAGTTATTAACACTTCCTGGGGTTACATCCTATCTCTCCCATGGGTAAGTGCGGACAATCATAGTCCACAATAATACATAATCATTGCATTTAATTCAATGGACTCAAAATATACTTAACCTTAATTCAGGAAGGTTTCCCAAGGGTGTTGCAGGAAATTGCCATATAGGTTACACAAAGTACTATACATAGGAAGGAAAAATTAAATGGATAACTACAAAATAAGGACTAAATAGCTAGGTGGTAGTACTTCTGAAAACTATCTGGGGTTTTAGCAGATCACAGATTGAATATGAGTGAGGCTACATTTTAGTCATGGGTATTTTTTCATAAAAGTAACAAGCAGTAAAAAAAAATTCATAGTCCGTGGACCAATCCATAACTTTTGTTATATACCCCTGACTAAAATTTGGGGGGCTGCTGAGAGTGCTACGGGGGGCTGAGGAGGGTGCTGTGCTGGGGAGGGGTGGTTGGCAGGGCAGGGCAGGCTCCCCGGGCAACCAGGAGCTCAGGTGGGCCGGGCAGGATGGGCCCCCGGGCTGTAGTGTGCCCACACCTGAGCAAGGAGCTGAGGGAGGGGAGCCCCCCCTTCCTGTTAAACACCACCCTGCACCCCAGTCCTGAGCCCCGGCAGACCCACCTCCTCTGCTGGGGGGGCTGACATGGGGAAACTGCCACAATAGCAGCTGGTGTGCCTGCCCCAGGGGCTGCCCAGTCCAGGGAGAAAAGCAAAAATAATGAAAGGATTAGAAAACTTAACCTAAAAGAAAAGGTGGGCAAGTTGGTTTAGTCTGGAGAAAAGATTGAAGGGGCATGGCAACAGTTTTGAAATACGATAAGGGTTGTTATAAAGAGGACAGTGATCAGTTGTTCTGCATGTCCCATTACATTAAGACAAGAAGTCATTGGTTTAATCTGCTCCAAGGGAGATTTAAGTTAGGCATTAGGAAAAACTTTCTAACTATCAAGATAGTTAAGCACTGGATTAGGCTTCCAGGGGTGGTTGCAGAATCCCCATCACTGAATGTTTTTAAGAACAGATTAGATAAACACCTGGCAGGGATAGTCTATGTATACTTGGAAATCTATGAAACCCTGTTACCTGCCCTTCTGCACACACACTGTTGTCATAGTTTCCCCTCCATGTGGATGTTTGGTGCTATCGGTGTTTGTGTCAGGATTACCATAAAGCTGCAGATAGCACCAGATTATGCAGCAATTCTGTGCAGAAGTTTATGAAGAAACTTCCCTTCTGTGCAAAACAGGGTCTGACCATACAGATCCTTAGGAATGCTTAAATATATGTGTCACCAATCATCACTAACAACAGCAACCGTTGCTCAATTAATTAAAGTATTATAATAAATAGAACATCTATACTTATTTTACAATTTCAGAGTAAACGTGAATAAATGCAATGGATTATGTCAGTTGAATATACATCATTTCATTAATGGTGAATTGTGCATCTTATTCATTATTGTTAAGTCTGATCACAGAAGGATTCAAAAATTTTACCCTAGGGTATTTCCAACAAAAATTTCTGTGCATAATAGCAAGTAAGTTGAAAGATAACAGATGCATTTTGGTGAATGCGCTTCAGGGTAGCAACTTGTCTTTTTCAAATACCATTCATTGAATATTCAGAGAAACATGCAGTTCCCTTACCACAGAAAAATACACCAACTTCTCTCTGTGTAGTACCTTTTTATGTAACTTGAATATAGTATTAATATTTACAGTGTTTCAAGTATTGATTAGTTCAATAGAAGTCATATATACAAAGTTGTTGGAATAACATACAAAACTGGGAACCATTTTGTTTGTTCCACAAATTTGGTCAAACTGAGGGCTGGCATTTCTATGATGGAATTTTGGAATTAAAAAGGAAAGGAAGTAAATTCCAAATTCCATTACCGTGTACATTGCTATTGCCTGAGTCTCGCAGCAACACAAGACAAAAACTGTTTCAACTAATACAGGTACGACTACATTACATATTCCTTAAGCAGAATGTGAGCATTCTAGTGGTGTTCGCTGTTGTCTGTATTTTAGAAGCCATCAGAAATCACTCAGAGCAGCAGCGTGCATTGATAGGCGTTTTATGTTTGCATATGGGTCATAAACATGATTATTGGGAGGCAGCTGTGCTCATGCAGTGTCTTGTCTTTATTTTTTCCTTTGTAGTGAGAAAAACACACAATGTTTTTGTGTGTGTAATAATTTAAAAAATGTTGATACATTTTTAATCTAAAAACAAACTAAAGTTCCTATGGACTTCTTCATTTGTAACTGTCATATAATTTCTATGAAAACATTACATCCTGATTTGTAGCAGATTCACTAAATACCGAGTCTGTTGATTTTTACATTCAATATTGCATATTGTATGTTAACTAACAGAGAAAACGGGCAATATATCTGTCAGACCAGAAGTAAAGGTTCTCTGGAAGAGGCATATCCCCATCTCTTCATAATGAAATAACTGTTGCAAGGACTTGTCACTTGGGGTAACTCAATATGTATTTTGTCCCATACAGCCAGTCAAAAGTCAGCTCCTTATTCACACACCATGTACAGTACGGAACTGGGGTCAGGGGGTGATGGGTGGTAGTATATGGCTGAGGAACAAATTCTTGAGTTAGCAAGTGGCATAGAATCCTAGAACCATTAGATTAAAGGGGACCACAAGGGTCATCTAGTCTAACCCCTGGCATGTCTCAGCTACTTCAGAACAGTCTGACAGTTGTGGGAATATGTCACTTGGGGTGACCAAAATTGAATTATCTTACTTATGGTCTGTCAAAACCCAGGTCCTTATTTAAGCCCTATGTACAATATGGAATGGGGTGGGGAAGCATATAGCACAAGAACAAACCTTGTGGTCGGCAAGGGGCATATCCCAGCTCCTTCAGAACATTCTGACAGTCGCTGGACCATGTCACCTGAAGTGACCTGAGACATGTTTTGTCATCATATACAGACAGTCAAATCTCTGCTCCTTATTCAAGCAGTGTAGAATGGGAGTAACATGTAGCAGCATATTGTGTGACAACAGCACTTCTGGTGGGTGAGTGGGATGTCCCAGCTTCTTCAAAACAGTCTGATGATCACAGGGACATATCACTTGGGATAACCCAAGACACATGTTGTCTTGTAGAGCCAATCAAAATCTGATTCCCTATTAAATTTTCATATATAAAATAGAAGTGGTTTAGGGGTGTGGCATGTGGCAGCACATTATGCACAACCAAATCTTCAGATCAGCAAGTGTCATGGCCCAGCTTCTTCAGAACAGCCTGATAGTCACAGGGAGGTGTGTCTCAGGTCATCTTAAATGACATTTTGTCATGTACATTTAGTCAAATCCCAGTTTCCTTATTCAATCACCATTTATAAAATGGAAGTGGAGTGGAGTATGACATTTTGCAGCATACAATGCAACAACAAAGCTTTGGGTCAGTGAGTGAGGTTCCCAGCTC
Organism: Dermatemys mawii; assembly: GCA_007922305.1. Classification (NCBI taxonomy): domain Eukaryota; kingdom Metazoa; phylum Chordata; order Testudines; family Dermatemydidae; genus Dermatemys; species Dermatemys mawii. The sequence goes on from ML677348.1 coordinate 16,794,717, forward strand.
CTTAAAAACAGTCTGATGGTCACAGGGATGTGTCACTTTGGGTGTCCCAAGATTCATTTATTCACATACAGTCTGTCAAAACCCACCTCCGTATTCAAACTCTGTGTACGATATGGAAGTGTGGTAAGGGTGTGAAGTGTGGCAAGGGTGTGAAATGTGGCAGTGTATTGCACAGGAACAAAACTTGGAGTTGGGGAGTAACTTGTCCCAGCTTCTTCAGAACAGTCATGTGGTTCAGAACAGAACTTGTCACGGGGACATGTCACATGGGGTAATCCAAGACTTATTGTGTCACATGCAGGCAGTCAAAACCCAGCTTCCTTGATTATTTATTTAATAAATAAAAGGAATTGTAATTCAAATTATCACATTCAGTCACATTAATCTGATGACATTCCAAAAAAATTAATGTTAGTGATATTTTTTAAATAATTTTGGCCTTTGAATAAGGAACTGGGAACCATGAATGTGGAGCTGGTACCACAAATAAGGAACTGAGAATAAGAAAGCAACTTCAGCCTTATGTCTCTTCCTGACTTTCTTCCCTTGATTAAGAAAAAGAATACCAGCTATATTATAGTAAAGAGTGAGGTGTTGGAAAACATTTTCTCTCTTTTTGTTCCCTCTACTATATTTTCTACCACATGTCTGCAAGTCTAACTTTTATTAGGAGAATGCCAAATTAAGCAGCCATAGAATTGCAGAGTCCAGAGGGCCATGATTGAAATGAATGGGACAAGTCACTGCATCAGAGCAATTGTTTCAGGCTCTCTCCAGATGATGCAGACAGTTTATGCTTGGCTTACATTTGAGTTTTTCTCCATGACTGTAAGGGCTAGAACATACATTATGTATATGTCAGACTCTGGAGCCCAGTTTTGTGGTGAGCTAAATACCGCTGTCCTGGAATCATGGACTGTACAGGACCCTGCATATTCCTTGGTCTTTTTCTTGTCTTTATGCTTCTTGCGCTCCTGCTCTATGTTCATAGGATTCTGGCTTTTATCCTCTTTTTTCACTTCCCTGCTCATTCCTTCTCTCCTTGTGTTTCAACCTATTCCTCTCTTCACCCCACTCATTGTCTATGTACTTTGTTTTCCTTCTTCTGGTGCTTTCTTAAACTAAGTTTCTCCCCTTTTCCCCCTGCCTTTTGCTCACTTGCCCTGCACAATCCAGCATTTTACCTTTGGAGAGAGGAGGTGAGGTAAAGTATAGAAGCCTTCCCAGCTATGTCAGGCTCAGTAGCCAGCTGCATATTGTGGCCAGGAGGCTGCGTTGCTTGCAGGACTACTAATCACGTGTTTTCTTAAGAGTTTTGGCTCTCCTTGTGTGTAAGGAAAGTCCAAAGGTCTCTGTGGGAGGCTTCTGGCAGTGTGGCAAAATGCGTTAGATCTTGTTGGATGTGGTCTTTGAAATGCACGTGTGCTTATCCTCTCTACTGTCACCCTCTTCATCTCCAGTGACCTGCCTCTGTGTGTATGAATCCTTCTGTCTAGAATATCACTCTGGTTTTACGTGTACAAGAAAGCGAGCATGATGTTGCCCTTCAGCAAAGACCACCAAGAGCATAAGGAGCTTACTACTAGAGTAAGCCACTAGAGATCTTCTTTAGCTTAAATTGTAGGGAGCTGAAGAACTAGGATTCCAGTCCTGGCTGTAGCAGGATGGAGTCATGTTGAACTCTGTGGTTGTGGCAGCAAGAGTCTTGAGATCTACTGGATACTTTGTGATGGACCTGTCAACTACCTATTAAGACACACACACAGGTGTTATGCAGTGAAGGTCCCTTGATAACGGAAACTGCTTTCAGAAATTAAATCTAGCCATCACCCAGTTCACACAACCTCTTTAAACACATGTGGTATGACTTGTCTCCATATTACCCAATTCAAAACTATATCACTGCTCAAGGTGCTTGAGATGAATTGTCTTGAACATGATTCTGATCAACATGGTTTAGCTAGCACATCAGATACAACTACTGGAAGGCTATTGTGGACTCACCATCCAGAATTTTTACAGGAGCTTACAATTCTTAAAAAGAGCTCAGCAAATTTTGACTGCCAAGAACTACACAACTGGGAAACAGTTGTGTAATTTTGCCTGAGTAATTCTACAACATCCCTGCACTCTGTTTAGAGACAATCCCATGTCAGAATAATATTTGTTATTGAGCAATTGGTGGATGTACACTTGATTTAATGTTTCAAGTGTGCTGATTCACTTGGCTCTAACAAGGAAGGTTTACAAAGGGCCAAATAGCAGCTTGATGCCTAACTTTCATTGGAAATTGGACACCCAACCACCATTTGTGTCTTTAAAAATCTCACCCTAACTAATAAAAAGCTGAAAGATTATAGAAAGTGGAATCTCATAGAATTTAACTGTTAATTATTTACTTTTACGTTTTTAAGGTATTAAGAGCAATTGCTTTTTACTCTCCTTTGAGGATAAAGCAACAGCTTTACAAGCTGGATGTGGGCTGGCCTAAACATTCAGAATATTTTACCGGGCAAACATTTTGTGTTGCTGTTGACCCTCTCCATGATCTGGTCTATGTTGCACAAGTAAGTAATAGCACTGTAATTTTGTCCTTATTAGCATTATATTGTTTTTCCCTTCTGGAGTTCCCATTTGCATTAAGATAATTATAATAGTTCATTGTATTAAATTCTTGATGTAAATTTGATGAAGGTTATTAATAGTATACATTTCTTTAAAGAAGTTCTGGATATGAAGGTTCTTCCTGTGCATATTGGACTTGTTGCTTTTTTGTTTTTTAAAGGCTCCAGATTTAAACACAATAGGTTTGAAATGGCAAGTACCACAAGGAAAGATACAACTCAGTTAGCCTACAACATAGAAGTCTGCTAGGAGACTAGAGTCATCTATATATGTCTCTTCTGCTACTGTTCTTCGCTTCCTTACCTCAGCTCAGTAAACCGCAAGAGAAGGATGGTCCAGTGGGCTGTGGGAGATCTGGGTTCAATTCCTGCACGTCCACAAATATCCTGTGTGAATTTGGGCAAGATCCTTACAAGATATAAAAGGTTAACCAGTAAGCATAGTCTTACTGGTTAAATCGCCTTTACAGTTAACCCGGGCTGTCCCCAGCAGCCCCGCACTGGCCAGCCCAGAGGACCCAACTGTGCCACCTGGAGCAGCCCGAGCAGCGCCACCCACCTGAAGCAGAGTTGTGGCGCCTGCCTGGAGCAGCACCACCCGCCCGGAACAGTCCCAGATGCGTCATCCAGATGAAGCAGGGCCAACTGGATGGAGTAGGCCTAGTCCCAGCCAAGCTGGCCAGATGGGCCCCAGCTGCTTAAGTGATTAACCGTTTAAATGACATTTTTAATTGTTTAAATGGTTAACTTTTTAAACAGTATTTACATCCCTAGATACTTAGTCTCTCTCTGCCTCTCTTCCTCATCTGTAAAATGAGAATAATAATACTTAGAGCAGTGTTGTGAGGATTAATAAATCAAAGAATGTGAGGTGCTCAGTTACTCCAGTGTTGGTGGCTGTCACAGTTCAGGGTAACTGCACCTGCATTCACCTCCATGGTCCATTAAGAGCACCCCTTCTAGGCTCCCAGCTCCTCAGCCATTAACTGTCTTCGGTAGAGAGCTTTTCTCTCCCTCCTGATCAACGGGCTTTCCAGGTTGCACAGTTCCCTGGCAACACTGTGATATTCCCAGAATGCCTAAACAGGGCAGGGTCTTCATTTTGCTTTCTCAAGGCAATTATGCACAACAGTTGAAAGTTACCACACAGCCCTTTATAAGCAAGCACATTTAATCTTAAGGTGAAAGTGCTACAAAGAAAACATAGTAAAACAATGAAAGCACCTATATACAAATTAATAAGCTTACCAGAGATCACCTTCCAACTCTAGCCAGGGCCCTGGTAGGAGTCAGTCCTTCAAACCCCATTTCAGAAACTTTTAGAAATACATCCATGACATCCCCTTCCCTAAAGCGAGGGAGAAATTTGGAGTCGATGCCACTCACAAGGACAGGTACCTAGTGACTGGCTCCACTTAGCAGACTTTAGTTCTGCTGGTGCAGTTTTTCTTTTCTGAGCTGATGCTATTGAGCCTGGTCCTCCTGGCACAGTCTCTCCATCTTGACAAAACTTCTTCTCAGCGTGTTTGTGCTGACACTAGCACTTTTCATGCTGGTGCTGTTGCTCCTGGTCTGCAAACAGCTGGGTTTCCAGATGCAGTCACTCCTTCTCTAGCTGTGTCCTGTCTTGATCAGCCTGTGGACCTGCCCATGATCCCACCCATGATCCCAGTTGCAGTGATGGATTCGGTCTGGACAGAACATAGTTGCTGCCTCTGTCAGCCTCTTTCATGCTGCCCTCCAAATTTTGGCTCCAAGATTCCCCCTGCCTGCTGGACCTGTGCCAGTAAGTTGAATGTTCCCTACCAAGCTGGACTTCATACTTCTTCTCATCATCAAAATACAGCAAACCTACTAGCTGTGTCATTAGTCCTCTGTTGAGCTACCTTTCTCTTCATAGCTCAGCCAGCTGACCTTTCTTCAGCTGTTCATAATTCATTTGTGCCTGGCTCTCTTTTCACTGTTCCTTTCCTCAAAAGGACTAGGACTTCACTCTGTGGTTTTTACTTCTATGGTACTTGCTTTTACTGCTGTTAGCACTTATGGCAATTCACACTGATGTAGATCCCACATGTGCTGCCACTGTAGATGTCATAGGTGCAATTTCCCTGGACAGTGTTCACCCTTCATTGTCCCTCAAGGGCACCATTCTAGGTTTATGGCTCCTCAGCCAATCTCTCTCCCTCCTGACGGGGGGTTTTCTAGACCGCACAGCTCCCTGTGTACACTGCAATATTTCTAGCACGCCAGACTGCCTAAACAGGCCAGCATCTGTGATTTGCTTTTTCTTCACAGGCTATGAAGAGCTGTAATTGCTTGCCATTATAAGTTACCACAAATCTTTTTCCATCCACGCACACTTTTATTTAAGGTGAAAGCTTTAAGGACAAAAGATTAAAAACAATAAAGGAACTTACACACATACTAAAAAGCTTAATAAAGATCTCATGCAGCTCCAACAAGGGCTCTGGTAGGTGTTAGTCTTTCCAACTGTTCTGCAAGGATTGGGGCATCCCAGGTGAGTTGATTTAAATCAGCAAGTGGAAAGCCTCAATCAGAGGTGGGGAACTTTTTTTTTCCTCGTGTGGGTCAGTAGCCCCTCGTAGAAAAATCAGTTATGGGCCACATACAGCCCCATGGGGGACGTGGAGGCTTGGGGCTTCCCCCACAGCAGAGTGAGCTGGCACTCACAGCTCCAGATCTGCAGTGGGGGAGGCTCAGGGCTTCTTCTAGGCTCTGGGTGGGGCCAGAAATAAGGAGTTCAGGGTGTGGGAGAGGACTGTGGGCTTGGGGTGCAGGAGGGAGTGAGGGTTCCAGCTGATGGTGCAGGCTCTGGGGTAGGGCTGGGGATGAGGTGTTTGGGGTGCAGGAGGGGCTTCAGGCTGGGGATTGGGAGGAGGTTCAGAGTGTGAGCTCCAGGAGGGAGCTTCGATGTGGGAGCGGGCTCAGGGCTGGGGCAGGGAGGGCAGGTGTGGGAACAGCTCTGGGAGAGATTTAGGGCTTGAGAGAAGGTGCGGGGTCTGGGAGGGAATTAGGGTGTGGGAGTGGGTTGTGATCAGCAGCATGGGGTTCAGGCTCCAGCTGACTGGCACTTATCCCAGGTGTTTTCCAGTCAGCAGGCTAAGGCAGGCTCCCTGCCAGCCTCAGCTCCACACTGCCTCGAGAAGCGGTTGGCATATCCCTGCAGTCCCTAGACAGAGGCATGTCCAGGCAACTCTGCGTGGTGCATTCTGCCCACACCTGCAGCTCCCAATAGGTACAGGGACATGCCATCCGCTTCCAGGAGCGGCACAGAGCCAACTGGACTTACAACAGCCTGGCAATCCTGGTTTCTCCCCCCAGTAGGGCAAGCTGATGCTTGCAGCTCCAGACTCATGGGCGGTTGTGGGGATGCAGAGGCTTAGGGCTTCTGGCACAGTGCAAAGATTTGCTGTGGGCCAGATGAAATGAAGCAGTAGGCCAGATCCAGCTCATGGTTGTAGATTCCTCACCCCTCCTCTAAATGATTGATTTTAATCTACTTTTCCATTTGTACGTCAGTTATTTTCTAGAGAAAGGTGCATTCTCATTCATTGCTATAACCATTAAAACATGTTGACTTACAACTAATTAGTGCCTTTACACTAGTTTTGGTACATCTTTTACTACCTAGGAGGTTACACTATGACTAAATACATTTATTTAAGCATTTATATAGCTTAATATTTTCAAATTCTTGTTGTACATTGGTGACAAAGAGTCCTGTGGCACCTTACAGACTAACTGAAATTTTTTCAGAGCATGAGCTTTCGTGGGCTAATACCCACTTCGTCGGATGCATGCAGTGGAAGTATTAGCCCACGAAAGCTCATGCTCTGAAAAAATTTCAGTTAGTCTTTAAGGTGCCACAGGACTCTTTGTCACTTCTGCAATTCCAGACTAACACGGCTACCCCTCTGATTCTTGTTGTACATTGTTAGTATGTTAGAAGATGGTAAATGATATACTGCTTATTTACTAGATAACTAAGTTTTTTCCCCCTCATGATTTGTGTCAAGCTGCATTAGGATGGTAACTAGAATTTAATTACAAAACAGCATATGAAATTTATTTTTATCTAACAAAACAAGCCCTTAATACACTACATGAGCTATTGTGTTCTATCTATAAAGCTTGACATCCAAAGTTAGCCATTTTCCCTGTTACTTTCTTTATATAGAAATGCAGCCTTTAACTCAGTTTTTGATAGAGGCTTATGGATTCAGCATATTTATTTTTAATTTAAATGTCTTAAGATATTATAATAAATTTAAGCCTTAACATATTTTGTAGTAAATTCTGATTTTGTTTTAAAAATATTTTTATAAAGAAACTTACTAAAATTTAAAGATAAATCCAATTTAAATAATTTGATTTTTTTCATGGATTTTTTTATCCCCTCACTCCCACTCGTCTATATGGAAGGTTCTGTACGTTGTACAAATCAAAAAGAAGGCCCAAGTTAGTTTAAACTCAGGCTGTTTATTCCAAAGTAATTTCTTTGTCTGTCTGTGGAGAATCTATTTTGAGCTAGTATATGCAAGCATCCCCAGGAGGTGGTACCTCTGGGGGGGATTACAACCTGGCTGACTTGCCTTAATCACCATCCACTGTTTTTCATTCCTGTGAGAGCTGTGATGGCCTTCCCCACTAGAGTGGAACACAATAAAACATTAACTTAAACAGTGGACCCCAAAGATAGACATGGGGTTGCTATATTTGTCACACCTCTCTCATAAAGAGGATACATACAGTCCTAGCCCACAATAATAGACACAAGACTTTCAGGGATATTGCAGGAAATTTCCATATCTGTCACAGTGGCCACATCAGTACCTAGGATGGATACACAGAAAATCAGCCATTCCAAGCAACTCTTATAATAGAATTTTACTAACTGTACTAGTCATGCTGTTACAGGGCTGGCACCCTGTGTTTGGGCTGGTGAAATCAAAAGCTCTCCACACTGTTTTGCTGTTTCACCCAGATGCCTTTATTCTTAGGGCTCATGCAGTTTCCCAAATTCCCCAACAGATAGTGACTCCCCAGACCCTCTCCAGGGTTACGTGTCCCTTAAGGCTTCCTTACTTACCAAGGAGACACCGACACCGACACACCTGCCTCCTCTCAGGCTAGCCTCCCTACTGGGCTTTACCCAGAGCTTTTATATCCCTCCTGGTGCCTCAGCCCAGCTGCCAGCACTTAGCTCAGTGCATTTCTCTGAGCCAGCCCTGGTTAGGGCTTGTAGCTTAGGCTCTCTGCAGCTCTGCTCCTGGCCAGAAAACAGGCTACAGTCAGCATTTTGGCAGGACTCTAAAGGGGTTTACCCCTGTCCTGCCACATATGCCTACATGTTGGTAACTAGATTCTGGTTGAGACCCTGTCTCTTCAGCAAACAAAAGTAGTGAGATTTTTATTTATAAAACAGCCATGGCACCTGCATGCTGGATAATTAACTACAATTAAAAGTTTTGTGTGCCCATCTTGGGAGACCTAGGGTATGATGGGTTTTTTTCAGAGATGGTGTGCAATCACCATTCACAGTGAAGACAATGAGAGCAGCAATGGCTCAGCACTTCCGAAAATCAGGTCATAAGTGTCCCAAAATTAATGAACAGTGTTGCAAACTTAATCTTTCTGTGTCTTTCCCCACCTCTAAAATGGTGTTCGAAGTATTTCCCCACGTCATAAAGGTTGTTGTGAGAATTATTAATTAATGTCTGTAAAGGTTTTTGACATGAAAATTACTAACATTTAAATAGAATTGTCAAATGTGAGATTATTTGCTTGATAAGATCCTTTTTTCAATTGACTATTTTTGTACATCTTCAGAGAGGGGCTGATGTACCAAAGGTATTAGTGTTTTCAGATGAAGGATATTTCCTGCATGCATGGAATTCCACACTTGAAATGCCTCATGGTATCTTTGCAGCCAGCACCCCGACAGATACCTCAATATGGATCACAGATGTTGGAACCGGTATGTATAATGGGAACGTGTTGAAAATATTATTCCACAGAGAAAATAGGTTTTTTGCAGGTATCCTTTTGAACAGTAATTTTAATTATTTGAATAAGGTTCCAAAAGAACACTAAGCTAGATTCATGCTCCCTAAGTCCTAACTGTTCACTGATCCAGTTCCCCAGTACAAGGTAGAGCAATTTATAGGGCTCATGAGTTGTGCCACTTGCTCATTTGCTAGAGCTGATAATCTTGGCCAACATTTCCAGATCTTAATTGAGGAGGAGGACCAGAAAAACATGCATCTCAATGCATCATTTTTGTCCTCTATCCCATCCTGATAGCTCCAGTCCTGGGCACATGTACATTTGATGCCTCACTAATCTGAAATTATTCTCTTACCACAGTGTTTTCTTAGTTCAGTTTTATTCTTAAAGTGACAGTGGATTTTTATCTTGTTATTACTGTGTTGATGTTGAAGAACCATGGTTTTGCTGAGAAATTTCTATGCCTTTCTTTAATACAGGGGTGTATGGGCACACAGTTAAACAGTACAGTCCTTCTGGTAAACTTATTCAGGTCCTGGGTACTCAAGGTAAAGCTGGCTCAGGTTTAAATCCACTGCAGTTCGATCAGCCATCAGAAATATTTGTGGAACAAACAGGGGAGATCTACATTGTGGATGGAGATGGAGGGATGAACAACAGATTATTCAAACTGACCGCAGGTATGTGAAAAGCAAATGTACACAAGAGTTGACATCTGAAAATTTAGAGGCCTAATAATACTAGTTTTAAACATCAGCAGTGTTAACTGTGGGCCTGATTTTATGCCCATTAGAGTTAGTTGACAGAGTCCCGATTGATTTTGATGAGCTTTGGATCATCAAAATCCTATTTCATTGCTGATCATTTTAGAAAAAACACCCAGCTAATCAGCTGCTTCCTTGATTGTCATGTTTTTAATACCTGTCACTGCTATTTTAACCCTTGCCTATTTTCTCATTGTTTTGGTAAAGATTAAGGCCCTAGCATGTGAGTAGTCCCAGTGACTTCAGTGTGAATATTCATGTGCTTGAAATTAAAAGTGTATAAATGTTTGCAGAATTGGGGCAATGATGTATTGGGGCTCTACCAGTACAGTTTATGAATTTTGATTGATATTGTAAAATTGTATTTTGAAAAACTGATATATCACGAGTGTCTATATGTATTGGATTCACCATTGCTGACAGGGCCTGTAGCAGGTACATACCAGATAGATACAGTAGGAGGTACTTAGGACACAATGACCCTATTCAGGTGCTAACATCTGGGAACACTGGGTGAGCTGCATCCTTAGAAAATCAGGCTAACTGACTCTTCTGAAGGGATGGGAGAAAGGTAGGAGCAGTGGACACAGGAACAAAACAATGCCAGCTACAGGGTTTAAATAAGAGAACCCACAGAAATACAGGGGAGAGAGGAAGAGGAAGTATGGAACAGGAGACAGCAAGTCACAAAAGCTGGGTAAGAAGCTCCCAGCAGGTAGCAGCCTGCATGAGGTGGGGGACATCCTGCCTGCCTGCCTAGATACCAATGGACAGAATGAGATGGTAAAAGGCATTCCTTCCCCCCCCACCCCCACCCCCACCCCCACCCAAGGGACCCAGAGCAGCAGTGGCTTGGATTCCCCCTCAGAGCAGTCCAACTGGTATCCAGAAGGGGGTGCTTGCTAGGATCTGTGTTAGAGTCCTACAATGAGCTTTAACCCTGTAGTTTTTCATGTAGGTCCTACTTCTGTTATTCATGCGTCTTGAAAATGTCTTTCTATTTTGAAGAAACAAATCTTTAAAGAAACCAATACATTGTCATGACCAATTTTTCACCAAACTTAGACCTTTGTATATTGCCAGTTATATTCTTCCATTTTTTATTATTGTGAGCAGTAGACAGATAAATCTAAGCAATCTATTTTATTATAGTTTATTTTGAGTGAAAAATTTCTTTGCCTCTCTAGCATGACCAGGAGAGAGTTGTTTCCCTTTTCTGTCTCTGCTTGGTATTGCAGCTTTCTTTTTATCATACACAGACACCAAATGGATTAATAAGATGAAAAACCAAATATATCCTGCATGGAAAAATTAGTGAGCTACAAATGTAAATAGAATTGTCTCTTTATGAATTTTAAAGTTTGAAATTAGGAATAAGAGTCTAATCCTGCTCCCATTGAAGTCATTGGGACTATCCCCTGGACTTCAAGAGGAGGAGGATTGGGTTTTAAATCCCTTTAGTTTAAAGTCCTATCTTATAAAAATGACTTGTATTTCTGTTGCTAAGAATAAATTAAAAAGAAGTAAGGCCAAACATAGTTAACTCATTCATAGTACATAATAAAAGTGAAAACTACTTTTTAATTATTTATCATGGTTTCTACTATTAGATTTCAAGGAGATATGGCTGCGTGGGGAAAATGGTACAGGTGTTGGTCAGTTCAAGATTCCTCACAGTGTCACAGTGGATTCTGTTGGACGGGTAAAAAATTAAAACTGTTTTTCAGTGTTTTAGAGACAATTTTTATGCCTTCTCCCATGTAGCTTGGTAGTTTGAACATAGGCCTACTAAACCCAGGTTTGTGAGTTCAATCCTTGAGTGGGCCATTTAAGAATATGGGGCAGGGATTGATCCTGCTTTGAGCAGGGGGTTGGACTAGATGATCTCCTGAGGTCCCTTCCAATCCTGATAGTCTATGATATGTCTACATGTATTTTTGTTACTTAATGTCCTTTGCAAAAAAAAAAAAAAAAAGACAACTTAAAAAGTGCCATTCTTTCATCTTTGATTATTTAGAATTAGCCTACTGCATACAATTTTAATCATGGGAGAAATCATGCTTAACTTTTTCACATTGAAAAGTTTTTCTTGATGTGGCTGGCAGGGTGAGAGGGAGTCTTGACAATCTGCCATAATCTCTTCACATACACGGACTTCCTACAGTCCCCAGGAGGAGGCTGCTACTCCTACAGACCTTTAAAGAGTTTGCACTGCAAGGAGGCAGGAAGAAGGAAGTCCTCCTAATATGCCACCCTCACTCTGTTCCTGTGCATCTTATGGGATCAAGGTGGCAGTATTGACTTTGGTATTATCATTCCAAAGCTCCTTCAGAGAATATTAGAACAATTTTTAAAACTAAGGAAATTCCCTGACATAACAACTCAGTTAAGGTTCTATCTAAGTTAGAACTCATCACAACATCTCAGAGGTTGAGTACACATTGTGACACTTCCCAGGTAAACACAGGATTACGTGGCACCTCACTACCACCTGCGCTTAGTGTGAGGAAGCCTTGTTTTTGACTGCTGTGGGTCAGCTCTCCAACCTCACTAGCCACAGGCAACACAAGTACTCCCCTCTAGGCCTTGCAGGCTCTGCTGTCACTCTACAGGTTAACAATAGGCACCCTGGAACTTTTGAGCTTTCCAAGTGTCTCCCTAGAGTTGTCCAGACTTTTGACCACAGGACACTTGCAGTATTAATCAACCTGCCGCTTCCAAAGAAACTACAACCCATCTTACCAGTTTCACTTCAGGTCACCATTCCACTTAACTTGCAGCACTTAAGTTTGTTTATAGTGAATTTTATTTAACAAAACATAGAGATTCAAGTAATAGCAAGTGGAAATATTGGAAACAAATGATTGTATGAAAAATAAAATCATAATATGCATTCTGGAGCCTAGACTTAATTGACAAGGTACCCTTATGTCTAGTGGGATAGAATACTGCTTGCCCAAACTCGTTGCAGCACTTTACAGCTAGGGTGGCTGTGACCCTTCTTTCATGACACATGCATGCTGTCAGTTTGTTTCCGACATGAAGGATTCAGTGTGTCTCTTAGCACTTTAAGATATACCAGACCAATTATTTGTCTTTATTCACAAACAGAACACACCCCTGGTTTTTGTTTCTTCCTGTAAATTTCCTCTCCTGTATATTTTCCAATCTCTCAGTTTGTACTTGGCTCAGTATGCAAATAGGCATACAGTGTGTGGTATACAACACACCAGTGGCCAGACAGGGAAATAGGTATCAGTTACCTCCCGTGTAAAAGGAATACCTTTGAGGTATGTCACTCCTGATGACCTATCTTAGCTCCAAGACCGTAAGAACATAATTTTCAGTATATATTAGGGAATCCCTGTAAAAACATGTGTGCCCTCTGCCAGTTGGCACCAGACAGGGAATCCCTGGGTCACATGCAGTCTTACAGAAATGCTTTAATTTCTCAAAGAAATAAATAACTAAAAAATTTAAATTCAGTTTAGATTCAAAGTATGGAAATTCACAGATAAGGTACCCAAACTGTCACTTACCTCTGCCCCTGCAGCAATAATCTGAGAAAGCTTAAAATGTTTGATGGACATGATTGTCTATAACAAATCAGTTTCATCCTGTCAGCAATTGCAATAAATGGGATGCCTTAATCTTAATAGTACAGTGTTATTACAATCCATTCACAATCCACAGAAAAAGCCTACTCCACACATTTCTGATTAGACATGGGGCATACTGAAGAAAACCAATCCCCAGAATTCCCTGTGCCAGCCATTTGTCCCAAGTGCCATTGCACACATATGTATTTACATATGGAAACCTCTTAGGCCCAGCTCATGAAATTAGATCACGTAGCTTGAAAAAAAGAGGAATTACTGGTTTGATGACATGATACTTAGTATTGCATATGTGTATGTATATGAGCACTGAAAAGCCTGTGTTCTGTGGTGGATATTTCTGTCTTGCAACCACAAAAGAGGGGCGCATAAGACACTGGCATCTCTATTGGAAAGAGTAAAGTGGTTTGTGTATCTTACCTGTGATTTTCAATCTTTAGTTTAATTTCATTGTAAGGATTTTTTTTTTTTTGAGGGGGTGTCTGAGAATTAATACCTGGTTAGTCAACTTTGTAAAATAAAAGCAGAGCCAAACTCATTCCTGATGTAACCCTCTTTTCTTCACTATATTTGGCCCATTATGTATAAAAAAAACTGATTCTTTTGATGTAGTTATTTATAGCTGTGTGTATATATATATATATATTGTATAGCTTTATTATAGCTGTATTAATGTGTACAATAGGTGTGGGTTGCTGACAGAGGAAACAAACGAATCCAGGTTTTTGATAAAGTCACAGGGGAATGGCTGGGGTCCTGGAGTAGTTGCTTCACAGAAGATGGTCCCTCTTCTGTCAGGTACTGTAAATATGTATTTCCACAAAAACATTTCAAAGGAAACAGAATGCTACTATTTCTCCAGTAAGATTCCACCTTCCTTTAAGTTGATAGCAAATGCTTCATGTCAGGCTCTGGAATTAGCAAGTGGAATTGCTGTGGAGTTAGGTCCTGACTCCTGATCCTGCAATAGGATCTGTAAAGGTGAATCCTTGTGTCACATGACTTCATAAGATCTGCCTAGGCCCTATGTGGATCTAAGTGGTGGATTAGGACTTCATTTGAATTTAGAGCTGTGAGTTTCATAGACATTGGGAACATAATTAGGAGCTTGATATTGCCCCCCTTACTCAGATGTGTAAAGGCTACGGCATACACCCTGACTTCTTTTGTGTAAATTCATATTAATTTGCTGTTACACCAAAATCTGTGGCTCCAAGGAGGAGCAGCAGCAGCCCATAGAGCAAGTCCTGTATGCTTACTCTGTATACTCCACAGCACTGTAAGACTGAGAATGTTAGAATCGTTTCCATTTGATTTGAGAACTTCAGCAGATGGATGTTAAGTGACTGACACATGGGCTATACTCGAGGGTACCCCTGAAACACGGATTTAAAGTCTAAATCAGTAAATTAGAAAACTGATTGGCTACTCTGCACATTAATGCTGTTTGCTCACCTAGATATGGATAATAATTTTTAAAGCATATAGCAGTGTTAACATGGAATGTTCTAAGAATGTTAATTCTAATTTTTGTATTTCTTTTTAGATTAACTACCAGTGAGGAATACCTAATTGTAGCTCAGCTGAATATTAACAGAGTGACTGTCTTGGCAGCACCACCAGTAGGATCCATTGGAGATTGCCATGTGGTAAACACAATCCAGTTAGCTGATGAGGTTAAACCACACCTTGTGGATGTAAATGTGAAGACTGGAGCAATTTATGTTGCAGAAATTGGTGCACAACAAGTACAAAAATATGTGCCCGTAACCTAATGGTTTTCTTTGGTTCATTCGGCACAAGCCATTTCTTCTGGATTACAAGACCTGTGCTGGATTTCCTTACATTCACTGCAGACTGTGCTTCCACTCATAAGCACAGCATGTTGCACCACTAGAATGCATAAAATAACTCTTTTGTGGCCTGTTCTCACTTTTATTTTCTGTGTCAAACTCAGGGAGCTATTTTCTCTTGATCTGTCATAATTTTTTTTACTGGCATGTTTTGTGTGTTTTGTTTCATTTTTGTTAGCTGTTGAGATTTGGAGAATGCGTCTAATATGCATATTAGTTCCATTTTACCATGGTTTACCCTGCTTTTAACTTCAGGGTAGTTTTTCCCCTTGTCTCTTCATAAATCATAAGACATTAGGTTTGTAATTATTCTGCTAGTCTAGACATAATTTCTATTGTTAATCAATATACACATTCTACCTTCAGTGTCCGGGGTGAATCTTGTGACTTCTTTGCCTAGCCAGTGCACTCTGTTACGTCCTAAGGTTCTAGCTGGCAGAGAGAAATGTCTACATATTTAATTTTCTATAAATCTTGTCCACTTGAGGCACTGGACTCTAGCTTAACATTGCTTCAGGTTTCCTTGAGTCTTTATGCTAACATTGTCCAACTCCGAACAAAAAGATGCAGCATGTCATTCAGTAAGACCTTTGATACTTATGGCCAGTGCTGAGCTTTCAGCATGTCTGGCATCTTCCTTAGGTAATCATTGATATTGCTATTGACATCAAAGGCATCAGTTCTTTACTGATTTAAGCTAACTATATATAAAGCACTTTACATGAAATTAAGAGTATCTTCTCAGTGAGAGGACACTGATTTTTAACTAACTGAGTTTCTGAATTGATTTAGTTAAATGGTACAAGTTTTATGTGTAAACTAGGCCTCAAAGGAGAATATGCTGAAGTTTAGCACATCTGAACTCCCTGAGGCACATACTCGGGATTTACTAGGAGACTTTTAAGCAGCCTTAGGCCTGGAGACCTATAACATACTTTCCTCCTGTTAATCTTGTTGAAACTCAGACGCATTGTCTACAGCAATATTGGGCCTTTGGATTCTTGTTTTTAGAGACCAGTCTGATCTTTTATTCTGCCTTCAGATTTTTAAGGACATTCCTTCAATGTTAAGCTGAGACTTTCCACTTCTTTTTGAGGGACTTCTGCCAATACACCAACAGCTGATTTCTCTTCGGTACAGAACTTGCATACTTCTTTGTGACTGTTCCATAGTCTTTGGGTACGGTTACACTACCCGCTGGATCGGTGGGTAGCGCTCGATGTATCACGGATCCATTTATCACATCTCATCTAGATGCGATAAATCGATCCCCGAATTGATGGCTATACTCCACCTCAGCAGGAGGAGTAAGCAGAGTCAGCGGGGGAGCAGCTGCAGTCAACCTGCTGCCCTAGGGACAGCCAGGTAAGTCGAACTAAGATACTTCAACTTCAGCTACACAAATAGCATAGCTGAAGTTGCATATCTTAGTTCGAACCCCGTCCCTAGTGTAACCCAGCCCTTTGTCTTTATAGTTCTTCCCCTGAATCCAATTGAGGTTTTGAGTTGTATAAATTAGCTTCATTATCATCTTATCCAAAACACATACACCAGCATCTTTCTGTCCTTCCCTTCCCTAGTCCACAATTAATTCCAAAGCCTTTTAGGTGTTGCTATACAGCCTTTTAGAGTTTCCTCTTTTCAGTGTAGAAGGGGTGAAAAAAGAACACCAGTTCTTTGATATATTTCTAGTGGTCAAGAATGACGCTCCTGCTGAAAAATTGGATGCATCTTAAGAAACTGCAGACCCATCCTCCTTGTTCAGTCAGGAACTATGAATGCTTTGCTGAATGATCTGGGGGGATTTTTTCCGTTTCTTTTCACATAACTATCCTGATTACTTGTCTATTTTGGGTGCTAGTAGTGGGTCAAGGGAGGCTAAGCTGTTCCACCTCCCCAGACAAGGAGTATGGAAAGTAGAACCATTGGGACAGGAAGTGTTCACTATCATGGATGTCCCAACAGTTGAACGTGCTATTGCTTAGTTCAATACCGAGTTCATTAAAATTGAGGTATGCTCAATTTAGCCTTGAAGATGGTTTTTGCCATAGTGTCCAAATCCTTATGTGACATGTTACAGCAATTGTCTATCTGAATCATCAAGGAAGAGTCAGATTTGATACCATATCTGGACATTATTGCTGCTTTGGAAACAGGCAATTCTGAACAAAGAGGACTTTGTATAGATAGCTGTGATAATGAGAGAGAATCTGTACTGGCAGATACCCTCAGATTGACAGCTCAAGAAGCCTCACAAGTGATGCAGATAGTGAAGTTCTGTGTTTGCCTTAGAGACCTCTGTGTCTTTGAGACTTGTCACTCAGACATCAATTTTTTTAAAACCATTTTTTAATGACTTTTGCTGCCCCTCTTTCCCCCCAGTCCTTGGAATCAGTGGGAGCTAAGTGCCTAAATGCCTTTGAGAATCTGGGCCAAAGTGTGTTTGTTCAGTTTTTAAGTACTTGTGGTATAAATAGATGTCATGTGGTGATTAGTAGGAGGCTGTCAAACTCCTTTTCACTGCTATACTTGTGACCTAGTTCAAGAGATGACTGATAAGTGCTTGAAATTGATTTATTAAAAATAATTGAGCAAAATTAAATTTTGGCATAATTTATCCAAAAGTAAGTTAGGCTTTCACAGTGGGGAATCTTATGGCTTAGTTTGAAAGTGCTCCTCATTTCTGTAGCCTGGTGTGATGACTTTGGCTGCATGGGATTTTTTGATATGGGGGAAAAAAAATCAGACTGGTAAACTTCAGCTGTTCATCTAAATGACAATGTTTTGCATTAAAATGTTTTTAAACACATTTTGCCTGATTGCACACAGTTTAGTAAAATTACTTACTTGGAAGCTAAAACTCTGTGTCCCTTTTCTTTTCCTACCTCATCACTCTTGTGACTCTCTCTCTGTCTGACATCAATAATAAATTGGAAATGGATGCATAAATCTTAATTATTACAGTTTATCATATGTTTCCCTCAGAGTAATTACTAATATGTGCTGAGTTACATAAGCCTAAATATGAAAACAACAATATAATCATTTCCGGCTACACTGAATCTTTTGTAGAGGATTAGATTAATTCTTAAAAAAAATCAAGATATTAAATTAAGATTGAAATCAGTGAAGGATTTAAAGAACTCAAATTGTACAGCTCGTCAAAAAGAAGATCAAGAGGTGACTTGATTACAATGTATAAAGTTCCTTCACAGGGAGAAAATGCCAGGTACTAAAGGGCTCTAATCTAGAAGGAAAGATCATAACAAGAACTAGTGACTGGAAGTTAAAGACAGACAAATGCAGTTTAGAAATAAGGCACATTTTTAATAGTGAGAGGACGAACCATTGAAAAACCAACTATCAAGGGAAATTGTGGATTCTCTTTCTCTTGATGTCTTCAAACTAACATTGGATGATTTCTGGAACACAAGTTATTGGGTTCAATACAAGACCTTTGTTTATACAGGAGGTCACAGTAGATGTAATGGTCCTTACTAGCCTTAAAATGTAGTGACAGACTACAACAACCTTCCTTAAAACTCTGTCAAGGTGAACAACACCGTGTTTGTTTCTGGTTGGGTGAGTAATACATCAGACTGGTATTTTTAATTGATTATTCTCAATATTAGTGTGAGCGAGCAGGTGAATTTTAATAACAGTTTTATGAAGCTGGACTTCCCACACTATAAGAAGGGTGGGTAGGTAGGTGTTTGTTGTGAGTTAATGTAACCTCTCTTACTTTTTTTGTGTGTACCAATAGTATCAGTCTTTCAAACAAACAATTTCCGTGGTGCCAGAGGTGGTAGTTCTTCCTCAAAATAAGATTTATGTAATTTACTTTCTGAATTGTGTGCCAGCAACTTATTACCAGTATCTTTAAATACCATTATTGATATCCTTTCAGCCATGAAAGCCATTTTTGGTAGAGGCACGATGCAGTGTTTTTTGTTTGTTGATTGGTTTGTTTTGTTTTGTTTTTTGCATTAATGAGAATGAGAAACTATGTCTTGCACTTTCAGAAAACTGCAGTGCGGTACTGATTCATTTCTTCTTCCATGCCTTCAGAAAAACCAACCACATTCTGTCAAAGGCAAAGGATTTGCTTGGTGACATTTTCCATTGTTCAGTATAACCAGGCAGTACAAAGAAAGTTAATTTCATTGCTGATAGAAAAATGCAGAAAAGTGGGGTTTTTGGGGGTTTTTTTGTTTTTTTAAAATTCAGGTGTTGGCCAGCTGACCTCAATTTTCCTTAGTGTATGCACCTTCCTCTAACAATAATGGAAAGTACAGGCACTTTCATGTACATGAGTTTTCATCTTGTGGGAAATCTGCTGTGCAGTCAGTAGTTACACTGTGTAGAGGAGCGATGATGAGGAAGAGCGAACACTTGGATGACTACATGAATGTTGTGGGAATTATTTATATGATAATAGAGCTACTGTCTATATGCAAAATCAGTAACCACTTTGTGCTAACTACTTATAGACACCTATGATAGAAAGCCTTGTTAGACACTTTAAAGCATGTTACTATCTAGGCTGCTACAAAGCACTGTAAAATCCCAGTTTCTGTGACAATAAGTTAACAGCATTTAAATATGCTATGACACTGCAACATGACATTAGTAAATAACATTGCATAACAGTTGTGCCAGTTTATCCTGTTAACAATCGCTGAGCCAGAGACTCCTCCAGCGATTGTTTGTTTTTTGTTTTATTAAAGTTGATTTAGAAATAAAAACAAGTTGAACTATTTCAGTCTGAAAAATAGCTACTAAACTGTACATGTCCAAATCAAACATTATCAGTGATTAGTATTGTGGAAAATCCCCTTGCAGCAAAATGATGGAGTTTCTGTGACACACAAAAAAGTGATTGTTATTCTCTGATACATTATCAGAGAATTAAGTAACCTGAGCAAACAGGTTAACCCATACATGTTTACACCTGAAACAAATGTGCAAATATGGGTTAAAGAGACAAGATGTGTGAGGTAATATCGTTTATTGGACCAACTTCTGTTAGTGAAAAAGTCAAACTTTTAGGCTTACACAGAGCTCAAAGAGATTTAAAAGTGTTAAAGCTAATGTTAAAATTATATAATACAGAGTTAGGGAAAGAGTGTCTGTACATCTGAGTATAGTGCTTAGATTATCCACAAATGCAAAGTTTGACTTAAAAAGGCATAAGATTCATATACATAATCTGAAATAAATTTATTCACCTAAATTTGGGTTAACAACACAGTTTAGATATTAGCATCCAAGTATTTTGGTACATCACTCATGAGAAGTTATACAGAAAATTGGTTGTAGAAAGCAAATATAGGAATGAATGTAGATTGTCCCTCAGTGATTGAGAATTTGGGATAGGTTGTCCCTTAGAGAATACAATCCATCCAGGAAGTATGTCTGTCTGTTATTTTATTACTTCAACATCTTGTCCTTCTAATATCCTGGGACCAACATGGTTACAGCAACACTGCAAACAGGTAAATTTTGGCAGTTACTGAAATGGCTTATTTGAAACACAAGAGGGTGCCAAACCTCTGTTATTGATGGCTGGCATCTTCAATGTAGAAGGCAAGTGCAAACAACAAATCACGTCTGAAAGTCAACAGTAATCAATTGTTCTTTATTTTGTCTTTTCAAACCAGATAATTCTGTTACAATTGATTGTGTATTGTTACAGGTTTTATGGTCATTTTTATGTTTCCATTACATTTGCTAGTTGAATGAAATCCTTTCAGTAATCTCATGTCCAGAGGCTACCAGATATCTGAACTGATTTTTCTCTTCCTTACACAAAAGATTTCAGTGGAGTTGGACAGGGCTACACTGGAAACTTCAAAGCGCTGTTGCAGGAGCACTCCTGTGGCAGTGCGTGGAACCTGTCCACACTAGCGCTTTAAAGCGTTCAGACTTGCTATGCTCAGGTGGGTGATTTTTCACACCCCACAGCCAGCAAGTTAGAGCACTATACAATATAAGTGTAGCAAAGCCCTTTGTTGCTTTAGAGGTGACATATGTAAAACCAAACTAACTCCAGAAACGGTGTCCACATGAGTTACTGGTATAACTAACAGTATAATAATGCTGGAATAATGCTAGCAAATTTTCATGTAAAGACAAGCTTAAGTGAAGTCAGAACTAAGTTTGGTTCTGATTCATCAGTCCTCATTCTACCACCTGTAATTTGCCCTTGAGTAATAACTCACTCCATGAGAATTCCCAGTGTGATCACTGGGGTTACTTCTGAAGTAAAGTTGTCAGAATCAGCCCTTTCCTCAGCAGCACCACATTATCCACAATAACACACCGCATAAAGAGATTACATATCTGGGTTCTCTATGATAAGTAGTTGAAACAACCTGAGACTTGCAGTGTTCAGCATAAAACACCCTGTAATGTGCTACTGCTTACAGGAAATGTGAAATGGTGATAATTGTAATGTATTAATTCACACGTACAGCAGTTTCACAATACTGAACACTAAGTAACACCCATGCAACTAGGTATACATAATAAAACAGTCATAGAAAAGCTAGGCAGGTTTTTTTCCAGCAAATAGTGAATTTGATGAAAAATGCATTGTTCAGGGGCACCAAAACTATTCACTAATTCTGGTAAAATTCAGCGAATAGATTAAGTGCAAAAAAAGCCACCCTGAAAACAATTTTTGGAAGTGTCTAAGTGAACCATTTTGACACTTGATTTCAAACTGACATTTTCAAAATTAAATGTTCATTTTGAACTGACTAAATATTTTGGCCAAAATGAATGATTTTGATTTTTCATTTCATCCAGAAAAACTGGGGGCGAAAGTTTCAGTCCAAATTGTACCAGTTATTTTTGTTTTGTGCCTCTGAACCAAAGCTAAAAGTCTTAGCTTTATACATTCTAAGGCTAGAAGGAACCATTATGACTGTCTAGTCCGATCTCCTGCATAACATAGCCCTTAGACCCTCACCCAGCACTTTCTGCATCAAGCCCATAACTTCTGTTTGAGCTATTGCTCAGTTTTCTAGAAATACATCCAATCTTTGTTTAAGAATTTCAAGTGACCTCACCCATCACTTCCTCAGATAAACTTCCAGTGGTTAAGTACCCTCACTGTTAAAAATTTTCACTTTATTTCTGACTAAATTTGTCTAGTTTCAGATTCCAGCGATGGTTTTGCCTTTTTCTGCTAGATTGAGCTATCTGGAATTTCTTCTCCTTGTATTTGCAGACCATGATCAAGTCACTTAATCTTTTCTCGGATAAACTAAATAGACTGAGAATAAGGTGAGTTTTCCAAACAGTGAATCATTTTTGTGGCTCCTTGTTGAACCCTCTTCTGTTTTTGAGCATCCTTTTTGAAGTGTGGATACTAGAACTGGACACAGTATTCCAGTAATGGCCTCTGAAAGGATGGACTCACCATTAGAGTACCTCCTCGTGGCTGGGCATGGCAGCTCTCTCCCCATCTGGCGTCCCCTGCCAACAGGTCCTCTGTTCCTCCAGTGGTCCACCTCTTCCTGTCATTCGGCCCTCTGGTCTCCAGCTGACAGTGATCTGGCTATCTAGGGATCCTGAATATGTTTGAAGGAGGCACTTCCCTTTTAAATCCTAGATTTTTTCAAATGCTTCTAACTATTAACAGAACTTAGCCTACGGCTGGAGTTCCTCATTTTGGTCTCAGCCCAATTGTGACTCTGGGTTGTAGAAAATATGGAATAATTCTGCTCACCAAGTTTTAGGTTGCCTACATGCAGAAAGAAGTGTTTTTTTACATCTTAGCCCTGGATGCTGCTATTGGCCCCACTGATTTATCTTCACCTGGCTGGGGTGTGTTCATAGTAGCCATGTGTGCTACTAGATACATGTATACTTGTGTCTATGGTCAGCTGACACATGGATCAATTTCAATATTCATGTTAGTGTGCTTGGCTTATAAGCAAGTATCAATGGTAACAATGTATGTCTTTCCTGTAATGAAATGAGAGAGAGAGACACAATAGGAATATTTCACCAAAATGTAATTCTTGTAAAAGGAATATTTCTTTTTAAAAATACTTATTAATGATAGGTTAGAGGTGTGGTTCTACATTACATATTTTGCAATGACAGTTATGCTGCAAGGTCTGCAGTGTCTAATCCCCAGTATTATTTGATACCCTGTCAAAACTTAAACCTGGGAAATTGCTGGGAGAACAGGGATTATGCTGCACCTAAGGTCTGGCATTCAACTCCACAGGGCTGTCACTTTCTCAAGGATACGGCTACACTCCATTAAAAAACCTGCAGCACTGAATCTCAGAGTCCAGGTCAATTGACAGAGGCTGACAGGGCTAAAAATTGCAGTGTAAATGTTTGGGCTTGGGCTGTAGTCTGGGCTTCAAACTGAGCCCAAACGTCTACACTGCAATTTTTAGGCCTGCAGCCAGACTTAGCTAAGTCGGGCCAGGCACGGCTGTGTCAGAGATCTTTGATTGCAATGTAGACGTACCCTCAGTGGGGCTTGTGACAGATGATGCTATCAGATGAAAGTAACTTTGGGTCATCAATAAAATAGGTAAGAAGCTGGAGGAATGTGAACAGTTGGAGATAATTTTTAACACGCCACATTTTAATTAATTTGAAAAACACCATGTAGTATACTCCATACTTATATAGATATGTAACCCTTCTGCCCATCAGAGTTGGCAGCAACAAGGGCCGGGTTCAGTATCCAGGGGTTCCATTTGAATAGCACAATACAAAAAACCGGCTCGAGCCCCCACCCAGTGACCTGGGACAACCATATACCACCCCTCTGGGTGTCTGTAAGAGACATACTTCCCCTCTCACAAGCACAGAGTCTGAGTGTACCAAAGCCTTTTAATAACAGGGAGAAACAATGTGGCATTATATTGGGGAAACACCACAAACAAGGTTAATAAACCAAACTATGAACCAGGAGCCCCCTCCCAGCAAATAGGCCGTGGCCTTCCCTTTGGCTCTTGAGTGCCACAACCCCAAAAAGTCACTCAATAGTCCCAAAGTCCAGCAGCCCAAGAGTCTCTGTTCTGGGTCAGTGCAGAGTTCAAAAGTCAATTGGCAGAGTCTTACCTCCCAGCCTGGGTGGAAATGGAGGGTGGGGCACTTACGTGGTCCGAGGCCGACTGCACCGCCTCTCTGTGGGATTCCGCTGCAGCCCTCACCGCAATCTGCTCTGCTCTGCTCGCCGACACTCGAACTGCTCTGCAGCGCCAGTCACTCGGCTAGCCATCCTGCTAGCCAACACATGGACAGCTCTGCGGTGCCAGTCACTCCGTCAGCAGCACAAACGGCTCCACTAGTCAACACATGGACTGCTCTGCTGTGCCAGCCACTCCGCCAGCCACACATACTGCACCCAGGAACCGCTCGGCTGAGTCAGCTGCCAGTCGCACAAACTGCACCCAGGAACCACTCGGCTGAGTCCGCTGCTTTGCTCTGCTAGCTACACAAATTGCTTGGTGCCACCAACATGCCTTTAGGCCCACCCCCACTTAACACAGTACTCAGTGGTTTCAGCTCTTGGGGGGAGAGGGGTCAGCACCTTAGCACAGGTACACCAGCAGACTCAAAGTGAATTCAGCTTAGCAGGCTGAACCTAGACTCCTAAAGGAATCAAAATTAGCTCTAACATTCCACACTGGAGAGAGGCACAGTGCAATAGGCCTGGGGGCCCTTAGACAAGTCCCTCACCAACAAGTATAGAAACCTGCCCATGGACTCTCTCAATCTTGGAGCATTCTGAAGCGCGTGGCCCTTGACCAGTGAGTGCTACTTAGATGATGGCGAGTCCCTCCATCATAACGAGGGCCAAGTACATGTCCATAATCCTTCACACGATCAGGGTAACATCACTTTATCATTCCTGCCCCAGTAACATAGAAACTGGGGCTCCCACATCAGCCGAAGTGGCCATGTGGGCTGCTGTGAGCTCAGGCTAGGCGCGGTGGGTGTGCCTATGCAAATCAATCAGCCCCAAAGTTATTTTCCACCGCTCACTGCAATTCCCATAATTCACCACCAGATGTCAGAATAGATCTCATTCCTGACACTGCTTACAGATACATGGCCCAGCAGACAGTACCTGCTTTTTCACTTTTTAACCAATCGCCAGTAATGTAAATAAAAATAAACATGATACTTTCTGTGGGTCATGTCATTTCCTTGTTATAAAATGGGGAGAACAAAGTGAGTGATCTAAATAGTGTGGCTATGAAATTCTGACATCAGAGACAGACATTTTGTACATTTTCAGACCAATTTTCACACATAGTGTAACGGGGTTAGGACTCACCACCTGGCACCTCCTGCCAGATGGTCCGGGAATTAGCTCAGTTCACAGCAGAGCGCCCTCCTCCGGTGGTGTCCCATCCATTGTTCTCTCTCTCCATTTGTCACTGGACGTGCGCTGCTCCTCCCAGGACAACATCCTCTTCAGGGCACTGCTCTCCAGCAGTACCCCCAAATCCACACTCGCCCCTTCCAGGGGGTGGGGGGTTCATTTCCACAGTTGTCCCACTGCTGTGGCCTGCCACACCCTGTGTTGAGCCCCTTCTGTCAGGGGTCAGGTGCAGCCTACTATGGCCACCTCCGCAGCCAGGTTCTATGAGGGGGAAAGGGGGGACCCAGGCCTGCCCTCTACTCTGGGTCCCAGCCCAGGGACCCTTTGGTGGCAGCCATCCTGCCCTCCTTCTCTCCTCTCAGTCCCACCATCTCCCTGGGCCACTTCCCCTGCAGCCCCCTTGCGGCCCTCAAGTCAGGGCCTGCAGCCTGACAGACACACAGGCTAGAGCTCCTCACTGCTCCCCAGGCCCGGCCCTAGCTCCTCACTCAGGAGCTGGACCTTCCCCACTTGAAGGTACAGGGAAGACTGACTGCCTCTTGCAGAGGCAGCCTTCTTATACAGCCAGCCTGTCCCTCATTGGGTGGCTACAAGCTTGGCCCTGATTGGCCCACAGTAAACCCTTCTCTAATTGGCTGTCTGCACTCACAGCCATTTTGGCCTACTCTGGCATGGGAGTGGGGCAGCCGCCCCACTACACACAGCTAATTGGGTGATTGAGTAGATCATGGGATGAATGGTAGATTTCAAAGCCTTAGTCCCCTCTCAGTCTTTGGTTCTGGTTTTAATTCAGATAGGTGGTTGTTTCTACCGCACAGCAGTGTAGTGACTTTTGTGAAAGGAGTTTCAGCCTAGTTTTTAATAGATAGGTGTTCATATCACAAAAACCATCACAACTGGCATTCTTGGTGATATTCTCACTAGAGAGGACACCTGCAGAACAATCCTGGATACTGATCTATCCTAGAAATAGTCCTTTCAGAGCCGGGTAGAACACATAGGCCCTGATGAGTACTACATTTATTCAAAGAAAGAAAGTGTTCAGGGGAGAGGAACCAGTAATGGGACAAATAAGGTGTTGGATTTTAGATATAGAATAATTCCTTGTTTGTTTGTTTTTTATTACTTTAATGTTGCATTAGGATAGTGTGGATTCCAATTAGTTTGGGAGAGAGTGGAGTAGAAGTATTATACTATGGTATCGCCCTAAGCTCCTAGTAGAGACTGAGGTTACCCACTGTACTGGGTGCTGTACAGTCATAGAAAACAAACAATGTTTTCCCTGAAAGATTTACATTCTAAAGACAGAACAGTGTGAGTACCCAAGAACTTCCATTACACCAGTCTAACATACATCATTACTTACTATATTAAGGTTTTAGCCGACTTTATGGAGTCTTCATCTCTCCTCTTTTGGTTATGGAGTGTGCTGCTTGAGATAGGGAAGGGGCAGTACTTGCATGGTGGAAAAGCTTTATCAAAGGAGCAAAACTTGCAGCCTGAGCAAAAGGTCAAAAGACTCCAGATTATTATTTCTTTATTAATTACTTGTTGAACTTCAAACATGTGCTTGGCGCTGTGTAATACACACACAAAATGTTTGGTCCAAAGAGTTTGCCATCTAAAATATAGGCACAGAGAAGATGGGGAAACACTGGAAAAAAAATCAAGAGATGAGGAACTCTGAGCAACATTTAAAATGGTTTATTTTTTATGAATTCACTTGTGGACCTTGTGGAATGGATTTCTCTTTTCTTTTTTTTTAACTTGGGTGTTTATATATGCACTCATGTAAAAAGCATTCAAAATATAATTAGACCTACAGTGTGATTTAATGGAGGCACAAGTCCATAAGACAGATTGGAAACATATCCTTTTGCTAGGTCATGCTCCATATAAGCTGAGTCAAATTAAATGTGACCAACAATGCATGCATTCAGAGCTTTAGATCAGTGCTCTCCCAATGTTAGCAGTTTCATATCTGAAGCACAGATTAGATTCCAAATCAAATGTGGCAATTCGTGATATGTAACTAAGTACAAATACACAGACTGACTTGGCATTTTATCAGTTTTCTGTTTCTAGATCTTGTTTCCTCTGTAAGAAAAATGGGAAAAGGCAAAACAGGATACATTTCATCAAGCGTAATAATTAAAATGGACTAAATTCTGAATGGTCGAGTGTTCAAAAATCCTGTTGCTGCTGCTTTAAGCCTAGCTAAGAATTTATTAGCCTTTAATATAGATAATCAAGCACATTGAAGGATAAAATTAAAGGGGCATTGACTACTTAAAAATCACAGACCGGGTTACATCATCTTGGTTCATTGTTGTTATGAGATAAGAATAGTTTGGCTGCTGGATTTAGTTGAGTTCCATGATGTGTATTTTAAGTAAGTAGAAGGGTTTCTGGTTCCCGGGGTAAGTGCTCTGTTCCCTCTTTTTATGCAGTGAAAGAAAAATTAAAACCTGGCCTTGCTCCCCTGCAGTTGGGGACCCCAGCCTGGACTCCATGGCCTGGCTGAGTTTTGCAGCTGCAGAGCAATGGGCATCCCCATTCTGCAGCTGCCACACTGAAGCACAGAGGCTGCCAGCCCCATCACCTCCCTCTGGAGCTGAAGTTCGTGAAGTATCTCACATATTCACACATTGCCAAATGAAACAGCCTGGGCTGAAGATCTTCCCCGCATCATCTTCCCCAAGCTAAAAAAAAGAGTGCTGGGAACAATATAGATCCTCAGAGGCGACTGGTTCCAGTTCCATTCAGGCATATGTTGTTTTAGGTTGTAGAGGGAGCCCCCCAGTCCTGGTCCTCCCATTTCTCTCATTTGTGTAGGCAGGTCCATTGGAGGCACTGCCAACCCAGAGCAGTAGTAGCCTCTAGGGTCCGTAGGAAAGGAAAACAGAGGAATTAGTGGGGAACCTGTTGTCTGATTTCCACATTCCGTTGTGCGTCTCTGTAGGTCATGGCCATCAAATGATTGAGCCTTCTGCCCTCATAGCCTGACCATCCGCCCAGGACTGAAGAGGTAGTATGGCCCTCCCTCGATGGCTTCAGTATTTCACCCCAGGGTTCAATCATGTTTATACTTGGTTTTGTTTGTAACACTACCTCCAAAAAGCACTCCATCCCAGGACTTTTCAATTGAATTCTCTATTTGCAACTGCCCCCCTCGCTCTCCTCACCCACACATTTGTAAAACGGAATCACATTTTCTGTACATCCTGCTCGTTGCACAGCAGCCTTCATTCTGGCATTTCCTAATCTCTGAGTGCTCAACTTTTAAAGCTTATTACTGTTTTTTCACGTAGATTCTCGTGTGTCATCATATATGTAATCTGACAATGTCCTGTTAATCATCTTGTTCAGTTTGCAGCGCACAATAGTTTTGATGGTCAAGTCCTGTTTCTCCCTGAAAGTAATTATATCACAACAGTGTAGCTGAGAAGTGTAGAAAAGTACAGAGCAAAGAGGGCTTTAGGTAAAGTTTCTCCTTTTTATTTGGATTTTCTTTGTAATTGTTCTCAAACCAAATTGCAACTATATTTTGTATCATTTGCAATCTACATGTTTAAATAGAAAGAGTGTTTGTTCAAGGACTCAGAAATCTATGATTACTTGGTACCATATTTCAGCAAATACATTCATGGTGTTTAAAGTACACTCAATTTAATTGCTTTTTTGATCTGCTGAATCTTTTGACCGCATGTGTTGGTTTGAAATTAGTTGATTTTATACAAAATCATAACTTTGTCTTCCCAGTTCTTTCTGCCCCCACAGGCACAGAGCATGTTGGATTATATCTGGCAGTTTTCTGGAAACTTAAATATAAATGATGCTTAATAGATACAGTGAAGTGAATACCCGGGAGGAGTTGGGGGGAAACTTCCACAAATATTCCGATTTTAAAATGAATTCACTGTGATAATGTCCATGTTCCTTTTGTGTTTATTTTCCACATGTATTTTGCAAATGAGTTTACTGGCAGGAATGTTAGTTGAAACAGAAAACAGTTAGCAAATAATTCCCTTCGGGCCGTCTCTACCTTTATTACTGCCCCAAGCAAAAAAAAAAAAAAGCCACCTGAACTGACGAAGAAAAGGAAGGGGGGGAGTGGCCGAAGATTGACCGGAATGCCCCAAGGTTGACCGGAATGCCCCAAGGTTGACCGGAATTCCGCCCCTTAGCATGTGCCACTCCAGGCACGTGCTTCCTCGGCTAGTGCCTGGAACCAGCCCTGATTCTCTTCACCCAGCTGTGATAAGAGTTTTTCCCATTCACGTGCTGCTGCTGCTTCACTACTACTATGTTGTTATTAGTTTGTATTAAGATAACAATGAAGCTGCTTTCATCCGCATGAAAACGTTTCTTCTGAGCTGTTCTCTGAGCTCAGGGGAACAGAATTGGGTTCTGGTTTGTATCACTGTCTTCTTATCATTTGATTTCCTACATACATTCAGTTTTATGAGTGATGTTACTTTGTTAAAAGTTGCAAATCAAATGCCTTCTAATTTAGAAGAGAATGATCTTGTAGTTGGTTCATTATGTTGTGGTAGAATAAATCAGTAGACACCCAGCCTAACGGGAGTGCATTGAAGGTGAGAAGGCAATCACATTTTGAATTTGGGAGGCGGGGAAGGTGGAGGTGATGATTATACTGCTAAAGAAAATGAAAAACAGATGGTACTTGCCAGAGCTAGACATAGTGCAATTATTACAAGCATTACCACCTAGCATCTATGCAAATTGAAGCTGCCTGCAACACCTCTGTTATTCAAATCATGAGTCCCCCTGAGCAGACTGTAGTGAAGTTTGAATTTCATTAAAGCATGTGATTATGATGTTTTTTATTTGAACAAGATGAAATTGTGACTTGGGCCAAATAAGCCCAGCTGTTACACATACCAGACTCTGCAGCATGTCTCTGGGGATAACATGCCCAAGCCTTGCTGTCTCTGCTGGAGGTTCAGGATTTCATATGCACTAATCCTGGAAAAGCTGTAGAAGGGAATAGCTAGGATCTAAGGAGGATAAAGTGGGGTTTTTTAACTCCATTGAAATATATGGTGTGATGCTGTGTATATTTATATCACTTTTGTTGTTACCACTGTTACACAATTTCCATAAGTCTTGTACAAAGTATCTCATGTAAGGTATCAATGGAGAACTTTTGATTTGCTAAGTTTGATTATTCTGTTTATATGCATGTATCATCTTCATATCTGATGCTATGGATCACCTTTATATCTGATGTTATGAATATTGGCTATGTACTTGTATCTTAAACATGTGTTGTATTCCTGGGTGGTACCCCTCAGATAGCTTTACATCAGGGCTAGACAGCAGTGTGCTGATGCACATTAAGGACATTCAGCTCTCACAAAGGGCCACTGAAGAAACTCATCCTGCCCAATAGGCCTTCTTGCCGATGCCTCCCTCCCCCACTGATGACAACAGTGCTAAAAAGCAGGAATCTGGTGTGTAGGAGGAGGGGGTGGCAGATGGACTGGTTGCAGGAAGTACTGTGCCATTGCTGTTTATATTGCCCAGCTCTGCTGAACTTTTTGGAATTTGGCCCAATGTCTGTGATTCCACTGTGTTTGAGGTTTAAGTGGAATCTTTTGCACAGCCTTAGTTAAGACTTGCATGGTTTCTTACGGTTGTATGGCCTCTGACATATTGGAAATGAGACCGTCAAGTGTACTTTGATTCCAAGTTTATTCTGGTGAAAGAGGAGTATTTTCAGTGAAGGTCTAAATTATTACGGGTGAAATCCCAGCTGCACTGAAGTCAATGGCAAAATTCCCATTAACTACAATAGAGCTAGTATTTCCTACTACACCAAATTATTTCATTTGATTAGTGTTATCAAGATGACCGCATTGCCCAGAAACCCAATCACAATCAGGGCCCTGCTGTGCTAGCTGTTTTAACAAACACAATGGTAGATATAATTCCTGCACTAAGGAGTTATTAACACTTGAAGTGAGTTGTTTCTGCTATTGCAGAATGTCTGCAGTTAGCAAGCTGCAGAACTGAACTGTAAGTGAATAGAGCCTTTTACATATAAAGTTAGTGTTATCATTCTGGTTTCCTTCCAACATTAAAGCAGATTCTCCAAA
Source organism: Dermatemys mawii (assembly GCA_007922305.1). NCBI lineage: Eukaryota > Metazoa > Chordata > Testudines > Dermatemydidae > Dermatemys > Dermatemys mawii. The sequence continues at coordinate 16,826,090 of ML677348.1, forward strand.
CAGAAGGTGAGCCATTCCCCTAATCCTTTTTATTTTGTTAACAGAAAAGTAAAAAGACTTGCTGATATACAGACTTGCATATTGCCATATTATCATTACACAAAGATTCCATAGGATAGGAAATGGGCAAACATAGTGCCAATCTATAAAACAGGGAAATGAGGGCAACCTGGGGGATTACAGACCAGTCACCTTAACTTCTGTACTCAGAAAGATAATGGAGCAAATAATTAAGCAATAGAAGATAATAAGGTGATAAATAACAGTCAGCATGGATTTGTCAAGAACAAATCATGTCAAGGCAACCTGATAGCTTTCTTTTGACAGGGTAACAAGTCTTGTGGAGAGGAGAGAAAGGGTAGACATGGTATATCTTGCCTTTAGTAAATCTTTTGATACTGTCCCACGTAACCATCTCATAAACAAACTAGGGAAATACAACCTAGATGGAGCTACTATAAGGTGGATGCATAACTGGTTGGAAAATTGTTCCCAGAGAGTAGTTATCAGTGGTTCACAGTCAAGTTTGAAGGGCATAACGAGTGGGATCCCACAGGGATCAGTTCTGGGTCCAGTTCTGTTCAATATCTTCATCAATAATTTAGATAATGGCATAGAGAGTACACTTATAAAGTGCAGATGATACCAAACTGAAGGGTTGCAAGTGCTTTGGAGGATAGGATTAAAATTCAAAATGATCGTGGTGCAGCAAAGTTCAAGTTTGGTCCTCTCTAAACTGTAATTCGTACTGTCAGGCAAACCTGAGAGCTTTGGTTCAGTTAATAAAACACCATGGTCTTGTAGTACAAATGGGACTGAGCAATGTATTAATGATGTTCCCAGTTGTAAATGTTCTCCCATACAAGTCTTATGATTGCAGCCGCCTGATTGATCTATTAGTTACTCTCTTAATAAATTTATAAATAAATGGTAAAGCTCCTGAAAGTGAGGGATACTAAGAGTGGTTTCAGTCAGACATGGTATAGGTTACGATTTGACTCTGTCATTACACATTTACACTTGCTCTTTTAGTTACCTGGGTCTTTTGAACACATAGTGCAAATCATGGCAACTTTTATGATTTTCAGTTTCTTTATATTCTCCCATGGAGACGAGGGTAACACTTTTTTATTTGTGACCTAAAATGCGATTTGAACTTGGGATCTCTCTACTACACAAAGGCAGTGCAGCCTCTGGTCCCTTGTCACTAATATATGCTTCAACTATGACAGATAGCACAGAAACTGCAGGCAGTATGATGCAATTATCAATAGTTTTTTAAGTCTGAAACTGAAGCTGGTCAGGAAATCATTTTCCCATCCTGTGAATATTTTCAAGAGTTCAACATTTTTCCCCTCTCTGAAATGGGGGGCGGGAAGTTGAAATCTGGAAAATTATTTGTGAACCAAAAAACCAATTTGTTTTTGTTTGACTCAATCAAAATGTTTCATTTCGATAATTTCAAAACTTTCATTTTTATTTTCACCTTTCTTTTTTTAACCTTTTAAATTAAAGGCTAGTTAACTTACACTTTGAAGCAAAATTGTTTTGAGCTGGAAAGTAGAAATTTTTTATTTTAAATGTTTCAAAACCAGACACTTCAACAATTTGAAATTTCTCAAAAAAAATCTCACATTGGGAAATTCATCAGAACGGACCCTTTTTCAAAGACTGTTTTGGTTTCAGCAGATCAGCATTTTTCAGCAAAAAAAAGTTGTCAAAAAATTCCTGACCGTGTTGAAACTACCATTGGCTTCCACAGGACTGGGCCCATAATCAGTAATCACTCTGTTTATGGATCCTATTAATATTATAATTCATGTAAAATTAATAGGTGTCAAGTTACAGATAAAAAAAGTCTTCTAAGATGTTTCTCAAACTCAGACTTGGGTGAATTATATGCCTTTCCCTTCCTGGAAACATAGAAACTCACACCTATAGAAGCTCTGTTGAAAAGTGCATAGTCTGATGCAGTATCAAGCTGCCTGACTCTGCTAGCAGCAGATACTAGTAATTTATAGACAAATTTTCAAAAAGGTTTCACCCTGGCTTCAAATTTGGGCCTGCAATTTTGCATACACTAGTTTTTGAGATTACAGCTTGTGGCACACAAATGTTTGCTCCCACAAAAATGAAGTAGTACAGCTGCAAATGGCATTTTTTCAAGGAAATCGGGCAGCTACACATCAAATTACCTGATCTGCATGCAAAAGAGCTGCTTGCATTCACAGCTCTGAGATTTGGAGCACACGACGCTGTGCACCCAAAATCTTGCAGGTGTGAATGTAGAAACCGCATGAAAAATTGTCCTTTTGCTTTTATTCTGGGATACAAAAACAATGGTCTCACTGAATGTTTCACCACTTCCTCCTCTGGCCTCAGAGAATGTAATCTGGGGGTGGGAGGGAAATACTCCTAAGGTTAGAGGCAAGCAAAGTGAATAGTAAAGGCCAGCATGATGTCTTAGAAGCACCTCAGGAAACTGACATCACCTAATATGAAAACTTCATGTCTAAACTCAGAGCTGAAATTTCTGTTTCATGGGGGATAATTTGCAGACTTCATTCACTTTTCTGAAAGGAGACATTAAAAGAAAAATAGATAGTTGGTGCTGCCAACATGTCTCCTCAAACTATCCAGACTGATTGATGCTTTACAGCTACAGAGAGAGATTCAGACAGGACACATGTGGAGTATAAAGAGCTGCTGAGTTTTGTGCAGCTTCCTGCCTTCATTTTTAGCTAATATTGTAACAGGTTAATTTGTGTAATAATTTGCATATAAGCATATCCTCCAGATTATGGTCTGTACACCCTTCCCCAAACGGTGGTGGGATAGGACCTGCCCTGGTGGAAGTATCCAAACTTGATAGCTGGGAGGGTGACAGGGTGGAAGACTGGTGACTGGGAGATAGCTGGGAGGGTGAAGGTAGTCTGTAGTTAGGAAGGAAAGCTGGGAGTGTTGGGGCTGGGGGATAGGATACCTGGGGTAGCCAGGTAGCTTGAGGTTGCTGGATGGGTGGTGCTATTGTACCTAAGAGTGCTGGTGTGCCTGTAATTGTTGAAGTATTTGGGGGGGTGTTTGCTTGATGCCTGAGGCTGCAAGGGGTTTTTTGGGCATAGGTGCCTGCAGGGATAGCTAGGAGTCATCTGGAATGCTTGGAGACGAGTGAAGGGTGTGATGGTTGGCTGCTGGGATCCAGCAGGGGAAGCAGTGAGAGGGGAGAGGGTGGTGCCAACTTGCTGTCTGTTCACAAGGCACCATGTGGCTGCAAGGCACAACTACAGGCAAATCATAGAATATCAGGGTTGGAAGGGGCCTCAGGAGGTCATCTAGGGAGGGCAAACCCCTGCTTAAAGCGAGACTAACCTCTACTAAATCTTCCCAGCCAAGGCTTTGTCAAGCCTGACCTTAAAAACCTCTAAGGAAGGAGATTCCACCACCTACCTAGGTAACCCATTCCAGTGCTTCACTACCCTCCTGGTGAAAAAGTTTTTCCTAATATCCAGCCTAAACCTTTGCCTTCACACAGCTCAGCAGGAGGCATGAGAATCTAGTTGGGCTGCAGGAATGTGTGATAGGGCAACCAGATGAGGCCAAGACTCAGGCTAATTTGTGATTTAGACTACGTACCCACGCAGGGAGTATGGCAGTCACCACTTTTACAAGACTATGATAACTTTTGTACAAAGGATGCCTTGTGAGGTATCATCTGAAAATTTATAATATGCTGAACATTATTATCCCATTGAACTATGTGTAACAACACTACAGGTGAAGTTATAAGACTGTATGATTGTTACTGAATATGTTGCAATTCTGGGTAACACCCACAAACCAGTTTTTCAGAAACGAAGACACACTGGCCACAGCCAGGTGTTAAAGGGTTATCAGCTGCTTACATGGCCATTCTCCTGCAGGGGAAAGAGCTAAACAAGAAATTTACATTTCATCACAGGGATGGTTCAAACCTCAGGTCCACAAGAGACTGTGTGTCACCTGCCCCTCTGCTGCTGGTAATCCTCAAAGAAGGGAGAGTGGTATAAGAATGAGAGCACTGGCACCATCTCACTTCTCCGCTCATGACAACAGTGAAGACCTGGAGGACACTGAATTAAGGACACTGAAAGGGAACCTGGCCTGTGAAATTTACTGTAGTGTATGGTGAGGAAAACCTTCGCTTTGAATTCTGTTCGTTTGTTACGCTAGCCATTAGCTTCCATTTTGCTCTTTTCTTTTGTAACCAATCCTGTCTTTTGTGCATCACCACTTGCAATCACTTAAAATCTTTCTTTCTGTAGTTAATATACTTATCTTATTGTGTTATCTATACCAGTGTGTGTATTTGTATTAAAATGTGTGGGAAGCTCCATTTGAGATAACAAGGCTGGTTCATTATCGTTTTCCCTTAATGAAATGATGGACTTTCCATGAGTTTGTACAGTTCAGAGCGGTAATGAGGAGTAAAAGACACACATTTCTGAGGAACAAGGCTAGGACTAAGGATTTGCTAGTGTTGCCCTGTATGTAATTCATGAGTGGCTAGCCATGGCATTCATGTACTGAGCTGGGAGTGATTTTACATGCTGGGGCTGTGCATGAACTGGCCAGCAAAGCAGTGTAAAAGGCACCCCAGGCTAGAGAATTAAGGTGACACAGCTGTTCAACAGTCCAGATTGTACCCTGTGGGATGTCACAGGGAGTTAGTGGAACTAAACCTCCCTATGGGCTACCCAGACCTTCAGTCCAGGTGTGTAGGTGTAAGAAGGTGCTGCCCGTGTTTACCTTCCCCCCAACCCTGAACAGAATAGCAGGGAGCAGGCAGTGTTTCAGCTCCACACACACCCTTACTTCCCCAGGCAGTGCAGCTGAGCAACCCAAGTGGTGTCATAATTTGCTGCTGGTGTGCTCCAGAGAAAGGAGGAAGCAGAGCAGGAATTGTGTATCTCTGAGTTAAGATGCCTTTTAAGGCGACTCCTGAGGAGCACAGTTTATGCCCCACCTCTTGTTCGGGACTCTGTCTAAAATCACAACCTCAGCATTAGTGAGAACAGGGGTCTCCAAACTACGGCCTGTGGCTTTGATTTGTCTGGCCCCACAACCAACACCCTTTTTGGGTCTGCTCTGCCCCATGCCTGCTCCTCCTCCTCCTCCTGTTTGGTGGCTGCAGCAGCCACTCTCCCCTAAGTGGGCTCCCCATTTTGGGTCTGGGGACACTGGCTCCCGAGGGCACTCACCCCTTCGCACATGGGGCTGCTGGCAGCATCTCACGCGTGGGGGTAGGGACGGCTTCTCCCCGTGCCTGCTTGGCATGCCTGCTTTACTGCAGCAGCTTGCCTCCTTCCTTCTCCCTGTGCCTTCTCCCTTCTTCTTGTCTGATGAGCATTTACAATCAATTCTGATGATAGGGAACGCTAACTTTGAACCACAGCTAAATGCAATTTTGTCAGAAAAACATCAGTACCATACGTCTCACTAATCCTAAAATAATATTTCTTTAATTCTGAATATGTGTATTTGTGTGACACAAATTTGTGAGTTTTTAGAACTAAAATTAAAAAAGTGAAATGATTTTTAATGTATTGACAAATATTTTGTGTGATTTCACAGTACCTGCATTGATTATACAGCTACATTTATATCTGATTTAGAATTTAATGCAACACTGACACAGTAGATTAGTGTTGTTTTTTTTAACAATTTTGCATATATTAATTTCTTCACAGTCACTTTGGCCCACGAAGCCCTTCAAAAATCTAATATGGCCCTTGTCTCATAAAGTTTGGAGACCCCTGAGTTAGAAAATACTACCAGGAAACTTGGCGTTGACACTGCAATATAATCGTTAGTGTTATTCTCTTTTGAACCGGATTTGCATGCTACATCATAAAAAACACTTTTGGGGGGATGAAGGCTGCCCCTTCCTCTGCTCTTCAGCAGTAGGACAGGGAAATTGTCCAGCAAGAAGAGGAGGAGGTGCCATGGATGCCTCACTTCACATGACAGTGATCAGTGACATTAGTTGACATGTAATAGCAATGACGCTATTGATTTATCAACCTGCCATCATTAATCTCCTTTCTGGCATTACCTTCTCCCTCCCCCTTATGGCTTTAAAAAAAGAGATGTTATTTTTACTTTAAACATTTAATTTTGAAAAGCAAATTTATTTATAAAAAAACAGACCACACAAAATAAGCAAACGGATTGTCTGAATTCCTTCCCAATAACATCTTCCCTTGGAGCCATTTTCTCTTTCCTCTTTTACTCCTGTCAACACCCTTCCCACAGTCCTTATGTGGTTATCGTTGTTTATCTGTCTTATTTAAAGCCAGATTCTGCCACCCTTAATCATACGGAATAAATTGCCTAGGGAGCTTGTGGAATCTCCATCACTGGAGATTTTTAAGAGCAGGTTAGACAAACAGCTGTCAGGGATGGTCTAGATAATACTTATTCCTGCCAGAAGTGCAGGGGACTGGACTAGATGACCTCTCGAGGTCCCTTCCAGTCCTATGATTCTATATAAGAGGCTGGCTGGCTGGACAGATAACTGTCAATCAAAGTAACAGAATGTGGCACCAACTCCTCAGGCCAAGGACTTTGTCATTTTATTTGCCTGTAAAGTGCCATGAATACCAATAGGACTACTGAATATAGACGATAATTTTACCACTGGTATTCAACTAGCCCCAGTTTATTAGGAAATTCAGCATGTACTGTTTTGATTTTTTGCTTGTGTAAAGAGATTAATACCAAATGGCAGACTGCAAATCCACAGAGGAACATATTGTGACATCACAGAATCTTTGTGGTCTAAGATAATGATGTAGCTGGCATTCTTGTAAAATTGCAGTTGATTCTGGCACTGCAAGCCTCCGTTAGAAATGTGTGTTGTGCCTGAAGTTTGTCAGCTGAAATCTAGTGTTCATCAATATAATGGTCCATTATTTATTTAGATTCAAAATAACAAAGATGCTCTAGGAGATCCTGGCATAATTAATTATGCAATAAATACAATTAAATTAAATCTCAGCAGCATTAAAAAATCATCAGGTCCACTTGCCCCCCTTCATCATCTAGGAAGCATCCCTCAATGTCCTCCAAAACCCCTCTCAAAAGATGGCATTTGCAGAATGTCACCAAATTCAGGCTATTTTGGATCAAGGTGGGGAGCTAGTTCCAGAGTCCTGGAGCCCTGCCAGCTGTCCCCACTCTTTCATGACAAGGGGGATCCACTTGGCTCTGCTAATCATAGCTGTGGCAGCATGGCCCAGGGAGGTAGGCCAATATCAGGCCATTTAGGACTTTATAGGTCACAACTTAACACCTTAAACTTCACTCAGAGACCAGTGGGCTACCCAAGCAGATCCCAGAGCACTGGTGTCATGTGCTCCGCATGTGATGCTCTTCTCAAGTGAGCTATTATGCTCTTCATCAGCTTTTGTCTCCCAATGGGTTTAAGGTGTAGCTCTATGTAGAGCATATTGCAGAAGTTTAATCTTTAGGTAATAAGTGGGATGGAAGGAAAGGACACAGCCTCCTGAGTGGAAGCAGATGGTAAAGAGCTGACTGGGTTCATGAATGAAGAAGAAAGTTATACCCTCGATAAGCTTTTAAAAAACTAAAATAAATGGCTGTATATGATTTGAAATAGGAAGTGATGAAAACATCGTATTTCTTCCACTATAACAGCTCTGTACTCCATACTTTCCTCTTCATTCCTGCGGCTGGAAACCTGGCCCTTGGAATTTCCTTCTCTGTGACCTCCCTTCATCTCATCTCTTTTCCCTCCAGACTAAGAAAAGTGCCGCTGCTAAGATCATCTCCTATTTTACAATATTCCACCCACCTAACCTGGAGTCCTTCACTGCCTTCTTCTTTTCTTCAGCGTGAATGCAGAAGCATAGCACTCCAGCAGCTTGCAGAATCAGTGCGCGTGTCATTCCTCCCTTCAGAATTGCTCTACTCCTCCTTACCTGCTCCTTTCATTTCTGGCCACGTCTCTCCCTATTCCTCACACAGCTCCTTTTCCTTTCACTCCTCTGCCAATCCCGCAAGCCCTGTGAAGGTAAAACTCACTGTTAGTTTTGTGTCATCTCCCATGCACTCCCCAGCCTCCAACTCCTGATGTGCCAAGCATCCCTCCTCTCTTCCTTGGAGTCATTTTTCAAAACCATTTTATCCCTGAAGCTTTACAGCTGCAAAAACTTTACATGAGTCTGTATTTGTCTATCTGGTGCCTGTCCATATTGTTTTTCTACAGTAGTGGACTTGTCACGTGATTGGCACACTGCCTATAGAACATGATGCATACATTAATCACTCTAATGTGTTAAGTGGAGATAACATTGGTCATTATTTCACTGTATTATAGTAATGTCTTCAGGCCCTACTTGAGACTGGGTCCATTTTATTAGGTGCTGTACAAACAGAGTAGTACAATCCCTGCCCTGGAGAGCTTTTTAGTTTAAGTAAACAAGACGGAGAAAGGGAGTATTATTATCCCCATTTTACAGATGGGGCACTGAAAGACAGAGATTAAAGATACAATTTTCAAATGGGCCTAAGTCCCATTTTCAAAAGTGAGTTAGGCACATAGAGACAGACTTTTAGAAGTAGGGTAGGTGCCTAAATACTTCTGTAAACCTGGCCATTAGCAGCCTAACCTCACTGAAAGTTGATGGATGTTAGGACCCTAAGTCATCTTTAACAATAGGCCTCAGGCCTTGCAATGCTGAGCAGATCAACACCTTAGAACAGGGGTCGTCAACCTTTCAGAAGTGGTGTGCCAATTCTTCATTTATTCACTCTAATTTAAGGTTTCACATGCCACTAATACATTTTAATGTTTTTATAAGGTCTCGTTCTGTAAGTCTTTAATGTATAAATAAACTATTGTTGCATGTAAAGTTAATAAGGTTTTTAAAATGTTTAAGAAACTTTATTTAAAATTAAATTAAAATGCAGAGCCCCCCAGACCAGTAGCCAGGACCCTGGCAGTGTGAGTGCCCCTGAAAATCAGCTTGTGTGCCGCCTTCGGCTCCCATGCCATAGGTTGCCTACCCCCGCCTTAGAACCTTTAGGAATCTGGGCCTTAAGCACTTTTGAAAATTCTACCCTAAGTGACTCAGTCAAGGTCACACAGATTCTGCGGCAGACCTGGGAGTGCAGGAAAGGTTATTAGAATCTATAGCCCTTAGTGTTTCTTACAAGAAGCGGCAGAATATAAATGGTGAGCACTACTGGGCCCAATTCTGTAACCCTGTCATGGGGTCCACTCACTGCTGCACCTTCTCCTGACAATTGTGGGCATTAGCTCCCTCCAGGCGCTGCACCTCCCGCTGGCAGTCTCTCCACCCATCGTCTTCTATCTCCCTGTGGCCCTTCTTGCGCCAGGAGCTGCAGCTTCCTGTTCATGACTTGGCCCCCACACCAGATCCCTATACTCCTTCCCTTCCAGGGTATCAGAGTCCCAGGCAGCCTGCTCTCTGCTCTTCACCAGTGGCTGGTAGGGGAGCCCAGACCTGCCCACGACTCTGTGTTTCAACTTAGCAGCCCTCTCATCAGTAGCCAAGGCCTGCCCTACCCCATACCTGGCTGCTTTTCCCCTGAGCCATTCCTACTGTTTCGACTCTCCCCCTTCTCTGGGTTTGCCTGCCCAAACTTCCTCCTCTTAGGAAGTAACTAGGCTACATACCTTTAGGTCCAAACACACCTCCCTTCTCCTAGGAATGACTTCAGACTACTTCCCCCTTTCGGCTCTCAGTTCCTGGCTTTTGTACAGGCCCCTCCTGTTTCTGTCCAGCTGAGCCTCATTTAACCAATCCCTGCTCCACGGTTCCTCCTCCTGGTGCAGCCTGGGAAATTAATAGGCCCACCTGGCTACTTAAGTCTTGTGTGGGTTGGACACCCCATCACACAGGCTTATGCTGAGCAGTATTTTACTCCTACTATTTTCAGTAGGACTAGTCCCTGAGCAAAGTAGTATAGAGCATGAGTAAAGGTAGCAGAATCCCAGCCCACTGGTTACAAATATCTATAGATGTTAAGGCTAGAAGGTACAATCAGATCATCTAGTCTGACTTCCTGTACATCGTAGGCCATATCTGAGTGTTCCAATAAGGTTGTGTTTGGAATAGCCCAATAAACATTAAGTTGTAGAGCAAGTAGGCTGTTAAAGCTGGCATGGCGAAAGATTAAATCAGGTAGCAGGCACCACTATCCAAGGGAAAGAAGTGAAATAGCTTGTAGTGGATTTGATGAAATTATTGGTGTGTATAATTAAATCGTGTTCATATGTATTGTATGTTTCAGCAGGCTCTGTTTTAAGTTGCTTACCCCTTGAAAGACACCGATAGCCACATTCTTTTCACAGGTAAATGAGATTTAGATATCTTAGTAGGTAGAGCAGACACAGCAGCTGCAGGTTTAATTAAACGTTTGCCTAACCACGTAAAAAGACAGTGATATATCTTCATAGCATCTGGCAGTTTAACCATCCTCTTGTCATCCTTTAATTAGCATGCTGGTGAATTTAATAGAAGACTGGTCTAATGTAGTAACAGATGGTCCTTTCTGACTGGCAAGAGGAGTGAGAATTTCTGTCATGTTTACTTCAAAGGTAATGCCAGAGCAAAAAGATCTCTCCTGGAACATGAAAGGTCGTGTTTAGTGTCTCAGAAAGCAGCCAGTTTTGAATCTTGATAAGTGGCAGAAGTCTGATTCATGAATTTCCCACTGACAGTTTTCTATAGCTTTCTTTGTTTACTCCTCATATTTTATAACGCTACCAGCTCTCCTGCTAGGTTTGCAGGAAAGCTTCATGTAAATGAACGGAGCAGCCTGTAGTTGGCTGAGAAAAGAGAGAAGCCAGTTGTACTGTCTGCAGAGTCTGCAAAGTCAAACCCTGACTCGTTCACTATAGTTTAAGTTAATCCAAACACTACATAGATCATTCTTCACTGTTGCAAGCTTCATTCTTTAGAGAAATAAACTTTGTGATTAGAGAATGAGTGAAATGACAAGGGCCTTAAACTGGAGGATAGCCAAAGAGCAGAAAATGGAACGATAGTGGTTTTTATTGTTGATGAAGATGACTTGTGTAGCCAGTGGAGACTTCAATGAACTTTAGTATCATTCTGGAGTTTATAATGGTCTGCAATAGAATTGGTAGTCATACACCACTAGCCTTATTATCAACGGAAACTTTGCAACAAAGGACCTTTGGGAGAAGGTATCACCATATGCTGGAAAAAATTCTAAGAACTGATGTAACCTGGCAAATTAAAGAAATTTGCCTAGCAGGCACCAATCATCTCTAAGTTGGGCCTTTAGCTAACGTTTCCGCCAAACATTATTGAGTGCTAAGATACCAGTAACGGATGTTCTTTCTTACAGTTTTCTTACACTTGTTTTGTTCTTAAATAACTATGGACGGACTCATGTTTCAATGAATCTGTTTTATAAAAATGACTCTGTAAACTTGTAGTAGATTGTTACCTTGGGTTATTGGCATGACTAATTCTGTACCGATGTCTGTAACTTTTTCTCTACAAAAAGCAATTGCTCTTAATGTGAAGCTCACTCAATGAAAGTGTATACAAACTGATGGAGACCCCCACCAGACTCTGTGGCACACTACCCCCAATTAATACAATTAATCTTTCCCAAGAGATGGCAAGAGAGCATTCTCTTTTTTAAAAAAAATTCCTCCTTTCTAAGCTTCAGTGTTTCTGGGCTGTGCGTGTATGTGTATCTGTGTGTTTCCCCCTACTACTCTCCCCACAAGGATGTTGACCTTTAAACGGTGGTCACTGTTACTAATTGGTTCAACCATGATTACTTTGTGTCACCATGTCTCTGTCGGTCATGAACTGAGAATATCAAATTCAGGACAAATTGCTGAGAACCAGGGCCCCAAACTAGTGGTTATTCTCCTGTAAGATATACCAAACGAGCAACAAACAAAAACCTTTGTTTCATCACACTGGCTAACAGGAAGTCAGAAAAGCAGTTTCCTTAGGCATTCTAGTCCTTTTATTATCACCAGAAACACTAGACTTAAAGATGAGTGGTTCTTTAGAACCAATTTCATCAAATAAAAGGTTCTTCTGATCTGAAAAGGACCAACCACATACCCAGGTCAATAAACAACTCAGATCTTGCCCAATAATCACGCTGTTGCCAATTCTTTAGTATCTAAAAATCTAAAGAAGAAAAAGATAAAGAAAAAAAGGTGATAGTTAAAATTGGCTAAAGAATCAAATGCATACAAGAAATGCAAAGTTCTTGTATCAGGCTTGTAGCAGTGATTGAATAAACTGCTGGCTTGTTAAGTCTCTGGGTGCTTCTAAATAATTGGAAGGTCATCGGTCCCTTGGTTAGAATGCTCCCATTAGTACAAGTTCATAGTTCAGAGGTTTGAGCAGGAAAGAGGCCAAATGGAGATGTTTCCAGGGCCTTTCATAGCTTCTGCCGTGTGGAGGGAAATCCATTGTTTCAAATAAAGCTCTCAGCACAGCTAGTGGAAAATTACAGTTAGCAAGATGGTGTTTGGAGTCACATGGGGAAGTCATATGTATGTCCATACACGATTTCACTTAGTCACAGCGGGAAAGTCCATTAAGTGTTAATAGGCATCTTCCATTGTGAGTTAAGTATTCTTTAACATGCCATTCAACTTCGTTATTTCCTTCATAATGTGTTGGCTAAATACCTTTTGGGTGCTATCCAGGAGCAAACATTTGAATTCCAAACAGAGCCAATACTCATAACTTCAAATACAAAAATGATACATGCATACAAATAACAAAATCATATTGAGCAAATCATAACCTTTCCATAGACACCTTACATGACATAATTTGTACAAGATTTTTTGCAGTTATATAACAGTGATAGCAGTCATGATCTACGTGGTCAAATTTTAATCAGATAACATCACACTTTGTGAACCAACTCTTGCATGTTACTTCAGTCAAGAATACCTTCTCCTCCTAGGTGAAGGGACACCCCAAGGCTGATGACGAAAAATTTCAAAATTGTCCTTTAGTCACTGGTGTTACCTGAAATTGGGCCAGCTACTAAGCTTAGGGAGGACTAATGAACCACCAGAATTTAGCAGAAAGCAGCATATTTCTTGGAGGACACACACTCACATTCATATACGTAAGCTCCCAGGACAGGCACTGCACTGGAGATGCCAGGATCCTCCAAGGTAAGTGTCCCACAGCACAGCGATGGACGGTGCAATGAAGGTGAGTCTTCCTGGGGCACAATGGAATGCAACGCAAACCACTGGCCAGGTGGTCCGGGCGAAGGGCCTTCATGGGCGGTACAAGCTTGTGAGTGCGTTCCTGAGCACATGGCCCCTTCCCCTTTTAAGGACCTGCTCCTCATGGCCTGCAACTAGAGATGACTTGGCCACATCTGGTTGCTCACACTCTACCTCAGGCAGTGTCCATGCAGTGTCCATGCACTGGGTGTGTGAGCGCTGACTAATTAGAGTCCCAGACACCTTGTCTACCTGGCAGCTCTTCTGATCTTCTAGCTGTTCAAGCAGCCCAGTCATCCCACAAGCATTCCAGGAGGGAGTGGGAGCAGGAAAGTCACTTCACAGGTATTCAAAGAGGGAGAGGAGACAAAAGTGTGTGTGGAGGGGAGGGAGTAACAGACCTTTTGAACATACAGGTTATACATAGCATACAGATCACGGCTGCTCCTACAACATTAGGTGCCTCCGTTTTTGCATGCTCAGAGCCTGATTTGCAGAGTTGCTGAGCACTCACTTCTCCGACTGAAGTGTGGGTGCTCAACAGTTTTGATAATCCAGCCTTTAGTAGGCATCTGAAGCTGAGAACCCAAAGTTAGTGGTCACTTTTGAAATTTGAGCTTCATAAAAATATCAGACACTAGCTATTTTCTGACAGGCCACAAAACCCCCACAGAGAAAAGAGAAAATAACTTCTAATGCTCTTCCTGAACACGTAAGCCACATGACGGCCTAAGCCAATCAGAGAACAAGAGATATACCAGGTGACTTCAACTATTTGACTTCCACCAAACCCAATTTGAAAGGTCACAAAAAGTGGCCTCACAATTTTTTTGTGGCGATCTGGATAGTGCTTTTCAGTTAACCACAACGGCTGCTGCCAAACAACGTTATATGGGAGCATTGTGCAACTTTAAACAAGCATGTTCCCTAATTGATCAGCAACATAACAACAAAACAATGTTAACTGTGACTACTTTAAGTGAGGAGTTACTTTACCACTGAAGTCAATGGGAGCTATTCCACTGATTCAATGGAATGTATTAGGCCTTAGATGGTTATTGGCAACATCATGTTGCACTTTGAGGAGTCTGAACTGCTGGAGATTGGGGAGACTATAGGGAAATGCACTGTGATGGTCAAAGGGAGAGGAGGAAAGACATAACAACGATTTTCAGCAGAGGTGGAGTCAAGGCAGTGTGCAGAACACTGATGGTGGCAGAAGTTGTGACCAGCTGGGTTAAGGACAGGAGAGGCGTGAGGAGAAGGAAAGTTCAGGGTTAATGATGATAACACTGAGAGCACTGAAGGTAAATGGAAGATCTGAATGAAACTATAATTTGCGAAAACTTTCTTGGAGAAAAAATTGTTAGTTCAAAAATATGGAGTAGAAAATAACTGCCATTTCCCAGGCAGCTCTACTCTTCTGCATGTTGGCAGACTTCAGCACACAGTCTCACAGTGGAGCTGTTCTTGGCTGGCTGGGAGCAGGCATGGACAGAGTAAGCTTGGGGAAGAAGCTAGGAGACAGGGGTAGGGCCAAGAAAGCTGTGCAGTCATGGTCCTGTCCCACTATCCTGCCAACACACTCTCATATTTCCCTCTTTCTGTAGTGGACCATAGCATTCTGGTCATGATGTTCTCTAACGGATCCTTGGATCCAAACTTTGTGGGTCCAAGGACCATCTCCCAGCCTGGGACTTGGATCTGTGGATTCATAGATCCAGCATTAATCTACTCCTTGTGGGCATCCTATAGATTATTCTAAGGTCCTAGTCAGGCATCTACTTCCAAACACATTACTGATACTGTACAAATAATCAGTAATAATAATGAATGGTTCCCCATGCCATTACACAGAGTACATTAAAATAATCAGAAATATCGAATTAGCATTTGGAATATCTCCCACAATCTCAGACAAAGCTTTTCCAGGGGGAAAAAAAAAAAACCACTCAGAGATTCTGGGCCAATACACCTGCTCTACTTCATTGCCTTAAGCTGATTATTTCAGTGGTCGGTAATAGGATTTCCCATATTTAGTTTAATTTGCAAAAGCATCTAGGATCCTGGGGATGGAAGTTGCTATAAAAATAAGTTATTAAAACATTGGTGGGGCATGCAGGATTTCTGTCTCTTGTTATTGTAGTTACGGGTTTGGTTTTTCAGAGAGGTTTGAAGAATTTCAACTACTGTTTTTGAACATCTGTGTCACAGTCCAATTTAATTAATAATTCCATAAACTGTCTTGTAGAAAACAATAAAATAGATAGGCTTTATTTCTACTCTGTGTAGTTGGCAAAGACAATACAATTCTAATGCTTCATGGGAATACTCTGAAAGTAATATTTACATAACTCATTTCCTATTGATGTAAAAGTTCCATTCCTTTCCACTTCATCTCTCCTGCGCTATGACAATGTAGAATGGCACATATTTCCCTGGTAGTGAATAGCTCAATTTCATAGTGCACTGAAATACATACAACCAATTAATCCACTGTAACGTTTTTATTTTCAAGTCTTCCCTCTCATTGTTTGCTAGACAAATTTTCAAACTGATTTGGAAAAATAAAACCAACAGGCGGTTGGATTTAGTCACCAGGCTTCCGATATTTGATTTCTCATTTAGTTATTAACTTAGAATAATAAAAAGATGCTGTGGTGCTGTGCTAGTCACACAAGCCATTTCCACTTGGGGGTCTGCTCCCTCAGGAAGTCACAAAAAGAAACCACTCTGTTGGCTGTAATATAGTTCCACTATGTGAGACAAAATGAGACATATCAGACTACTTTGATCATGTTATTAGCTGTCAGACTCCCTCCAAATCTAGCACTATATGCTATAATAAACGATTACTTTCAAATGTCATTTTAATGTGTGTTCTTTCAGGTCCCTGGTAGCATCTGAGGCGCTGATTGTATAGTTTAACTCTGATAACCTTGCAGGTGAGTTTATTAATACGTGTGCGCTCTCGTTTCTCTAAATCCTATGATTTAATTGTATAACAGGTATCCACAAAACAAAGACATCACAAATATTCATCTGCCTTTTTCTGAATGTGCCCACCCCAGAAGTCATGCTGCAGTGTAGATTTGAATGAGTAATGTGTGCCCATAAAAACATATTGCAATTCACAAGGCTATCAACTCTTTGTTGTGAAACAAAAACATCTGCCAAGAGAGTTTTATTTTTACTTGTAACGACACCACAAATAGACAGGACAAATTCCTAAATGCCACTGTGGTATTTCAAGGGACTTGTAATTCAGTGCCTTATGATCTCATTCTTCTCTATAGGTCAGGCTTCTGTATCAGACTACTGTGTCCATGATGCACTACAGTCTCCCCTCTTGATTAGAAGTGATTCATCATGATCCCACTGTCACCATGCATAATGGGAAATGAAGTCTGGTTGGGGAGTCCAGGCCCTAGAGAATAGAAACAAGCAGGAACTGAAAAACAAATCTTACAAGGCATGGGCATGGCATAACCAAATAGAAATTTGTGTATTTTAACTGAAAAAAAAATCAAAAACATTTCAGTTTTTGGGCATTTGGCTTTTCAACAAAAAAACAAAATTTTCTTCAGGAAGCAGACACTTCTTGTGAAAAGTATCATTTCGTCAAAATCCCAATTTTCTATCCAAAAACAGCTTTAACAGACTATTTTCAAATACCCCTAATAAAAGTGCATAATATCCATAGGCCAAATCCAGATCTCCATGCTCACTTTTCACTGAGTTCTCTACTTAGGCATGTCATAAGTGTGAAGTAGCCTAGAATTATTGTTTACCTTTAGCTTAACCCTTTACAGGCATGGTTGGCAGTGGTGGGATGAAATTTTGTGAATCTAAAAAACCAGAATTTTGCAGAAGCAGTTTTCTCTAAGGTGAGACCTCAGCAAGTGAACCAGGTAATGGTGTTAAGTTAAATGGGAGTCACTCTGGTAAAACTTGTTCTGCAGGTCTTGAAGCTGTGATAGCTCCACGCTTTGTCTTTTTCAGTTGCCTGAGGGCAGGGAACTGAAGGTTTTTTGGGTTTTTTTTTAGAGGGTTTTCTCCTGCTGGATAGCAGAGAGTAGCCCAGGTTTGCAGTTAAGAGTTAATAGGCTCGTTAAGTGCTAGGCAACCATCCCAGGGGTCCCTGGGGTGGAGTGGGGGAACTGGTCAGTTCAGTTTTCTGAGAAACAGTGTAGGGGGTCTTTCTCCCTCTGCTGGTAGGATTAAAACCCTGCTGAGAATTTCCAAGTGCTATAAGAAATTTTTGTTTAATTTTCAGTGAGTAAGTTAGAACACAGAAAGATTAAAATGACAGGTGGTAAGGGCCAAACGGATTTGGAATTAGCCAAATTCCAAGCTGAGGAGAGACAAAGGGAACATATCCGAGAGATGGAGAGAATGAGGGAAAAACGCTTGGAGCAAGAACTAGAGGAAAAGTGCGCAGATGCTGCACACCGAAGGGATATGGAAATGAAGGAAAAAGAGAGACAGCATGAACTGGAGTTACAAAAGGCACAGGCTGCGCAGAATATACCAGCCCCGCCTAACAACCCTTCTCCAGGTACTACTTTCCATCACAGGAAATTCCCCACCTACAAGGCAGGCGATGATACAGAGGCCTTCTTAGCCAATTTCGAGAGGACCTGTTTTGGGTACAGCCTCCCTGAAGACCAGTATATGGTGGAGCTGAGGCCACAGCTCAGTGGACCCTTAGCAGAGGTGGTGGCAGAAATGCCTCAGGCAAACATGAACAGTTATGAACTTTTTAAAAAACAGGCCTGAAACCAAATGGGGATAATGCCCGAGCATGCCCGTCGATGGTTCAGAGCCCTAAAGTGGAACCCCGACATGGCTTTTTCCCAACACGCCTACCACATTGTAAAAAATTGGGATGCCTGGATAGCAGGAGCAAAGGCTAACTCTCATGAAGAGCTGTCTTTTCTAATGCAAATGGAGCAGTTCTTAGAGGGTGTTCCTGAGGAAATAGAAAGGTACATCCGAGATGGGAAACCCAAAACTATAATCGAGGCAGGGGAGATTGGAACCAGATGGGTGGAGGTGGCAGAGAAGAAAAGACTGCCTAGCAGTGGGAGTGGATCCCAGAAGGGACAACCCGGGACCACATCCCATCAGAGGGGGCAGCCCAAACTCCATCTACATCCCAAGGAAAACCCCAGACACCTCATCGTTCCACTCCACCAATCTCCAGCAACCAACCTCGGCCCAAAGACCAGTCAGCTGGGAGATGTTTTAAATGTAATGAGCTGGGACATATTAAGGTCAACTGCCCCAAGAACACCAACCAAACGCTGTGCATTACCCCGAAGTCACACCCAAGGTTCGCAGGCCCAGATACCTCCCAGATACCCTCAGAGCGAAGGGAAACTGTGAGAGTGGGCGGAAAGAAGGTTACAGCGTGGAGGGACACTGGAGCTCAGATGTCACTTATCCACCAATCCTTAGTGGACCCCAAGTTAATCAACCCAGAGGTTAAAGTGACAATTCAACCCTTCAAGTCAAACTCTTTCGACTTACCTACAGCCAATCTACCTGTCCAGTACAAGGGCTGGTCAGGAAGGTAGACTTTTGCAGTCTACGATGATTATCCCATTCCCATGCTGCTGGGGGATGATCTAGCCAATCATGTGAAGCTAGCCAAGAGGGTGGGAATGGTCACCCGCAGCCAGGCTAAGCAAGCTTGCACACCTATCCCTGTTCATGAGCCTTCCACCAGGGGCGCAACCGGGTTATCAGGGACCCCGACGACGATGGTGGAGCCGGATTCCCTACCAACGACTGGAACAGCCATAGAGGATCCAGTCCCAGAGACACAGCCCAAGCCAGTCCCCGGACCGGAACTGGCGAATCAACCAACACCTGAAACATTGCCAGCACTGAGTCCAGCGCTTGCAAACCCATCTACCACTCCAACACCAGAGGGCAACCTCAAGCCAGCACTGACAGCAGCAGCTACACTAACCCAAGAGGCTCAGCCGGAGCCTGAAATACAACCAGGTGCACCAGCGGAGATCGGTCCACCGCCAATGGAAACAACCCCATCACCTCCATCACTTCCCGAGGAACCCAACCCAAGTCCACAACCCAGTGAGGAACTGATATCTCCGGCAACAAGAGAACAGTTCCAGGCTGAACAGGAAGCAGACGAAAGCCTCCAGGAAGCTTGGATGGCGGCACGGGGCAACTCACCGCCTCTCAGCTCTACCAATCGATCCCGGTTTGTGGTCGAAAAGGGACTTTTATACAAGGAAACTCTTTCTAGGGGACACCAGGAAGACTGGCAGCCTCAGAAACAGTTGGTAGTTCCAGCTAAGTACTGGGTAAAGCTCCTGAGCTTAGCCCATGATCACCCTAGTGGGCATGCTGGGGTGAACAAAACCAAAGACCGTGTGGGGAAGTCATTCCACTGGGGGGGGGGATGGGCAAGGACATTGCTGATTATGTCCGGTCTTGTGAGGTGTGCCAAAAAGTGGGAAAACCCCAAGACCAGGTAAAGGCTCCTCTCCAGCCACTCCCATAACTGAGGTTCCATTTCAGCGAGTAGCTATGGATATTCTGGGTCCTTTCCCAAAAAAGACACCCAGAGGAAAGCAGTACATACTGACTTTCATGGATTTCACTACCCGATGGCCAGAAGCAGTAGCTCTAAGCAACACCAGGGCTAAAACTGTATGCCATGCATTAACAGACATTTTTGCTAGGGTGGGTTGGCCCTCCGACATCCTTACAGATTCGGGAACCAATTTCCTGGCAGGGACCATGAAAAGTCTGTGGAAAGATCATGGGGTGAACCACTTGGTTGCCACCCCTTACCACCATCAAACAAATGGCCTGGTGGAAAGGTTTAGTGGAACTTTGGGGGCCATGATACGGAAATTCATAAATGAGCACTCCAATGATTGGAACCTAGTGTTACAGCAGTTGCTCTTTGCCTACAGGGCTGTACCACATCCCAGTTTAGGATTCTCACCCTTTGAACTTGTGTATGGCCGTGAGGTTAAAGGGCCATTACAGTTGGTAAAACAGCAATGGGAGGGGTTTACACCTCCTCCAGGAACTAACATTCTGGACTTTGTAACCAACCTACAAAACACCCTCCGAACCTCTTTAGCCCTTGCTAAAGAAAACTTGAAGGATGCTCAGGCAGAGCAAAAGGCCTGGTATGATAAACATGTCAGAGAACGTTCCTTTAAAGTAGGGGACCAGGTGATGGTCTTGAAGGCGCTTCAAGCCCATAAGATGGAAGCGTCATGGGAAGGACCCTTTACGGTCAACGAGCGCCTGGGAGCAGTTAACTATCTCATAGCATTCCCTAACTCAATCCTAAAGCCTAAAGTGTACCATGTTAACTCTCTAAAGCCTTTTTATTCCAGAGAATTAAAGGTTTGTCAGTTTACAGCCCAGGGAGGAGATGACGCTGAGTGGCCTGAAGGTGTCTACTATGAAGGAAGCAGTGACGGTGGCGTGGAAGAGGTAAACTTCTCAATGACCCTTGGACGCACGCAGCGCCAGCAGATCAAGGATCTGTGCACTAGCTTCGCGCCACTATTCTCAACCACCCCAGGACAGACTGAACGGGCATACCACTCCATTGACACAGGTAACGCCCACCCAGTTAGAGCCCAACCTTACCGGGTGGCTCCTCATGGCAAAGCTGCTATAGAACAGGAGATCCAGGACATGCTACGGATGGGTGTAATCCGCCCTTCTCACAGTGCATGGGCATCTCCAGTGGTTCTAGTCCCCAAACCGGATGGGGAAATACGCTTTTGCGTGGACTACCGTAAGCTAAATGCGGTAACTCGCCCAGACAACTATCCAATGCCTCGCACAGATGAGCTGTTGGAGAAACTGGGACGGGCCCAGTTCATCTCCACCTTAGACTTAACCAAGGGGTACTGGCAAGTACCGTTAGAGGAATCTGCCAAGGAAAAGTCAGCCTTCATTACGCACGTAGGGCTGTTTGAGTTTAATGTGCTCCCTTTCGGGCTGCGAAATGCACCCACTACCTTCCAAAGACTTGTAGATAGTCTCCTAGTGGGATTGGGAGAATCTGCAGTTGCCTACCTTGATGATGTGGCCATGTTTTCTGACTCCTGGGCGGAGCACTTAGAACATCTCCGGAAGGTCTTTGAACGCATACAAGAGGCAGGACTAACTGTTAACGCTAAAAAGTGTCAAATAGGCCTCAACAGAGTGACTTACCTTGGACACCAGGTGGGTCAAGGAACTATCAATCCTCTACAGGCCAAGGTGGATGCCATCCAAAAGTGGCCTGTCCCAAAGTCCAAAAAACAGGTCCAATCCTTCTTAGGCTTGGCCGGATATTACAGGCGATTTGTACCACACTACAGCCAAATCGCCGCCCCACTGACAGACCTAACTCGAAAGAACCAGTCAAATGCAGTCCGGTGGACTGAGCAGTGTCAAGAGGCCTTTAACCAGCTTAAAGTGGCACTCATGTCTGACCCTGTGCTCAGGGCCCCAGACTTTGACCAACCGTTCCTAGTAACCACAGATGCCTCCGAGCGTGGTGTGGGAGCAGTTTTAATGCAGAAAGGACCCGATCAACAATTGCACCCTGTCGTGTTTCTCAGCAAGAAGCTGTCTGAGAGGGAGAGCCACTGGTCAATTACCGAAAAGAAATGTTACACCACTGTGTATGCTCTGGAAAAGCTACGCCCATACATTTGGGGACGACGGTTCCAACTACAAACCGACCATGCTGCGCTGAAGTGGCTTCATGGTTTCACCAACAAGAACAAAAAACTTCTTCGGTGGAGTTTAGCTCTCCAAGATTTTGATTTTGACATCCAACACATTCCAGGAACTTCTAATAAAGTGGTTGACGCACTCTCCCGGGAAAGTTTCCCAGAATCAATAGGTTAAAACTGTCCTCGGAATGTGGGACCTATTGTTAGTTTCATTGTAACCAGTAGTATGTTTACAGGTGCATGTGTTTTATTAATTCTATTTTTTCCTAGAGCTCCAGGAAGAAATCGCACCCAGTGATGTTCCGACACCGTTTGCGATTTGGGGGGCTTGTCATAAGTGTGAAGTAGCCTAGAATTATTGTTTACCTGTAAGGGGTTAAGCTAAAGGTAACCTGAGAGGTGGACAACTGACCAATGAGAAATTCCTCAGGAGACAAAGGATTTTAAGTTTCAGTTTCTCTCTGGGTCTCTCTCTGTTCACCTCGGCTATGGGATGAACACAGCTATGTCTTTCACTATAACTATAGATTCTATCAAGTACTGTAGTCAGTAAGTTTACCTTCTGTTTATCACTTGGAGGGTTCTCAGTGGGGAGGGTTGGCTGGGTGCTTCTTGATATTGTAAGCTTCAGCAGAGATATCAACAGTGGGAGAAAGTTGCCTCGGGGGAGAGGTTTGGTTTCTGAATCCTTTTGTTGATTATGGTAGATGCTGTTCTATTGATGGTTATAGGGGATTTATTCCTTTCTTTTTTTCTTTTATTAAAATCTTTCTTTTAAGAAGCTGACTGCTTGTTTTTCATTGTGTAAGATCCTGGTTTTGGATCGGGCACGTCTCGCAGGATCAGGCGAGGTTTGGTTTTTTGTCTCTCAAGCTTCCCAGGGAAGGAAGAAGTTTGGGGGGTTAGTGGAAAGGGAAAGAAGGGTCCCAAACTACCTTAGACCTAGTTTGGTGGTGGCAGCGTACCAGGTCCAGATACAGAAGAATTTGTGTTCTGGGGAAAAACATTTTAACCCAAGCTGGTAAAATAGGCTTGGGGGGTTATTTCTTTTTTTCATGCGGGTCCCCACATCTGTACCCTAGAGTTCAGAGTGGGGAGGCAATCCTGACAAGGCAAATTTCAGTTGATTTCAATTTTTATTATTCAATGACTTCACTGGTAGTTTGTCTGAATGATAGAGTAAATACTGGGTAACAACTTGAGGATTTGTCCCTATGTTAATGGCTGGGGAAAAGGGTTTCCAACTGATTCAAGGTAAACAATCAATCTTATTTTGAGACAAGATGTACAACCAAGGTTCTGACAAATGGTGTTCATTAAAAATCTCAGGCATTCTGAGCAGTCATGTGAGTCCTAGTCAAATTCCAGTTTAGTTAACTATAGTCTGCTCAAATTCCCCCTAGAATTTCAAACAGATTTAGTATTCTCCCTTACTTCCTGGTGCATAGTGTTATTGTGTGCTACGTTGTTTTGTTTTATTTCATAGGTGACACTGTGGGATTTTTTTTAGATGAAAGGTGCTATATAAATGTAAGATATATTAATATAAATAAATACATTTCATTGTCACCTGATAATCACAAAGTACTTTACCTACAGGGGTGCTTTATGTGTAAGTAATTTCTGAGCATGCAACTCTCATTGAAGTCAACAGGAATTGCATGTGCATATCTTATGGCAGAAGACAATTAAATACATGTACTAACTTTCCAGTTAGAATCACTGCACCATACTCATATGTTGTCCAGCTTTGGCTAATGAAAGGGCAGTGGACATTTTGGCCTGGGACCAGCCTATCTGACTAATCACCTCCCTCCCCAGGCCATACTGCCATGGCTGCAGTCAGCAGAGGGGTTCAGATTGGATATTCTTTGTTGTAATAGCCTGAATTTTCATGACTTTCTGGGCATGCTACAAAGCCACTTGTTTGACAGGATTTGAGGGGAAGGTTGAGGGCATGTTCTTAGCTATAGTTTGTGGATGAGAAGAGTTTTGGGAGTTTAATTTTTAGTGTCTGCACTGCTGGCTGAGGCAAATCGTTACCTCTGTTTGATTATTGTTGGCTATTGGAGTTAAATTGTATTTGTTGCTGCTGAGTGATTATCACAAGTTAAATGAATGTGAGGATACTCAGAGGCTTGTATGGTTTTAAAGTCATACATACAGAAATAAAATGAATACGCACCGTTTTAGTTCTGTTGGACACTGCCCGCCATGGCAAGTACCATTCTGAGTTAGTGCACTGTTAAATTAAACTCATAGTGGAAGACTAAAAAAACCAACAAAATAAATCCATTTATTCATAGTAACTCTTTGTATGCCATGTCTTTTCAAAGTTAACTCCCATTATAACCACATTTATGTAACAGTGTGGCATGCAGCATCTGTCTATTCAATACGAGAGTTCTCTAAAGAGAGCTGACAGGGCTATTCATCTTTAGATTGAGTGAATATTTCTTTGTGAATAATTCATTATACAGATTGCACCTATTTCTGTTCACAAGCTGATCACTAGCTGATTGCAATTTTCTTGACTTCACTGTCTTTTCAAAAGTATTCAGTGAGGAGGGGCTTGTCTACAAGAGAAAGAGGCACAGGTTTCCGTGGTGTGATTTTAAAGCAATTTAGTTAAACTGTTGGAAAAGTCTGTGTGGACATTTATTCTGATTTAAACCTAGCTTATTATGAACATCATAAATATAATAATAATAATAATAATAATGCCATGCTGGATCAGACCCCACCCCATTAAGTCCAGTATCCTGTAGCTGGCAGTGACCAGTGCCAGATCCTTCAAAGGAAAGAATGCCAAAGTAGGAAGGTTTGGGATAATCTGCTTCTTCCACATACCCTGCGTTTTATCCTGATCTATAGTAGTTAGAGATTGGCATAAACCCTGAAGAACTTTCGTTTAGCTTAAATGGATTATGAACTGATTTAAATGAAACTGAAATAAGATACCCCTAAACTGAAATGAGTGTCTACACAGGGGGTTTTCTCTTGATTAACTATATCACTTTAAAATTAGAGCTCAAATTAATCTGGTGATATTTTCCCTAATTCTTGGTTTGTGGATTGTTGTGATTAGTTTGTTGAAAGTATTTAATGTTTGAAGTTTGAGCTGTGTTGGTTGCTTTTTATTGGACACCTAGGGCCAAAGTTATTGTTTCACAGACTCAAGCTCTTTTGGTTTCTAGTTTTGTTTACATGTCAGAAATTCACTTCCATAAGAATCTCAAAGACATTGAAAACACATAGAATCCATTAACATTCCTTCTCCTAACCTCACTTACTAGAACATTCACTGAAAGCAAATCCTAAAGGGGTACAACAAGAATCAAACTGAATTTGCTATTTTGTTGGTATGAATATGCACAAAACACTGTTTGAGGTCACTCAACTCTTATTTTTCCCTTGATGTCTCATTTGGTTTTCAGCAGCAGCAGTTCAGTTTCCTACTGGTATCAGATGTACAGAATTCTTGTTCACAAGAAAATTTTGAGAACAGGATTGTTCAGTCACATAAAAGAAAGTTTGACATGCTGAGTGGGGTGCTCTTTGATTTGTACTGCCAAATACTGGGTATTATCCCACAGACAAAATAAATAAATAAATACTTCACATTAGTTAGAAGAGAAAATAGTAGTTGTGATTCAATACTGTCATTTGCTTCACTTATTCTCAACTAAGAACAATGGTGTAGATGCAGTGTTGATGGAGAGACCTTTCATCACACTTTCCTCTCTTGAAGTCTCTCTCAGTGTGTTTATACATACATCTGTGAATTTATAACAAGGAATTTTTTACCTATTTTTCCTCAGAAAAACATTTGCTAGCTGCTAATATCGGTCTGTATTCTCAGGAATTTTAGAAAAATGTACTGGAAATGTTTCTGAACACAAGAGAGGAAAGCGCTTCCTGTAATTCTTGAACTTGATCAGAAATAATGTAACACAAAGGTCTGTTCCCTGTGCACACGTACAGCTAGCACTATTCTATTTCTGTTGGGGAAAAGAGGAGAGCAATCACCCATACAAGGGCTCAGAATGTACTGTTAGTTTTTTATGGGTCTAAAACAGTCACTATGAAAAGAACGCATTTAAATAATGAGTAGCTCCAAAAATGAGACTCGGGAGAATTCTTGAATTTTACCAGAGTGGCCGTAAGGAAAGGATTCTTGCTCTAAGAACTCAGGAATAGCTTTCATAACAGGTTTAATAGACTGCCAGTAATTGTTAGAATGGTTTTAGCAGTTTACTATTATTACATGTATAATGGTAGTGACTAAGGGCCCGAATCAAAGACCAGGGCCACCACTGCGCTAGGTGCTGGAACACTTAAACAGATAGTCGCTGCCCGAAGTGCTTATGGTCTAAATTAAGATGCTGGCCTTATTCTCCACTGCCTGCACCTTGTTTAGTCATTTATGCCACTATTGTTAGTGTAAAACAAGCCCTGATTATATGGGGAACATTTTACACTCACTTTCTACGGGCATAAATGACTACATATAGTGCAATGGAGAATTGGGCCCATCAGAACTGGTGGTGTTCAGGGTTCTTCCTGCAAGGTCTGAGTATATGTGTGTCGTGGACAGGGCTGGCGCAAGGTATTGTTCCACCCTCGGCGGCAAGCGCAGAGGGGTACACTGGTGTCCGCGGTCCTGGTGTCCACCGAATTGCTGCCAACAGTCAGGTGACTTGTTGAGCTGCTGCCGAATTCTCAGTGGCAATACAGCGGCACTAGGATGCCTCACAGCCCGTTGAGCTGCCGCTGAATTGCCGTCAAGGGGGAGCAAAAATCCACCCTCCAAATTCTGGTACCCTAGGCAACCGCCTGGGTCACCTAATGGGTAGCGCCGGCCCTGGTCATGGAGTGGGACTCTGACAGCAACTGTGCACAACAGTTTGCTGTTTGCACAGTTCAGTCCAGCCTGAGGCTTAGCTTAGCATGACAAGTGCTTTAAGATGTATGGTGAGGTACAGATATGGATATACAGTATATTAATCTCTAGGCCCAGTGATGGACTACCTGTTAACGTGAGTCAATGTAAAACTAGACTGTAGAGGGCATTCTGTGCTACAGAGTACAGGAGTAATACCATTCTAACAGGGAGATAGATGTGTAGCCTTTTATTCTATTTAATGTTAATTATACTTCAGTGGGTTCAGCTCTGGCAGCTACAATCTCAAGTTCAACAGAGTTATTTCTGTTTGTTCTAGAGCTCATAGGAGCACATGAAACCACAAAACAATAATATACACAATTAAAGAGCATCTTTTAGCAGTTTTATTAAAGTTACCAACACAGTTCTAAACAAAATTACAGCATATACAATTCCTGAAGATAAATACAATGTACCAGTTACACCTACATATAGACTCACATCCTCCTAGATGGTGTTGAAGTCTGTTGGCCTTCTCATCGATTGACCATGAATATGGGAGTGGTTCCTGCTGGGGTTTCTCATAAGAAGCTCAATTTTCCTGCTCTGGGCACCTTTCTTATACTGTGATTCTGTCTATACCTACGTTCTGCGCATGTATATGAAAGTGTCAACCCTCTCTTTCTTATTGGTCTGTGAGCCCTAGAAACACAAGAGACCCCGAATTCTATAGGCTGCATAGGTTCTCATTAATATTGATATACAACCTTTATCTTGCAGTTAAGGCACATATTGGAGATAGTATAATTTCACAATATTACCAGTTGGTACCTCTTTTCCCATAAACATTAAGGTTATTTCTCAGTTATTAACTTATACCATCATTTGTCTCCCAGGCCTAAAATAGCTAAGCTGAAGTCTTGCAAGCCTCAGCACACAGTTTCTTGCATTTCAGATTGTCTTACTTATGTCTAATATATAGTTCCTTTAAATACTGATCAATTTTACACTTTTATAATCCTACGAATCAACTCTAGTTAATATACAGTGAATATATATGGTATAACATATTGATTAATCATAACATCACACAATAAATGGATACTGAATGAAAATCATTAGCTACTGATGTGGTCTAAGCACAGTCCTGTATGTGAAAGGATTCTTTGAGGTTTCCAGGAACCTGTGGTTAAATTTCTGCTATCACTGTTATATAGCAGTTGCAACAATAGGTAAACATTACAAAACGTTTTCCATTGTAAACTCCTGATATATTCAGTATATTTTTCAGAAACAAAATACGAACAAACACTCCCAGCAAATGTGCTATTCATCACCTGGGATGGTAGATTATTGAATAGCAAACTCTCTGATCAAATGACTAAGGGAAGTAAGTGCCATCCGTCTCTTATGTAGTCCTCCTCAGCCAGGAGAGCGATTGTGACAGCCAGATCTTTAAAAGAGTGAGTTAAAGAAGAGCAAGAAGTCTCCTGAGGCTCCAATTGAGGCCTCCTCTCTACTGAAAAGTCAAAAATATCTGTACAGCTAATGGCCCCCTGCTGCATCACTAAATTTAGTTTCACAAAGGAGTCTAGGTGTATCCGCTGGTGCTTGTGTTCATAGTTCTTTTCCTCAAACAGAATCAGTCTTGGTAATGTCTAAAGTATTCTTTGTCATCGCTTTAAGTAACTATGTATAAAGAGCCAGAAAAGGTTCTTTATACATAGCCTCTGAACTCCGATGCAATGTAATTGACTTTTTACATTGCACTGCCCGTGCAAACAGTGCAGAACTAGAGATAAAACATGCCCATTAAATAATAAGTGTCTGCCCCCAAAAGGTTTGCCCTCAAGGTTCAGTGTGTGGATGTGTAACCCAAATCATGCAATGAGTACAAAGCAAATCATGGCACTGGTTGCTTATCAAGACTTGACATCTGTTGTAATAATTGCCCCAACAAATTTACCTTAATTGTGAGCTCAACTGCAAAAAGGTGAGTGAAAGTTCATCAAACGTCACAGTAATTCATAACAATAAATGTTGATGGGAAAAGGTGCCACAGGGGGACAGAAAAATTGAATTAGTCCAGACAAGAGGCCCACTGATATAAGAGATGTGTGGGACCGGAAATCAGTGAATCAAAATTGGTGCGTTGGAAATCATGCCTAACAGGGATGGGCTCTTCCACCCATCACTCCCTTTGGGGGTCCTTAAAAGAAAAGACTTTGAAGGAAAATTAGAAGAGGACAGATGCACGTGCTGCCTAACTAAAAGATGGGAGAACAGGAAACGTCAAATGTCAAATCTGATATAAGAACTTTGTATTTACTTATATGTATATGATCTATTAACCATTTCTTTTCTTTCTTCTTTTCTTTAGTAATTAAAATCTAAAGGTTTAATCATAAAAGAATAGATATCAGCAGGTTTATTTGTAAAATCTGAATTATATATTGACTGGCTAAATTGCTGATCTGTTAGGATTAGAAGGACCCTATATCTGATTAAACTGGTTTTCAGTAACCACACATCATAAAATCTAGTGTCTGGGTGGTGAGCCAAGGGGTGGAATGTCTAAGGAGACTGCATTTTTGATTTCTTATTAACAGGGTGGTGAGACAGAAGTTTACTTTTGCAACTGTCTTGGTACAATTTAGTGATAGAATAACCACTGGTTTGGGATGAGTCCAATCTTTTTCTTATCAGTCAGTCCCGAATTTGGTATTCTCAGCTGTGCCCCACTGAGGCATGGTAATATCAGCTCTTCAAGGGTATATCTACGTGGCATTAAAAAACCTAGGTCTGGGGAAACCGAGTCTGCAGACTCAGTGTTTCCAAGGCCATGCTATTGCACCTACACTTCATAGTGAACCCAGGTTTACAGTTTCTGGTCCCAGCTCTCACAATGATGCTGACTTGTCCATACTGCAGTAAGACCTTAGTTAAACTTTCTGAAACATATCTCAGCATATCCCAGGCTTCCTAACACCCTCCCCAGCTGTACTGCTCTAGGCCTTGCATCATGGTGCATTATAGAAAAACTCCATCCCATGACACTTGACCAGATGTTGTTTCAGCCCATCAACACATCCAGCCCAGGCCATAATCACGCTCCCAGTAACCAGAGTCAACAACATGAAAGAAGCACTGCTGGAAGCATTTGTCCAGCTTGCTGCTTTTGCTCTGGTTTCAGGAAAGAGGTAGAGTGTCTGTGAGACTCTCGTGGGCATTCTGGTGACATTCTTTCACCTAGTCACACAGAGACAGAGGCAAAATGGATGCTAGCAACATCAACAACTTTATTGTTAAAAAAAAGAAGCAAAATAATCCTATGGGCTACAAGTTTCCACATTGAGGAATTTATTATTAATATTAAGAGAATACTTTATTAGTTTCTATAATAAAACCCTTGTAACATCTTACATATTTAGTATTGTGTTACCAGGGTACAAATGGAAAAAAATAAATTGACCATTTCTAGACTAATAGGGCTGTGAATTTCCGTACAACGCTAACTCACAGTACAAATGGGCTACTTTTTTTCCAAAGTTGACATCACAGCAAAAGGGTCCAAAAACTCAAATGATATATAGTTATATGAAAAGATAATAGTGACTGACTAGATATCAATAGCAGCAACAGCCTTTCCAGCTTCCACAGTCATCTGGACAAAATTATACACAGACTTTCAGCTCACTCTTCCTTCCAAAAGGGTGGGGGGGAATCCCAGAAAAAAACAGCAAATTCTGTTTCCAACATGGTACCTGGTGCCTTTTTATTATCTGGAAGAGACCGTTATTAAAAACAGCTCTAGTAATGAGCAACTCAGGCCTCAGGAGGGCTAAGGCCGCTGGGCTGCAGAGCCCCATATCCTAAGGAAGGGTGACAGATTTGCGGCCTGCCCCTGGGAGTGTGCCTTAAAGACCCCGAGCTAGGAAGTTATCAGCCTGTGCCCAGAGCTGCTTGGTGGAGAAGCTAGGGTGACCAGACAGCAAGTGTGAAAAATCAGGATGGGGGTGGAGGGCAATGGGAGCCTATATAAGACAAAGACCCAAAAATTGGGA
This sequence comes from Dermatemys mawii, assembly GCA_007922305.1. Taxonomy (NCBI): domain Eukaryota; kingdom Metazoa; phylum Chordata; order Testudines; family Dermatemydidae; genus Dermatemys; species Dermatemys mawii. The sequence goes on from ML677348.1 coordinate 16,857,044, forward strand.
CTGTACCTATAAAATTGGGATGTCTGGTCACCCTAGGAGGACCACAGGAGAGCTGCTTCCACCAACATAGCTACGCCTCTCGGGAGGTGGTTTTACTATGCTGATGGGGGAGCTCAGACAGGGTGACCAGATGTCCCAGTTCTATAGGGACACTCCCAATTTTTGGGTCTTTTTCTTATATAGGCTCCTATTACCCCCCCCATCCTAATTTTTCACACTTGCTGTCTGGTCACCCTATCACCAGACGTGCTACAGGGGTGCAGCAGCACCACTTTAGTGCATCTAGTGTAGACTAGCCCTTACTCTCACTCTGCTTTCACCTGGATTTGGAACGAGGCACTTAGGATGACTGTGTCTGAGAGCCTGAATTCTCTGTGGAGTCCAAAAGAGAAAGCTGAAGCATAAGACCAAAAGGAAATGAGATGATTAGCCGGGGCTGGCAGCAAGTGCCAGCCATGACTACATGTTGGATTTCTAGTACTAATGCCAATGTTTAGTGAGACTGAGACTGCCATACTATTTAATGTGAAATAAACAGAGCTGGTGCTTTTGAATTCGATCAAACTAGGGTGAACAAAGAGTATTTGGCATTTCCCATTATAGCAGATGGCAGTAAATTCCTCACCATCCTGCCCAGGGTCTCAAGTCTTAGAACACACGTAACACCTTATCCAGAATGCATTTCATAGGTCACCAATGACTGCAAATATGTTTCACTGGAGTTGACATCCAATTCACTAGGCTGCAAAGCAGCTGTGCTGCAATTAAAAAAAAACGTGCAGATTTAGCATTCCCTTTGTACAAACCAACACCTTTCACCTCACACTGGGAAGAGCCTTGGACTCGGTGAGTGCTGTCGAGAATGTATTTCCACCTCAATCTGTGTTTCATGTTAGAGTAACTCCAGATTTGCACCTGTATAAGTGGGAACAGAGCTTGGCCTCTCTTTTCAGACTGTCATAAACACCTATCAAACCATCTTTTCACTGAGCTATTCATATTTATTTAATTTAACTTTACCTTTGAGCCAGTCCCAGTCCTGTCAACTCACCCCCTAATCCCCCCTCCCACAGAGAAGGAGTGTGACAACTCTCTTACCATTCTGAGTTGCCTCTTTGTCCCTTCCCCAATACTGTCTTCAATAGTACAGCCCTTAAAGGCACAGTCCCCAATACCTCACCCCAGGCCCACAGGGGAGATTGTCTCCCCCACTGTTCACTTCTCAAGCTCACACAGAAGAAGAATATTTTGATGGCTCCTCCCATCTTGTTGCCCTCACACTTGTCAATCAGGAAGGACAAAATGGCCTCACCAATCCAGCTCCCACCTCTGGCTGTCAGTGGACAGGAGTTTGGGTGCAATATACATGTTTTAAAACAGCATATAATAAGTCAAGTATTGCCATAAAGAGAGGAGTAAATTCACATATAAGGATACTTATAATCATAGCCAGGGGAGACACGATGTCAAGATTCTCCACTTCTAAACTTTCTCTGGTCCTCTGTAAGGAGGAGGAAGAGGGTCCCATCCTGCTCTTTTCATAGCAAGAGGGGATATTTGAGTGACCAAACTGGTATTTTGATATGTTGCAGTAAAATTTTATCTAGACATTTTTAAAGGTACTCATGTACATAAGTGTCTCCAAGATCAGGCCTTAGAGCCAACATATTTGGTCTGGATCCAGATTTTGGGGATGTTTGCATCTGGAGCTTCAGTTCAGGACCATTTCTATCAGTAATGACTTTTTTGCCACCTTTCTTGTACCAGATCACTTGCTATCCAGTATGACGCCTCAGACTTTATTACAACTTTCCAGACATCTCCATTGTATTAGATGCGTGGAGGGAGTTATTAGTTCCATTACATTGGTAAATCATGTAAAACCTGCCCTATCAGTGTGAGAACATCTCCAATGGTGATCAACAGAACAAAAGACATAGGTTTCATCTTCACTAGAATTTCAGCTACTGATACACTTGCACCAATAGAAACCCTCAGGAAAGGGGAGGCACACTCATTCTTGGAGCACCTCCATATAGCCTGGCATAATCTCACTGAGACCCTCAACTCTAGTGCCCCCTGCTAGCTGACTGCGTCTGGCTCCATGTCTTCTGTGGCTCAGCCCTCTAGCCAAGACATAAAGTTCAAACCACTTCTGGGCTATTGCAAACAAGTCAAAATAAACTTGATTATTTATTCTGACCCTTTAGGCTACTTAAATCTTCTCCTTCTACTTGCAAAACCCTGCCCTGGGGATTGCCTTGCAGAGCCTACACTGCCCCTGTAGTGTTCTACCCACCCTTAATCTCTGCCTCTTGCCCTAACCATGGGCTTCTCTTGGCCGGAGAGACCTGTCACCACGCCAGTCTCTCCCTCAACTGAGCTTCTTAAGTCACTTACTATGGCTTAGCTCTGCCCCCTTTGGCTGGGAGCCAATGAGCAACTCACCCAGGAGCGGAGTACAACTAATTAGGCTTGCAGGTGATGGGGGTTAGACACAATTTCCAACTGTGTAGCTCTCCTTAGTTTCAAACTGGAGTAAACTGTGCTGGTTTAAATCACACTGCATCATTGTAAATCATGTTTATGGTAGGTATCTGCACAAGTGCAGCTATACCAGTATCCAATATAGATGAAACCATAGCTTTGTTCCGCCTGCCTCATTAGGTTGATTTGGCTTTAAATATCTCCCCTGACAATCATGGTAAATAACCATAAGTGTGAATTCACTCATATCTTTATGGCAATGCTTGGCTTGCTACATGTCATTTTAAAATTACTTATGCTCCAAACTGTTCTTGCAAGAACTGGCCACTTACTCATGGAGGGAAAATGGTCCATCCTTGCATCGTCTATTTGGTTACAGATACATTTTACTTACTACAGATTTACGTTCAAAAAGTAAATATTCCACTGTAAAAATTATCACCAGCATTTTATTGTGTCTAATGGATCATTTTTTGTATTTTAGCTTTTTGAGCTGTAATTTTTACCACAGATTTTATATAACAATTACCTACCCCTACCCCTCTGCCCAAGAAAATGATGTCTTTGTTTTCTTCACAACAGCGGGTTAGGTAAGTTTAACCCTTTCTGTGCTGCTCACCCACTGCACTGGTCATGCTGCTGTGATTCTAGGCACATCTCATTGAACTTCAGTGGAATGGCAGGACATTCAGTAACACAGCAGGTGCATTCTGCTTACACATACCTGGAGTATGAGACAGCAGTCAAGCCATTAATCTGCTTTCCTCAGATTGCACTGGCTGCCTGCAGGCACCAGTTACTGGGGGATAAAAATATCAACAATTTTTCCAGTAGTGGATTTTTTTAAATAAGCCAAATTGTTGATTTCACTTGTGGCTCTCGAATAGCCACTTGGCCAACCCCCTGGTGAGGGTTATGGGGTTAAGGTAAGGGCTGTCATGCTGATCTCCATGTGATTTGCCTTTGACTGGAATTATTTTTCAAGCTTGGATTAAATTGATTAAATGTAAATTGGTTAAAATAAGATTAAATTGTAGCCCTGTTTTACTGTAAATCCCCACGCTCATTTTATGGACTCTCATTGGCATGTTTTAGATGTATTGAGGTTGTATAAATTTTCATTATACTTCCTGGCCACAGCTAGATAAGTAAATTGTGGTGACTTTAAGAAGTTCGTCTTTCACCATATCTTGTGCTCTCTCTCTCTCTCTCTCTGATCTATAACATTCACATGAGTGGTTCAAAGAAGTTGGAATCTGGCTGCATTTGCCAAGCTAAGAAGTCCTCTGGCAGAGGCTATTCTCAGCTGGTACCTGTGCCAATCATCTCCCTACCCAATGAGAAGAGAATGATGGGGTGAAGATGAGTACCACTGAACTAATTTCCAGGTGATATATGCTCTTTTAGGGGATCATAGCCAGCTCTCATAAGTCATGGCAGGGTATCTTGAAAGTCAGGAAGCCATAATCCACTCTCTGATTTCTTCCTTTCTTCCATGCCAAGCACATCTTGACTTAGGAAAGAATAGATCCCTGTTTCTTGATATGCCTCTTGCAAAGTAGATGTTCATTACAGGAGTGAGGAGAAAAACTGTTGTTCTCTCCATCTAAATGTTTCTTGTTTTTATGGGCTGGCTAAACCGATTCAATTTCTGTACATCACATCCAAATCTTTGTCATAAATCAAAAGGGCTTCCTCCAATCACTGAACCTGTGAAAAGAACAGAATTGTAGTCCATTCATTTAAATGGTGAGTGTATTGGGTACGGGAGTACATACCACTTATGCAGCCCAGTGAGCAAGGCCCATGCTGGAAGAGCATGCTTGCTCTACTGCTTAAAGTTCGTATTATACTCTAACATTTGATTGCCTTGGAACTCCTCGTGGAATTCTGCACTACTGCGCAATGCAGAATTTTTCAGAAATTAACATGCACCCACAATTTTCTTTCCCCCACAGAAATGGGCTGCCGTGCTGCTAGCCACCACTAGGAGCCACTGGACTCAGCAGAGCCCAGCTTGCACATGGAAGAGACTGTGGAGTAGGAGGGAGACAGAGCTAGAGGGTTCCTGGCAGCTGCAGTTCCCAGCATGCCCTGAGAGAAGGACAGGGCAGTGTATAGGAAACTCTATGCAAGCCTGGGACTGAGCATCAGGATGTTTCTCTCTCTGGATCCCTGGACTCTGAGGGGGTAGAGGTTGTGCCTGGGCTTGGGGAGACCTGCAGCTGAGCTCTGGGAGCGGGCGGGGACAGGTATCTGGACTGGGAGGGGCCCACAGTTGGGCTCGGGTGAGAAGAGGGTTCGGGTGTATTGGCTAGGGGAGGGAGGGCTGCAGGTAGGCTCTGAGGGGGAGAAGTTGTCAGTATCTGGCCCCTGGGCTCTGGACGGGGGAAGGGAGTAGAAAAACAGGAGCTGGGTTACCATAGGAGTTTCTTTAACACTCTGTCCTTAGGTGAATTTTTTGTGTATCTGTATGGTTACAGACATACTTGCTGACAGGTATTTTGAAATAAATTACCAGAATAATTGAAAGTGGTGTGATTAGGTAGTGTTATTTTGAAAAATAAAATTTGCAGAATTTTTTTTTTTGGTGCAGAATGCCCCCAGGAGTAATTAATGGGGTGACAGCAAGAGAGGTACCTGCAAGGGAAGACCAGCACTGAAGGAATTAACAGGTTTCTACTTCATCTGTTATCCATATATAACCCAAACACATATACGGGATCCAAGAGGATCGTAATTCATACTCTTGAAAATGCAGAGAAGAGGCTACCTTTGTCCTATTGCCCATTTCAATCATTGTCATAAGCATAGATGGTAATTGTGCCAGTTTGTATCCTTGTTATAGTTCTTGTAAAGAGATGAGATTTGCACATTGCTATTCCATTTTCTCGTTGCAAGCTTTATCTGAAGGACGAGACAGAATGGTAATGCTCGGCATAGTCTATGAACATAGGAACATCAGAACATAAGAATGGCTGTCCTGGGTCAGACCAAGGGTCCATCTGGCCCAGTATCCTGTCTACCGACAGTGGCCAATGCCAGATGCCCCGGAGCGAGTGAACCTAACAGGTAATGATTAAGTGATCTCTCTCCTGCCATCCATCACCTCCCTCTGACAAACAGAGGCTAGGGACACCATTCCTCACCATTCCAAGCCATTAGTGGACTTAACCTACATGACTTTATCCAGTTCTCTTTTAAACCCTGTTATAGTCCTAGCCTTCACAACCTCCTATGAAAGGTTATAAACTTTGGATAGGCTTATAAATAAAGTCCATTCAACTTTGTAAATAGTCTGTATTTTGACCAGGTGGCCAACTGAGCCTTTCTTCACGGGTTGTTTTAGGCTATAAATGGGCAGGAAGGGATGCAGGTGGGGGATAAGGAATGGTATGGCCAATGAATCAAATGATAAAACATTGAGAAGGTCAAAGCAGTAGAGTTTACTGCCATCATCATCTTTCAGAAAATATATGAGGCATAAACATTCTGATCCTACACCATATTCTTGTGATAAAGATTATAATGAGAACAGGATATGGCATAAAATGAGTCTCTTCTAGCAACTCTCATGATAATGAGAACAAGAACAAGGTGCAAACATAATTCCTTTGGGTAATAATATTAAAAGAAGTATTTTAAGGTTCTATTCAGAGAAGGGGGCAGAGGCATCACATGAAAGATAGCAGAGTAATCAGGCTCATTATTGATTTCATTCCGGGAAGATAATCGCACAATAAAATGTCTATTGCTAATCACTGTTGCTAGATGTTGGATGGATTTGTAACCTGGGCTGTAATTTGTCCCATCGTGGTGGTAAAAGTCCTACTGACAGATGGTTAAGGCTGCTTTTCTTGGATTCTGTGCAGGAGAGTATAAAGTTCACCTGTGAAACCACAATACTGAGGGGTTCCCACTCACTATCAGAGTCACTGATTACGGCATGCAAGCTGCTGGGTTTATAGCTTGTGTCTATCAGCTCCCTCTTCAATGCTGTAACAATCTTTATGGGGTGCAGGGTAAGAGATCTATAGGAGCCCTTGTCTCATTCATTTTAAAGGCAAAGAATTTCAGAAATCAGAGATGGAAGAAAATGTTTTCATGTAATAGAATCATCAGGAATCTGTGAAGCATTATTCCCTGCAACAGAACCAACTCTGCATAAGGAATACTGAGAGGGCTTCTTTGGGAACCATTTCCCAGAGGTCTGTGAAGGATGGGCTTGTGTTTAGTGTGCAAATCAAGGACTGAGTTGAAATTAAACTGCCTGGCCCTGCAGAAGCAGCAGAAATTGCAAAGGGCTCTAACATCTCCCCACAAAAATCAAATCAAGTTGTGTTTTGCATCAGCAGCGACTAATCAAATTGTAGTTTATTTTACTACAAAATCTTCTCTGACTTGGCTTGAAGGTTAAACTATTATTTGCCTTTCTGGCAAAAATAACTGTCTTTGAACTATCTGAATACAACCGGTAGTTTGTAAACCTTATTCACCCTCATAAAATCAGATCAAACTGTGTCTTGCAGCAGCCGATGCTTCTGCTAAGGTTGCAAGGCACTAAAATTTGCTACACGGCCTGCTCTGGGTTGGCTGGAAGATTAAACAACTGCTTGCCTCTCTGGCAAAGATAATGATCTTTGAATTTATCAGAGAATTAACAGACAATTCATTCAAAGGGAGGATCAGCAATGCACCTCTTCCAGGCCGCAACCTTTTCTCCCAAAGCATTATTTGCATGGCTGAAGTTGACTGGGCTCGTTTTTTCTCTTCTGACTGACAGCTCAGTTCTGTCCTTCCATTCAGCCCCTACTTCTAGCTCCACCTATCCTGGGGCAACTCAGTTCCCTTTTGTCCACTCAGGCAGGACCACACTCATCTGCGGCAGCTCATTGCTGCTGCACTTGATGTCACAGCCTGCCCCCCACACTCTGTTGTCCATGCCTGATGAGCACGACACCAGACACTTTCACTTGGCTTCTGAGCCACTGGATTTTTCCCAGCTGCCTGGGACTGTCACTTTCCTGGAGTCTGACATTAACTGTCTCTGTGTATAGCTCTGAGATTATCTAGGATATTTGTTGCTGTATCACATTGCCCACTACCATCCCTAAGTCTTTTTTGGCATTCTGTTTTGCCCTCCAGTCAGTATGTGTGTCAGGTAATTTCCACTGGGGTGTTTAAGACTGTAGTTTTCCATTTATTTTCTGCCTACATTTCTAGCCATTCGTTATAGTTCCCTTTGTATTGTAGGCATGTGTAATTTATACACTATTCCTGGGCCAATCTCTTTTTTTTTGGTCAGGCATGGTTTACTCATGCAAGCACAGTACTGGGAGCCAGGCATTCTTAAGTTATGTCCCAGCTCCAACAATTATACCTACTATGGCATTGACAAGTTATTTAAATTCTCTGCTTCATCTGTAAAACAAATGTAATGCCGTGCCTCTGGCTGGGTCATCATCAGTGGAGACTGAACCTGGGACCCACTGGACCTCCAAGCATCTCTACTGTCTGAGCTAAAAGATGCAGCTCTATTAGCTGTGCCTGTAGCAGGTTCACCAGCCTCTTTGTGTGGCCCAGCTATCACTAAATTAGATCAGTATGACATTAAGTGGGCATGGGCTACATAAAGATATTGACACTTGAATGCCTTGCAGGTATAGTGTGGAGATCAATGAGATGTTGTTTGTAAAGTGTTTTGCAGCGGAAAAGTGCTACATATTGTGAGTGTCCTTACAATGCCAACTTTTATGTACAATTGTGGTATCTGAGACATCACAGTTATTTTCTAGTATATGGCAAAGCTGTACTATCTCAGACACCACTGTGGGCAAATACTGACTATTTGATGGCAACTAGTAAATAGTCTGTGCTAAATGTTATCATCAGTGCTGATTTTCTTTCTGTGCCTGCATTATTGGAATTGTGTCCCATCTTCTCCTAGACACTCAGGAACTCACATAACACTTTGAGTGAGAGGAATATGTGGCTGCTGTGAGCACCTCCTGTTGCCAGCCCATGTCAGGTTAGTACTACCAAGACATGCATGACATCCCAGGTGGCAAGGTGAAAGATCTTGTCCATAAACATTGCCAGAGGTACAGACAACCATTGTTTGCTTTTGGCCAGAAGAAAGATCTGCAGCCACCACAGTTTATTGATGTGTTCAATGTGTGAGAACACATATAGTTAATTTGCTTGTCACATGGACCTAGAGTCTTACATGGACATATACCCTAGAGAGCAATTATTAGGACTATGTGAATATCCAGAAATTGTGCTCTGCCTAACTCTGGCACTTACTTGGCCTCCTATATTGTAGTATCTGAACATTCACAATATTATACACCCCTCAAAGACAAACCGCTGTGAAGTAGAGAAGTGCTTTTATCTCCATTTTACAGCTGGGAACCTGAGGCACAGAGAGACTAAATGACTCATCCAGGGTCACACAAGAAGTCTGTGGCAATACACAAGGGGAAGCCCAAATCTCCATGTTCCAGCCTGGCACCCTATGTACTGCACCAATTTATTCAGAGGTATGGACACACTGAGGCAAATTCTTCTTTACTGAATCCAGCACTGACTCGTGGACATCAGCTGGTTGCTTCATAACAGTGAGGGCAAAATTTGGCCCATTGGCTTTATTCACTGATCATGTACAGAAATTTTAATGGCTAGCCTTCCATAGTATTCCACACGAAAAACTATACTCAGAGACCATTCAGATGACATGGTTGCTTAGCCCTTTGGGGCAAGGAAAATTTTTTGGTTATGCATTTATTCAACATTTATCACAATGAGGCCTCTAGACATTACCACAGTACAAATAATGATAACACTAAGCATTCAAGAGTGAGGAAATGCCAAAGTTAAGGCTACACACATTGCGGATGATGGACACAACTAAGCTGTATCTCATCTATTGTGTTTATTGTTGTCGTATCTAGGTACTGTACATGGATTAAAAACACACTAGGCCTGATTCTCTGGGCTACTTTGCTCCCTTACACCACTCTGGAGGTGCAAATTGAGTGAAAGTAGCTGGATCTCCTCTCCTGGGGATTTCCCAGCATGCCCTAGTGGGCATAGAGTCACAATACAGGCTGGAATAGGTGGGGAAGGAGGCATGGCCAGACCATGCTGTGCTCTTAACCAATCCCAAAATAGTAGATTTGTTTTGAGGAACCTTTTCTAGATGACATACATTAGAGCATCTTGAGGGTTGTTCTAATCTATGGTGGGGCTCTTATAATTGATCAGAGAATCAGAAAGTTGTAACTAGCTCCCTGATCTCTCTTCCCTTTCTTGGGTGCCAGGCCTTTCATCTAAGAATAATACAAAGTCTTGGTCCTGCTCTGGTGTTTGAGCTAATTTTCCAGAATAGGTGGTAATAGATATGCTAGGAGTGGTCTGAATGCATCTAAGCAAAAGTTCAGAGCGAATGAGAATTCCAGTCTCCTGTGGCTATATAACACACATTTATTGAAGTGTGATTTGTAGTCAGGGAACATGGGTATTTTTAAGGAAAACTTATTGCTGCAGGTAATAAAAATGGCATAAATCTGCTGCTTGCTGATGCTCCTCGACAGTAAGATCATAAGCAGTTGTTACCGAGAGCGTTTCATTGACTATATGAAATCTAGGTCTTAAACAAATGCCATAAAACCAGGGGTGGCTGCAGCCTCCCAGTTCAATGGGTGCACTATACTAAACTGCTGTGGGGGCTGCGACCACTTTCAGCAGCACCCTTTATCCTGGCATCACAACCCTCATCCCAGCCCGCTGTGGAGAGGAAGCTCTGGAGGAAGCAGGAGTTGGAGAGTGAGCCCACCACACACTCATCCCACAACAACAGCTCCTGTCCCATGGCGCTGGGCCCTGCTCCTCACTCTGGGCCTTGTAACCTGGTTCAAGGAGTCCCAGCATCACTCAGGTTTGGTGCGGCCACCCTCGGTCATGACACAACATCCAGTGGGAAGCTGGGCCCAGCACCATGGGACAGGAGTCTCCACTGCGGGATGAGTGCAGAGCGGGCTCACTCTCTAGCCCCACCCTTTCCCCAGGTTGTCCCTTCCACATAAAGTGACCAGATGTCCTGATTTTATAGGGATAGTCCCAATTTCTGGGACTTTTTCTTATATAGGCTCCTATTATCCCACAACCCCTGTCCCGATTTTTCACATTTGCTGTCGGGTCACCCTACCTCCACACCAGGCTGGGAGAAACATATGTTTGCCTGTTTTGCACCTGCAGTTTCATGATTTCTATGGGTGCACCTGAACCCATGAACCCACACTGGACTCGCCCTGCCATAAAACTGAAGTTTCACACAGATTCTGGACCATTACTTAGAATGAATTTAAATTTCTACAGCTTCTTTGCTTATTTCTACATTCACCAGTCTCCCTCTCATGGCATTAGTAATATTCAGAAATAGGTCCTATCAAATTCACGGCCTTGTAATTGTAGGGGACCTGACCTGAAAAGGAATGGAGAGGGGGTATCACAAGGTTATTGTAGGTGGGGTTGCAGTACTAATACCCTTACTTCTGCGCTGCCTTCAGAGCTGGGCAGCGGGAGAACAGTGGCTGCTGGTCGGAAGCCCAGCTCTAAAGGCAGAGCTGCCGCCAGCAGCAGCACAGAAATAAGGATGGCATGGTATGCTATTGCTACCCTTACTTATGTGTTGCCACCTGTAGAGCTGGGCACCCTGCCAACAGCTGCTGCTCAGCTCTGAAGGCAGCACAGAAGTAAGGGTGACAATACCGTGACCTCTCTAAAATAATCTTGTGACCCCCCCTGCAACTCCCTTTTGGGTCATGACCCCCAGCGTGAGAAACGCTGGTCTCCCTGTGAAATCTGTAAGTATTGGGTAAAACAGGGGTGGGCAAACTGCAGCCTGCAGGACTGTCCTGACTGGCCCGCCTGAGCTCCCGGGGTGAGAAGGCTGCTCCTGGCCCCTCCCCAATCTTCCCCACTCTCCCGGATCCTTAGCATGCCACGCAGGCAGGGCTCTCGGGGGCAGAGCTTCACGCTCCTCCGGGAGAGTGATGCCGCATGTCTGGCTCCGGCCGAGCTGCCAGCGGTGTGGTAAGGGGGCAGGGAGGGTTGGACAAGAGGCAGGGAATCCTGTGGGGCAGTCAGGGGACAGTGAGCTGTTGAATGGGGCGGAGGGTCAGGGGAGGCAGTCAGGGGATGGGGAACAGGGTGGGAGGGTGGATAGGGTGTGGGAGTCCCGGGGGTCTGTCAGGGGGCATTGGTGTGGATAAGGGTCAGGCAGTCAGAGGACAGGGAGCGGGGGAGGTTGTGAAGGGGGTGGAGTCTGGGGAGGGCAGTCAGGGTGGGGGATCTCTGAAGGGGGAAGTCAGGGGACAAGGAGCAGAGGGGCTTAGATGGGGGGGCTCTGGGGAGGGGTGGTTAGGGGCAGGGGGTCTCTGGAGGGGGCAGTCAGGGGACAAGGAGCAGGAGGTGTTGGATGATCTGGGACTCTGAGGGAGGCAGTCAGGGGGTGAGAAGTGGGAGGGGGTCAAATAGGGGACGGTGCCAGGCTGTTTGGGGAGAAAGAGCCATCCCTGACCCGGCCCTCCATACAAGTTTTCAACCCTGATGTGGCCCTCGGGCCAAAAAGTTTGCCCACCCCTGGGTAAAAGCACACAAGACCAGATTTCACAGGCGAGGCCACATTTCACAGTCCGCAATGCATTTTTCATGCCGTGAATTTGGCAGGGCCCTACTCATAAAAGCCTCGGAAGTATGCATCAATGAAGTGTTTGCCCACTATCGCCACAGAGAAGAGGTTTGGGCCAGATTGTAATAGCCTCTGCAAATATTCTTTTGAGGTTAGCTCCAGAGTAATTAAAGTTACCTGTTCCATGAAAGGGAATCTCCATCCTTAGAGGTTTTTAAGGCCTGGCTTGACAAAGCCTCGGCTGGGATGATTTAGTTGGTTCTGCTTTGAGCAGGAGTTGGACTAGATGACCTCCCGAGGTCTCTTCCAACCCTAATATTCTATGAAACAATCTTAGACTATGGAAAGCTGCAATGGGGAACAGCAAGGTGGTTTTTTTCCTCATTGGTAATGCGAGAAAGCAGTAATTGCTCTGAACACTTGCAGACCCGCTTCTAGTGTCCCCCGTGTTAAAAGAGATATAAGTAAACATTAATTTCTGGTGGACTATGATCATCATACATATTGACCAATATTGTCTCACTGTTTCCTGTACTCCCCTGTCTGTCTGAATCCATCTGTTGTATCCTGTTTTATACTTATATAGTAAGCTTTCTGGGGTAGGGACCATCTTTTTGTTCTGTCTTTGTACAGCACCTAGCACAGCGGGGTCCTAGCTCATCATTAGGGCTCCTAGATGCTATGATAATACAAATAATAAATAAAACGGAAGGTAGCCAGACACTCCACTGAACAATGGTCCCAGAAGGTAAAACATAATGATTAAGTTATTGGATCTGCAGCTTACTATTTTCTTTTGATTCATTAGAAAAATTAAAACCTCTAGATGGAGGGAGACAAAGAGGACAATATACAATAGCTCTGCTTTTATTTTTGTGTCAGCCATCTTCCTGCTTTTCTTTCATCTGTGGCAGCCTCCATGCTGGCATGTCTGCTCATAAATGACTTTGTAGCGTTCTGTGTGCACAGAACACCCTGCCAGAACCCATCTGCAAGGCCACTACTCTGTCCTTCAAAATTGCATCACAAAATCGACTTTGATATCCATGGTTGACTGCCTAATGATCATGGCTAAGCAGGTGGCCCCTGACAGATCCATTAAAATCTCCTGTTCATTTATTTGTAAATTTAAAAAACAGAAGGCTGTAAATTATGCACACAGTTAATCTATGCAGCTCTGTGTTCCTGGTGTTCTTATTACTGTCTCCCTTGTCATTCCCTTTCTCCCCACCCTCTCTCCTTCTGTTCTTCATCCATTTGTCAGATCTTATCTTAGTTAGACTGTAAGCTCTACGTGTCAGGGGCCATCTTGTATACATGCCCAGCACAACAGGATCCTGATCAAGACTTCTGGGTGCTACTATAATAAACATAATACATAATAATAACTAGAGGTTGTTGGAAAATGGTCATGCTATTGTGCAAAAAAATAATCATCGTTTTTGTTCTTTCAGACCTGAAAAGGAAGGAGTTTTCATTTATTCAGCATAATCCCTGACATTTTTTAAATCCAAAATGTCCAATTTTAGAACTGTTCAGGTCTACTGTTGGAGGCGGGGTATTTTCCCCTCCATTACTTTCCTCTTTGTTCTTCCCCATTTCTTTTCCTCCTCTTCTTTTTTCTCTTTTCCACTGTGTCACTATAAAGAGCAGTGGGTGAAGAGGGGAGAAGGAAGGAAAATTGGAATCCCAACATTTTTTTGGTTTCAGGTTTTGTCTAAAAAAATTGGAAAATACTGAAAAATGCAAACATTTTTATTTTCAAAAAAGACAACTTTTCAAAGGAAAACATCTACTCAGGGCTGGATGACCTCTCTTGTGGGCCTGGGGCTATTAGATTTTGTAGCGTTCCCGAGGGTTTGGAGTGGGCTCAGGGCTGGGTCTAGGGACTGGGATGTAGCTCCACCTGGAGTGGTACACTCTGGGGTGGGGCCAGGGATGGGACAGGGGGTTGGGGTGCAGTAGGAGGTTCAGGGTGTGGGGGCTCAGAGGGAGTTTGGGTATAGGAGGGTGCTCCAGGCTGAGGTAGGGGTTTGTGGTGTGGGGTGCAGGCTCCGGTTGGGAGGTGCTTACCTCAGGTGGCTCCTGGTCGGTGGCATAGCAGGGCTAAGCCAGGATCCTTGCCTGCTCAGGCTCCACCCTGCTGTGCTCCCTGAGGTGGCCGGTATGTCCAGCCCCTAGGCAGGGGGCCAGGATGCTCTGTGTGGTGCACCCTGCCTGTGCCCATAGGCACCGCCCCCCGCAGCTCCCATTGACCGTGGTACCCAGCCAATGGGAGCTGTGGAGCCGGCACTGAACACCCCTCGCCTAGGGGCCCAGGGGCATATTGGTGAGCTGGAGCTCATGGTTCCAGCCCAGGTGGGGGACGCCAAGGCTTGGAGACCGCTGTCCAGCCTGACGCATGGAGACTTGCCATGGGTTGGAAGAAAAGAAGCAGTGAGCCACATCTGGGCCTGTGGGGCCCGCCTTAGCTTGAGGCGCTGAGCTGCAGCCCCTAAAGCCCCTGCATTAATCCAGCCTGTTCATTTACTATTGCAATTGCCCTCCCTCACACACATACACACACACACACACAATGATTATTGCCTCCCTTCTGTGCACAGCATAGATGCGAATACAGAGCCAGGATTTTACATAATGACTGTTAGCACATACACTTCATAGCATTGTCCTGCCTCAGAAATTCTCACAACTACACAAAGGCCCATGGGATTATACACATCCTTTCCTTGTTTCATTGGAGTCTCCTCCAACAAGAAAACCCAACCTTTTCTTCTTCAGTTCCTTAGAAGTAACAAAGAGGCCCTTATCTTCAAATTCAACTTGGCAAGTTCCAGAGTGAGACAAAAATCCTTATCTAAAAGCATACTTGTATTTTGGTTGTAATACTTTTATTGTTATGAATTTGTTATATTAAGGCTTGTGCCCAGAGAACCCATTCAGGGGGTGGGGCTCTATTTTGCTAGGCATTGTACACATAACAAAGAGCTAGTTTCCTTTTAAACCTTTCTAATGTTGACTGGATGCTCATGAAAGGGGACGAAGAGAGAGCACTGGAGAATGAAGTATTCTGTTCATCTATAGACAAGGAACTGTACGAGCATTCGCAGTGGAAGATTTCCCCTTCTTGCTCCACCACTGAGTCTTAATCCTCAAAGCAGGGGCCGGTACTAAGTTTCGGGATCCCTGTGTGAAGTCAGATGTGCAGGCCCCAAGGCAGACTTCCATCATGCATGTACCTAGGGGAATGATTGGTTAGTTAAGTTAGAGGCATTGATATTAGGGATGTTGATAAATTGCATTTAACTCACGTGATTAACTCAAAAAAATTAATTGCAATTAAAAAATGAATTGTGGTTAATTGCAATTTTAGCTGCAGTGTTAAACAATAGAATACCAACTGAAATGTATTTAAAAATTTTGGATTTTTTCTACATTTTCAAATATATTTATTTCAGTTACAACACAGAATATAAAGTTTGCACTGTTCACTTTATATTATTATTTTATTACAAATATTTGCACTGTAAAAAATGATAAAAGAAATAGTATTTTTCAATTCACCTCATAAAAGTACTGTAGTGTAATCTCTTTATCGTGAAAGTGCAACTTACAAATGTAGATTTTTTTGTTACATAACTGCACTCAAACACAAAACAATGCAACACTTTAGAGCCTCCAAGTCCACTCAGTCCTACTTCTCATTCAGCCAGTCACTAAGACAAAAAAGTTTGTTTACTTTTATAGGTGATAATGCTGCCCACTTCTTATTTACAATATCACCAGGAAGTAAGAACAGGAGTTCACATGGGACTTTTGTAGCCAGCATTGCAAGGTATTTATGTGCTAGATATGCTAAATATTCGTATGCCCCTTCATGCTTCAGCTACCATTCCAGAGGACATGCTTCCATGCTGATGATGCTCATTAAAAACAAACAAACATGTGTTGATTAAATATTTGACTGAACTCCTTAGGGGAGAATTGTATGTCTCCAGCTTTATTTTACCTGCATTATGACATATATTTCATGTTATAAAAGCCTCAGATGATGACCCAGCACATGTTCATTTTAAGAACATTTTTGCTGCAGATTTGACAAAACGTAAAGAAGGTACCATTGTGAGATTTCTAAAGATAGCTACTCGACCCAAGATTTAAGAATCTGAAGTGCTGTCCAAAACTGATAGCAAGATGAGGTGTGGCAGATACTTTCAGAAATCTTAAGAGAGCAGCATTCTGATGTGGAAACTACAGAACCCAAATGACCAAAAAAGAAAATCAGCCTTCTGCTGGTGGCATCTGACTCAGACAATGAAAATGAACATGCGTCAGTCCACACTGCTTTGGATTGTTAACAAGCAGAACCTGTCATCTGCATGAACGCATGCTGGAACGGAACCACCTCTGGAACGGTGGTTGAAGCATGAAGGGGCATATGAATCTTTACCTCATCTGGCACATAAATATCTTGCAACGCCAGCTACAACAATGCCATGCGAACATCTGTTCTCACTTTCAGGTGACACTGTGAACAAGAAGCAGGCAGCATTATCTCTTTCAAATGTAAACAAACTTGTCCGAGCAATTGGCTGACCAAGAAGTAGGAATGAATGGACTTGTAGGCTCTAATGCTTTATATTGTTTTATTTTTGAATGCAGTTATTTTTTGTACATAATTCTATATTTGTAAGTTCAACTTCCATGATAAAGAGATCTCATTACAGTACTTGTATGAAGTGAATTTAAAAATATTTCTTTTGGTTTTTACAGCACAAATATTTGTAATAAAAATAAATGTAAAGTGAGCACTGTACACTGTTTTCTGTGTTATAATTGAAATCGATATATTTGAAAATGTAGAAACCATCAAAAATATTTAAATAAATGTATTCTATTATTAACAGTGTGATTAATCATGCAATCAATCACAATAGATATTTTAATTGTGTGATTAAGCATGATTGATTTTTTTAATCGCTTGGCAGCCCTAATTGATATCAAGGTTTTATTTTCTCATGGGAAATGGAAAGAACTTAATCCCCCACGTAGTATATGCCAGTGCCTGAAACAGAGACACTACCATTTCTAGAATACAAATGTAAGTAATGTGCAGATATGTGTGTGTGTGTCTGTCTGTCTGTCTGTGTATGTTTGTATGTTGGGTGAAATCCAGGCCCCAGTGTAGTCAATGGGACAACTCCCATTGGCATCAATTTACCATTGATTTCAATGGAACCAGGATTTGATCCCCTGTGCATCTATTCACACGGGGTGTGTCTCTCTCAGAATATTCTAAAATGTTATTTTAAATACTCTAAACTCTCTCACCTCTTTTTTCAAGACCCTATGCATCTGAACCTTCCCTTCCCCGTAGGGTGATCAGATGTCCCGATATAATAGGGACAGTCTTGATTTTTGGGTCTTTTTATTATATAGGCTCCTATTACCCCCCACCCTCTGTCCCAGATTTTCACACTTGCTGTCTGGTCACCCTACTTCCCTGGCATTTCTCTTCAGAGTGTGTTTCCTACTTACTAACTAATCACTTTGTAGACGTTTGTTAACTGTCATTCTGCTTTCGTCCTGCTCTCTGTTAGAGTACCCGGAAACATCAACTCCATGACAAAGGACAGGCTTGGGTTCTCATCTTGATCTCTGCCCCTTACTCTCTCTTTTAGTCTGAGCTGTGCTACTGCTTCCAACCTTCCAACTTTCCCAATCCTTCTCCCCTCCCCGCCCCCACCCCACATTGGAAATGCCTTTCATTCCCACCAGGAGCCTGTGGCTGCCCTGTTCCCCACTCCACATCTCCACGGGGAGACTTTGGGAACACCAACAGGCTAACAAAATAGACTTCTGGCCAACATCTCTGCCATTTAAAATCGATGCAGTTTGCATCGGAAGAGCATATGACCCCGTTGGCCCTCGGGCCTCAAAAAAGCCAGGACCCATCTGGCTGAAAGGATGGGGGACAATGACACCTCCTCCCACCTGCTCCAGAAAAGGATCATAGAAGACAAGTAGCTTTGGGAAGCTCTGTCTCTTGTGACCAGTTCTCCCTGGAGTGGGGGACGGGGTCAGAGTTCTTCCTTTAGCGATCCCTACTCAGAATGATCAAGTGGTGAGTGTTGCTGCCTGCAATAGGATTTCCATAGCTTCCCTTCGGCATCAAACTCCTAACTCTGGGGCAATATTGTGGTATGGTAAACAACAAAGGGTTCTGCAGAGGAATTAAAAACCCAGTCACACCACTTAATTCTCTCCAGTTGTCTTTATCATTTTCGCTTCATTTTCCAGTCCCTGAGATTTCTCTTGTTCACATTCTTCTTTTCTTACTCTTCTAGCCAATTTAGCTCCCAGTGGTACTAAGTAGCTTTTAAGTGAAAAATGAAAACTTTGATCTAGCCCCAGTTTACTGCTTTCAAAGAAATGCAACATGATTTATTTATATTACTGTATGCATGATATTTGGTTCTCATGGCCTCCTTTAGGAAATGAAAGGGTTAAATAAATCAGCCAGCTCAGTGAATCTATTCTAGTCCAGTGTGTTGCTGGGAATTTGGACCGGGGCCATGACATGTCTTTGAAGCTCTCAGTGCTTTTATATTTTGTTTTCTCTAATAGCCTAGTTAACACAAAGCACATTTCCTTCAGAGCCTCTAGTCAACTCTGCATTTCACTTGGCTTCTATTTGATTCCCAGACTGTTTCTAATTGATTTCCATTAATAAGGTGCAAGAGCGTTTTTTTCAGATGCAAAAAGAAACAAGTTTCTTTGGATTCCAGTCCAAATGTTTAATTCGTTTTAGCATATTCCCTATAGGGATTCCTGGGGGGGATTGCACTATCATTTGCTCTGAAGTTTTTCTTCTGAGTCTGCATTTCTTCAATTAAAACTCTGGCAGCAAAGTGAACT
Organism: Dermatemys mawii; assembly: GCA_007922305.1. Lineage (NCBI taxonomy): Eukaryota > Metazoa > Chordata > Testudines > Dermatemydidae > Dermatemys > Dermatemys mawii. Next base: position 16,876,143 of record ML677348.1, read on the forward strand.
TTGTTGCCTTCCACATAGCAGTTCGTTTACTTTGATAACACTCAACAGTTATACTGTGAACTGAAATTATACCATATTTTGCATTCTAACTATGTTCTCCCCTTTCTGTAAATCTTTTTCCGAGCTTAGGCCATGCTGTTTTCCTGATATTTGTAGTCACTGAATCTTAATTTTATTTCTGATAGTTCAAATTTTCTTGTAACTGCCCAGAGGGGAAAAATCATAGACAGGGACATGATTAAAAATGCCAAGCCTCTGCAGGATCCATCCAAACTATGAAAGATGCTGCTGTAAAGAGACCAAGTTAAGTATTGTACCATATTACTGGCTAATTACAGATTTTTTAGCTCCTATGCAGTTCTACACTTTAAAAATGATCTGAGGCAGAAATGATTATAGCTTGATTCTGCACTGCCTTGCACCTTGGGTTGTCATTTCCAGCGTGCTGACTTGGCAGCACATTGCACCCATTCTGCTCAAGTGTAAATGACAACATATGGTACATGGCACAGAAGAATCAGACTCAGAGTTGGGAAATAAATTTTGATAAAATTGTTTGTGTTTGTTTGGTTTTCGTTTCATGAAATCCTACTGCTACATTAGCTAGGGCTGGCTTCAACAGTGTAAGGTTGTATGAGTCCTTTGATAACCATGACAGGATTGTACCTATCTTAATCCGCCCTACCATGTTCCGCAAGCCTAGTTTACAGAAGAATTGAAAAGTCTGAGTTTATTCCCAGCAGTACAACAGTGTGTAATTGTATTTTAATGTTGCATCAATTCCCCATAGCCTCCTGGTGCACTAATGAAATATCATGTGAAGATGCAAACATTGTGAATTATAGATTTGTTTTGCGGGGTTGGACAAATCCAGAGGCTGACCCTGAATACTGCACAGCGTCTCCAAATCTCACCAAGCCCTTCTAGGGGGCCAGATCAATAAGGGCTTGATTCTATATGCCTACTGATTGCCTTTAACACCCGCTGAGGCTAACAGGCATTGAAAACACTGAGCAGCACACAGGGAGTCCTCAGTACCTGCCAGCATCAGGCACTAAATGCAGATAGCCTAAGAGACAGGCAATGCCACAAACACCATTGAGGACTAATCAAAGCTTATCTCCAACATATTTTTAGTTAATAGGAAGTGGGCTATCGATAAGAGGTGGCGTTTCTGTTTAGTGCAGGGGTTCAGCTGGAGTGAACGACTCCCAAGCCAAGCTGGGAATCTAACACTGTGAGCTGTGTCCTTTCCATGGCAAGTCAGGAGCTGGACAAGATATAGAAGATTTTTTCCGGCCCCCCCGCCACTGACACAATATGTTACACCTGCCTTTTTGTTTATCCTGCAATGACCTTGTAACAACAATAGACACTCTCAGAATCACGGGGCTCGGTTATTTTAGCTCCCACTCAGTAGGGCTTTGAACCGTTCTCTGGTCATGCAGCAGAATGTTTGCTCCCCAGGGCAAACTGATTATGAGTTAGGACAGTTTGTTTTTAAAGCCCCCCAGTACAGTAGGGCCTGGCTATAGTATGGACCCCCTACTTGAGCTCCCTCCTGGTGGGTATCTGTCCTCTGAAACCACCCGCATTTTAGAGACCTGCCGTTGCCCCTAAGGACAGCAGGTGATCACACCATTACTGCAGTAGCCCCTACAAAGTAGAACACGCTGTCTCTCAACATCCATTATATTCACCCATCCTTGGTTCTAAGCAACACCGGAAAGCTTTTCTTCTGCTAATTTATTCGTGACCATTGTCAGGCCTCATACACACAACCTTCCCTTTACTATGTCCTAGGCCCTGACTTGGCAAGGTATTTAAGCCCATGTCTAAGTAAGCCTGTGAGTAGCTCTATTAACTTCACTAGAAATATTCACATGCTTAACCCTAATTGCAAGCCTACACACAGAGCCATGCTTGTCTTTCGTGGGGAGGGGGGTTCAGTTTACAGGGAGGTTTTTAAGATTCCGTTGGTATTTTTGTGTTTTATAATGGTTTTATTGCTTTTGTTATGGATCACACTTCACTGCAGTGAGGATGTGGGCGTTTTATTAAAAAAATAATCAGACTATAGGAACAGGAGACTAACAAAATGCACAGAATTTACAGACAGAGAGAGCCAGTGATCTGACTGCTCCATGCTCCCACCTTATAATGCTGACTATGCAGCCAACAAATATAGTGCCTGAGTATATTTTCCGATCCTCGTATACAGTTATCTTTTGCTCAGCTGCTGTTGGATGCTCATGTAGCACTTGTGTCCAGGTGCACTTTTAACTGTCTGTGCCTGACTCGGAGATTACTACTATGCCCCTCAGATTTGGACCTTGCCTCTGTTGTCCAGGCTCTAGTCATACCAAGGCTGGATGGCTGCAATAAGCGCTACATGTGTCCATGCTGTAGGTCAACCTAAGCTGATGCCAAATGTGGCAGCGTACTTATTAGATGACGCTTCTTGGTGGCTACACATGACACCTGTGTCTTATGATTTGCACCAACTGTGTATTGGTTTCTGGATTGAATTTAGGGCATTGGATTGGTGCTGAATAGCTGGGGCCCCTGGGGGACCATAACAACATAAGAATGGCCATACTGGGTCAGACCAAAGGTCCATCTAGCCCAGTATCCTGTCTACCGACAGTGGCCAATGCCAGGTGCCCCGGAGTGAGTGAACCTAACAGGTAATGATCAAGTGATCTCTCTCCTGCCATCCATCACCTCCCTCTGACAGACAGAGTCTAGGGACACCATTCCTTACCCAGCCTGGCTAACAGTCATTAATAGACTTAACCTCCATGAATTTATCCAGTTCTCTTTTAACCACCTCTCCCCGCAGGCCACATTGCGGTCAGAGGAGGCACTTGAGCTGGATCTTTCTTGATTTCAGAGTGAGGGGGCGGGTGGTAGGGAATTCTCTGAGAGAGCCCTCAGCTCTTGAACAGATTTCCCCTACAGTGCAGAAGACCCTGGAGCTTTTGACCTTCAGGGCATGCTGTGGGCTGCCCTTGATGGTGAATTGATTTGGTTGAGTTGTGCTGGCAGTTCCATTTTATTTTTGTATTTATCATGTATTGAACAGATCCCCGCCCCCATTTTATCAAAGAGGTTCTGACCCTTTGAGTCTAATGTTCTAAGCATGAGATCAGCAGCCTCAAACCTCTCCATTTTAACCAGCGCTCTCATCAACGGTCTCTTTTGCAGCCACAATCTGGTCAAAGCTTTGTGCTCCCGCTTCCCTTTCTGTGGAATCAACATTAAAATACCTACCTCCCAGGGATGTCTTTAGAATTAATTCGTTAATGTGTGCAATAGGTTTTGGAAGACGAGTGAAATATAAATGCTAAGCATTATTATTACTCTTACAGAAAAATCCTTTATAATTGATTAGGAATGAAATCTATACAAATTAGAATTCCATACAAATTACTATAAACAACATATAAAATTTAATAGAAAATGTTATCTGTCCTACAGAGGCTAGTTGTTGCTTTAACGTTTATATAGAAAGGATATTAAATTGCAGGATTTTTTCATAAGGATATGTGACCAATAATTCCATATTTTAACAGCTCCCTGGAAGATGGAGAGGGAAGCTTTCCAAACAAACACCTAGTTTAAATCTTTGTTGAGTTAACTTTAAATCACGGCCACACATTTATGCTCCTTCCTTGTTGGCAGAGCAGCCCAGAGCTACAAATTACCTGCAAAATTCTGCATTTTTAATAAAGGACATTTTGTAAAAACAGCAGTGCAATAACTAGGCCATGTAAATATTCAGGAGAGGTAAGTAATAAACAGGAAAGCTGCTCAACTGCCGGAGTTGCATCTTTCATTTTGAGAATGTACAAGAGCGTTACTACAGAGTACCCAAGTGGACTTGAAATACCAGATCACAGGATATTAACAAGGAGGAGTCACAGCGTCAGCATCAACATTTTTAGACAGACCTGTTGAACTTTGTTGCTCATTTCTCCAAACACAACTGACTCCTGATCACCATGAATTACATCACAATGTACAAGGTCATGATTTGGGGGAGGAAATGCAAAATTATGCCATATGCACCCAAACTTAAAAAGTTGAGGGAAGGGGTAGACAGGAAGGAAGGTGTTCTGTGGGTCTCCCTGGCTTCCAGCTGCAGAAGCCAGATCTGGAAGTTCCTTTCAACCTGACAATTGGTGCATGTTGGGTTACATCGGTTTATATTTCTGAGGCTATCTTAATAAAAGGGCAGAAATACATGTCTTAAAATGAAATCTAAGACTTTCCTTTATGTTTCTTGTTCCCCTAAATGAGGGAAGGTCCATGGTCATAGTCTTTGCTGTGAGGTTATTAGGCCAGCTCTGAGGATTCCAATATTTTAGCAGGCATTGAATTCCTCAGCTACTGTACCACTGAGGGGTCTGCAAGTCCCCAGGTTAAGCTGTGAGACGATTTTATCCACGTTTACTATCTCACGGGATATTCACATACATATGTAAAAGTGTCTGGGTAGAAGAGCATCCCATTATGTCCCTTCACCCAAATATTGTGTACCTACTGATCAAGTACACAATTACATCATTCCAGGAATTTATCTGGATGTTGATAATGCCACGTACAACATAATGCAAGAAAATCTGTGCTTTGGGGTTTGCATCACTTATCTCAGAAATGCTACCTAAAGGAAATGTTACCTTTATGGAATGACAACTAGAAAATGGCATTGCCCTAACAGTTAAGTAAATATTTTAACACACAAACCACATACACACACTCACCCATTATGGCCCTAATTCTTCTAGATGCTGATCACCTTCAACTTCCATTGAAGTCAGCAGATGTTGAGGACAATAATATAACCTGCTAATCAGTGTAACTTATACTACATGTTCCCCCTTTGTTCTTGATTCACAAAGTATGTGGGTCTGTTACAGCCTCCCACTAGAGAGCCTTTTTCTTTAGCTCAAAATGTAGAGACTCATGCTTTCACCAGTAAAGGTCCCCGGTTCAATCGCTGATGTAGGCTAAGGTGATGAGCACCACATTTGCACCTCTCAAGATAAATCCTATAGAAAGCATCCCCATTTTTTGAGCCATGGCATCTTTATAAGAAGGGTACATGCAACATCTCTGGCTGCTTTATATTATAATCAAACTTCTTTCCATTTTGCTTTAGGGAATAATCTGATTCCCAAATGAAGTCAGAAAAAAATGTCCTTGCATGCTATAGTACGAGTAGTCTACAAATTTAGGTGCATTGTGGGAGCTCTGTGTCATCCCCGAAGCATCTGATACAAGCGTTGGAACTATGAATGGAATAGCAGACCAGTCTTTGACCATTAGTCTGTTCTGGAATGGCTGTTCCAATGTTTTACAATATATATACCCAAGACAGTCCAGCTCAGGGAGGTGTTCTGAGAGGTTCGCTCTCCTTACTACCCAGTTATCAAATAGCACTGATGCTGAGATATAAAGAGGTCTCCAGATTTGGGGTCAGTGATTTAATGAAAATTCTGAAAGGCTAAAAATAAACTTCAATTCCTAAGCAATATATCTGTGCAATTTGTTTATATAGGATGTATGAAATATAGCAGGTCTGTTAAATACATAGAAATTATTCATCTCTGAAAGCTAACAAGCAAACTGAGATATTAGCTAGTATTTTCATACAATGGGAACTCTGTATGACAGACCATGTGATCATCTTTAAACCCTGAGTGCAAAATTGCACCAACAACTCATGTGTTTAGTTCATTCACATTCTGAACCATGAATTAAAAATATATGAGAATCTTTAATTGTCTGTATCATTCTTCTTAATGAGTATATTCTGGAGTACCATAATGATGATATAGGTTTATGAAACACACATCCATCTTCCCTTAATAAGAGAGGAGAAGATAACAGTAATATTGGTTAATTATTGCATGCCGTTTCACGGTGGAAAAAATTGACTCACAGAGTATTACGACCTCTTTGTGAATGCACTGTGCAATACCTGCAAGAGTTATATACCTCGAGGATGTAGAACTGAGCACATACCAGGGTTCAGTCCCGTGCTAGCAGCTGAATATAAAATATACCAACAAATATTCCAAAAGACTCTTTTGCAGAAGACACAATCGCAGCAGGACAGCCCTAGCTAACAAGCTTCAAGAAGAAAGGCGACAGAAATGGAAAGAATTGATTGAAGAAATAGATGTGATCCACACTAGTAGGAAAGCATGGTTGACCATTCGCAAATTGAATAATGATCCAAAGAAAGTAGAGCAACACCACAACCTCACAGCCAGTCAGGTGGCACACCAATTTCTGCTCCATGGAAAGCTCTGAACAAGCAGCTTAAAATATGAATTAGACAGTAAACTGATCTGGAAGAAAATCATTTCAGTGTGCCATGGACACTAGATGAACTCATACCAGAATAAGTCACTTGAAGAATGGCAAAGCAGCTGGACTCAATGATGTAAGCACGGAGTAGATTAAGCATTTTGGTCCTGCAACCAAGTTAACCAAATTATGCCTTTTTAATAATTACTCATGAACCCTTAGAATACCTAAATTATGGTGATAAAATCATGTAATAGCTCGATAGAAGCCCGGAAAGGATGTCGCTGACTCAAAGAACTTCAGCCCAGGATCACTTGTATGCCACCTTTATAAATGCCTCATTCTCAATTGCCTCTCATCTCATATTGAACAACATCTAATAGTGGAACAAGCTAGATTTAGACCAGATAAGTCCTATACTGGCTAAATATTAAATATCACTCAGCATATAGAAGATGGATTCGAGACAGGGATGATAACAAGTGTTGTGTTCATAGATCTATCAGCGGCACATGATTCAGTCAACCACCAAAACATGCTTGCCAAAGACTGATGTCTCCCTTGTGCCTTGCTGATATATTTCCTTGATGGCCTGTAGTGCCTCTTCCCTCAGAGAGTCATAGACTTTAAGGTCAGAAGGGACCATTATGATCATCTAGTCTGACCTTCCGCACACCACAGGCCACAGAATCTCACCCACCCACTCCTGCAATAAACCCCTAACCTATGTCTGAGCTACTGAAGTTCCCAAATCATGGTTTAAAGACTTCGAGGTGCAGAGAATCCTCCAGCAAGTGACCCGTGCTCCACGCTACAGAGGAAGGTAAAAAACCCCTAAGGCCTCTGCCAATCTTCCCTGGAGGAAAATTCCTTCCCGACTCTAAATATGGAGATCAGTTAAACCCTGAGCATGTGGCAAGACTCACCAGCCAGACACGCAGGAAAGAATTATCTGTAGTAACTCAGATCCCAACCCATCTAACATCCCATCACAGGCCATTGGACATATTTACTGCTAATAGTCAAAGATCAATTAATTTCCAAAATTAGATTATCCCATCATATCACCTCCTCCATAAACTTATCAAGCTTAGTCTTGAAGCCAGACAGGTCTTTTGCCCCCACTGCTCCTCTTGGAAATTTGTTCCAGAACTTTGTTCCTCTGATGGTTAGAAACCATTGGCTAATGTCAAGTCTAAATTTCCTGACGGCCAGTTTATATCCATTTGTTCTTGTGTCCACATTGGTACTGAGCTTAAATAATTCCTCTCCCTCCTGGTATTTATATCTCTGATATATTTCTAGAGAGCAATCATATCTCCCCTCAGTTTCATCCAGTATCAGTCTTGTGGTCGACCAGTGCAGTATATCCTATACCCTTGTTGGTTTGGAAAAACAACTCCTGATTCCAAATCAGAAAATCCTTTAGACTGTTTTGTTGTTCCCCATTTAAATTTACAGTATGACAATGGAACAAGTCCAATAGAAACTCTGGGAGTTCACCTTCTCCCCTGTTCCTTCATAGTTTTCTTCTGTACCAGTATTTACCAGATCCACCAGTTGACATTTTACAACTGCCATTCCCTTTTTTATTATTTGCTCCTTTCCCAAAACTTTCAACAAATGAACAAGGATCCCTTCTTGTTTCAGATCCACAAGAGATTTAGCTGCTAAGATTCCCCCAAGACCTTGGGTCTCAAAACAGGTTCCAACCACTCCCCATCTTTCCCCAGCTGGAAAGCTACTACAGCTTGTAGTAATTATAATGATTTCTGACCTGAGGGGCAGGATAATGTATTCACTGCAAACCAATTGCCTACAAACCATTTGTCTCTCCTGGGCCATATCTTTAATGGGAATTTCCACAGACTGAATTTGTAAGACACCTTTTCTAGCATTGATTACACAGTTATTAGCCATAATGAAATCTAAGCTAATTATTAGCTCATCCATTTCAGCCACCTAGACTTCTTGTTCAAATCCCTGAGGTCCAGGCTTCCAACCCAATTTTCCCAGTTTACTAACAGGTGCCTTTACCCAGTCACTGTCTCCATTTGAGATCAGTTAGGCAGTTCAGTTCTGGATCCCCTATTCCCTCTCCTTTTTAACCTGTCTGATCTAATAACTTATGCTTTAGCCTGTGTCAGCTATCCCTATAAGCATCACAGCTCCTACTACGCACTTGATAGCCAAACTCCCTTTATTGTCATTTAACTACCCAGATCTAAATAAAAAATGTGGAGCTGATCCTTGTACCTATGTTTTGCCCCTTCTGCTTGCTGTCATCTGATTTCCCAAAATGGGAGAGAGGCTTGCACTACACGTCTGGGACAATTTTTCTTGGCCTGCCTTAAATTTATAACAATCCTCCTTTTTGTGGCCAATTTTGACAGCATTTAGCTGAACTGTTTTCTTTAATTGTTGCCTTATTCCAATTTCCCTTGTTTTACAAGCCAAATTTCTCTTTTGTTCCAATTGTTCAATATGGTCATGAACCAGATTAGAATCCCCTCCATCATCCATATTAGACACAGAGCCGTACTTACAGGTTTACATATTTCCTCACTAGCAGCTACTTCCTTGACTGTTGCACCGCTGCAAAAAAATATATATATATTCAAGTTCAAAGATTCAAATTCTATAGCAAATTCCACAGTCTCTCAGAGCATCCTTGGCCTTCTTTCGCTGAGCCTGATCTGCAAATCCAAGTCTGGCTGGACTATATGTTGGTCCATTGTTTATCTATAATCTATCCTAGAAGGCCTTAGTGGAATCCAGATATGCCAAAAACACAAACTTCTACAGGTCCTCTGCCAGTTCAGGTGGGACAGTTCTTCTTTCCCTTTCCTTCTAGCCCTTGCCTGTGCCCTGCTAGTTTAGATTGATGGCTAACTCCAAACCACATGTCAAGGGCTAACACCAAGTCTTGATAACTTCATCTCTTTGCTGGTGGCAAATTCTAAAGCACCATCAGAGCTGGGCTACACAAGTTGGCTGCTAGTAAACTCTCTTTCTGTCCCTCATTCCAACTGTTCATTTGAACTACAATGTTGAATTGAACCCAATAAGCCTCATGGGAACTTTTCCCCTCAAGATAGTGGGATTTTGCATTGTGTGAGCTAGGGCTGTCTGATCTCTCCCCTCCAGACCTCTATAGGTTACATATGGGGCAAAAATGGCTGAAATGTCTAGTCTTACCCAAGTTCTCTGGCTGGCCCCAGCTGTCATCCAGGTGGATGTCTTACATTGTGGTCACGGACCCTTTGATTTCCTGCTGTAGCTTATGTTTTAGGTTCATAAATCCTTGCTACAGCTCCTCTCAGTTGGCAAGTCCAGATTAACCAAAGTTTGTGTGGTCTCCGCTCTTTCATGCAAAAGCCTCTGATCTATGTTAATCAGATTGCTGATCAACTCATCAATCCAAATAAGTGTGAACTGCAAACTGGGCCTAAAATACAACCAAATCCGACTAGTAGCATTTGACTCCCATGTTTCACAGAAAAATAAAGCAAGAAAGACGTGTTTCCAAACTAGAAAGGATGTTGTGGACCCCCCTCTGCCCTGCCCCATTTATTATTATTAAGTAGGCTGTGGGTGGAATCTTGGCCCCATTGAAGTCAATGGGAGTTTTGCTGTTGATTACAATGGGGCCAGGATTTCACCCCTTACGGACACTATATTGAATGAGACTGTGGCAGTGGAATGTGACACCATGAAAAGAGAGAAGCCACATTTAAATCTTATTCCTAACACCTAGAGGGATCACCATTCTTCCAGCATAGCATTGGAAAACTCTTTGGTATGCACTATTTCTTGAGAATCAAGAGAAAGCAGAGCATATGGGAATGATCATAAGGCAAGAGGACATTATTTCACAGAATTTTGCTGCTGACTTTTATACTATGCTAATAGATGAAAAGCATGGCAAGGATTCAAAATATTCAAGCTAACCACTTCAAGGATCCAACAACAACATGAATCCCTTGGCACATTCATTTTTATTCTCTGATCAAAATGTTTCTGTCTCCTCACTCACTGTTTGTGCTCCCAAAGAAGATTCTAAATGCACAGAACTAGGGCTGTCTTTTGGCCCAAGCACAATAAGTAATTGTCAGAAATGAGGGCCTGCAGCTGGGCCTGGGATCAGCCAGCTAACCACAGCTGAAACTCTAACATTGGTCAGATCGCCTGATTGGCTGAATGGTGTTGCCAGGATTTCTTTTGAGCCTCACACTAGCACATGGGGCAGGGGGTGCTCAACCCTTATGCCCACAGCTGTGCCTGCCTCATTCCCATGTGCTGCAGCCCTGCCCCCATGCTAGGTTCTTGACTTCTGGTTTCTGACTCCAGATTCCCAATGTTGGCTCTGACCACTAGGACTGACTGCTCAGACCCCAGCCCAAAGAAAGAAAAGAAGGGGAGTAGGCACAGGTTGGTTACTGGAATGGATCCTGCCAAGGCCAGCAGTTCCCTGTTGGTGCCAGTATGTGCCCTATATACTGTGTGCCAGTACATACGCAGGTAGACTCCCTGCAGATGCAGAATGCTGGGCTGCAGGCACAGGTTGCATCACCTGCAACTCCTCTCCCTCAGAAACCTAATATTCTGCTGCCAGACAAGCTTGGTGGTGACTGCAGCCAGTTCCATGATTTTACGAATCAGTGCTCACTCCCGTTCTTGCTGTACTTCCCCACCGATCAGCGATCCTAATCATGTTCCATCTCCTGACTAAAATGGTGCTTTTTCTTCCATATTGCACCAACCTTCCCACCCTTTCTCTGGAGAGCATCTTCTGCTACCACAGGCTACCCATTGGAATTATGTTGCCCCAAGCATGTCTCATTTTTGGTGGGAGTTTCTGCGGCTTCTTGGCATAGAGTCCCTCACCCTTTTTTGCATACCACCAATGGGCAAACGGAATGAGTCAGCCGAATTCTAGAACAGCCGCTATGTCATTTCTTGAATTACCACTCAGATGACTGGTTTTCTTTACTTGACCATGTGGAATTCACCTCTGACAATGCAACCCACATCTCTACCGAGCAAAGCCCATTCTTTGAGAATTACCAGTTTTCCTCTTCAGTTTCATCACGATATACACCAAACTTTCTCATATCTGCAGCCAGAGACTGAGCTGCCCACCTGTGCCAAGTACGTTAAGAGCTTAAGGAACAATTGAGATCTCCAAAGGAAACTTACAAACACCATGCTGACCAGGGCCATGGGACTGCCCCCATCCTACGTGTGGGGAACATCCTACTTTTGAGGCTCTGGCTACCTACCCACAGCCTCAAGTCAGCCCGCTTGTCGGCCAGGCTTGATCACCAGTATCTGGCCCATTCAAGATCTTGAAATGTGTCAATCCTGTGGCCGTAAAGCTGCAACTACTCAAGATCCATCTGGTATTTCATATTTTCCCCCCTTAAGCCATAGACTGAATTCTCAAATAGCTCCAGACCACCACCAAAGCTCATAACTACTTCGGGGCAAGAAGAACACTTAGTCCAGCAAATCCTTGACTCACAGAAAATTAGAGGAAAACTCCAATACCTGGTGGACTGGGAGGGCTACAATCCGGACAACTGATCTTGGGAACTAATTGAAAACATCCACATCCTGGATCTGTACAGAACTTCTACCAGGCTCATCCTGAGCAACCAGGCCCCAGGGAGGCGCCTCAAAGAGGAGGGTACTATAAAGAATGAGAGCCTGTAGCAGGGCCTGGGATCAGCAAACTAGCCACAGTGAAACCCATTGGACTGATCACCTCATTGGCTGAGCAGTGTTTCCAGGACTGCTCTTAAACCCAGCAGTAGCACTTGACCAGCAGCTGCACAATGCTTATGCCCACAGCTGTGATCGCTCCTTTTCTTGCCTTGTTCCCAGCCTTGCTCCAGCCCTGCTCCACTGTGCTGCAACCCTGCCTCCCTGCTCATTTCCTGGTTCCTGATTCTGCCTTTGACTCCTGGTTCTGATTTCTGACTCTGAGTTTGACTCTCAGCAATGAATCCTGGATCCTGACCACTAGGCCTGACCACCACTGCTGCAACCACTAGGCATGACTGCCCATGCCCTGGTCCATGACAGTGATCATTTGTGTTCCTGTGCTTTTTTGGGGGGCCCTGCGTTATTGCGCTGACTCTGTAACTCACGGCATGGCCCACTTTCAACGTCTGACGTAGGCCTGGGGTGAGAGGTGATCTCTCTTGCCATTCTCCCTCTCCAAGCAGCCCCGGGATCCCACTCTTGTCTGAAGCTCTGCATAGTATAAAGTCAGCCTTGAATAGATCAGGGCTACTGCTGACATGTTTAATCTGAGCAAATAAACATCAGCAAGACAAGGTGGGTGAGGTAATATCTTTTATTGGACCACCCAGCAAGGGGGGATGGGTCTCAGATCCTGGGCTCCAGCCTGAGCTATTTTTAGACATGTAGCATGAGCCTGAGTCACTTGGTCTGGGCTCTGAGACTGGCTACTGAAGGGGCTTTTGTTTTCAGTGTAGACATACCCACTGAGGGGACAGTACATGCAGCTTGTTTGCTGACTCGTGCTACTGCTTTAACAAAGCAGTTTCTAGAGCTTATTTTCCACATTCTTCCATTGCTCAATACCCAGACATTCCCCAACGCAGATCCAGTTTCCAAAGTTCACTGAACAGAGGATTCCTGTTCCATGCTGAATTTCCTGTTCCAGCCCAAAGTGGGCCTTGTGCAGCATTTGGCTCATGACTTACAGAAGATGCTCCATTGCAGATGTCAAACAATACGTAATAGGAAACATATGAGCATGTTTCTTATTTGAATAAGCACGATACAGTGTACATTACTCACACTCTTTACTCAGGATTTGGAAAGCACGCTGTGTACTCTTCTCTGTGGCGACCTGGGGCCAAATCCTGCCGACTTTAATCTTTACTCAGGCCCAACCTCTTTGCACTTCTCTTGGAATATTGCCCAAGTAAAGACTGAAATTTGTTCCCTATTTCTTTCTCCCCAACAGACTACAAAATAAACTTAGACTTGGATAATTAACAGCAGCCTCAGGTCTAAGAACTCAACTTCAAGCTGACTTACTCTTCTGCTGCACATTAGCAGACTCTAGTGGTAAAACTATAGTTTAACGCTTGGCTGCCGCTCAGCTGCGCTGGTATTTGAGAGGGTGCATAAAAAAGTTCCTAGGAAGTTCACATTTTGAATCCCTTTGGAAAGTGCCAATGAGTTCTTATGGCAAGGCCCCATCCAGCGAGTTTCACTGAAGTCCGTGGGAGTACAGTCGCATGCTTAAGGCTTTGCACTTGTGCTTAAATCCTTGGCTGGATCAGGCTCTCAGTTCAGAAGTATTCTACACAGTGGCTCTTTCTTGATCAGCAGAGATCATTACATTCGATAGGCGCAATGAAGGTCTGCAGGACTTGTTGTGATAAATCCTCCAGCCAACATAAATTACAAGTAATAACTAGATGTAGTGGTCCTAATTCTGATCTGGCATGAGGATGGTCAGGTTGAAGCTCCATTGACCTCAGCTGCATTTCTCTTGATTTGCACCCATGTAAGTGAGATTAGAACCTACCTTAGAGGATGTCTGCACGGCAGTAGCAGGGAGTGATTGCAGCTTGCATAGACATACCTGAGCTGGCTTTAATCTGGCTAGCTTGGGTACCAAAGCAATGAGGTCAAAGCAATACAGGCTTCAGCACGGGCTGGTCAAGCCCGTCCAGAGCTCTAAGTGATTACATGGGCGGCAAACCTGGCTGAAGTCCATGCTCCTGCAGCTTCACTGCCCAGCACCTAGGCTAGCTTGTTTATGTCTACATGGGCCATGGTCACAGCTCGTGATTGCAGTATAAACATACCCATAATGCCTCTTTATTTCAGGGTTTTACTAGAAATACAAGAAATTCAGTAGTTTGCCCAGTTATATAAAGGAGTACCCGCGTAAACTGACACAGCCAAATTCTGCCCCTAGTTACAGCTGGGCAAATCTTCTCTTCTTCCCATTAGTATAAATCCAGAAGAACTCCATTGAGATATCTCATCAAATTCCGGTGGGTCGCCAGGTTGTAACTAAGGGCAGAATCAGGCCCATGCCTGTTTAAGAAGACTCTCTGAAAAAGAATAATTCTTTAATCTTTTAGTAGCCAGGGTCTTGGCCTCCAAGTGCTGTAGTATGTGTCTTAGTGTCTACTGGGAAATCAAACTCACAGTGAAATTACACTGTGTTTTCCAATATTATTTGCACAAGCATTGAATTCTGGCTGCTTAGGGAATGAAAAAGAAACAGAGCAGTATCCAAGTTAACATGGCCTATTGACTCACAAGCTTATGGAAAGCTACTGCTGGTTCTCCCAGGAGGTGTCACTATAAGGCAATCTTGTTAATGAACACAGCAGGCAGATTATGGATGAAACTGGCTCTCAGTAATTTAACATTCTTTTCATCTGTCTTCCTTTGTGATATTGGAAGAACATGTAGGACTGAGAGCTGCTAACCCTTAACAGTTTATCTCAGATCTCAAAGAAACCAAGATCTCTCATTATTGGGTTATGCAATCCTATTTCTGTGACCTACAGACCTGCCAAGGCACAGAAAGACTCTCACTGTGCAACATTACAGATTTCATATATATATATCTATAGATATGAGAGAGGGGGAGAGAATTACACAACTGTATTTAAAAAACCAACCACAAAAAATAGAGTGTGAGACAGTCAGTATACTTCAGTAGGCTAGACTGGGTTTCAGGAGACCATGGTTCTAATCCCCCCACTGCCAATTATGTACTGTGTGACCTTGGAGAAGCTTCTGTTTCCTGCCCTTTGACTATCTTGTCTGCTTGATTTGTAACTCTTTGGAGAAGCATTTTTCTCTTACTGTGTGTCAGTGACTAGGACAAACGGGTCCTCATCTTGGTTAGAGCCTCTAGGCGTTACTGTAATATGAATGATAACTAGTAGTAATCCCTTCATCCATGTTTTCACTTAGAACCTATTTTTTAAAATGTGGCATTTCTCTCTGCCCAGCTCTGACTCTCCTTTGCACTGAAAGGTGAGATGCCTCCTTTCCAACATGCCACAGGCTGAGGATTTTGCATTTACCCTTTTTCTCTCTAGCTTAATTTTGTTTAGTTGGGGAACCATTTTTCATTTGAACAGACTGTTGTTTATTTATAATTATTTCTTAGATGAGCGACATATTTCGCATGCACTGCTCAGCAGGGGAATAGCAATAGGCTGGAGAGTTAAAAACGACTACAGAGAAGCCAGATGGCTTGTTTTCCTGAACATCCTCATAATAAATATTTGGTTCATTTGCTACACAATTATTTTCTTTAGTATCCAAGATTCACCAAACCAGGTAACTGTCACTGATGACAGAGTACATGGCTTACATACCATAGACACACAAAACCACATTCTGTTCTGTGATGCATATGGCCTCCACTGGAGTGCACGGGAGTTGGGTGCTTGTATCCAGTACCCAAGCCCTCAATTAGCCATTGTGCACTCAGTGCACTTGCACCATCTCAGGAAGGCCCCTGGCCACCAGAAAATAAACCAAAACTGGCACTGCGACCCCATATGCCTGGTCACAACAGCACCCGCTTAAATTGACCCACTGCCCCAGTGAGTGTCGAGAAAGGGATGGAGGGTAAGGGGTGGAAGTGAGGTGTTAATGGGCTGTGGGGTGAGGGGGAAGCTGGGTGAGGGGTTGTGGGGTGGGGGATGGGATTTTGAGATTGAGTTGGGGAAGCTGGTGGCTGTGGCCAGTGGAGCCAAGGTGTTGGGGGCAGTGGTGAGTGGGCTGTATGTCAGGGCTACTGGGATGTGCGTGTGGGCTGTCAGGATAAGTGTGGGGCTGCAGGAGGGTGGGTGAAAGGGCATTTGGGGGGGTCTGTATATGGGATGGGATATGTGTGGGATGAGTTGGAGGGATATTCTGGGGTCAGTGTGTGGGGTGAGGTATGTGCAGAGTGGGGTGGGAGGAGCATTCAAAGACGTGGGTGGGTGGGAGGGATATTCTGGGGTCTGTGTGGGATGGGAGGAACATTCAGGGGTCTGCATGTGGGTTGGCGTGCAACTGTACATACAATAAAGGGTGATCCAAAGATCAGCTACAGTGCATGACCAGCTTCTCCAGCTACATATGTGCTGAGGGAACTTAAGAAAACATCTTTCAGAGCATAGGGGCATCAGACCATTTTTATTGGACAGAGGGTTTTGTTATCTTGATGGTGCATGCCATAGGGATTGGAGAAGGAGGGGAGGGGCAGTTAAACTGGCTCACCCACATTGGTGGGGGTGGGTACTAACTGGGATTAGTCCCTGATACATTACAGGGTCTCTGCCGGCAGTAAGATTTGTGGCAGAGAAGACCTGCCTCTTGCTGTGGTCCTCATCAAGTTAATGGTGTAGACAGGCAAAGACCATCTCTCTGGTATGGTTCAATAACATTATTTTCTTGGTTTCTCATGATGTCCTGCCCTCTGCAATCAGAGTTAGCTCTTCTCTTTTTCTGGCTGCTCAGTCTTGCTCTTTTGCTCTGCCTTATTTTCTGGCAAGGTTGATTTTTTTTTAATGATTAGGAAAGAGAGTGAGCGGGTGGGTGGGTGGAGGGAAATCAATTGCTTCATGATTTTTGCTTGGATTTCTCAGCTGTGAGATATCAACCCCTAAGGGCAATATGTGGAACATTTGGGGCATTTAGTCTCTGTTTAGATTTCTGGTGAGTGAGACCAATGCATACACAGTAAAATGCATGTACATTTGGTATCATGTAACTGTTTTTATTGTAACCAGCCAAAACCCGACACTAGCTTGTCGCTCATTTATTTCTTGTTTGCAGTTGTAAGTAACAAATGACTTGCCATACGCGGTCAGACTAGGGGTTCATCTAATCCAGTGTCCTGACAGTGGCCAGTACCAGATGTTTAGCAGATGGTGCAAGAAATGTGTGCAATAGGCAATTATGGAATATCCTGTCCAAAATTCTTTCTATCTCCCTTTAATTGACTTATGGCTAAAACATAAGGTTTTGTAACTGAAAGCAAAGTGTGTAGACAATGGTGTTTCTCAATTGTCAATGAAGTCATAATTTGGTCACTATTTTTGATAATTAAGTATGAGAGGGAAGGAACTCCAACTTAATTCTAGCTTTCAGGTTGAGTTTGCAGGGCTAGCACTTAGAAAATTAATCTAGAAAAAAAATACTTCTTCCAAACTGAGCAATATTAATATGGAAACCAATGAAAGATAGTGCTTATGCAACTCTGCAATGCCAATTTTAGAGTCACTTTTCCCAAGTAGAACACTATTTTAATATATAGCGCAACGTGGATGAGTTATGAGGAGCTACAGCTTTGCTTTTCTTGACTTTTGTGGTTGTAAAATCTCAAGCATTATGTTCTATTAATGTAGCATTTGCGTTTTTGCAAACAAGAAATAAATGTTTAAATCTTTGTTTTCCTAATCACAAGGTAGCACTGGATAGGGGCTACCAAGTGTGGCAACCTTTCTTCTGGGAGCTCCACACAGCAGTCTCCAATTCCACATGATCTGTACAGCTCAGTGCACTTTGTGGAATATAGCCCCATTGACAACACAATTTGGATTGAATGTGCACTCTAATGATTACATTCAAATATAGACATGACCATCTGGGCAGGATGTGGGGAAATCTGGAGCAGTTGAGTAAAAATGAACAGGTCAAACTGCCTAGCAGGTATGTCTTAACAATGCATTTCAGGTTTCCCCGCTCTTTCTGCTTGTAATATTAGAAAATTGAGCAGAAAATATCCTGTGCAGTGCATTGTTTGCATATTCTTATAACTACATTATTATTTCTCAAGTAACTTTATTTTCTGTTAGCAGGTTTAGAAAGTAGCCTTTTTTATCAATTGTCGGTGATCTTAACAAGGTTCTAAGTGTCCATAACTAGTGAAAATACCATCTTTCATACTCTGTGTAGTGCTCAGTGATCCCTCAGAACGTAAGGAGCTTTCAAGAGATTTTTTTTTTTTCCTGTATCAGTCCCAACTGGCTGTGCATAACACCAAAAACTTCACAGTGCCCTGCTCAGAAATACTGTCTGGGAGGCTCAGCCCTTAAATGCACAGTTCTCTGATCTGACCACATGCCACGTTCTCAAACTTTGCAGAAATACATTTCATTTCTGGGCTGAGAACAAGCACAATAAATGGCACCCAAAGGGTGCATTTTCCAGAAAATTATAGGCATCTGAAAACAATAAATCAACATGAAATTCTAATAGAAATAGTTTAGTAACCAACTTCAGAAACACATACAGTATTTAGAGCTTCCTTCTGCAACTGTTTAGGTCCAGTATTTTGCTACTAAGGGAAGGGGACTGTGTAGAACAGGACAGGATGAGAAGAGGAATATGCTTCTGCATTAATGAGAGTTCTGCAGCATGTCTAGTAAGTTACTCTTTGTAGAAGAGTGGACACATGGCAGGTGCATCCCCCTTGTGGTGGGGCATGGGATAGCAGCTCTGATTGTCTAGAGCCCTCTGTAGATATTGCTGAGGTGGTACTTTTCTTAGAATCATAGAACCATAGAATATCAGGGTTGGAAGGGACCTCAGGAGGTCATCTAGTCCAACCCCCTGCTCAACGGAGGACCAAGCCCACTAAATCATCCCAGCCAGGGCTTTGTCAAGCCTGACCTTAAAAGCATCTAAGGAAGGAGATTCTACCACCTCCCTAGGTAACCATTCCAGTGCTTCACCATCCTCCTAGTGAAAAAGTCTTCTCACAACTCAGCTCACAATTCATTTGCACACCCCTTTCAGGGTACTCCCATCCCACAACCACATAAAACAATACCTAATGTTCCAGTCTCTTCAGTCCCTCTTCCTTAGGATTTCTAAAATCCTCAAGTCCATGGGTCCTCCTCTAGGATCTTCATAGACCACTCAAAAAATCGCCTCTCAAGTACTACTAGTTGCACACACCTCCTGTAGCCTTCACCTCTTAACTGTCAGTACTAAAGATTTTCCCTGGCCCTAGTGGCTTTCCCCTATACCCTCGGCTGTGAGAGACTGACACAGAGTAAAGTTTTCAAAAGTGCTTAAGTGACTTTGAATGGTAAATAATGATGAGACCGGGGCAGTCGTATAGAGTAATCTGGATCACTTGGTAAGCCAGGAGTGGGCAAACTTTTTGGCCGGAGGGCCACACTGGGGTTCAAAATTGTACGGAGGGCCAAAGGCCCCGCCCACTTCCTGCCCCACGACTGCCCCCCTCAGAACCCCTGACCCATCCAACGCCCCCTGATCACCCCCTCCGGAGACCCCACACAATCTAACTGCCCCCCCAGGACCCCATCCCCTATCTAGCCACCTGCTCTCTGTTCCCTGACTGCCCCCTCCCGAGACCCCCCACCCACCCATCACCCTCCCACCTACCCTAACCAGCCCCCCAACGACCCCCCACCTAAGTCCCCCCACCTACCCTAACCCCCCCACCTGCTTACCTGCTGATCTGGGCGCCGGGCCCCGCGGCTCGCAGTGCTCTGCCCGGCCCCCGGGCTGGGAGCTCGGGGCCCTGCAGTCTGCTGCGCTCGGCCCCATCCCGGGTTCTGGAGCGCGGACCCCGCGGCTTGCCGCGGTCCGCCCGGCACCCCAGGTCGGGAGAGCGGGGCGCAGTGCTGGCCGCGGGCCCGCTGTCCCGGGCTCCGGGCGCCATCCAGCTGCGGTCCGCTGTCCCGGGCGGCGCGCCTTGCCGGCCGCGGGCCCGCTCTCAGGGCGGCGCGCCCGGCCGGCCGCGAGCCCGCTGTCCTGGGCATCGCGGCCGGCCAGCAGCGGGCCCAATCTCCGGGGCGCTCTCAGAGCGCCCCGGCCAGGAGAGCGGGACCAGTGGTCCCGCTCCTCCGGCAGGAGCTCGCGGGCCGGATAAAAATGGCTGGCGGGCCACAAGTGGCCCGCGGGCCATAGTTTGCCCACTCTTGTGGTAAGCATTCAGACAAAAAATGTTTTAATATGGCCAAATGTGAAGTTATACACTTAGGAACAAGGAGCACAGGCCATATGGAATGGGGGACTGTATCCTGGAAAGCAGTGACTCTGAAAGGGATTTAGGAGTCATAGTGGGCAGCAACTGAGCATGAGCTCCCAGTGTGATGCGGAAACAACAATGGCTAATGTGAGCCTCAGATATAAGAAACAGGGGAGTAGTGAGTAGGACTAGGGAGGTGATTTTATCTCTGTATTTGGGACTGGTGAGACTGATATTGAAATACAGCATCCAGGTCACATGTCCACATTTTAGAAAGGATGCTGAAAAATTAGGCTGCAGAAAAAAACACAAATGATTCAAGGGCTGGATAAGATTTCTTACAGTGAGAGATGTAAAGAGCTCAATTTGTTTAGTTTATCAAAAAGAAGATTGAGAGGTCACTTGATTACAGGGTATGAGTACCTAGAAGAAAATACAAAATACAAAAGAGCTCTTGTATCTAGTGGAGAAAGGTGTAATAAGAAGCAACAGCTGCAAGTCAAAGCCAGACAAATTCAAATTGGAAATGAGGCTCACATTTTTAACCGTGAAGGTGACTAATCTTTGGAATAAACTACCAAAGAAAGTGGTGGATTTTCTGTCTCGTGAGGTCTTCAGATCAAGACTGGATCCTTTTCTGGAAGATATGCTGTAGCCAGCACAAGTTATTCGGTTCACTACACGGGTAACTGGGTGGAACTTAATGGCTCATGACATCCAGAAGGTCAGATTAGATGATCTAGTGGTTCCTTAGACACAATCTAGTCCATAACTTCATATTTAGTTCTGTGTTCCATTGAAAACCCACCAAATGTTTCCAAAGTTACTGATCTTAAAGAAACTTTGCACTCAGTAGTTCAAGAATTGTGATAGTACATGAGTTTTCCCCATCACATGTCTCAGATTTCAATTGTTTGGCACATAATCTCAAGTATCACTAAATTCCTGATAAGCTACCACACTTAGCCCAAGGATAAGAAACCTTAGAGTTATTTGCATATTAATTTTCTAACACTGGCTTTAACAATGGGAGCTAAATTGGGCAGCCAAAGGATACATTTGTAAAACTTACAGCTGTGTTTGGTGATAAGATAAGAGCTCCTTTTCTAGAGAGCATAGCTAAAGCATTAGCAGTTACTGAAATGACACTTTTATCCCATTATGAAAGATGCTCCTTCCACTGGAAGCCTATCCAATGCGGTACAACGTGTATCATTTTATTTATTTATTTTTCATGGAAATGAGGAAAAAAACTCTTCTGGTTCATAAAGCATTCTGCCTTTTCTTTTCATTTGCAACATTCAAAGAAACCTATCTGTAACAGAAGGATTTTATTTCTAATCATAAATATAGTTACCAACACCCCCATATTATCCAACAAACGAATAAAATGAAATGACTCTGCTGTGGTCTACACCAAAGAGCCTACCCTACTCAAAGCGTCTACACTAAAATATTTCTCCCACCAATGTAACTTACCCACTACAGTGACTTAATAGTGCCACCTCTGTGAGAAGTGTTGTGCTAAGGTCAATGTAGTTCGGTCAATGAAGTGTCAGTGTAGACACTGTGTTGCTTACATTGACTGTTGCTGCCTTTCAGAAGTTGTCCCACAATTCTCCACATTGACAGTTCAATAGGTGCAAGCGCTCCTGGAGAGGACGTGCAACGCCGACACGAGAAGCATAACGTGGACATGTAAAACTGATTCAATTACTGCGGTGGCTGTACGTCAATGTAACTTACGTCAACTTAATTTTGTAGTATAGAAGTGCCCTCAGAAGTTGATAACAGAATGTTTAATATTATAGTGCCACAGTGGAGATGCTATAGTTCAGGTTGAGAGAGGACTTGCATTATAAAACCCATTTATTGTGTGTGCTTGTAGTTCTTCTGAAAGGAAAAAAAAAGTATCCTTTAGGCAGAGATTTCCCAGGTTCCTTCTGAAGCCAACAGCTAGCTTTTGGTTCTGGGCTGGTAAAATTCCATACTATCTTGCTCGGTTATCTGAGTCAAGGGTTGCAGGTGGGAGGGAGGGTGGGTGTTTGTCACTCACTAAAGAATAAATGGTTGATTTGTACATATCATGTTTTAAAAATGGCTTTCATTTGAATTTCTGACTAGCTGCATTCAGCCCGTACTGAGCACACCAGAGAGGGTAGGCTGCCAAGGAGTCATCCAGCTTTGTGTGTATTCTCTCCTCAGCCCCAGTTCTGGACACAGTTCAGAGCAGCCTGGGGCCTGCTCCAAACTGCACCAGTTGGGTATGGTTCTCCTGTTGATCACACACTAGCTGGATACTGATTGAGCACATCATGCTCCTTTGGTAGCATCCCCCCCCCTCCCCCCGGCCCCGGGCATATGGAACTGGATCTGTTGACTCTACACTAGTTGGGGACTCCACCACAGTGGGGGTATCCCTATCTGGTGATATAGGTGTGGTTTCAACTCCCTTTGTACCAGCTGGGCAACACAAAGGAAGCAGAGCAGGGTTGTGAATCTGGCTGATAGTTTTCCTCAATGTGGGTACATGCATTTGACATGTCTGATCACACTTAATTTAGAAATAACTGTAATGGGTGTTTGAAAATCTCTTTGCATCCATGTTTGGGCAAGATTTTTCTCAATTATTTTAGCAGGGCACTGGAGTACGTGGCTGCAAGGAGAGGCCTATAAATTGTGCTCTGAACTTTGAAATACAGCGTAAAACAGTTCTGCAGAAACCATGGGATCTTCATGGCACCTTGGCCAGCTGTTCCTCCCACTCTGACTATTTTAGTTTTATTGAATGTCAGAAAATTCTGAATTGTATTTTCCACAGCAACTCATAACTTAGCCACACAACATGGAACAGATAGCATGTATCAAGGGACAAATTTAGAACCCAATCATGGCAACTTGGAAAAAAGTAACTTTGCAAATCTGAGTCATCCCCACTGGACTCAGTGAGACTATCCAAGTGTGTAAATAGTGTTGTTGTTGCTTGTGTTGGTCCCAGGATATTGGAGATACAAGGATAATGAGGTAACCTCTTTTATCAGACCAACTTCTATTGGTGATAAAGACAAGCTTTCAAATTTACACAGAGCTCTTCTTCAGGGCTGGGAAAGGAACTCAGGGTGTCACAGCAAAATACAAGATGGAACAGATTGTTTAGCTAAATAGTTAATTTATATTTCAAGGGACTATTCAAGGTAAAGTGATCAGTTAACACCATTCCAGTCCTGGCGGGTTGGGGGGTAATGGTAGTAAGGAGAAAGGAAAAAAATAAAATAGTGTGACAAGAGGGAGGGATTTAGTAGGTTACAGATGGTATAATAAACCATAAATCCAGTGTCTCTATTCAATCCATGATTTTTAGAGTCTACTAAAGTTATGAATTTAAGCTCCCAGGCTCATGTTTTGAAAGTGTTGTGCAGGTTTCCTTTGATGAAGAGGACTAACTGATCACTCTATGCATGACCTCTTCTGAAAAGTATTCACCAACAGGGGTTTATGTCTTTTATCATTTTTCTATTGGGGTTCATTTGAGAGATTAATGACTGTCTCATTTCAGCTACATAGTTATTATTAGGGCATTTAATGCACTGGATGAGGTACACCACATCCTATGATAGGCATGTGTAGGACCCATGGATCTTCAAAGACATGAGGTGGGGGTTGACCATGGTCAGACATGAGGTGACCATCATAGCAGTAGTGATATGTCTACAGGTTTTGCATATGTTGTTCTGGTGGTTCTTCAAGTTGGTGTGTCCTGGTCTGTGGGGAGCTTGCTTCTGAAAGTGAGGTTGGAGAGGCTGAGGGGTGGTTTGAATGCCAGAAGAGGAGGTTTGGGAAAGATTTCCTTCGAGATGAGGTCCATATGAAACATAGGTTGTAATTGTTTAATGGTATCCTATATGGGTTCCAGTATGGGGCGGTAGATGACAATTAGGGGTCTGCTCTTGGGTGGCGTTTGATTTCTGTATTGAAGAAAGTTCTCTCAGCGTATTTGGATGGCCCATTCCATGATCTACTTCTCTTGTTTGGTGAAAGCAGTTTTGAAGTATAAGGTGTGTATCACAGACTTTCTCCTTGGAGCATATTCTGTGGTATCTGAGTGTCTGGTCGTAGATAACAGATTTCTTGGTGGTTTTGGGATGGTTACCGGATCAGTGAAGGTAGGTATGCTGATCTGTGGGTTTTCTATATATAGTTGTCTGTAGGGTTCCATTGCTGAAGCTGATCATGGTGTCTAGGAAGATGATGCTAGGCGTGAGAGTGTTCCAGAGACAGTTTAATGGGTGGGTGATGGTTGTTGAAGTTGTGGTAGAAATCAATGAGGGAGTTTAGGTTGTCTGTCCAGAGGATATATCTCAAATATATCATTGGTTTCATGATGCATTTGCTCAGAAATTCTTCCTCAAGGTGGCTCAGGAAGAGATTAGTATATTGGGGAGTGCCACAGGGTTCATTCACTGCATATGGCATCTCCTACTGGCATCTCTGGGGATTAGCTCTTGCCAGGTGCTGCCCTCCTCTGGTGGTATCTCTATCCATCATCTCTTTCACCCTGTGGGCCCCCTCACTCCCAGAACTTCAGCTTTCTGATCATGGCTTGGCCCTCAAATGTCTGGTAGGGAACCCAGGCCCGTCCTCTACACTGGATTCCAGTCCAAGGACCTTATAACAAGCAGCTAAGGTCTGTACGATCTCCTACCCTTTGTTGCTGTTTTCGTGGGCTTCTTCATGATTATCTGGCTTCTCCCTCTTTATGGATTTGTTAGTCCAAGTTCCCTCCCTGCCAGGGAGTGACTGTAGACTACTTCCTTACAGCCTCCTTGGCTCACAGCTCCTGGGCTTTATGCAAGCCTCTCCTTCTTCAGGTGCAGCCTGAGCAGTTAATTGTCCTGCCTATCCACTTTACCCCCTCCAGACCTTGTGTGGGGTGGGCACCCCATAACAGAGAGCTCTCGTAGTGTCCAGGATTTTTCTCTTGGTTTGAACAAAGTGTTTTTGTTGATATATACCTCCCTCAGATCCCCATCCTTGCTGCCATGGATGTCACCTCCCTATACATCAGTGGTCTCCAACCTTTTTATGCCCAAGATCACATTTTGAATCTGAGAGCAATCCAGGATCTACCCCACCCCTTCCCCAAAGCCTCGCACCACTCACTCCATCCCCTCCTCTCTCCATCCCCTCCTCTCTCCATCACTCACTCTTCCCCACCTTCACTCACTTTCACCGGGATGGGGTAAGGGGCTGGGGTTCAGGAGGGATCTGCAGTGTGGGAAGGGGCTCTGGGCTGAGCCTGGGGCAGGGAGCTGGGGTGCAGGAGGAAGTACAGTGTGCAAGCTCTAGGAGGGAGTTTGGGTACTGGCAGGGACTCTGGGCTGGAGCAGAGTGTTGGGGTGCAAGAGGGGGTACAGGGTGCTGGCTCTGGGAGGGGCTCAGAGATGTGGGTTGGGCTATGGTCTCCCGCCAGGTAGCACTTACCTCTGGCGGCTCCCAGTCAGTGGCAGGTGCAGAGAGGCTAAAGCAGGCTCCATGCCTATCCTGGCCCCACACTGATCCCAGAAGGGGCCAATGCACCCTTGTGGCCCCTGATGGCGGGCGGGGGGCACATGAGTCCACGTGCTGCCCCT
This sequence comes from Dermatemys mawii, assembly GCA_007922305.1. Taxonomy (NCBI): domain Eukaryota; kingdom Metazoa; phylum Chordata; order Testudines; family Dermatemydidae; genus Dermatemys; species Dermatemys mawii. The sequence goes on from ML677348.1 coordinate 16,902,102, forward strand.
CTCTGCAGGCACCACCCCCACAGCTCTCCTGGCCAATGGGAGCTGTGGAGGTCATGCTTGCAGGCAGGAACAGCACGCGTGGCAGACCCCTGTCCCCGCCCCCCACCAGGGCTGCACTGGCCAGTTCCGGGAGCAGCTTGGGGTCAGGGTAGGCAGGGAGTCTGCTTTGGCAGCAGCCACAATGCACCGCTGGAGATCGCAATCGCCTGGAAGATCCTCTAGGATTGACCACTCAATTGCAATTGGCCGGTGGGTGATCACTATTTTACACCAACATCACTCATAACGACAGCATTGTATATGTATAAGACAATGGACAACACTCAGGTGTTCACCACAAATGCATCATCAAACTCAGTCAGAACAATACTAAATTCAACAACACTTTGCCCAAACCAGGGGAACAGCCATGGTTTGCAACAAACGCTCTGACTTTCCTGGAGGTAAACATTTCGATTTGATGCACTGAACCAAATCCATATTTCATTCAAGTCAGTTCAACATTAAACTGCATCTGTCTAAGGTGCCATGATACCTCCTGCGCATGGTGGTTTGGGTGCCTCACACATCCTCATTCTTTGACACAGGGTGGGCTTGCTGGCTGGACTAAAACTTTCAGATGCTCTGCAGTGGCTCAATAAGAGGGAAGACTGAGGTACCACATGCAGATTTAGTTTAATTTTGAACTGACTGGAAACAAAATCTTCAACTTCAACAAACCCATATCTTTCAGTTAGAGCTGAACTGACCCAAAATGAAATATTTCATTTAGATTTTCCTGACATAAAATTGAAAAACTTGAATATCTTCCCACAGAGAATTTCAATTTTGCAGAAACTAGATTTAGCTGTCAGAAAATCATTTTGATGGAAAATCCCCAGCCAACTCCACTTAGAGCCATTTCAAACTTTTTGAAATTCACATTCCATTTAGGAATGAGAGACAGAGAGAGAGATTAATTTCCAAAAGCACTGGTGGAGTTTTTTGTTTTTAAAGAACAATATATATTCAGTCTCACCTGCAACCTCTGCTTAGGATAAAACCTAGACTGCAATAGCAACAACCCTGCAGAATGGAATAAAAATGAATTGAGCAAACTGTGCAGGGAAGCTTCTGGAGTGCTTGACTGCACTATGGCTTCTTCAGCTAGTGCTTTCAAAGAATTGTCTTAATAAGGACTGAATTCACACACAAACACTTATAAAGTAAATAAATAGAAAGAGTATTGAACAAACAAAAGAACTTCTCAGTATTCAATAGAACATTACCAGCAAAGCATTAGAGGGAGCCAATGCATGTGTGCACACTTTATACACATAAAAATTAACCACCTTTGACTAGCCACTTGTATTTATAACATCTGCAATACCAGTGAGTGCCGTTCTGAAATGTCTCTCTTGAGTTTGCCAAACATCGTAATTTGGAAAGAAAACACCAGATAACTCTCGGGGGAAATGTCAAAGTCTCTTGATACCTAGAAATCCTGAACTCTGGGAATGGAAAGTTTGCATTTAAGGAAATCCTCTCACTGCCGTATAGGGTACATATAGAGAGACTGACCTTTGATTTTTCCATTCCAACCAATCAAGATATAACTGATCACGGTTTGAGACTGAGCTTTTCTGTTGCAGGCAAAGGGCCTGTTATGATAGTGTAAGTGAAAAAATTGATGGAACTGAGTAAGTTTGAAGACTGTTAGTATGCTACGTTTCCAACTGACTGTTCTATTGAGATAGGTTATCAAGGAGATCTTTTGTCCATGACTATTGATACAGTGGCTCCTAAATATTTTCTTATCCTACTTCATTGTCTCATTATATCCCTGTATTCTCGTGTCTGACTGTATCTATCTGGTGTCATCTGTCCAATAATTAGACAGTAAACTCTTTGGAGCAGGGACCTTTTTTTTTGTTTGGAGTTTGTACAGTGCCTATCACAGTGGTGTCCTGGTCTGTGACTAGGGCTACCAGGTGTGATGGGTTCAGTCACAGGGATCCCCTTGGAACTGTCACCTGATGTGCTGAAATTACCTCTCAGCCTGTTTTCCCTGTAGGCTTGGGACTTCCAGAACCCCATCTTTTTGAGCCAGACATGTTAGCCTACTGCAGTGCAGACCCAGGGTCTGGACCACGTCCCCAAAGCTGCAGACTTAACTGAAAACAGCTTAGTAGGTTTCCTGCCTTCCAGCACTCAGACACCCAGCTCCCAATGTGATCCAAACCCCAAATAAATCCATTTTACTCTGTAAAAGATTATACAGGGTAATTTCATAAATTATATGTCCTCTATAGCAGGGGTCTTCAAACTTTTTCCCCCGCGGCCCCTTGCCACGGAGGAAAAAGTCTGGCAGACCCCCGGGGCAGGTATGTCTGCCGAAATGCCACCGCAAAATGCGGATGCTCCTGGCGGCGGCAGCATTTTGGTGGTCTAAAAATAGACCGCCCGGGAGTTGGGCGGTCTCAGTGGCACCGCCGGGGTCTCGTGCACCCCCGGGGGTGGTCTCACGCACCCCTGGGGGTGCACCACCCCAGTTGGAAGACCACTGCTCTATAGCACGGATAGAGAGATATGCACAGCTGTTTGCTCCTCCAGGTATTAATCACTTACTCTGGGTATATTAATAAACAAAAGTGATTTTATTAAGTATAAAAAGTAGGATTTAAGTGGTTTCAAGTAATAACAGACAGAACAAAGTAAGTCGCCAAGCAAAATAAAACAAAACATACAAGTCTAAGCCTAATACATTAAGAACTTTTACAGGTAATATCTCACCCTCAGAGATATTCCAGTAAGCTTCTTTCACAGACTAGACTCCCTCCCAGTATGGGCCCAATTCTTTCCCCTAGTACAGTCCTTGTTAGTTCCAGCAGACTTCTTAGATGATAAGCAGGGACTCTCATATGACTGGCCCCTTCTTTGTCCTGCTCCACCCCCCTTTTATAGCTTTGGCACATGGTGGGAATCTTTTCTCTATCTGAGTCCCCATCTCTTCTTCTAAGTGGAAAAGTATCAGATTTAAGATGGATTCCAGTATCAGGTGATATGATCACATGTCCTGTCAGACCCCAGCCTCCATTCTTCCTGGGCTGGCTCACATGTACACAGGAAGGTTTGCAAGTAAACAGAGCCATTTATAGTTCATTGATTCTGAAGCACCCTTAATGGCTTCCACTTAATATGTTTACACGAGTAATACAAGTTTATATCTCATTCTTCTAACTCCAGACATACAAATAATACATGCAAACAAATAGGATGAACACACTCAGTAGAGTGATTATAAGCTTTGTAATGATACCTTAGAAGAGACTTTTTGCATGAAGCATATTCCAGGTACATCATATTCACATTCATAAGCATATTTTCATAAAGCATATGGAGTGCAATGTCACACCAGGCACTGCAGTACTATATAAATAATATACAAGATAAAACTTCTCCCTCCAAGATCATCATAGTTTGCAGATGATTTGTGTCCAATGAAAACAAAGGGAAAATAGCTAAAAGTTAGTTGCAGAAGTCTCTATCAGAGTTCAGCCAATGGGAACAATGCACATTTTTGGCTATGAGTGCCATAGCAATGAGGCCATGGCTATGAGGGAAGCAGAGAAAAGTTTCTTTGCTTCACAGATCTCAGTAAACACAGCGGCGATATACAACGGACATGTTCCAGGATGTATGCAGCTGGTTCAACTCAAGCTGCCTCCACTTGGAAACAGAATCAAGTTTCTCTTATTGTGAGGAACTTGCTGGATAGCTTGCTGATAAAATCAGTTAGATTTGTATGGAGCTTGCTATGCCTTTGTGGGCAGGACGGTGTCTTTCGGGAAAGATGCCCAATCTTTTGTGAGCTTCATCCAATGTCATTCACTGACATTCTAGAAACACTGGGAATGCTTTCAGCCAATCTGTGCTCCGGGACCTAGTCCCTTCTCACTGGGGAAGGCCAATGGTGACACAATGGCCCCTTGGTGGAAAGTTGAGTGCCAGTTGTTCTAAAGGAGTCACTGGTGAGATCCGTACTCAGGATATCAACTTTCAGTGAAGAAGAGTAGAACTTCAGATCACCACTGAGTCTCTTGATTTGTGGAGTCCCCAATCTGTCTGAAGATAGCAGTGTGTATAGACAGTAACTTCTACTAGACAGAATATCTGAACTATGCAAGTGTGGATCATGCAGAGTTTGGCCTCTAGAAAGGATAAAATCTTTGAATACTAATAGAATCTGTAGAAATTCTTAGTAAGTTCAAGTAACAGCGGGATAGATTTTTGGGACAAAAGTCCTTACATTCTATCCTGCTGTCAGCTGTGAAATCCTGGCGTGGCCACACAGTCAGTAGAGGAGCTTTCATCCACAGTGCCGCTGTCTGGTACAGATCCATGCAGCGATTGCACTAGACAGTGAGATCTATATTTCAGCTAGGAAAGCAGTGTTTTGCCTGGCATTTTTATAGAAGGATGAACAGCAGCATGTACAAGAAGGTACATCCCACTTAGAGCCCAAGAAATCGGTTTTATCAATGCTCTTATCAATTGAATTGTGGGGTAAGTTCACCATTTATTTTGATTAACAAAACACCCTCCCCTCCCCCAGAAGAATTCCCATAAAAATAGAATGCAATGAGATATCCTCCCGACTTTGCTTTAGGAAATCAATATTTACTGCACACCACAGTGGGAGAGAACTAGTGGGAAGAGCTATTCTGCTGCGGCTGGTTTGTCCCAATAGCTGAATCTCAGTTAATGGTTTTGAAGAGAAAAAGAAAACCGCAATAGCTCTTCCCACTAGTTCTCTCTCACTGTGGCACACAATAAATATTGATTTCCTAAAGCAAAGTTAGGAGGGCATCACATTGCATTCTTTGCTGAGGACAAACCAAATGTACAATAACAAAAGAGCATAGATGGGCTGTGTAATGCCGGGGGGCGGGGAGCAGATGGCCAACTCAGATCTCCAGTAGAGCTCTGACATTTCTACCATTTGAGGATCTGCGCCAAAGTCATTTGTGAGATCAAAGAATCAGCAGGTTCAGTTTGGACTTCAAGGACCTGACTTTCATAAGAATGGCCATACTGTGTCAGATCAATGGTCCATTTAGTCCAGTATCCTGTCTTATGACACTGGCCAATGCCAGGTGCTTCAGAGGGAATGAACAGAACAAGTAATCATCAGCCATTCCCTCTCACCAATTCCCAGCTCCTGGCAGTCAGAGGCTAGGGACATTCAGAGCATGGTGTTCCATCCCTGCCAATAGTCATTGATGGACCTAGCCTCCATGGGCATACCTAGTTCTTTTTTTAATCCTGGTATAGTTTTGGCATTCACAACATCCTCTGGCAATGAGTTCCACAGGTTGACTGTACATTGTGTGAAGAAATACTTCCTTTTGTTTGAAACCTGCTGCCTATTGATTTCATTTGGTGACCTCTAGTTCTTATGTAAATAACACTTCCTAATTCACTTTTTCCACACCACTCAAGATTTTCATCAAATCTCAGAGCTCAAAGGGACCTCAAGAGATCATCTAGTGCAACCCCCTGCTTAAAGCAGGACCAATCCCTATTTTTGCCCCATATCCCTAAATGGCCCCCTCAAGCATTGAACTCATAAACCTGGGTTTAACAGGCCAATGCTCAAACCACTGAGCTATTACTCCCCCTCATTTTATAGGCTTCTATCATATCCCCACTTAGTCTCTTTTTCAAGATGAAAAGTTACAGTCTTTTTAATCTCCCCTCATATGGAAGCTGTTCCATACCCCTAATCATTTTTGTTACCCTTTTCCAATCCCAGTATATCTTTTTTGAGATGGGGCAACCATATCTGTGTTCAGTATTCAAGATGTTCGTATACCATGGATTTGTATAGAGGCACTATGTTATTTACTGTCTTGTTATCTGTCCCTTTCCTAATAGTTCCTAATGTGCTGTTTGCTTTTTTGAGTGCTGCTGCACATTGGTTGGATGTTTTCAGAGAGCTATGCACGATGATGCCAAGAACTCTTTTTTCAGTGGTAGCACAGATTTAGACCCAAGTTAAACTAAGATGCCTTTGCACCTTTCTCTAGTATACAGTGGCTTTGAAGTGGGTAGAAATTATACTGCAAGGCCCCTTTACATTGTCAGAAAGGCATAAAGAGTCCTAAGTGTAATTGATTGAGAATTCAGTCCCATAACAGCAGGTTAAGAAGGGGATTCTTTTTCAACCTTACAGAGATTAGGATTTTATTTTTAAGAACCACTACATGTGACAGAAGCGCAGAGATTTGTCATAAACAGGTGTGTCAGTTTATGACTAGGCCTTGGAGAAAAATAAAAATAGCATTTAACAATTATCTTTGACAAACAAGAAGCTGTTTTTGTGACAGTACGTCATATTAAACAAAGGGTATGTCTTCACTACCTGTTGGATTGGCGGGTAGTGATCGATCTTTTGGCAATTGATTTATCGTGTCTCATCAAGACATGATAAATCGATTGCCAAAGGCACTCCCGTTGACTCCAGAACTCCAGCTTGCCGAGGACAGCAGGTAAGTCAGCCGAAGATGTGCCGATTTCAGCCATGTTATTCACGTACCTGAAGTTGCGTATCTTCGGTCAGCCCCTCCCCATAGTGTAGACCAGCCCTAAGAGTTCAAAGGCTGACAAAATTACACACACACACACACACACACACACACACACACCTACTTATCAAAAAAATTCAGGAACCAATTTCCAAAAAGAAATAATTATCAAAAGCATCTTCTACACATAGCTGCTAGAACTATGGGTGCGGTGGTGTTGCCATACCCCCTGGCTTGAAGTGGTCTCCATTATATACAGAGTTTACAGTTTGATTCAGTAATTTTCAGCATCCCCACTATAAAAATTGTTCCAGCACCCCTGCTTCTACATGCTACTGAATTAGTTTTTGATCCTTGGATGTTGTTGTTTAAATAATAATGTTGTGTTTCACTCTCATTTTTACATTGCAGTAAATTATATCAGAATTTGTCCCTGCCCAAGAGGCTTCTATAGACAATCAATTTGTGATACATAAATCTTGTGAATCCTGTGAAAATATGCTTCCTATTCAACAAAAAGCATTACATATATTTAGACAGATTTGCTTTTGCACTAACTGCATTCCTGTAACCAGCTGGTCTAAAAGTTCAGATCTGTTATTAGCTTACTGGTAATTTTTCCATAAAATTGAAGCTACTATATTAATTTTCATCTGCTATGAATCAGTAAAGATGTTTTCTAGGTAAGAAATGCTGTGTTCCAGTTGCCAGTCCAGACTGAGGGCCTAATTCTACCTTCAGTTACATTTCTGAAACACCTGGGTTGTACAGTACTGTATCCTGGGGATCTCTTGTCCGGATTCCTGACCAGAATTTTAAAACAATTAACATAGCGACTGTCTTCAGAAGATCTTTCTGAGTTTTTACACTGAACCCTTTGCATCCCAGGCCAGGACTTTAGGACTTTCCTCAATGCTGTGTGAATGCAGCTACAGGATAATCCAAAGTCTCTAGAAGTAAATGGGAGCTTTGCCATTGATTCATAATAATTTTTGGTGGGTGATTTGAAGAAAAAGGCTCATCTGACACTTATCCAAATACACCTCTTTGCTTTGGAAAGCTAAGGTGGCCGAGCACTTGCGCTATATTTGCAAAGTTTACCATCTTTGCCCAGGCTTAAACACCACAAAACCAGCCTTTCTCCGCTCTTCTGGTACTTCTACCTTCAGCAAAGCCAGAAAGTGTAAATGTGTGAGGATTTGTTTAGGTTAACCATATTTTTGAGGATCCAAAGACATTCCATTTAAAATTTTAGTAAATAGTTTGAATTGCTTCTTTTATTGTCAGAGCTGTGTCTCCCATCTCTACGCATAATGTTGAGCCTCTTGGTTTTAGATGGACTTTTGGCCGCACTGCATAAAAAGGAGCTAAACAAACATACTTCTTTTCAGCCCACACTGTATAACAGGTGGCATTATCAACTTATCATTTACTACTCTGCAATGACTGCAGTGTTGTGGCATATTCTTTTCTAAGCATAGGGAAATACTATCTGTCCCATAATGGAAATTCCAGTATAGCATATTCAACAGGCTCCAGCTGGAAAAGTACAGTCAATGAGCTTCAAAGATATGCATTGACCACAGTTCTGTAAAAGTGTATAATGATACTTGCAATAATTCCCTATTCTACTTGTCAGAAATACTCACAAGTACGAGGAACACCAGCAATAACTATAAAAGCAGAGCACGACAAGCTTTAAAGCGTGCGGGTGGTAGCTTCTGGAACAGAGCAGTGCTTCTGTTTTTGCACTGGTTAATGGGGGGTGGACTTCTCCATCTGCCAACCTACCACCCACAATCCAGGGTTTTTAATACAATAACCTTGGCTTGGACTCAGCATAATGCTTCCTCATAAAATAGAACTCTTTTGCTTTGAAAAATTAAAATGAGTAAAGTGAATTTAATGGTAATTGTACATAATCTACCCTGGTTACACTTACAATTTTAAGTTCATATTGAGTTGAACCAAGTGAGAAAGACTCTTCTGTGTAGCTGTGCAAAGACTGTATCTTCTCTTGTGTATGTTCAGGGATTACCTCATTTTTGGCTTCACTATCATGTAAATAATAATACTGTTTATTTTGTTTTATATAATTCAGGTAGTATGCTGGCAGAAATTGAGTACAGGAAGCATACAAACAGTAAGAAGCACTTTAGATTAAGCACTCCTCAGGCTTTGATCATTCTGTGCTGAAGGATTTACTTCATACTTAGTGTCACATATCATATAAAAATAGAGTATAACTTTTTACATGTCATCAAAAATTATTTTAAGTAATTTGCTCTACTAGGGAAAAATATTTCTGGAGAATGCCTTTTAACCAAAACTTCATCTAGAGGAAATACTTCCAGGAATGTTTCTCCAGACACTACCCCTACTAAATAAAACATTTAATAGAAACACCCTTCTACACAAAACTCCTAAGCAAAAGGCCACTGAGGAAACTAGAAACTCATTCTCTTCATGTTTCTGTGAATATGCCTGTGTGCCAAAGACCAGCTTTTATACTTGCAAGCTGAGCTCAAACAACCCACAGGTGAACTAAGCCTTTCTATTATTCACCCCAATTAGATTCAACCAGATCCCCTATAAAAGTGAACCCAGCTGCTCTTTCAGCTCCTCCCCTCCCACTCTTTTTCTTTTTTTCCCCTGGCTAGCTGGTGATGCTGCTGCTTTAACCAGTGCTATTGCTTTCATCTGGCAAACAGGTTTGATTTAAATTAAATCTGAAAGATCAGAACTAAAGCTGGTTGAACTCTGGAGGAAGTTCAGATACATGTCTAAATTTCTCCTGTCAAGCCCATATGTAAGTTCAGCTAGGAAGAACAAACCTCTGAGGTTGTGGGGAGGAAGGGGGGCATGGTAGGATGATAATGAAACCTTGTAGTTTGTCCAGCTTTAGTTTAAATTAACAATCACAAATTCTTGATAAGCCACACATTCCATAAAGCTAATAGGTGCAACTTGTTCAGAGGTACATGTTCCAAGGGAGATTGTGGAACCCCCATCAATGATGGCTTTTAAGAACTAGCTAGACAAATACCTGTTAGGGATGGTCTAGGTTTCTTGGTCCTGCCTGAGTGAACGTGACCTCTTGAGGTCCCTTCCAGCCCTATATTTGTATGTCTCCTAAGTGTCTCTGATCCTGGACACTTTTTGGTGACTTGTACTCTGTGTTCTCCCAACCAACTGATCACACTCCTGTATCCTACAGTGATTGTGTGCCTGCAGAATGCTAAAGTCAGTGGAATGGCCAGGTGAGCAGCCTTCTCATTTAACTTCATAAAAATACTCCTTTAGTAAGCAAATGGGCAGCTACGAGATGTGGTGCATTTTTCTCAGCAGAGAACTAGGAACCTGTACGTTCTAACCTTAGCTCTTACAATGACTCCGTGGCTGTAAGCAAGTCTGCAAACATTTCTGCCTCAGTTTCCCTATCTAGAAAATGTAATTTACTTATGCCCCTCAGAGGGTTGTTGAGATGATTCATTTGCTTATGTATATAAAAAGCTTTAAAGATGAAAAGTTCTGTCACAAGTAGTATGAATGGCTGTTGCCCCCTATTGTCAGAAACTATGCTATAGAAAATCCAGATGTAATAGTCTTGATTTTCCTCTTTCCTTCACCAGTTATGCACTGCTGTAAGTGTCATTTCACTTAACTTCAGTGGGGTTGTTCCTGATGATCCTTAGGGCTTGGGCAAGAAAATCAGTATTGAAGAAAATCACAAATAAATGGGGGATCATTTACTGGCTTGCCACCGGACACAACTCAAGTCAGCTGCTGGTGAATCTGAAGACACACCAGATATTTCCTTTTGCTTAGAAACATCATTTCTTTGTCAGGTTCATCCATCAGATTTTCCTCTTTTAGCATTTGCCTGACTTTGCTCTTGCAGACGCAGTAGACCAGGCTTCTCTGCACTCTCTATCTCTGAGATAGAGCATCCATTTTGTGAATGAAGTGTCATGACCTTCACTGTGTGGGCTGTTCTCAGCTGGTCTGTTCAGCACAGTTCTGGTTTTTACTGCATAGTGCTTCATCACTATAGCTATTATCAGGCCTTTATATCTGTTTCTTAGTATGCTGGATATTACTGGCAGAGTGTCCACTGTCCAAAGTCCCAAACATAAACTTGAAAATTGCTTTTGGCACTGACTCTACACTATTTTTGGGTACATAAGCATTTCAAGTATTAGGAAGCAGCATTTATTACCTTCATTTTTTGCATCACATGAGGGGTATGTAACTCTTGCAACAGAAAGAGAGAAATTCTGCTCTGTGTTAACCTGGCATCAGTCTGAAATAATGACACTGAAGTCCTACAATACACCTGAGATTTATATTCGTAGGACTCACACCAGAATATGGGTATTTTATATACAAATCTGATTCTCCTAAAGGTTTTATTGCATCCATCATAGGGTACCTCAGATATAAAAAAATATTCTAAAGACAGGGCCTGAGGCCAATGCACCTCCAAAGTAATAACACTGAAATTAAATCCATTGCCTTAGACACAAAAACAACCCCCTCACAAAGCATCCTGCTATATTTACACTCCAAAACCAAGTAAAAACAAAAAAAACCCACTCATCCTTCCCTTTCCCCAAGAAAAATACTCCAAAGTAGGAGTACATGTGCACGCCATCACCCTGGTCACTTTGTAAGGTTGTGTCCCCTTCCTTCCTGCCCTCCTTCCTCTGTTTTTGTTTCTTTATAGACTGCAAACTCTTTGTGACAGGCAATAGTCATAGATTCATAGACCTGAAGAGACCTATTAGATCATCTGGTCTGACCTCTGTATATCACAGGCTGTAGAATTTCACCCCATTACTCCAATAACTGAAGTCTGACTAAAGCATATCTTCCAGACAGGCATTCTTGAAGACTTCAAGAGATCCACCACTTCCCTTGATAGTTAGTTTCAATGATTAATCACCCTCCCTGTTTAAAATGTTTGGCTGTTTCCAATCTGAATTTGTCTGGTTTCAGCTTCCAGATATTGGCTTTATTATGCCTTTCTCCACTAGCTTTTAGCAGCCAGTATTTTCTCCCCATCAAAGTACTTATGTGCCGTAAGCAGGTCACCTCTCAATCTTCTTTTGGATAAACAAAATTAATTGAGATCCTTAAATTGCTCGCTATAAGATGTTTTTATTTTTTGCAGCTCTTGAATAATTTTTGTGGCTCTTCTTTGCTCCCTCCCTGTTTTTTCCACATCTATTTTAAAATGGGGACTAATACAGGGACTGAATATGTAAATTTATGTTTGGAAAGCACCTCCCATAATGCCAATATGCATCATCATCATCAATGCACAGGTTTAAAACCGGTTCCAGAGAGGACTCTGCCCCACAGATGCCAGGAGAAGGTCACAATACTGCTTAAAAAGGCTTAGGCACATAATATGTCCAGGCTTACAGGGCTGCACAGAAACATAAGGGGGCGTAAAAATCATCTCCCGCATCCCTGCAGGGCGTCTCTGCACCATACGTCAAGGTACATAGGGGTAAGTCGGTGCTGCATACTCAGTATTCCCTATAGCAAATGGGCCATGCTCTGTGCCCCCAATATTCCAGCCAAGACAGCTGAGCTGCTTTGGTGAGGGACAGGGTAGTAATCTGCTACCTGTAAGGGCTGGTAGCAGATTTCTACCCACTGGGGCACAGGGGAGGGGAGTCGGAATCATGCCTCTCTGAGAAACAATTTCTTCTGTGCACCGCCCCACACACAGGACAGATTGTATCCACATGCTCCAGCCTTTTAAGTTAGGTCTGTAAGAAATGCATAATGACAGAGATGTTTAAAATAGTTTATTAGTTTCCCAACAAAATCTCCCCATTTCTTGGGCCTAGTATACCTTGTCCTCCTTCTCCCCCAGCTCCATTTGTTGGTTTTTACCAATTTGTCGTGTCTTGTCTAAATTCAGGTTGTAAGTTCTGTGAGAGGGACTGCCTCCCATTAGCTCTTTGTGCATCACCTAGCACAGTGGAACTTCATCCCATCTAAATGGACCTCTGGGCACCACTGGAATACAAATTAATAATACTTCTATTTGTATTTCACAATAAATGGAAAAGTGAGCTTCCTTCTTGGGCAACTGTATCCATTTAAGAGTGCACCCCGGTTGTGCTTGCAGCCTTCAGGTGCTCTAATCATCAATAATGGACTGGAGTTTGGAACATCTCAACTCTATGTCAGGTCAGGGCAAGCACAAAACAATGAGAGCTGAGCAGTTATGCTGCACCCAGCACCTTGTGTGGAGACCAATCATCATGGACTTGATCCTGTTCTCATGGGAGTTGATTTCCGCAAATTTCAGCAAAATTCCCATTGACTTCAGTGGGAACAGGAGTGGGTCTTAAGTTAGGGAAGGGTGACTCCGAGTGTTTGTAATAAAAGCATGAAGTACCCATGCTGGCTTTGGTACCCGACAGAGTGACTGTTCCACTGATTTAGAATATCTGGGAAATTATTAATACAGTCTGCTTTGTTACACTGACATCCAATTTTAGCAATATAAACAGAAAAATATACAGAGAGTCTTGTAGCACCTTATAGACTAACAGATTTTAGGGATCATGAGCTTTTGTGGGCTAAGACCCATTTCATCAGATAAATGAATTCATCTGATGAAGTGGGTCTTAGCCCACGAAAGCTCATGATCCCTAAAATCTGTTAGTCTACAAGGTGCTACAAGACTCTTTGTCGCTTTTGCAGATCCAGACTAACATGGCTACCCCTCTGATACCAGAAAAATATAGCTGCTCTACAGCAGACATGACCTAGTGTTTCATAGGAAAAAGTAATTGTCTTGTTACTTAGGATCAACAACTTACCACTTCCTACAGAGATGTCAGCAAATACCTACCTGAGCCAAAACATTTCATATGCAACCATAAAAAACCCAGTTAGGGAAAAAAAACCCACCTGTTCAGCCATGCAAGGTGCAATAGTTCTTAAAACTACGTTTGAAAAGGGCTGCTATTTACTAGTCAAGTTAAATAAGGCACAAAAGGGCTAAATGGATCACTGCCATAGGGGTCATAAACTCAGATACAGAGACTTTGAACTGAGACAGGAGGACTTGGCCATATTCAAGTTGATTATTATGGGCTCTAACCAGCAACGGGGGAGGATAACAAAGACCTCCAGGAAAACAAGAGGAACCTCTAAGAGACCATGTATGTGGGTGGTGGATGTTATTTTTTCAGCATATGGACAGAGAATTTAGATAAAGACATAAATACTCTTGCTGGAAGGATGCAGAGCAACATGACTTTATTTCTGAGAACAATAATACACAAAGGAGGGAGAAAGAGAGCAGCCCGTTTGCTAAGACAGAGAGGTACTCACCCCACCTTTCAGCTGGCTCTTTCCGAGAATGACTCTGACCACGCGCTTTGCTTCAGAGCCCCCAACCTGCATACAGGATCAACTCCCTACTCTTAATATGATAGTTTACAATTCCAATAGACTGCCATGGAGCTAGGGAAAATTCCAATAATTTGAGGGTAAACTATGGAAAAATTACGTTAACAGAGATGGAAAGCCATTTACAGTTTGGTTGAAATTTGTATTAAAAAAAAGCAAGAAATGACAAAGCAAGAAATGTGAAGTAGGATTCATTTCTGAAATGATTTAAAATGTCAACTTCCTCTCCTCCCCAAAAAAAGGGAGCCAAATGTAATCCTAGAGGATCATGACCTATTATGATGGAGAAACTTCTTGTATTGTAGTAGCACTATTGGCAGTCCCCATGACAATGAGTGAGAATCTGTATAGCCAGTAGGGAGCAGAAGTTTATACAGATGACAGTTTTACTTTATGAAATGTCTCAGGAAAAAAATAATGCAAGGTTAAAATAAGCTTTAAAGCAAATTGAGACTGCTGGAGAAAAATGTATGGCATGACAAACCTGACAACTGATATGAAGGCATCAGAGTGATTAAAAAGGGGGTGAGAGCAGATCTAGAAAAAGTCAAGGTCCAGATTTTCAACAGTGACTAATGATTTGGGGTACCTCCATTTTTGGATATCCACTTTCAGATATTAAGAGGGTGGATGATTAGCACTTTTTAAAAGATCTGGCTCTTTGAAGGCATGGTGGTGGGCACCCAGAAAATTGTGTCATTTGTATCTGCTGAAAATCTTGATCCAAAGCTATAAATGAAATGGCACCTAAAAATGTATCCAATCTGAGCGGTTTCCTCAATATGAGCAAATTTTTGACCTCAACAGACCAAGGTTTTTATGGATTGTTTAAAACAGACTCTGTGTAGATATGGGGTGAAGCATAGGAGCGCACTAAGGAGGATCTAAAGACTATAGCCCACATCCCCAGTATTGGAATTGTAGAGTCCTTTCAGCAGATGTTAGCAGTTATTATCTCAGTAGGGTGCTACTCTAGTTACCTGGGGATGACCAGATGCCCACAGAGGACTGTTCCAAATGGCTTTCAGATGCTGAGATCAGGTATGTCCAAACAAAAAGGGACTGTTGAGTGTATAGTCGTGCAAGAGGTTCACAAAATAATTTCAGGATCTTGCTAATTTCAAGCAAGTGACAGATCACAAGGCTGTTGTAATATTAATAAAAAGTGAAGACCTAGACAAAGTACCTTTCACAGCTCATGCATTTGAGGAGCATTAAACTTATTGAGCAGGAATCTACACCTATGGGATTTGATAGTCCCAGTGAATCAAATGGACAAACCCTCCTCAAAGTCAGAAGATCTAGATGAGGGATGAAGCTGGAGGCTCTTCTGGGTCGATGATTTCTGGTAAAATCGTAATTCTTTTTAAAGATAGTTTATGCTGAATAAATCTGTTGAAGGAAAGCAAGCAGGAGCATGTCTGGAGAAGGCTGTGGGTAGCAGCTCTATAGAGAAGCAAAGAGAGGCAGAGAGAGGAGTTCTAAGGATAATACTCTTTTCCTCAGCTTAAAAAAGTTCCTTGTTCAGTGTTGAAGTAATTCTCTCATTCTTTGCCATTGCCCATGGCACCCATCTTTAGGTGGTGCCCACTTTATCTTCCTCCTCTCCCTTTAACTGAGTATCATGATATTGCATGGAGATTCATATCAATTAATAATGATTTTTCCAGTTAGCTTTCTCATATATAAGTGGCTCTTTCTGCCTTCATTCCATTCTTGTTTCCTTAATTTCTCTAGCTTGCTGCATCTTAGTGTCTTGTAACATCTGCTGTCCCTCTAATTGTTCCTTCTTCCTCCATCCCATTCCTTTCCCTACCTCTCTTTTTCTGGGCCATGAAAAATGCACCTGTTTCCTTTACCTGTCAATCACTCTTTTTTCAAGTATTTCCCAAAACACTACATTGACTCTTCTCTCCCCATTATTAGAGCATGAGGTGACCTCCCTGGGAGAATCTTCACCCCTCTTGCCAAGCTTGAGTGTGGCCACTGGCTTTTGATGCTGAGGGTTAGCTATTGGGGGGGCCTCTGGATGGTGGACAGTACAGTCACAGACCTGGCTCTTTGCTAATGTCAAAGAGACCAACTTTTCAGTTATAAAGGATAGAACTTAAAAAATAGATTTGCACAGTTAGAGGCTAAGGAACACCCAGGAGTGGTGCCCTTTCCTACTATCCTCACGGGTCAGCCCATCTCTGGCCCGATCCTCCCTTGCTCTGAGATTGATGGATATGTTGGCTTGTCTGCTCCCAGCAGAAGATACAGGGTGTTTACACAGCCCACACTAGTGGATTTGGGGGATTTACTGAGGCCAGGAGCATCTAAATACAGACACTATGCCTCTACACTGGCTTCTAGCTCCCTGCTATCATGGCGCATGCAGGAGCTATGCTCCCAGGCTATCTCCATCTGGCCTAGAACTCCCACCTCAAAGAGGGCTCTTAGCTCAGAGAGGAATAGCAGATAAACTATTGTTATGCTGGAAAAGTGCCAGGGATTTAGGGGTGAAGAAAGCAAAGAGAGTGACCATGCCCCAGCTCTACTGCTTCCCAGCCTTTGTCTGCTCTGCCCTGCATCGTAAAGACTCTTTTTTCTGAAGCCTCCAGAGTGCTATGGAAAAAGCGATAACGGGACCCTAAAGAGATTTTGGGGTTTTTTTACTGCAACAGGTATTATAGAAATCACACCTGTCTGAGCTGTTCTTTTGAATTATGAGAACTTGACTATTTTATACATTAAATGCTTTGTTTTAAGTAAGTTTGTCTTTTTTCCCATGTACAAAATGGGAAAATATAATCACTAATCACAGAGATGGAAAACAGTAATGTCAATAAAAGTACAAGCTCAGCAGACTGGGAACTCCCTACCTTCGAAATATGCATCGCACATGTTAATCACGAGGCTATGCATCCTTTGGCTAATGTCCAAGGGCTATAAATAGTATTATTTTAACCAACAGAGAGTTTCCAGTTCACCGTTCCCTGAATGCTATAGAAATATGCTGAGAATAATTGTAAAATTAATAACAGAAATGTGGATATAAAAAGATATGAAGTATAAACATTAACATTCCTTAGCACGTACCAAATCTTAATATTATTTTGCTTCCAAAAAGAGATTATTTTTTTTCATTAAATGCAGACTATTTTTAGATTGCAACAATAATCAAGTGTTGAAAATACAGTGATCTATTTTGCACTGAAGCAATGAAAACTATAAAAAAATTCCAATACCATCATAGATTCTTATGGGGGTTGAATTCACTAAATTTGCAGGCAGTTTAGACACTAAGCTAGAAGGTCAGATTCTAATCTCCGTCAGAAGAACTCCATTAGAATGGATGGGCTCACTTTGGATTTACACCAGATTAAATAAAAAGAGAATATGTCCCATAGTATTTATTTATGGAAAGTTGTGTAAGTTAAAATGAAACTACAGGAGGACTCTTCTCTATTTTAATTCCAATGTAATAAAAACACAAGAATGAAAAGGGAGCATTGTATTCAGTTTTTCAGTAAGGACTTCTGACAATACCTCTTTCCTTGTGTAAGGCCAACAGACCCCAGTCATTGGCGGGCGGGGTCAAACCTGGGATCTCTGGAGTTTAGTGCATGAGCCTTTACTACATGAGCTAAAAGCCATATGGCACTTAGCTAAAGCTATAGAGCAGACTCATTAACTCTCTCTCTCTAAGTGGTCTCAGTGCCACTAAATAGAACAGAACACTACATCCAGCAGGGGTGTAGGTTACACTTGTATGGTTCAAGTTCAATTCAAATCAGGTTTAATTCACTGTATGTTTTGCTTCCTCAATAAAAAAAATGGCCAAAGAGCTATCTGCCCACTTCTCCTGCTTAGAGGGATAGAGATTTTCCTCCAGAAATACCTGGGAGAGTGGTAGGGGAAAAAGGGATCTCTGCCAATGCAACCCTAGGATCTGCCGGTTCAAGGTTCAGATTATAATCCCTGGGTCCATTTTTAGGATGAATGTGGACTCGCAGATGTGCCAGGGAAGATTGCCAGCATCTGAGAGCTCCAACAGTCAGTTGGTTTACCTCCATCAAGCCAGCCAAGTTAACCAGGTTCAGCGTAGGAGCTTGATTCCCAAGACCAGGGATCAGATGCATTTGCTTGAGACTGGAGCACAGGACCAGGATATTATTTCCTAACCCCTGATTCCCAGAGATATAAGAAGAAATTGGGTGGCATGGACATCGTTCTCTGAACTGAGAAGATCACCATGCATATCTCCCTGCAAACGTCCCTTTCCGTAAAACTTCTATCCTAGCATTAAGTGAGCTTCTCCAATCCAGAACATTTCTCACAGGAAGTAAATGTGAAAGGGAGCCTGTTATGGGAAATGTAGGTTCCAGTGCCATAAGCAGTTGATTGCACTCAGCTCTGTCTCCTTTTAACTGAGCCTGGGTAATGCTGTGTCATGGCTTTTCTAATTTCCACATGTGCCTTCCACCACACTGGGTGAGTACACTGGTGTAAATGAAATCAGAATCATACCTGAGGTCTCCAGGCTGGTCATGAACTTGATCCTGCTCCACTGATGCTGATGGCAAATCTCTCTATGTAAAATCCTGGCCCTCTTGCTACCAATGGGAATTTTGCCATTAACTTCAGTGGGGCAAGACTTTTCCCAGTCTTCAGTTAGAGCAAGGTTATGTCATAGATATCAGGCGTATCCTCAGAAGACAGAACCTGTTCATAGTGAAGCATGGTATAGTCTTCTGTGGGGATTTCTGGGACAGCTAGAAAGCAGTAAGAACCCATCTCCAAAAATATCCAGCTGCAAAGCACTTATTTTAAAGGAAAGTATTGACTAATCTTTCTGCTGAGGAATTTATCACATGCTTTTTAGCATGAAAGCACGGAATATGGTCATAGCTAGATGAAGAATAGACATTTGGAGTAGGCTCTTTCCAAATGTTAGGATTTATAAGCAAAGGGAAAGCACAAAAGGCCTTGATTTGGAGTAATTGCTAACTGAGGGAGCAACCTTGAAAGAGAAACAAAGCTAACAAATATATTGTGCTTTGCCTCTCAAATTTCACTTTCTATTTACCTTGTATCACGATACTGATGAAGCTGATAAATGTGTGTAGTGATGACTAATGGGGTTCTATAACATATGGTATATATTTGAACTTTCCAGACATCAGACAATAATTGTTTGCATGTAGCAGTGGAAAATAAGTTACAAAGAAAATCTGGATGGGCCAAAGGTCTTATTTTAAGAAAACACTGAGAAATGAAGACTCATGTGGCTTTCATTTTGCTATTAAACCTGCCAATGTGAAATCTGAACACATCAACAGCTAATTGTCTACGTCATGGAAGTGCAGTTCATGTGTGGCACAATGATGAATGTGATGCTTGCTAGGGATTCAATACGCTGTGTTAGTTATTAGAAGTGTCTAACTGGAAGGAAGAAAACCAAATCTGTGCTCCTTAGTGACTCCCAGTGTCATCAAGAAGGCACCAGGTGTTGCACCAGCAAATAGTCTGGGAATGGTGAGACTGAAACCTTTGGAGTAATTTATTGTAACACTGTGTAACAAGGCAGCTTGCTGTCGGGCTGGAGAGCCAGGGGCCAAACCATCCCTGATTACAGAATAAGCCCCACATGAGGGGACTCAGGAAATTTCCTGTAAAGAATAGAAGGTGGCCACATCATGGAAGAAGCTCAGGAGGTTGTAGTCAGACTGTGGAGATTGAGGAGGCTACTGCAGGGAAGATGTTGAGACTAGGAGAAATGATTCAGCTAGGATAGGCTGGAAGTAGCCTGTTGTGGGAAACAATCTATCCAGACCAGGCAATCTTGGGCTGAATCTAGCTGAAGGCTGGTGGGAAAACTGTTGTGCATAGTTTTGTACTTTAAGTTAATAAATCAGACCCTAAGGAGAGCAGTTGTGATTGGAAAAACCATATATGGAGTTTATTTGGGGATCTAAAAAGGGAAACTGAAGCTAGGGGCAGCTTTAGGGACTGGCCTGAAGCTCCCAGGGGCTCTGTGAGGCAGCCACTCATCTACACACTGAAAAATATGCAGTTTATTTAATTAGAGCACTTTCATCAAATACAACATCTTTAATCAGCACCTTTGGAAGATAGGATACTGGGCTAGCTGGACCATTGGTCTGACCCAGTATAGCCATTTTTGTTTTCAAATGATTCCAGAGTGCTTTCTATACCACAGTTTGAGAAACTACAGTATTTGAGATAAACACAAAGCCTTTAAAATTTGGAAATCTGACCCTAGTGAAGCCAATAAACAGGAGCATAAATTGCAACCGGCCTAAAGTAAGATGGAAAGTACAAGATCCAAAATGGAATTTGAAGAGCAAATAAGTGTATAAAAACAAACAAGAGATTCTTGGAGTATAAGAGAAGTGGGAAGTCTGTCAAAGAATTGGTGGGTCTGCTGGATCACGAAGGGGGCAATTAAACAAGATAAGGACATAGCTGAGAAGTTAAATGATTTATTTGAATAGTTTTTCACTACCAAGGATTTTTGGGGTATTGCTGCCCTGGACCTGCTCTTTTCTGGTAATTAAGGTGAGGTACTTTCAGAGACTGATGTGAGAGAAGAATTGGAGCAGAGCTGTTGAACTGGATGATGTATGTCCAAGAAGTCTGAAGGAGCTCAAGTATGAAGTAGCTGAGCTGCTCTCAGAATTAAAAACAACCACTGTTCCAGAAGGTTGGAAGGTAACAAATGTTGAATCCATATTTTAAAAAGGCTGTAAGTGTGGTATGGGCAATTATACACCTGTAGGCCTTACATTTATACCTGGCAAATTGGTTGAGTCAGTAATTAAAAACAGAATAACAAAACATCTGAAAGATCATAGTCTGATAGGGTCTAACCAGCATGGATTCAGGAGAGGAAGTAAGTGTCTTAGAATTAGTTTCTCACTAATCTCTTAGAATTCTTTGAACATGTTAGTAAAGTAATAGATAAAGGAGAACTAGTTGACATAAAATATTAAGACTTCCAAAAGACTTTCAACATGGTCATGCACAAGTAGTTACTAAAAAAGCTAAGTAATCAGTGGTTGAAAGGCAAATACTGTCTTGGATCAAAGGTGCAGTCAAAAAGAGCCTAGGAACACGATGTTAGGGTGCATAAGGAATGAGACAGAGAATAATACCAAAAATATTATAATGCCTTTATATAAATCAATTAATGTGACCTCATCTGGAATATTGTGTGCAGTACTGATCTCAAAAAGGCTATTGCTGAATTGTAAGGGGTTCAAAGAAAAGCCACAAGACTGATCAAAGAAAGCCCTGGAAAAACTCTTAGATGAATAGAGATGGAAAAGACTGGGATTGTTTACCTCAGAAAGGAGACAAATTAAGAGGGGACGTGAAACATAAAATAATGAATGGTCTAGAGCAGCGTGTCTCAAACTTTTCTGTCCGCGGCCCCCTTCCGTTTTCCCGAGTCCTCTCATGGCCCGGGGGTGTGTCCGCCGAAATGCCGCTGAATACAAAGCTTCCGCTTTCGGCAGCATTTTGGTGGGACCAAATAGAATCCTTCTGATTTCGGCGGCATCCCGGGGCCGATCCCGCGGCAGCACTGGGACACTGTGGTCCCCTATGGGGGGGTCTCGCGCACCCCACTTTGAAGACCACAGCTCTAGAGAAGGTAGCTGAGGATCTTCTATTCTCCCTGCCTCATAACACAAGGACATTCCATTACATTAAAAGGTGGCATTCAAAACCGATAAAAGGAAATTCTTTCACCTATAATTAGACTCACTGCCAGAGAAAATCACTGAGCACGAGAACTTGACAAGATTGAAAAAGGCACTGGACACTGATATGAGTATCAAAACGATTCCGTGTTACAATAGTGAATGCTGACAAAATTTTGGAAGGGATATTAAAAACCTCATGCTTCAGGGCACAAACCAATCTCTATTAGAGATCAGTATTAGACCTAATGTTGTGGTTGGGAAGGTCATCCCATAGGTGCCTGTGGCAGGATTCTTACACCTGCCTTTGAAGCATCTGGTGCTGGCCGTTGTCAGAGACAAGATACTGGACTAGACTGACCTTGGATCTGAGCCAGTCTGCCAATTCCCATGTTCCTATAGGCCATAAATATTCAGCAGCACTGAAGTGTGGAAGTCAGTAGTAGCTAAGCAGACATCTGGCAGAGCATGCAGTTCATAACAGTGGGAAATTTGGCCAAGGACATCAGGACAAACCTTTATATTTATGTAAAGTGTCATTCTCTTTCTTAGCTATACAAGAATTTGTTTTTAAGCTGCTTATCTGAAAGACCTCCACACAGGAAATTACATGGAATTGAATGTATCTGCCCAAGAAGGATGAAAGGCTGTTGCAACCATGCCAGGATTTTTCAGAAGGCCTAAGAACTGAGAGTTTCAGAGAGCATACCATCTAGTGTGTTGTGAGCATTGATTATGAAGAATAAGCTCCTGAGTTCTAGTCCTGGCTTTAATATTGACATTCATTGCCACTACCCCTCTCTACCTCAGTTTCCCTACCTGTCCAATGGAAACAATAATAGTCATCTACTGCACGGGGCCATTGTGAGGATTGGTTAGTACATGCTTGTTAATAGAGTTTTGAAGGTCAAAAGGGTTATTCAAATTTGATGTTTAGATCATGGAACCATTCCCTCTAGCATGCTCTAACTATATGCACTCATTAGACTGTTCTACAGCATCAGAATTCAGCTTCCAATCATAGAGGTCCCACTTTTATTTGCCTGACTTCTGTCTAAGTATTTGCTGGGGATTCTTTTTGAACTAGTGGGTCTTGGCTCTTTGATAATAAAAATGCTGAAGTTCTTTGAATTGCAGAGAAATGTACAAAGAAAATGTACAGCAATTGTTTATTAAGTCAAAGGGCACATTAAGTAACATGATAAGAAGTTCAAATAAACACTCACAAATTCTGCAAAAGATTTAAAAATGCAAAGTAAAAGCACATATGTAGCAAATGACACAATTGTTTTTGTTTAATCAAGACTTTGGATTTGATTTTTCATAATTTATTTCCAATTAAAGATAATCCTGAAACCACCATTTCTGGTCATTTGAAAGAAAGTAGTAAATTATTGGGGAAAATCCCTGAACATTTTCCTTTGGAAACCAGTTAGATGCCTCCCATTATAAACAATCTGTGATCCAGAAAAGGATGCAACATTTGGTAAGAGAGGCAAAGGCAGAGCAACTTTTCAAGCTCTTTGAAAGATGCAGTTGACTGAATTTATTAGCATTTCCCTGGTGACTATTTGTAGAATCCATCCATTTGTCACATGTTGATTTGACTCTCCCTACAGAAAAGAACCTCGGTCAGAGGAGAAAGAAATGGACCTTGGTACACATCAAAAACAAGTTTTGGAAAAGCTTCACTAGGGGAAGAAAGACAGACATTCACTGTTTAAAAGGAGATAAAGGTTAGTTTTATTCAAAACTATATTTAGCGGAAGAGGACATCAGTAAAGATGCCCTAGATAACATTTTTAGTGGATTCTCTGCCCCAGATCTCTGACACTCAGAAGGAACTTTTAGATGCTCCTCTGTTTCAGTGGATGAAACAAGAGAAGCACTGAAAAAAATGCATAAAGACAGTGTCCCAGGCCCAGATAGGATAAAAGTTAGTGAACTATGGGATATTTTTTACCTAGACTCCTTAATACTCACAAGAATTTTTAATTTATGTTTTTAATTGGGCAAGTCCCAGATGATTTTAAAGAAAATAGAACTATTTTAATACTAAAGGTACAAAACGAGGTAGAATTAAAAGAGATAACCTCATGGAGGTTGCTGATGATTGGATCCATTTGGATTAAGCTATATAATAAGATTTTAGCTAAAAGGTTAACGGCCTTGGTCAAAATTTGTAGAAGACAGAAAGGTTTTATCTCTGCCCCTGGCTGTGAAGAAAATATTTCAATTTTGGATAACTTAATAAAAGGTGCCAAATGCAATGGAGATGAGTTAACTATAGTATTTGTAGACCTAGCAAAAGCATTCAATTCGGTAGGGCATGGCCACGTTATGGCCGGCCTCAAAAGATTTGGTATTGCGAACATTTTATTGATATCATACAGGATTTGTACAATAATTGTGTCACTAGGGTGTGGATGGGTGATCAATCTACTGAGTCTATTTTAATTAGGAGTGGGGTCAAACAGGATGACCCTTTGTCCCCTATTTTATTTAATATTGCCATAGATCCTCTTTTAACCAATTTAGAATGTGAGGGAAAAGGATTTTATGTTCAAGGAAACAGAGTCACATCGTTGGCATTTGCCAACAATGTGGCAATTTTAAGTAATTCGTATGTTGGGACGATTAAGAATTTGGATATTTTAGAAGAGTTTTGCAGGATGACTAATCTCCAGATCAATATTAAGAAGACCAAAGGGTTTCATATTTTAGCAAAATGTAAAACATATATTGTAAACTCAAAAGAAAATTGGAATATTGGTAAGGAGAAACTTGAGTATGTTCAACCAGGAGAATTCAAAAAATATTTGGGTGCTAAAATCGATCCCTGGATAGGGATAGGAGGGTTGGCACTCAAGGACAAATTGATAGATTGGAATGAAAGTTTAGAGAAGGCCCCCCCCTAAAACCTGCCCAGAAATTGTTGATTTTAAGACCCTATGTTTTACCACAATTATTTTATAACCTACTTTTAATAGAACCCCTATTTTATATTTTAAATGAATCGGATGTTTTAACTAGAAAAATTGTTAAGCAAATTTTACACTTACTGCAATGCACTACCGATGGTTTATTTTATTCTAGGGAAAGGGATAGAGGTCTCGCATTGACAAAATTTGGTATACAAATTCCCAATATGTTAATTCAGAAATGGAGAAGACACATAGTGTCGAAGGATAATTTGATCAATTTGTCATATTTATATGCGGGAGAAAACCTAATAGATAAAATATTAGTCTTTAGTGCAGCTTCTCTGCATCTCTAAAAATGGAGGAAGGATGTTTTTTAAGATGGAAGGAACTTAGATGTCAGGGAGTAGGAGTAAATTATTTTAAAAACGATGTAACTCATTTTTGAAAAATCCTAGTCAGATTAAGTCTGGTTCTTTTATAACAGCACTTCAATTTAGGGCTAATGTTTATCCGACTAGAGAAACATTAGCGAGAGGGAGGGGGCAAGTAAACGCACAGTGTAGATGGTGTGGTAAATTTAGGGAAAAAATACCCCATATCTCAGGACAATGCTACAAGACTAAGGATATAAGAATTAAGAGACATAATAGAGTAGTATCAGCAGTGATTGATAAGGTTGGTAGGATGGGATGGAAAGCTTTTGAAGAACCCCATTTAAGAAACAAGAGGGGAAAGCTAAGAAAGCCGGACATAGTATTTGTTAAGGGGGATATGGCGGAGATGGTAGATGTCACAGTGTGGTGGGAAGACAACTCCAGTTGTTTGGAAAAAGCCCATGAAGAAAAGGTGGCTTGCTATCTAGAGTTAGAGGATGAAGTGAAGAAATTAACGGGAGCTAATAATATCCACTTCTCTGTACTTGTTATTGGGGCTCATGGCAAGTGGAGTGAGGGGAATGACGAACTTTTAAAAATTTTAGGAATCGAGAGAGGTAAAGATTTTAAAGAAAACATCTGTAGGCTTGTATTATAGTCCACAATTGACATGACGACTACTTTTAGTGACGGGTAAAGATCCCGGAGGCTCCATTCTGCATAACTTACCAAAACTTAATTTTAGCATATTTGTCTCCATATTTTAACTTTGGATTGGGTTTTACAATACCCTTTATCCTTGGTTATTTATTATCTGTTCTTTTATATAATGGTTTTTGATATTGGTTGATAAATACTTATTTTATGGATTGGATCCTATTTTAAACTATTTTTTTTCTCCTTTACTGGATTTGGAGGCAGACTGGCCACTTAAAGTAACCAGGAAAGGGCAGGTAGTCACGCCTGTACATAAATAGCTCTGTGAGGTTACTAGAGTGCTGCGGTATACCAAACTGTGTCCTGATATAGTCCTTGGTAGTATGTTCTGTGACCATCACTCAGGCAAATGCTCTAGGAAATTCAGCTGCTAGACCCTAAGGCTCTAGCACCTGGTGAGACACCAATAGCACTCTGAAAATGGCTTCCTTCTAGGGTCCCCAGCTGACCTGCCTCTGTGTTACCCTGTCCTCACCAATCACCTCCCCCATGCACCCCGTAT
The DNA here is from genome assembly GCA_007922305.1 of Dermatemys mawii. Taxonomy (NCBI): domain Eukaryota; kingdom Metazoa; phylum Chordata; order Testudines; family Dermatemydidae; genus Dermatemys; species Dermatemys mawii. The sequence continues at coordinate 16,928,334 of ML677348.1, forward strand.
CTTTCCTTCTGGATGCCAGTATCCCTTCTGTGCAAGAGGAAAAGACTAACAGATCTAGTGTCCTAGCAGATGGATCACATTGCCCTCTGTTGGCCAATGCCAGCTCAAAAGACTGATCACACAGCAGTGAATATGATTGGAGGTATTCTTACCCAAGAAAATAGCAACATATCCACTGGATGCAGTCTGGACCAATACATAGGCCAACTTTTACTTCTGTTTGGCAGAATCTGGGAATGGGCGACAGGGGAGAATCACTTGATGACTACCTGTTTTGTTCATTCCCTCTGGGGCACCTGGCATTGGCCACTGTTGGGAGACAGAATACTGGGCTAGATGGACCTTTGGTCTGACCCAGTATGGCCATTCTTATGTTTGCACTTCAGAAGTGTGGTATGTTGGCACTGATCCTGACCAGACCCCAGAAATGAAGAGTCGCATGATAAACATGTAAATACATGATAAATAATGAAAATAAAGAGTTAATTAAACATGTCTGGGTTTGATTCTAAGACCTTATCTGTGTTTGGGAGTCAGCTTGTGGTGGCCATCCGACAGCATAGCTGCACTAATCCAACCCCAAGTATTGACAAAGAAAGCCCTAATTTGCACTGGTTAGATTTAGCTCTCTTTATCATAGAATCATAGAATATCAGGGTTGGAAGGGACCTCAGGAGGTCATCTAGTCCAACCCCCTGCTCAAAGCAGGACCAATCAGGATAGAACCAGAACAGATTAGGTTGCATGAAATAGTGCCATTGTTGGCTGAATCAAAGTTAATTCAAAGTATAGATGTGGCCTTAAATGGATAATGTAGATGGGAGGAATGGAATCTTATTTTTTCAAATCATGTTGCTAATTAACAGTGGGGAAGGCAGGCAAACATACTAACAACCCATCTATACAGCTGGATAAGGCCCTGTTATAAAGGGAGATAAAAAGTTCAGAAAAGCCAAACAGGCTGAGTGAAATGCTACAGCAGTGAGAAATGTTGTAGCCTGTTTTCAGTTGGGTGATTTGCTGCCAGAAAATTCCATAGCCTCGGGGCACAATTAACAAAAGCTCTGATGTTTGCCTTGTCCAATCTGTATTTAGGTACAATCGATAAGCCTGTACCCGAAGAGCAACGAGTGAGAGTTGGGACAATAGAGAAGCAAAATGCAAGTCAAATAAGCATGCCTAGATCATGCAGGATTAAAAGTGATGTATAAAACTTCATGTGAATCATAGGACTGGAAGGGACATCAGGAGGTCATCTAGTCCAGTCACCTGCACTCAAGGCAGGACTAAGTATTATCTAGACGATCCCTGACAGGTGTTTGTCCAACCTGCTCTTAAAAATCTCCAGTGATGGAGATTCCATAATCTCCCTAGGCAATCTCCAGTGCTGACAGGAAGTTTTTCCTAATGTCCAACCTAAACCACCCTTTCTGCATTTTAAGGCCATTACTTCTTGTCCTAAACTCAGAGGTTAAGAAGAACAATTTTTCTCCCTCCTCCTTGTAACAGCCTTTTATGTACTTGAAATGCAGTGTGGTGACTACAGCACAGGAGGAACATGTGGCACAGGTAACACTAAACCTCACCATCAGTGTTCAGGGCCTGCTGGAGCCCTCATGAATCACATTCTGGGAGGGAGACTGAATCATAAGGTTAGGCAAAAAACAGTCCAAGACAAGACAGAGGAATAGGTGAGCAGGATATGGCCTATCTGGCTTCCAAGAGAAAGGGTTTTAGTTGGTTTTCTGAAGCACAGAAGGTTTTGATTCCTTAAATAAGATACATCTAAGGCTTCTCTCTAGTTAAAGAGGGGGCTGAATGGTTAAGGTCCCTCACTAGAATTTGGAAGGCCATGGGTTTGATTCTCACTAAATTTCACACTGAGTTTATGTCTACACTGCAATATAGCCCAGGGTTAGTAGACCTTGAGTTAACAGCTATTTGATTTGTTAACCTAGGACTTCAGCATCTATGCTCGTTTACAACCCCAGGTTAGCAATTGTTGAATTCTGGGGCTCTAGCATTCATACTGCATTATGTGGCCCTGAGTCCAACCTCCTGTATCCCAAACTTCCCAAAATGTGAGTGCTGTAGCCCTTTGTTCATGGTGCAGGGTGGGAAAACTTCTGCCCAGAGGACAAAGTCAGCCTGTGCCATACTTTTGGCAGACTCCAGTGTATGAGTCCAGTGGGAGGCTGCATCTACATTGCAAAAACAATAGGACTTGAACCACGGGTCTTGGATTGACTCAGGCCGTGATCTTCCATCCCCATGGGGTCCTGGGACTCTGGGTCCAAGATCTAGGTTAGCTCAATTTGTGCATAGATGGAAGGGGAGTTAAGCTGGTGCCTGAGTTTGAACCCTGGTCTTACATTGCAGTGTAGACATAGCTTGAAAGGCCACATCCAGCCCACCCAGCAAGCTGGGTCCCTGATCCATCAGCTTAGGGCCGTCAAAGGCAATTGGATATAATGCTGCCCACAGCACTTCCTTGGCTTGACTCACTTTAATCATGTCAACTCAATAAGTCATTGGCTCCGGGGAACTGGGACTTTTGAAAGGCACCATGCAGTATTCCTTGACCCCAGACATGTTGTTAGGACATCTAGTCCATTGGTTGGCTGTTCAGGTTCATTGCCTTCTGTAGAGTTAACTCCAAGCAGTGCTGGATCTGGCCCTGGGGTGGAATTTCACCAGTTTATACCAGTACCACAAGGCTCAGAGAGTCTGCTGTACTGCCTTCTCCCCCAACAACTGACCTGATTCAAATTGACCTCAGGGTTGCCTATGGACAGGACAGAGTCTTTACAGCCCCTGGAGAAGTCCGAGGAAGGAGCTGGAACACCGTTTCCCCTCTGCTTCTTGGGGGAAATAAATTGTGATTTTCCTTTACATCCTGTAAAGGATCCTGGAATGCTGCTAACTTCCCCCCTTATGCTGGCTCTCCTCTGCTGGCTGGTATCCTGGTGGAGGCTGGGTAGTAGAACCATGACCCCACCTGTCTCTGCCCATTCCCCACCCACTTTGTTGCAGTGGGGAATATTGGGTGCCCAGCACTTGCTCTTTCCTCCTTTCTCAGACTCAGTCCTGGGGATTCAAATGTAGCTGCCCAGGGGACTAGCAGGGGGTATTACCGAAGTTAATCACAATCTAGACCTATAACTGTTGGTCAGGTATCCCAGTGTTTCCTGCAGTCCAATTTTAAATACATCGGCAATGGGGTTTCTACCACTTCCCTTGAGAAAATATACTACAGACTGATAGAGCTCACCTCAGAACATATTTCCTGATAATCAGCCTAATTTTCCCTTCCTTAATTCCATGGACACATTTCTGAGGCTGCCGTATGAACCCCAATAAATAGAATACAAAGTTTTGCGGCTGCTATCTTTTACTTGTGGATTTTGAAATTGAATATAAAATAAAAATGGAAAAAATAGATCGAGTAATTAAACTGAACGCATTTGCGTTAGAGAGCTCAGCACTGTGTTTTTTCCCTGGGTGCAGTGCATAAAAATACATAAAAGCAGCTGCTGAATGTTTTATATCAGGCCTCCTTTATACACAAACCTTTACTGAGTATAAAAGTAGGAGCTTATGGTGCAAATATTAACAGGCCCGTAACTATTCAGCTGTAAAGTCACTGCTACAAAGCTGCAAAGAGTGGAGCATGAAGATAACTTTGAAATCAGATTGATATGGCCGGGGCATCATGAGTCAATATACACAGCATCTGAAATCAAAGTCAAAGAAGGCTGGAGAAACTGAGGCAAACACTGCAGTGTTTTGGGAAGGAAAGAACTGGCAAGCATAACTTTACCTATGCAGATGAAATGCAGCAGCTGGGAAGATCCGGAGAGGAGAGAAATACAAAGGTGGGAAATTAAGCTGTGTAGTTTTGGCAGACAGCCAAGACCCAGCACTACAGGAAGTCGAATAAAACCAAAATTGAAACCGTATGGCAACTACATCCTCCCCCTCATCAACTCAATGTTTGTGTACTGAACAGATGAAGCAGCTCAGGGAGCCACCAGGAAAGGCGCGAGGGGGCCAGACCAAGCGATTCAAGGGGCTGCTTGTTGTATGTAGGATTTGCTGATGTCCCTTCAGGCAGTGAGCGATACAGCTTTTCCCTTCTGCTGGAAGATTGCTGTCAATGCTGAGTTCAGCTTAGAGGAGTAGGATTCAGAGGTCATAGTGAGCTCTAGAAAGAGAGCAGTCCCCAGGGACATCACCTGCCTGTTTCAAGGCATAAGCTATCCAAGCCACTGGCTGGGGTTCGGAAGAATCTCTCTCTAACATCTGATACTGGAGATTGTCAGAGACAGACTACTGGAATTAGATGGGCCACTGGTGTGATTGGCATTGCAGTTCCTATGTGCCTGATAGATGCACTGCAGGAGAGTGATAGAATTGATGGGAAGGGAACATAATTGAAATGACATTGGCAGTCAGACCAAATGTATTGGTCAGGGGCAGAACTGACCAATACATTTACTTGGGAGCAGGAATAGAGATAAATTGGAGGGAGGGAGGGAAGGAGGGAGGAGACAGAATTGAATTAATTAGATTGAGGGGAGTGAGTGAGGGCTGGAAAAGTTAATGAGAAGTTGCACAGAGTATTAATGGATGGGAGGCGTGGACAGATTTGAACTGGGTGTGGGGTACTAGAAAATGGTTTCAGGGGAGAACCAGAGACTAGATATTGCCTGGATCAGTTTACACCTACCAAATAGCGTCATGACCATCCTGCAAAAGTTCTCCTTCCAGATGCATGCCCACAAGCTGAGATGATGCAGGTTGATCATATAACTACTCAGTTTATTTTTCAGGAACAGGGTTTGTCAGTACTTCTAGCTAAGGGCACTTAAAATAAATGTATTTGCCAAGTGGTGTTGACTCCCTCTTTATTATGGGAAGTGTTTTTGTTTAAATGGGAAACCATATAAATAGCATCTCACTTCTCTGCAGCACAAGCAACTTCGGCAGCTGGGATGTGTCACAAGCTGAGGTGGGAATTTTTTGTAAGGGCCCCTTTTTAAATTATTGGCTGTACAGCGCTGCTTTAACGTCTATGATTTCAAATGGAGAGAAGAGAAAATTAAAAGAATAAAACAAGTGCATTAATTTTCCAGAGAATATAATATATTTAATGGTTGTGTTTGTGGAGGATTGCCAGAACCAGCCACACCTGCCATAGCAAATGCACTGAGGCAGTCAGTGGGTGTCAGACACCATCTGAAAGGCAATTTCCAAACTCAGACAAACTGTCTAGAATAAAAAGTTTTCAATACTTTGGCTGAGCATGCGCTTAGTAAAAGTTGGTGGATACAACTAATAGGAAGCTCTGCCTTACAGAAAGGCAATGTGGCCTAACTGCTACAGCCCTAGACTCGGGCTTAGGAGACTTAAGTTCTATTCCTACCCTGTCACACAGGCCTGTGGGGTAAACATGGCTGAATCATTTCACTGTTGTGTGCCTCAGTTTCCCACTCTATGAAATGATCATGAGCTCTTCTGTAAACCACTTTGAGGTTAACTGCTGAGCTAGGTATCATAGGACAAAGGGTCTCAACCTTTTTGTGCAATTCTGCCTTTCTAGAAAACTCAGGTCTCTATTTAATCTAGCTAAGGTATTTATAGAGCACTAAATGCAGGAGTTGCTAGGTACTGATATGGGCTGTATCAGCATGTGCCTGCAGAGTCCTAGTTTACTTTGCATGCTCTGACCTGCAATGAAGGCAGGACTGGACTTCGGAAAGACCCAAGTCTATTGCCAGTCAGAGTATGCACAATAGAGGGAGAGACAGGTAGCAGTAATACACTAGATAGAAAGGTGCAACATAAGAAAGGGAGGAAGGGAAACCTAGAGTACTGATTACAAAAGACTGAAGGACGAGTACTAGTACACATTACCAGGCTGAGAGCCACTGTTCTAAGATACCTGGGTTTTGTTTGTTTTACATCTTTATTTTAATTAATCAAGACTTACATGATGTCAGTGCTCAGTGTGGCACCTGCTTGTTGCCCTTTCAGAAACTCTTTCCAGATCCCACACTGATGATACAGTCACAATGTTGACTACTAAGAAGTTAAGTATCAGAGGGGTAGCCGTGTTAGTCTGTATCCACCAAAACAACGAGGAGTCCGGTGACTCCTTAAAGACTAACAAAATAAATAAAATAAACGTTAGTCTTTAAGATGCAACCAGACTTCTCATTACTAAGAAGTTGAGACCAAGGCAGTATTTTGTCACTAATATGAATAACATGGAAAGCCATGAAATAATTCAATTCTCTTGCTGTCTCCCTGAGATTGCCTCTGCATGCCAAGTGCTCTCCAATGTGTCCCTTCAAAAAGCTTTGCTATTTTGAATGCTGTTTCTCCAGAGGCAGCTGATCCATCATAAAGCCAGTCTAGCAAAGCAGTAGACTGTCCTAGCATTATAGAGCTTACAGAGGGGAAGGGGAGGCAAGGTCTGAATGAAGATCAACTGAGAGTTGAAAATTCTTTGACTTTTTCTCATTAGACGTGGAAGGCAAGAGGGAACCCACGCTGTGCCTGTAATCCAAAGCCCACTAAAGAAGGCTGAAGTTCTGTCAGGTCCCAGAAAAGAATCCCTCTAGACACTGTGGAATAATAATGCAGCAATGTTTGTCATCCTAAAGATGGTTCAGTTATTGCATGCAAAATTCATGGGCTTCTGCCGGATTCTTGGCAGTTATAATCCTGGAAAAGTCAACAGCTAAATCCCTAAAATTCATGAGCACGAAGAGAAAAACAATTTGTTTAACAGATGCTCATCAATTCTCTGATTTCATTACATTAATTTTTCCCTGTAACCGTGTGATAATAAGAAGCCAACAGGATTGCTAAGCAATACAGTGGAACACTGACAACGTGAGAAAGTCATTAATGATATTCTTCAGGTATCGGAGGTGACATTGTTTTCCCACAAAAAGGATTTCAGATCACAGGTTCCATTACTCAAGAGACAGTAAAATGGTATAAACAGGAGTTTCGTGCATTCCAGACATTAGAAGGATCTTCGTGGCAGTAGGCATCATTCCTTGATTTTGGGGGAGAAGAGGGTGTACAATGAAGTCTCTCTGTAGGCATTCAGCATGACACATCTGTTTCACTTTCATTTTATTTAAAAGACATGAAGAAACATACATGGCCAGATTCTGCCTTCAATCCATCCTAGGAACTTCAGGCATGACATCAGTGGGCAAAGGGTATGGCTTTGTAACAGGGTAGTCGCCCACTCCAGCCTGGAAGGGGTTAAAACAGCCCTGGAGAGGGCTGTGGCTGGAGGAAAGCAGTGAGCAAAGGCTGATTGGGAAGATGGTCACAACTGGGGCCAGGCCCAATCAGGCCACAGCTGGCCCTTATAAAAGGGCTGTGAACCAGGCACTCAAACACTCTCTCTCCAGGTTGGGAGGGAGCAAAGCCTGGCTGCCCGTGGCCCAGGACAGGGCACATGAGGTGGAATGGTGCTGGGGGGAATAGGCAAGGGATCTGGGGAGCTCCAGCCTAGCAACTCCCGAGGCTGCAGGCATGAAGGGAGGCCTAAGGAGGATACTGGAGCTAGGCAAAGGCAGCAGGTCCAAAACCACCCTTACCTATGATGACTGTCTCTTACACTGCAGTCTGCCCCAGGGTGTGGGGGTTTGATGATGACTGGTAGTAGCCCTAGAGTGAGGCAAGATGGGGATTAGAGGGGTTCCCAGGGAGGGGAGACCCAAAGGCAGAGTGTGGAGGTATTGCCAGGGGGAAGCACCCCAGGAAAAAGGGCACTGGGGTCCAGAAGGGACATGGGGCCAGCGGAAAGCAAGACAGTGGCCTGCAGAAGGCGCTCCAAGCTGGAAAGAGCTGATTCCCAGATGACCAGCAGGAGGCGCCGCAGGGGTGACTCATCGCACTGCTCCAGGCTCATATCATTAACCTGACCTGAGCTTTACTCCTGAGAAATGCTGGAATTTCACTTCTCATTAATGAGCTGTTACTTTCTCATTCACGTTGGCAGGCACTTGGATTACAGCCAACAAATTGATCTCTACAGTCAGAGCCTCTCCTGAGTGGTGGCTTCTCTAAGCCTTAATCTAAACATTGTCTTTATGTGTAAACCAGTGCTTTTTGAGTGTATCCTGCAGATTGACTCTGGTTTGAATACAGTAGTTCCAAAACTTTTTGGACAACTGTAGCAGACTAAAAAGTTGACAGCAGTAACCAGCACCTACTGCCTCCCCAGCACAGATAATGGCAGAGCAAGCTTCCTGAACCTCTTACCCATGTTCCTCAACTCATCTCTATGGGTGTAAGTGTAGCTCAGTCTCAAGGCCCATTCCCTTTTTGACTCATCTGCTGAGATGATCAAAGGTGCCCGATTATTTCTTTGTAATGTGGACATTTGTCCACAAGGATCATGACTGGCTCATTTTGTGTAGGCCACTGAACAACTAACAGATTGCAATAACTTTCAGTCACTGCTGAGTTGGTGTCATGGAAGAGTAAGTCTCACTATGTTATTACCATTCCTGAGGGTATCCAATGGCCCCCAGGTTCCTACATGAGCAACCAACAGCAATGGGCAGAAAGGACTCACGTGAAATGTCCCTTCCAAAAGACAACAGGTGAAATCCTGACCCCACTGAAGTCAATGGCAAAACTCTCATTGACTTCAATGGGGCCAGGCTTTCACCCAGTTCCTCCAGCAATTCTGCACCTGCCTAAACCATCACTGCAAAGTCAGCACCGGGTGTTAGTTGTTATGTTGCCTTCAGTCTTCAAACTTGAACCCACAGCCTGCTGTCCCAGAAACAAAACTGTGCTGTTGATTGATGTATTAGCACTGTACTCTTGAGCAACATGTTCAAAGACCCACAGTGCTCTGTGTAAACAGTGCATTGCTAATGGCAAAGATCAATTATTCACATGGCGTAACATAGCACAAGGTAGGATTAAAACATTAAAAACTATGTAGCTGTATCATGGGAAGCTGAATGGTTTTGTTTTAGGAATGTAAAAGTAGTGCTCATTTGAAAAGCACAGTACCAGTTAGCTCATCACTAGGGTGACTAGGTAAGTATGAAAAATCGGGTCAGGGGTTGGGGATAATAGGAGCCCATATAAGAAAAAGACCCCAAAATCGGGACATCTGGTCACCCTACTCATCACTGTTTAAATCGCCTGTCTGCATTGCCCCAGCTCTGGTGCTTCCCACCAATGAAGGTCAGTGGATTTCTCAGCCATGAGGGCCACATTCATGAAGTGGATCTTCACCCACAAAAGTTTATGCTCCAAAATATCTGTTAGTCTATAAGGTGCTACAAGACTCTTTGTTGATTCATCTTACTGTAGTTCACAAAGGCAAGGGCCTGTTGACTGGATGCAGTGTCCACTGCATCCTTTATGGAAAGTATTTGTATTGAAACAATCCAGCCCTGAAATTAGGCCCTTTTCCGTTCCCATGTAAGAGGACAGAGTATTTATTTCAGTGGATAAAGTTCATTCTGACAGGAATAGCACTGTTTGCAGTGCAGTTAGGATCAAAAAGAGCTTAGTAACCAGTTATTTAGGGACTCAGTCCTGCTTCCATTAGGTGAATTGAAGCAGGTGTGTTAGGGAGAATTTGAATTCCAAGGGTGAATTTTATTATTTAACGGTGAAAACAGCTTTCCTTCAAAAAATGAGTTAATTTTTCTAAATAACTCATTCCTCAACCAAACCCCAATAATTTTCCAACAATTTCAGTTATCATATTTTCTCTCTGATCTTTCCAACCTCTGCCACTGTGACTTGCTTAATGGTTGTAAGTTGTGCACAGCTATCTTACTGGCTAGAGGCAGAACAAAAACAAGTTACTGAACATTTCTGCCTCAATGATCTGATGCTATTAGCTAAGATTCCACCAGAATTCCCCTGGAGAGACTAATTTGCCAGAGAACAGCCCTGTAATGTACAGTAGCAGATGCTGACAATACCAGAGGCATAACCTCTTATAGACTGAGGTGCCATGACACCATTCTCCAGTACACCGAGAAGAATTCCTTAGTGAGAGAGAGAGAATGAAGTGCAATTCTAGGCAATGGCACATGGAGCTGATTGTTTAATAGTCACTTGGCATAGCTCTAAAAAGTCAGTGCATGTTTTTTAAAAATGTCACTGCACATCTGTGTATCACAGCATTAGTTTTATACACACGCTCAGATATTGTCCCATTCACTGGAAACCCTGCTGGTAAATTACAACGTACAAGGCATGGAAACAGACAGTTCATCGTAAGTAGCACTATATTAATGTCTTTGAATAGGCTACAAGGTAATTTGATGCAGCAACCACAACAGCAATGACGGGAGTTGATTTTATAGCTATTATTAACCACTGGACTTATAGCAAGATAGTGCTGGAACCTTTCTCGTGTGATAAAGAGGAATAATAACCTGAGGGGAAAAGCTCTAACTGGTTAGTGAGCAATCAGCTTAAAACTGTGCCTAAGCATGAGATGATCTGAAATACTTTACAGTGGCGCTAACAGCCAGAGAGGCAGTGAGCATGGTGGGAAATATCCTACTCACATTGAGATAATGGTCTATGAAAAGAGATAGAAAAGGGAAGTCTCTGGCATATCTGTAAGAAATGCAAATTTGTGATTCAACAAATAGGGCACTGGATGTCACAAGTTCTTTGCAAAAATACAGCTGATTTTTAGAAAGAGGAAAGCAAATATTCTAAACTGCACTGTTGTGGTAATACTCCCGCTTGCACCATGGTTGGATATTAATCCCAGAGTCATAGAGGACAAATAACACGTTGACAGCTACTTGAAAACAGACAAGCCTGTAATGTCTTATGTTCAAAATTCTTTGTCTGGTCACTTATCTCCTGGCAATTGCAAATATTTTACCCTTTCAACTATGCCGTCCTAATTATACCTTGCTTTTCAACTCAGATTTCCTTTTCATATCTCCTTACCCACTGAGATTATTTTACATAGCTAACAAAGATCCTTAAACCCTCACTTCATTCCTGTGTGGCAAATATTATCATTATTTATTCTTTTGTATTGTAGTAGCACCTAGGAGCCCCAGTTGTGGACCATGATCCCATTGTACAGACACAGAATAAAAAGATTGTTTATTGTTAGATCCATTTTCCAGAAGACTAATCTGGGGCACAGAGAATTCAAATGACTTACATGGTAAGTTAGGGACAGAGCTAGGGAATAGAATCTAGAAGTCCTGATGCCTAGTTCTTCCTCTCAGCCACTAAACTACAGTGTCATTCCCCCAAATCCCCCATTACGCTAGCATACACACTGCACCTCCAGCACTGCTATTAATTTCTGATCTTTTTTAAGAGAAACAAACACAAAACAAAAAAAACCCACCCCAAATCCCACCATATTTTCCCTGTCCCAGTGACTCTCATTTAGAAATGAAGCCTTCCATCACACTGCACATTCTACTTTATCTTTTGTACAATTGTTTGTTATTTTAATTAATGTGTGTTTCACTTTTTCCCTCTGGAATGAGCAAGATAAGGATTTGTTATTGACTCACAAACTGGTCTGCACTGCAAAAAGTGTACTCTGTTACCAAACTCCACCTGCTTGTACTATTGTAAAATGAATACAAAATATTTTAAAGTGGTTTATAACAATACATTCTTAATCTACATTAGTAGTGATAATGTGATCCCCAAATTAATACCTGTTTGTAATATTATGTCATGTCTTTTGACTTTGTGGCATCTTTTAATGTTCATTTTCAGACAATGTATTTTTTACAGAGTATATGGATGGATATATAAACCAAAAGAGAGATTTTGAGATATTTTATAGATGTATGTATATCTAATATATTTTTCCTATAGAAATGAAACATGTATTAACCATGGTACAGCACAATGTAGGATATGAGATATTTATAGCATTCTTTTGTTGAATTAAGGCCTGATCCAACTCAGTTTAGGTCATTGGGAGTTCTGCCATTTGCTCCAATGGAAACTGGATGAGGTGCTTAAGATCTTATCCAAAGCACACTGAAGGCAATAGGAGTCTTAATGCACAACATAGTACTTATGACATGTGAACATGTCACTTGCCATTTACGAGCTACTGTACTTGCAATGGGCCCATCACATCTGAGTGGTTACATCTGGGATTCCTGATTGAGATTTTGTAACCAGAGTAAAAGTCTGGGACTGAAGGGGATTGGAAGGACATTAAAATAGATTAGCCTACAATTCTGAGAGACTGTTGGCCATACACTTCAGACAATTTGTTTTTAAGCAAGAGCCATCCTGTATTGCTAAGTGTATTTCTTTAATGATTGGCTGGACCAAATTCTTCCCTGGCATGGATCCATCTACCCAGGACAATGAGCTGTTGTTTCACAACATTCTTAAGCATAATTAAACACTCAGATGGCTACACCATGTTACTAAAATGGTTTTGTTGGCCAGTGTGGATAGGGTCAAACTGAGCTCCATTACCTGTGAAGCCTTAAGATCAGATTTTTAAAGGTATTGAGGCACCAAAGGATACAGATGGTGAGATTTTCAAAAATGCCTAAGCCCCAGATCCTCAAAGGTATTTAGGGATCTAACATCCATTGATTTCAATGGATCTAGGCCTAAAATACTCATGTAGATGGCACATCTTTTAACTCCTAATTGGCTTCCTGCGTCCCACACTAGAATGATCATTTCCCTTGTTATTTCTTGCTTTAAAATATGCAGTGTTGATGTAGCCATGTCGGTCCCAGGATATTAGAGAGATAAGGTAGGTGAGATAATATATCTTATGGGACCAACCTTGTTGATGAGAGAGAAGCTTTTGAGCTACACAGAACTCTCCTTCAGGTTCTGGGAAAGGTACTGAGAGTGGCACTTTTCCCAGAACCCCAAGAGGAAAGCTGTGCCTCTCTCGCCTGCAAAAGCTGGTCCAATAAAAGATATTACCTCACCCATCTTGTGGCTTTAAAGTGTTAGATTGGATGTGTAAACTTGATGCTGGGGGTGTTCGTGACAGAGCTATATCCTCACTAGGTATCCCCAGTACCATGAAATGTCCTGAAAAGTTTTCTCTGAAAAAGGGTCTGATCCTGCAGCCTTTACACTTCTAAAACTCCCTATTGATTTTAATGAGCGTGGGACTGGGCCCCTGTATTTGGGGTTAATGTACTAACCATCCCACCTACTCAAGTAGTTGTATCTTTAATTGTCTCCAACTCTTCTTTGTTCTCCCTGATCCATCATCATTTGAATAATAAAATAATAATAATGAAAATGCATACCACCTACTAGAAATCATATCTTTTATATCCTCTCTGCTGAAAGGTAGCATTAAAATGTCATGGGCTTTTTGCACTTATATCTAATTTCACCATTGTGACTCTCAGAGGTTAAGTATGTGCGGGAGAGTTAACAATTATGTTGACACATAGATTGTCTGTCTGACATTCAATTTGATATTTACAATGGAGCATTTTCAGTTCTAGATGGATATGTAAATTGTAGTGGCAAGTGACTTCTGTGTAGTACCTAGAGAGGGAAAAAAGAAACAGTTGAGGATTAAGAATTGAAAGAACTCTTTATCTTTCTTTGATAGTCCAAGATTTTTAAAAAAATTTCTATGGATCTATGTCTTGGGGGGGGCCGGGTTTCGGAAGTAGCCTACATAATGTTTATTCAAATTTAACAAATACATACAAACAACGTAATAGCTACGTTTTAGTCAATAGTAGGTCCCTGAATAATTAGCATGCCAGAATGGAGACTGGAGACTTACAGCAGATGACAATTATTGTGAAACTATAACAATTACAGGTAGCTAATTGTGACAGTTACCTTAGAAGTGCAGGATTTGTTCCAGACAGCATAGTGCTTTGTCCAGTCCCGCTTTAAATGTCTACGGGATGGAGCTTCCACTGCTTCCCTCAGGAGACAATTCTCGAAGTCTAACAAAGGCTTAAGTGATCTTTTCCTCATCCATATAGCCCCAGAGTCATGTTCTTTCTCTCTGTTTGTTAGGATTTTGCAAGTATAACAGGCTCACTTCATGAAGCAGCTAGTGAATTGACCCCTGGATTGTGGTTTCCCAGGGAGAAAAATGAATCTGCACCTGAAGGCTGGAGTTTACTGAACTTGATTCTCCAAGGAAAACCCTCATGGTTGAGCCTTCCCTAAACCATCAAGTCTCTGTCTTATCAGCCCAACAAACTCTGTGATTCCTCCTTCTTACCTTTGATAAAGTTCATTGAGAGGCGAGGTGCTAGGATCTTCTGGATGGGAGATAGATAGCAAGGAACATGGAGAAAAAAGCGGTTCTCGGACAAGCACTGAGAGTGGGATTCACAAAGATATGTAGGTGCCTTACTCCTATTGATTTCAATGTGAGTTAGGTGCCTAAATACCTTTGTAAATCCCACCCTGCGTTCTTAGTCAAGTGGGTTAAAACTTTTTGTGAGAAACGATCCCTTTATTTGACCATCACTAGTTCTCAGATGGATGAGCAATTACGTCTCAGGTTTGTCAAACTTTTGCTGACCTGGGTTGAGGGTCACCAAAACCATAATGAGTTAAGCTATACATATTTAGCTCCTTTATTGATTTTGGTACTCATAGAATTCAAGGCCAGATGGGACCACCAGGTCATCTAGTCTGACTCCTATACCTCACAAGCCACCAGCGCCACCCAGCATCCACAGGCTAAACCCAACCACTGAAATTAGACCAAAGTATTACAGCTTTTGTTTTATCTTGTTGGTGTTCTTCTATTACGGAGGTGCCCTGAACCATAAACAATGTTGTGGTCTCAGGACTCAATGTGGCACATAATCAAAATGGACTTTCCTAAAACATATGTTTCGTATGTTCATTCTTCTGTAATAAAACTTTCAGAACACAAAAATAGGGGTTGATCCTTCAATCCTGACTCAAATCAATGGAAATTTTGCTTGAGTAGTGGCTGCAAGATTGAGCCCATAACAGCGACCCAACCCCGTTCCCCATACCTAAATAGGAAACTCACCAGGATAAATATTGTAACCATGTACACAAATGCCTGTTAAGTATGTTTTCCATAAATATCTAGTTTACATTTTAAACTGTTAAATTCAAAGCAAAGTTTGTTACACTGAGTTCTCAGACTACGAACTCAGATGAGCTGGTTAGCAGGACCTCAGTTTGTAACTATGTGATAGGAATGCAGGCACCTCACTCCCACTTGCCCTTAGCATGAGGAAACCTTGTCCGTGCTTGCTGTGGGTCAGCGCTCCAACCCCACAACCCTCTGTCAACACAAGAAATGCCTTCCAGGCCTCTGCAAGCCCTGCTCTCTCTTTACATATTAATGACAGATACACTCCAATTCTGCAGTCCTCCAAGTATCTCCCTGAAGAAAGCAAGCATCAGTTTATTTAACAAAAAACAGAAATTCAAATCATGGCAAGTAGAAATATTGGAATCAAAGGGTTGCATATAAAATAAAATCATAACATGCATACTAAACTTACCTGCCAAAATCACCCACAATCCTTCCAGAGTATTATACCCAGGCTTGGCTGTGATCTTCCATTCACAAGACAAGTCCCACTGTCTTCTTGCCTCTTCAATGGAAAGATCCAGAGTTTGTCTGTGCCCCTACAGTTATAGTCCAAAAATCCATTGTATTCTCTTGCAAACATGATAATCCCTGCTACTTGTATTTTCCTGTCCCAGAATCTCCTCTGGAGAATCACACTGTCTGGAATGGTTCACAACCATGAGTGCCAACCTGTCAAGAGAGAGGACAGAGACTCCAAACTGGTTGTGTCACCAGATGTCACTGACCCAGAAACAAATGTGAACTCCTGAAGCACTGAAACAGACTTACCATAGATTCACAGACAGTCCTCTTGTGCATTCCAGTCTATCTTGCCCCGGGAAAGCTGGATTTAGTGATAGTTGGTTGCTATACACCAAAGATCATAAAATATTCAGGTTGCTCCCAGTCCCAAGAGACTAGTCACTTACCTCAAGTCAACTTGCACCTTGGATCTCTCATCAAAAACAATGCTTATAGCCAATCCTGTAATAAACTATCTAAAGATAAAGTATTAACTGGGAAAAATAAATGCTAGAGTTATTGTGTGGTTAAAGCAGGCAAGCACGTATATACAACTGAGTTAGTCTATGGTTTAAAAAATGGCAGAGTTGCAGTAGTTTGTCAGCTCTGAATGTCTTTTAAGGCTACACCAGGTTGACCCTAGGGATTTCTGCCTCTGTTTCATAGCTCCGGCCCTGTGAGAGTCCAGAAATCAAGCTGATGGGATGAGCCCTTTTACACACAGCCTCTTCATGGATGTGAAGAGGAAATTAACAAAGTCTTTGTATTGTGATGTCCCACAATGGGCCATTAGTTTTGTTAGTCTTCTTGACAGTTAGGTAACGATCCCTCCTGACTAGGTTCATAGTTTCAGAGCAAACATTTTTTACAGTCATAAAGCAAAAACTTACATATTGCCTTATAGCATGTGATAAAGATGTTGTAAGAGAGATTAATGCATGCAGCAATTTACAAGCATTTCATAAAGTCTAAACACTAAACACACAGTTATAAATCCAATACCATTGTAACCTTATTAACACACAGGTGAACCAGACTGGTTTCCAGCAATGAATTTGTCAGTGCTTGGCTGATACCTAAAACTTTGGCCAGAGTAATCAGCTGGTCTTGATTAGCATTTTGCTCAGACTGTAAATAGGCCTTCATTGTAAAGTCTACAATACTCAATTTACATGGAGACAGACCCATAGATAAACATCTTCTGCCTGAAAGAAACTGGTTTATCATCTTCTGGTGATGGGCCCAATCCACAGACTGTAAGAATGTAATTTTCAGTATACATACATAACTCCTTACATATTATCTGTACATAAATTTCACAATTATTATGATGATCCATGTGGCACAGGCTACCAGTAGAGACCTTATATAACATGCTTTGGTGAACTAGTATGTAGATACCAGATGCAATGGGTCCTCATAACCCTATGTTGCTCTCTTCCTGTCAGCATCAAGAAGTCCCTTGGTCACAAAGAGCATTTATATTATAATACATAATGGATGTCAAAACCAAAACATATGAATTCAGGCAAACCTAATTAAACTGGAATTGGTTTATTATGTCTCTGCAGCTGAAAGTTATATTCTAACCAGTGACAGAGCAGGTTCCGCATGCATCATTGACTAGATTATTCAAAAGTGCTGTTTTATTCAACTCCAAATAAAACAACAATTGCAAGCTAATTCGGATGAACTCAGTCATAACCACAATTAGATTGCATAATTCCAAAAGGCAAATTCTGATCCTGGAATACTTTTAAATTTTCAACTTGCCCTGGTAGGTCACACCAAGCCAGAGAATGATCTAACAAATGTCAGCAGTCCCTATGATGTAAACCACAAGGAGTCCAAGAGAATGAGGATGTGCGAGGTTCCTTTAATTTAGAAGATGAGTACTCACATTTTCATAATCAAGTCTCTGGAACTTTGTAAACAACTCTGCTGTTTAAGAGGAAGCCCCACAACATTGTTTTGGTGGTGGTGTGATGTGCAGAGACAGCAAGTTCTAGTGAGCGCTTTGCTAAAGGTCATGTGGAGCAAAGGAACTGAAGAGCCACCACCACATAGGGAGATGTGACTATTTACCTTAATGTTAAAAAAGGCTGTACTCAACCCTTCTATAAGGCATATTCAGCCTTAGTGTGAATGGATGGAACTCCACTGAAGTCCATAGTGTTTCACATGTACTCTAGGTCTGCATGTGGCGCTACGTTGTAATGAGAATGTAATGCTCTGAAAACCCTAAAACAAAAATATGAAGGGCCATAGAACTGTGTGCACAGCTCTCATTGATACCAATGGAAGAGACTCTAGGCCACTATATGGCGCTAAGTCTCCACAATATAGCAGATGTGGTTCTTAATGGAAACTTGAGGTTGAACTTGATATGGCTATTATGGGCTAATCTGGAAAGTACAGGGCACAATATTCTTCTCTGCACATGGTACTGTAAAGTGAATAAACACTACTCATCCTAGAGTAAAACCCAGTACAAATCAGTTTAGGAAGATCAGAATTAATCATTCAAAACTGACATAACTATTCCCACAGCAACTCTGAAACTCTGCCCAATTTATTTGGCCAGCCCCACTGTGCAATTTTCTGAAGTTATTAAGCCACAAAGTGGCTTCTAGAACAAACATCATAACTGTGGCATACATAATTATATATAAAAACCAACTGGAAATATATGAACAGAAAAATACATTTTGAAATGGAATCTCAATTCATTTTATGATTAATAAACATGCATGTTCATCAGTTGGGAAATGCTGAATTATGTTCTATGATCACGCTGCTTTCTTGAAATAAATGAGATTTTTTTGGCTTGTCTTGTCTATTGTAGATTGGGAAAGGACTGTTTTTTACTATGTGTTTGTTCAGTAACTAGCACAGATGGGACCCAAATCTCAGACTGGCCTCTAGGCCAGGGGTTCTCAAACTGGGAGTCAGGATCCCACAAGGGGTCATGAGGTTATTAAATGGGGGGTCGTAAGCTGTCAGCCTCTACCCGAAGCCCCCTTTGCCTCCAGCATTTAGAATGGTGTTACATATATAAAAAGTGTTTTTAATTCATAAGAGGGTCACATTCAGAGGCTTGCTATGTGAAAGGGGTCACTGATGCAAAAGTTTGAGAACTATTGCTCTAGGCACTATTGCAATATGAATGATTATAGTTTAGAAAGCAACCATATGTTTCTAAACAGAGTATTAAAATTATAGGGTCTCTTCTACACTTGGGGTAAAATTCCAGCCCAGTGATGTTAATGGCAAAACATCCATTGACTTCAGTGGAGCTAGGATTTCCACCCTGATGTCTGCATAACTCCCATTAGCCCAGCATGGTGTTAGAGGGACACGGCTGTTGAAAGCTCTTGGTTAAATTCTGCTCACGTACTCTAATATACAGCTGAAGTAACTCGACTGATGTCAGTGGAGTCAAACCAGAGTAAATCTGGAATAAATGAAGGCAGAATTTCACTCTGTCTTTCAAATTGACATGCAAACCCAAGATCCTATCCCACTGGTGATCATTACAGATCCCATAACATTTTTCTTATCAGCAAGGCATTAGCTCCGGTATCCTGGCCAAAATCCAGCTTGAGTAATCATTTGTAATAAATAAAATAATGTTTTGCATGTACACATCCTGGGTATTACTCTCCCCATGTCATAGATAGGGCAACTGAGGCACAGAGAGGATAAATGACAGGCCCACAGTCACTATGAAAGTCAGTGGAAAAATCAGGTATTAGAACCCAGGTGTTCCGACACTCAGTCTTTCAATTTATTCACATGACCATGACCTTCCAAAACTGCATTCTGCCTACCTGAGACGGGCAACTTCATTTTTGGTTGGATCAACTATCCTTCATTTCCTGTCCTGAAATGTATAGGGCAGCCATGTCTGTCAATTGTTGCTATATTTCAGCCCAAAGACCAATGAAGTCATTTATATATCAGTCTGCTAGGTTAATGATCCTTTTGAAGATAAGCTGTTCTATAACTGTGGAAGGTTCTTATGGGAGTTAAATTGTGTGTACGTTAGGGGCAGAATGTACCCAAGAGGAGTATGAAGGGTGTGATTATTTGCAAGACATTTTTATGGAGACCTAAGATATGAACTGATTCATCCACTGACACTATAAAGCATCTCTAGTATTGATCAGAGAAAAATTTATTTACAGAGATTTTCAAATACAAACATAATAGCACATTTATATATTTTTTTACAAAAATGAATATTGAAATAATAAACATGGTACAGCACAATACAACAACAATGAACTAAACATAACAATGACAAAATCTATATCTGGAAGACATTTCCCATTAGTCTTATGTAACCAACAATATCCTACAGTACCATGAGTGGAATTCTCCCTGGACTGAAAGATGTCCATTTACTGCCCTTCATAATAATACTATAGGCAAAGCCCCTATATATGCTGAGTAAAATGTTGCATTTTTGTAATAATGCTGAAAACACAGAAGCTAAATAAAAATTCTATAGGGCCGAATAAGCAATGAATAAATGTTTTGAGAAAAAGAATAGAGAGAATATACAAAATACTGTTAAAGTGGCTTATTGGTCGATTTATTGGGTTTCATGTGTAGTTTAAAAAGTGGTATAACATTGAATTTTAAACCATCAAATGAATAAAAAAATGCACCAATAAGTTTGCATTTTATCCGTTCTGTGCCATGGTCTATATGTGTGTATTTGTGTGAGTGTGCATGCACACTTTCAGGAGTTTTGTGCTGAAGGGAAACTTTGGAAGATTATACCCTACCCAAAATATTATTTTCACCTGTCTTTCAATTCATTGGTACCCTCAGACTTTCACAATTTACCAAAGGGGAGCATTCCTTGCTCGTAAAATTGTATTCTTCCAGAACAGTCCAGAAATATACTCTGTCGAGCAAGAACTGTCAAGGCCTTCCAAGATTCGCAGCGTTTGGTCCAGCTTTCCAGACTCCCCACCCTCCCCGCAATTCACAGTGTCACCTCACGTCTTTGACCACGTCCATTCGCATTTCATACTGACTGTTCTGCAGTTAGGAGCTAAAGCACTTTTTTCAGAAGAAGTAGTCTGCAAGTCACTTCGGCCTCTAGAAGCTCATTCATTCTCTAAACTGGACTCTCCGGCCGCCAGCCTCAGTAAGGATATTGTTTCTGTTTCTTTCCAGAGAAGCAGGCCAACCAAGTGCAGATTAACATAGCGGCAGCTGCTCCTCCTCCGGTGCAGTAGTAAGCCCAGCCAATTTCACAAGTACCTAAGATGAACAAACAAACCGAGGAAACAATGTTTTATTCAAGAAGAGAGGTTTGCATTCACATAACTTTATAAGCTCTTTCCTTTTGGAGGGAAATGAAAGCAGAAGTAACCAAATACAGCATTTGGTCCTGTGTATTTTATCCCCTGTATGAGCTTATTGGTTTCATTCTCCTTGTAAGCAACTTGTATTTATACACCTCCATCCAAAGCCTTGGTATTATGGTAGAAGGCAGCTAGATATTGGTGCTATCTAATCTATCTAGGTGCTCATGAATTTGGTGTCTGAGCACACAGGAACTTTCTTACTTTTGCTTTTTTTTGGTATTCAATGTAATGCCAATGCGAGGTACTGGAAAGCTGTAAATATCTCAGGGCAGTGATGGCATCATCTTATATATTTATGTACTGCTTAACCCACGGGGGCCTTGTCTTGACTGGTGCGTCTCAGCACTATTGTAATAAGTGAAATTCTGAACATGCCCATCTGAAAAAGATACAAGTCATTAAATGATACAGATCTATAGAATCCTGTCCATAGTATGGTTAATTATAATTGGCATAAGCACTTCAGGATCTCATAGCTATTTACAATATGGATTTATTACACAGTGTTTATAAGGACAGAAAGTCTGTGTTGGAATGTGGACTTGAGCCAAATACATAAAAGGACCCTAGAGAACCTAGCTACACAGCACCAAATCCAGCAGGGAATCTGGGCTATTGCCAAGGGAATATAAAATTCTGCAACTCTCTTCCCCCGGCGCCCCCCCCCCCCCCATTTCCTCCGAGTAGTTGTGAATGGATGTGGTGAGCCAAATTCCTCCTCGGTATGACTTCTAGCTTGTGATAAAAGGAGTTGGTTCACAGGGCCCTAGACCCTGTTACTAGCTCAGTGCAGTCAGTAAACCAAAAAGATTAGATCGGTCTATGCTGGAGTAAGTGTGAAATTCATGGGTTTAGCCTGGTAACTTCAATTCACTTTCACATGAGGCAGACAACATCACACCTGAAGCAAAACTGGTGAATCTATGAAGATGACAAAACCCCTCCCCTTTCTCTAGTATAGTTATACAAGTCTAACATAATAAAAAGTAGGGCTTGTGGGCCTTTCTTTAAAAGAATGCTTCTAAAACAACAACATTTATAAAACTCTCAAATTTCACACTGAAGAAATGCCCCAGTCTACTGCATCATTTCCCCAAAGACGGAAATTCAACAAGTTTTGGATAGTTCCACTAAAATAGAGAGGACATTGCCTTAAACTGCATAAAACAAGCAGCTGTGAATGACTGGGCCTTTATTACCTTTTTGCATAATGAAAGAGCAGGAGTGTTTTAGGATGCTGGTGCAGAGAGACTTTAAATTAAAAAGTAAAAAGCACCAGAGCGGATTTCTTTGGATTTCAGAGGAGTTCCAAAAACAATTAAGAGACTGCTCTTTATTGGCAGTGCTCCTTCTAGAGTTCTGTCCACCTATATTTAATTCACCCAAACAGGGAATATTCACTTAGAGGATTTGGTTTGCCTACAACCCTTTCAAGAAATGAAAGAAGCAAAACTATTTAAATTTGTTCCCCTTTGCTGTCTATAATGGCTTGTCAGACAAGCCTCCGAGCTTACTTGGTTGGCAAATAGCTGTTTTCAATGCAGGGGAAAACTACACTAGACAGTTAAAGTAGAGGCATTGAAAATAGGTTAGCAGTGGAGCAGATAGCCCCACCGCCTGCCAACTCCAGAGAGAGAGAGAGGCTGTGGGGCTGGTTTCCACAGCAGCTGCAAATCAGAAGGGTCAATGTTTTCAATTTTGTTTTGTTTTCTTGGTGTCTCTTTCTGCCCTAAAGCCAGCTTTTGAGTCCCTTTGTGTTGTAGTAGCAGAGCACTGGACAACACTGCAAATAACTCAGTTCTGGAACTTTTACATGCCGCCTCGGACATAATGCACGACTCATCCTCTTCCCTTATCGTAACCGTGTCTGAAAATTGTGACAGAGCTCTAAACTGCTCCCCAAAACTACCTCTGGGGTTCCATTGCAAGCAGCCTTTCCCCATCCCAGTCAAACAGGAGACATACTCAGTGGGCCAAATCTGGATGTTGATTTGCTGTGTGGCATGGAGCTGCCTGTAGAGACCTGGGAGCCAGTTTGATTCCACAGATGAACAGAACAACCAAAAGTCTGATCTGAGGGAAGGCACGTGTGTGGCTAGTCTCTGTCCCCAAACCTCTCCCCCTGCTCAGGGGATGGAGTCCAGGAACCCACTCCTTTATGCCTTTGGGGATAGGAGGCACTACAGGCAGAGAGCCATCACAGCTCTGTTGCCGGGGTTGGGAAGAAGGGAGATTCCCTGGATGGTGTAGAGGAATTTAAAGGAGACCACGCAGTCTGAAATCACCACCAGCTCAGAAATGGAATAGTCAATGGGAGAAGGTGCAGCCTCTATCTGGGAAAAATTACCCTACTGGAGATCAAGGAGACATCTGCTCTCCCACCTCAGGACATTTATCCATCCCACAGGTTATTTTTATTTGGGCCAGACTGAGGCAATCCTGGGTCCTAAGCACACCATAAAACAGCAGACCTTGAGGCTTAGTTTTCATGGCACATTTTGAAGGGTGTGGCAGGGGCCCCCTTTCCTCCCATAGAGGCAAGAGCAGCATCATGAGACCCTCTTCCTCCTTCCAGGAGCAGCAGCAGAGGCCATCTTTCCATCTGGAGCAACAGGGGTGACAACAAGTGTCCTCCCTGCCCTCTAGAAAGGCAGGATTGGAAGCTGCTTACCCCTAGGCACCGGGATGTAGCTTGGCAGGGGGGTCAGGCCACAGCCCTGCCACACATGTTCTGGGTACACCTCATTCTCTGTCGGGTGGCCTTGGCAGCACTCCCAGAGCAGCGGATATTGGAGCTCAGAACCTATGAAGATGAATGGGAAGCTCTCACCTCGGCGAGCAATTGTGCCAGGCTGTCTGCAGGACCATTGTTAAACTTGTTGCATGTTTTCGGGGTTTTCTTCACAATCCTGAGGCCTGGAAACTGTTGATTTTTTTTAATAAAAAAAATGAGCTGCAGTTCTGACACAATCAGGTGACTTGAGGAGCTGGGCCCTATGCATGGGCCTATACAACCTATGCCTTAATCCAGCCCTGCAAGGGCAGCCAGACATAGCGACTTGCTAGGTCCCACTTCTGTGGCTACTCCATAAGGATTAATCCACCCTCAGTGGTGGCCTCTGTGGCTTCTGTGTGGGACCAGAATCCTTCAAGAGTTGGCAAAGGTTGGGAAGCTTGGCTGAAGAAGGACCTTAGCCACCCAATCCCAGAAAAGGTGTGAGTCCCACTGTGGAACAGGGGTGGAGATCCTTCAATTCCCCTACACCATGGCAAGTCTGGCTGGTGCAGAGCCAAAAGTAAGAGTTTAGCCTCCCCGTGCTCTCATGTATAGGGCATATCCAGTATGTGTTCCTGAATATTGACAGCAATTTATAACACCGATATACCCCCCTTTCTTCCTAAAGGATCCCACCATTCCTGTCCAATCTACCTTCCCCCCAGAATAAGCTTATTTGCTACATCGGAGGGAGAATCTGCAGCCTGATAATAGCGCACAGCATGATAATAGAGCACAGCAACATCACAAAACAGTGAAGAAGAATCCTGTAACCAGTGGAAAGCTCAGGTGGAATTCAGGCAAGCAGAATGCAGTCACTGAGGTAAGAATGTTTCTCTATGTTCTCAGGCTGTTGAGAAGGAAGTGACAGCACTCCCAGAGCAGCAGATATTGGAGCTCAGAACCTATGAAGATGAATGGGAATCTGTTTTTATATATTGTATATTATATTTTGCTGTATTACTCTGTGTGTTTTTAACCTCTGGGATTTGTGTCCAGAGATGCTGATAGCTGGATTTTACAACAGAGAACTCGTATCTAATAACTATTTCTCGTACATGGAAAAGTCCATTCTTTTGCCTCTGCACAAGCTTTACAGTTTCAGCTGGGATTTTCAAAAGGAGCTGGCAGACCAGGTGTCAAATCATGCCAAGGCCCCTAAGCCTCAATGAATATTGACAACTGCCTATCTGGAAACTAATCTAGCTCACCTGTGAGTTAGTACTGTTAAAATAGGTATTAGATGTATAGAGATGTTTAGTGTTTGGACTGTTTGAAATGCTTATGAATTGCTATATGCATTAATCTCACTTACAATATCTGCACCCCATGTTGTAAGGTAATTTTAAGTGTTTGCTTTGTAACTATTG
Organism: Dermatemys mawii; assembly: GCA_007922305.1. Classification (NCBI taxonomy): domain Eukaryota; kingdom Metazoa; phylum Chordata; order Testudines; family Dermatemydidae; genus Dermatemys; species Dermatemys mawii. The sequence goes on from ML677348.1 coordinate 16,953,477, forward strand.
TAGTGTTTTCTATGAAACTGGACCTCCCGCCCGCTCCCCGAGTTAAGAGAGAAGCATTACCAAGTGTGAAATACTAGAATCAGAGGGGTAGCCGTGTTAGTCTGGAATTGCAGAAGTGACAAAGAGTCCTGTGGCACCTTAAGTGCCACTAACCTTTAGTTAGTCTTTAAGGTGCCACAGGACTCTTTGTCACTTGTGAAATACTAGTTTACCACAATGGGTGTCATCTCCTCCTCAACAAAAGAAGGCCCACAGAACGCCAATGGACAGAAGACTTTCTTCCCGGGTGTGGGCAGAGCAATCAATAGAGGATGTATATAAACCCTTGTTCCATTACTGTTTGAACTCTGGGAGAAGGGAATAAAAATCTCTGACCAGAAGGCTCTGTATCACTGTGCTGCTTGGAATTTGGAGAGGGCAATATTTCTAAGCATAAGGGATCCCCAAGCTGTTTAGCATGGGCTAGCCCTAAAGTACATACAGAGCTTTCACATTACAGCAGCTTCTATTACTTTATGAAACCTTCGACTGTGAATCATTTGTGTGTGTATGTTTACCAGCTTTAACCCTTTACATAACTCTTACTACTTTTTCCTATTTAGTAAATCTTTATTTTCTTTATTACAGGGTTGGTTACAAGCATTAGCTTTGGTGCGGTATCCAAAGTATCAATAACCTGGGGTCAGTGACTAGTCCTTTGAGACTGGGAGTAACCTGAATATTGTTGTGATTTTTGGTGTAATTTCTGTCACAAAGCCAGGCTTGCCTGGAAGTGCCCAAGGGGACTGTCTATGACTCTATTTCAAGGCTGTTACAGTGCTTAAGAAGTCACACTTGACACCTGGTTGGTGATATCTAATTATAGAACACACAATCAATTTGCGGGTTTCTTCCCTGGTTTGTAACTGTCTGCCCTGAGGTTGGCACTTGCATTCATGAGCCACTCCACACCACTTCACAAAGCCTCGGGAAGACGAGTGGTTTGAAAATCCCTGTATTCATAATACATCTTTTGTGGGCCTCCTACCTGTCTTGGAAGAGTGATGGACTTCATATAACAGTTCCTTTTGGTCACTAACTACTCCCGGGTGTGTCCTCTAAAACAACAAAATAGGAATTCTTCCACTGCCTTGAGATATGTCACTTTTCCCTGTGATGACCCCGAATAAAGAAAATGCTGGCTGAAATGCTTCTTTTAAAGAACCAGGACCAAAAATTCACCTGCTGGGATCATTCAGAATGTCTCAATGATGCCCAAGGGGAAAGAGGAAGGAATAATGCTTGACTTCTGCATGGGGTGAATTCAACTTTTGTATCTTGGCAAAGGACAAGGGGGAGATGTATAGTGAGGACTGTGCTTATGCCTGATGAGCCAGCTGCTAGATCAGTGTCACAGCATTGCTCAAGAAATACAGGATGCACGTTCAACCTTGGACTTGGCAAGCCATGGTTTCCCCGTCACAGTGCTCCATTTGCCCCAAGGAACACCATCACCCACTTTGATCATATTAAGAGTGGCAGGAAGCCTGTTGTTCTTTCAAGCTCACAAGAGAGAGTGGGGTCCAAAGGAACAAGTAAAGGGACAGGGAAGTACAGCAGGGTGGTTGAAAGAACATTAGGGCACTGACCTTAAAGCAGCAGTGACATGAAAGTCAACCTGTTCATTAGTTCCACTGAGTACCGGAGGCAGTGGGAGTCTTTTGCTAAAATAGCTTGAAGTATACGTGGAGGCTTCAGAATGGGCAGCATTTGAAGCTGTAACACTGAAGAGGACCCTGCTGTTGGAAGGGGTGAAAGTGATCTCTGCAGTGTTCTAATTATAGATCTCAAGCCAACAATAAAATGTTTCAAATTTACCTACTGAAATTAACGATCATTTACATCAAATAACCAAGTGTTAGACTGAAACAATGGTACTCCCCTTGTAATCTTGTATTTCATCGGGAGTGGGAAGGAAAGAGGGATACTCTAGTTTATGTTTTTGCTTCAGTGTTTTCATTTTGCTGCATGTACCAGATATTTTAGTCCATTGCACCCTAAGGAAAGATTGTTGGTTGTCAATAATTGGGCAATTTAGCTGCAGTTTAACCTGTGAAATGACTTTTGCATTAAATTCTCGCAATTAAAAGGGTGGTAAAGCTTTGTAAAGGGCAGGATATAGAATATTCAAATGGTTAGACTAGAGGCCAAATCAAATGGCGATACACGAGCAGAAATTATACACTTGAGAGCAAAAACATTTAGTTCTCCTGATTTATATTTGAATAGCAGTTATAACTGCAGCTACCATGGTAGGGCCCTGATCCAGCAAAGCTCATAACTACAGACTTAATTTTTATCGCAGTGACCTCAAAGGAACTACTCACATGCTGAAAATTAAGCATGTGCTTAAGTGCTTTGCTGAATTGGGGCCTAAATTCATCCATCAGGTACAATATTTTGCCTTGAGGAATTCTGTCTTGCTAAGTGTAGCGGGGTGGTTGCCCCACTCCTGGAAAAGGGGCCTTAAAACAGCGCAGGAAAGAGTTGTGGCTGGGAACAAGCAGCTCCCAGGCTGGTTAGAGGAAAGCTGGGCTATTGGGAGGCAGGCTCAGCTTGGGGCCATGCCCCAAACAGACCCAGCTGGCTATATAAAGCCAGAGAAGCCAGGAGTAGATATAGAGTCTCCTCTGTCTACAGAGGTAGACAGGCCTGGCTGCTGGAATTTGAGCAGGGTACCTAGAGTGGAGCAGGACTGGGGCAAGGCAAAAGGAGCTGGGGAGGCTCTCACCTGGAAACCCCCAGGCTGCAGGGCCTAGGAGATGGCCCAACAAAGGGTACTGGGGTTGCAGAGGGCAGCTCATGGCTCTAGAGGCAGAAGCAGCAGGCCAGACCCACCTTGCTGGTGATGAGTGGCAATTATACTGCAGTCTTCCCCAGAGAACGGGGGTTGGTGATGACTGGCAGTTGCCTAGACTGAGGCAAGGTGGGGATAGTGGGTGAGGGTTCCCCAGGGAGGGGAGACCCAGAGCTAGACTGTAGGGTTACTGCAGAGGTGCAGCACCCCAGAGAAGAGGGCACCTGGGTCCAGGCAGGGACACGGGACCAGAAGCAAGCGGGACACCGGCCTGCAGAGGGCACTCCGGACGCTGGCAAGAGCTGATTCCCGGACAGACCAGCGGGAGGCGCCACAGGGGTGAGTTGCCGCTCTGTTACACTAAGCATGATAAATATTACTTTTTTAGTTGATGCTCTGTTGTTGAAATCAAAGCTCTAAAAGGAAAAGCAAGGTCACAGTTACAGATATAGGCAGTATTTTTTGTTAGAGTTAAAAAAAAAATTAGGTGAAATACAGTAATGTGTATCTTTTCCCCCCTGGGCTCAAAATCTTTGTGTGTGAGAGAGGGAGAGAGAGTGTGAGAGTGGGGGGCGGGGTGGGAACTTGCGGGGATGGCATGGTCTAAGTTTCATGATCTTAAAATCAAAAATACTTAAAATACCTTCCTGTCTAAGTAAGTTGTCATACATTATAGTTGCATGTTTTGGAATGAAGCTGTGCTAGTTTTATACACCAGCTTTTGGTGTTTTTTGGGTAAGGAAGTTGATAGGCAGCAGAAATAATTGGAGTTATGGGTCTCCTGGTTGGTTTGTGGGGCAGAATCATCCACCAACTGCCCAGACAAGATTGGAGACAGCCAGCGAGACATTTTTTAAATGACAAAACTCCCTCCTCTCCTTTGTCATTTTTTAAATGACAAAGGGGAGGAGGGGGTGGAGTGAGTGCATGGAACATTTCCCTCCATGCCACCTGTCCCCAGTACAGGACGTAAAAACAATTACAGCCCAGCCTCCACTAGGAGCAAAGGCTGCTAGAACTTGGATCCTTGTAGGGTTAGGGGTAAGAAGGTCACAGCCAGTCAGTGAAGCTGGCTAGCTGCAGAGGAACCACACACTGTCCCCTCCTTAGGGGTGGCTTTGGAGCTGCAGTAACCAGGATCTCTGAGTGACATGATGTATAGTGCCTCCTGCAGGTTGCCCTGGGGCAGTCTTTCTCTCTGCATTGCTCCTTACTCAGGGCTATGCCTCAGAGGTATAATTTGGCCCACAATAGGAAAAGTAACCACAACACAAAGCTGCGGGTGTGTCCCAGCTGTCGTGAGCGTTATGGAGTGCATCACTTTAACAGCTTTCTGAAATAAATCTCCATGCTTTTTGCATGAGTGAAGAAATGGTCAGTCAAGTGAATGAATCCATAAGTGACTGAGTGAATGGCTGAGTCAATGGGGGTACAGACTTCACTGGCTCTTAGGAGAAGAGTCCATCTGATGAGATCAGTAACAACATTGCAGGGATACAAAGCACTAGATTCTTGAGGACTGCCAATGGGGAGCCAAAGAACGAAACTATTACGCCAATGCTGGATGACCAGGATAAGATAACAAGGGGCAGCAGGAAGATGTCCCTAAGATGTAAGAGACTGTGTTACATAAAAGAAATCAAAGAACGGAGAAGGAAAGGGGTACTAACTTCATACCCAAAACAAACCAGCAAGAAAAATCTGTAGAAACCTAATTATGCAGTGATGGTTCAGTTTACTGCAAAATATGTGACTTTTCTGAATTTCTGCTATGATTTCCATGGACATGATATTGTTCCCATAATGCCATGGATTTCCCCAAAATTGATCATGACAAATATGAAGCAGAATTAACTTAGGCAGCTGGAGAAGTGCTAGTCCCTGATCCACCATAGGGCTCCACATAGAATCTGTTTACATAGATCCAATTGCAGGACTGGGGCTTTAGTAGTATACTTTCAACTCATACCATCCTATAAAAAAAAAATCACAAGTACCTCAAGTATTCCTGGAAACATGTGATTTTTATCTAAAATATCCAATAAATGAAATTTATGAAAACTCCAGAGTATAGGAGTGTCTGGGATATGAACCTATTACGTCAATTGCAAGACCTAAACATTTTCCCTTTTTTATTACTGTAGAAATCAATGAAACTTGAACTGGGCTAGAAGCCTGGAGAACCTGGCAAATGGTAATAATTTAGCTTTAGGTTCCATTTTCTAAGACAAAAAAAAAAGAGTTGAGAATTATTCCAACTGAGGAATACAGTGCTAGAAAGCATATGGCAAACATCACTGATTAATCCACATATCTTAAACTCCTACTTAGAAACCTTGTGCAGCAACTCCAGTAACCAGCTTTGTATGAGAGTCCAATACTAGGAGGAAATGTGAAATAATTTAATGAACCAGGGGTTTTGTTTGTTTTTTGGTTTTTTTGGTGGTTTTTTTTTTTTTTTTTTTTATCAGAGACTAACATGAAGAGAGAGATAAGTACAGGAACTGCTGGGCTGACCGCCACAAAGCTAATGGAAGAGATAATCAGCTAATAAAGAAGAGGACCTTATTATTTTGAAAGGAAACCAAGAAGAGTTCAAGAACCGAAGATTTTTTCTTTACACAGTGCGATATTGATATGTAAAATAAGCTATGAAACGCGGCAGAAGAAGTTACAACCTGGAATGCATTCAGAAAGGAGTTAGATAGGTACATGGAAGAAAGCAACAATAGAGAAGGTACAAACTCCAGCTGAGTGAATAATTTGGAACCAGGAATATATCTGGTGAAATTTGCTCCTCTCTTCCGAGGTAATGTTGGTGATTTTCTCAATTATCTGAACATTTTTTCCCTTATTTTTAACAAGATGTCATCCTATTTAATATACAAAACTTGAACTATGCTGTTTTGTTGCTCAAAGAGAGCAATAGCGCATGGGGAGGGAGATGGTCTGGAGACACACTCTCTGTTAGTGGGTGGTCTGGTGTGATGAGGTGCACCAGGCCCATCGAGGACCTCCAGAAGGCCCTGTGGACCTACTACTACACAGGAAAAATCTCAATCGGTTTGTAGATAACTTGTGAACAGAAATCAGATTTCTGACTGTTCATGATAAATAGTTTAAAAATCTTTCATTGTTAACAGTGTTCTAAAAAATATCCTGGTTTCTAAATCCTTCTCCACAGTCTTATCGTTTGGATGTCAATGCTCAGCCAGGATGCTGAAATGTTGCCACCTAGCTATTTGACAAAGCTGTTCTATATTTGGTGTTTTCCCAAGGAGATGACTTTTGTGTTCTTCAGTAACTGTATTGTTTGTTTGTTAAGGCAATTTACTATAATCATTATCTTAAGGCAATAGTGCCTATCAAATTCTCAAATGGACCTCCAAGAAAAGACTGATAGGGTAGATAGAGCGGCTAGATGCGTGGGGCTCAAGATCCATGCTGGTAAGAGCAAGATAACAAAAGCAAAAACAGCAAGCTCAGTGAAGACAGTCCTATATGACGTGGAATTAGAAGAGGTGAATGATTTCAAATATCTTGGTAGTTACATATCAGCTGATGGTAATATTGAGAGAGAGAGAGATCCACCAGAATTAGTCTTGCAGCAAATGCTTTCAACAGACTTCAAGACATCTGGAAGTCATCAATCTTGCAAACTAAAACTAAAGTAAAGATCTACAGGTCGAATGTCCGCTCTGTATTGCTCTATGCGGCGGAAACGTGGAGGACCAACAAGAAGATAGAACGTCGACTTCGGGGTTTCGAAGGAAGGTGTCTAAGGTGCATCCTTAACATACACTGGCCGCAACGTGTCACCAATAGAGAAGTGAGCTGACTAACAGGCATTAACAACATAGTGGATGAGGTGAAACAACGAAGATGGAGATGGTTGGGGCACATGTTGAGAATGGATACTACCAGACATCCTCACACTGCTCTAAGATGGATACCACAGGGAAAAAGAAGGAGAGGCAGACCACTGGGAACGTGGTGAAGAACTATCGAAGGCGAAATGAAAAATATGGGAAAGACCTGGGATGAAATCTACTGGTTAGCCCAAGATTGAGCCGAACGGAGAAAAATGGTTGGCGCCTTATGCTCCACTAGGAGCGAAGAGGACTAACTAACTAAATAGTGCCTATCAATTAAATAGTTCTCTTATGATCCTCTCTGTGATGTTGCACCTCATAATGCTTTATGGGAATATGCTTATGAATGTACATATGACATAACTGGAATGTGTTTTATCCTACATATGCCATGTAACATATCTCTGTAAAGGTTATGATCTACTGAATATATTCATCCTATTTTTATGCATATGTCATTTTTGTACTTGAAGTTATGAATATTGGCTATGTACTTGCTTGATTTTATGTACCCTTAGTAACACATTTGGTCAGTCTCTTTAGAAAGGAATTTGCAAGTTAAGTGCCCAGTCAAGAAACACTTAATGGACAATGAATCTTGGAAGGCTCCAATCCACATAAGAAGTCTACTTGAGGACGTTCAAGGTAGCATATGAACCATGGTTGCTACTTGTAAGTTCTGAGTCATGTAGGGACATATGACTCACCCATGTGACTCCAAAACTCCATCTTGTAGCTGGAATTCTACACAGGGGAGGGAGGGATGTCCACCCACAAGAGAGTCTATTTAAACCCCTGGGAGACCCCTCCATCTTGTCTTCAGCTGGCTCAAGAGAGAGCCTCTCCACCCCCAAAGGATACCTGAAAGAAACTGGAACAAAGGACAGTACTCACGGGGGTGTGAGTGATTTCTGGAACCCAGACTAGAAGTTCTGTGGCACCGTAAAGACTAACAAAAGTTACTTTTAAAAGTTACTTTTAAATCTGTTGTTGTGTGTCCAGGGAGACTGAAGTGTTCTCCTATAGGCTTTTGTATATTGCCATTCCTAATATCTGATTTGTGTCCATTTATCCTTTTAGGTAGGACTGTCCAGTTTGGCTGATGTACATAGCAGAGGGACATTCGTGGCACATAATGGCATATATTACATTGGTAGCTGTGCAGGTGAATGAACCAGTGATGGTGTGGGTGATCTGGTTAGGTCCTGTGATGGTGTTGCTGGTGTAGATATATGGGCAGAGTTGGCATCGAGGTTTGTTGCATGGATTGGTTCCTGAGTTAAAGTTATTATGGTGCGGTGTGCAGTTGCTGGTGAGAATATGCTTGAGGTTGGCGGATTGTCTGTGGGCAAGGACTGGCCTGCCTCCAAGGCCTGTGAAAGTTAGGGATCATTGTCCAGGATGGGCTGTAGAGCACCGATGATGCGTTGGAGAGGTTTTAACTGAGGACTGTAGGTGATGGCCAGTGGTGTTCTGTTGTTTTCTTTCTTGGGCTTGTCTTGCAGCAGGAGGCTTCTGGGCATAAAACCTGCCCCTGGATACTTCCACTGCATGCATCCGATGAAGTGGGTATTAGCCCACGAAAGCTTATGCTTTAATACTTTAGTTAGTCTTTAAGGTGCCACAGGACTCTTTGTTACTTCTGCAATCCCAGACTAACACGGCTACCCCTCTGATTCTGACTCTCCATTGAAAGCCTGTCACACCTTTGCAGCATGCAACCTCCATAATCTGCCTCACAAAAAGAAAATGCCTGTGTCTGAAGAGCTCAATCTGCCAAAGCAAAGTAAGCAGAAAGTAGAGGCTCTGGTATATCTTAGAGTACTAATGGAGAGAGAAGATGCTAAGAACATCTGATCAAGACCTATTTCTTTTAGTGAAATCTCTGAAGGCTCAAAGCAGTGGCGCACAGCAGGTTTGAGATCACTGTTGCCTTTATTTGCAAAGGCTAAACCTGACACATTTAAAAACAAAAAATTACACTAGAGTCCATGGTGTAATAAAATACAAGCAAACCTCAGTGAATAGGACAAGAGTGTCTGCAGGATGCTCAGATATCTACCATCACAAACAAGAAAAAATTGACCACAGGAAGATACCATGAAATCTAGCCAATTGTACAGTAATCTGCTAAGGAAAGTGGTGAGAGCCCCATGTCTGGAAAAAATGGAAACTACAGTGGACTAAGCATTTGATAACATACTGACATGTAGAAATATACTTTCTAGGTGTCACCCTCCTCTCATTTAAGGACTATCACCCTAAATGCCAGCTAAGGCTCAGTTTTGCAAGTCAAACTTAATATGTGGTGTGTATTTTAAAGTCAGTTAGAGCTGATGTAAAAACAAGTTGGTGGCACCTTGAGTGGATTTGTATAAACAGTTATAGATTAATCTCTCTAGAGATTCTGTTCAGAAATGCTGTTGGAGGTGATTGTCAAAAATCCAATAGGCAATTAATAATAATTCCTAGCACTTTTCCTCAGTAGCTCTCAAAGTGCTTTACAAAGAAAGGTTAGTATTATCACCCCCATTTTACAGATGGGGAAACTTTACAGAGATAAGGTCACTCAGCAGGGACATGGCAGAATTGGGAGCAGAATCCACATCTCTTAAATCACCATCCACTGGCCTCTTCAAGGACCCAGCTCCCACTGACCAGCAAAAGGAGGTGGGTATCTTACTCCTCTTTTGCCTTTGAAAGTCTCCTCTGACTCATACAGACTCCGCTGGCTTTTAAGCAAAGCAGCAGCATTTGAGAAACTTTTCATAATGGTGGTTTAGATTTTGCAAAATCTAAAAGCTGTTGCAAGTATTTTGCACAGTCCTAATTTGAATGCAAATTCCTTACGATTCTTGACAAGCTCTCACCAAGCTGTCAAACCATTCTCTGCTAGGAAGTTCACTTTTCAGCTGTTACTCCTGCGTGATGTGGTGGTGGGTTTTTAAGTACTGCATCTAGCCCTGACAAAATTAAATGTGCTCTAAACTGTTTGGATAAGATCCTTTTAGAGAAAATGACTTGCTAAGTACTCTTGCTGTAAATATGATCCTGTGTATCTGAATCAACTTAGCTTCCTTCAATTAGCAGCTCAGAACCACAATGGAGCTCTGATCTTGGTTGGGGCCTTTAGGCAGCTCCAAAATATAAATAATGAATAAATAAAAATAACAGCTTATGTTGCAGCAGGAGATGGGAATGACTTTGATCCTTCCCTTTATATTTGTAGAAGAATAAGAATCCTTTGGCACTTATGCTCCTTCCTTATGACTGGTGTATCATTTGTGCCAACTGGGTTAGCCTGCAACCAAATGCTAATTTAGATCATTTATTACTGTAGCTTTCTTTCTGACTGACAAAAAAAAGCAATAGTGCATGAGTCTAGTATATTGCAGGGTCTTCTACCAATATGCCCCAGTCTATCTGTCCATCCATCTAGGTAGGTTATCACACCATCCCCATTTCCACAGAGGCTGATTCTATGGATGTTATTTGACCCATGATAGGACTACATGAATTCGACCTGGCCATATATATTCAGCTAAAACACAACTCCATTTGTGTATGCATTGATCTGCACCAATATTTTCTTTTGACTGAAAAATGTAGATGTTGTACATTGTGTTACCTATCAAACCCAACTGAATAAAATGCACTTGGATACAGTTCCCTTTAAACAAATTTAAAGGAAGGCATCAAACTACAGGACACGCCAAATAGTGCCAAGTCAGGGTTTCTGGAAAAGCATACAAAAATCCACTTATATATACATTAAAAGCATGAATAGTTTTCCTGTAGCCATATTAAATGCCACTTTGAAACTTACATATAAGCAGGGTTTTGTTTTCCCTTCACAATATGGCCTATCCCAGCTGTATTTGGAGTGTCTAACTAGTCTGATGCCTTTGTCAATATTCCTGCAGACATGGAGACACACTTCTTATTCAATGTACCTGTAAGACTGACAGACTCCAATCGTCGTCAGTCAGGACTGAACCTGAGACTTCTGGTAGTACATGAGCTTCTACTGCATGAGCATTAAAGCCAACTAACTATTAGCTAAGACTGTAGAGTAAACTCATTTTATCGCTCTCTCTAAGTAGGGTGACCAGATGTCCCAATTTTATAGGGCCAATCCCAATTTTGAGGCCTTTTTCTTATATAGACTTCTATTACCCCTCCATCCCCACTCCTGTCCCAATTTTTCACATTTGCTGTCTGGTCACCCTACTCTGTAAGTGGTCTCGGTGATACTAGATGGGCCAGAACACCACACCCACCAAGGATTATACACTGTTACTATTTTCCCTGTCTATCTGTGTGCAAAGTACATCTATATCATTTTGTATTTGGTGTGTGGGGTGGGGGGTTGCATTTCGTTTCTTAAGCCCGCTACATTAAACTTAAGTCCTGAAGATTTCTGGCTAGCCTTGTCTTACATGATGCAAAATTCAGCCACTTTTTTTTTTTATCTCGTGACTTGAAATCCCAGACTCATCAGCCCATTTTTCTCAAGAAAGATCTTTTTCTAAAGATCCAGCACCAGGACAGTGGTCATCTTTCTCCAGACTGCCCCAGTCCTCCTCCCACCACGTAGTTCCCAGCTCCCTTTCCAGTTAACCCATTTTGCTGGCCTGGCTTTGACCACAACTAGGGTTCCCTACAGTCACAACAGATCCTTTTTGGCCTTTGCTGCTTCCTGCAGCTCCTCTCCTGGCCCACGCTTCTTCCAGCAGCTCCACATCAATTCTGTGAGTCCTAGCAAGTTGTCTAGAGCAGTGGTCTTCAAACTGGGGTGCATGCACCCCCAGGGGTGCACAAGCCCGCCCCAGGGGGTGCGTGAGACCCTAGTGCCGCCACCGAGCCCGCCCGGGAGACCACTGAACTCCCGAGTGGGCTATTTTGGTCCCGCCGAAATGCTGCCATGGAAAGTGGAAGCTTCCGCTTTCTGCGGCGGCATTTCGGCGGACATACCCTCCTGGGGCCGCCAGACTTTTCCTTCCACAGAAAGGGGCCGTGGGAGGGAGTTTGAAGACCTCTGGTCTAGAGTGCTCCAGTTGTTTTCTGCCGCCACTGGGTGTTGACTCAATTCCTCATTAATTTCTCTATTTGGTTTCTTATGTACTTTTCCTCCCACTACCTTTCTCTGCACCATCCTCAGAGGTATACAGATAGCCTCCTCGCTGGCTATTTAATTTGTCACAGACTAATTGGCTGTTGGCAGAAAACTTGCTCAAAATCCGTTCAAATGTAGCATAGAGAAGTTTACATTCCTCACATGTTGGTGGGAGCCAAAAATAGCATATTCTTGGTCCCTGTCCAGACCAGCAGAACTGGCCTGCTAGCCATTTTATAAGTGGTGGTTATGCCTAAGAAATCATCACTTGATGTAACTAAGACAAGTTTGCCAAATGCCATTTTGCCTCTAGCTTTCTCTTTTGGGGGAAGGTAATCTAGAAGATTGTGCCAGGGTAACTCTGTGTTCACCTAGAACAGGTATCTCAAACTCAAATCACCACAAGGGCCATATGAAGATTAGTACATTGGCCCGAGGGCCATATCAATGACACCTTTTTCATACAAAGATACAAAAGCACCTCCTTCTGCCCCCGCCCCCACTCCACTGCTTCCATGAGGCCCCATCCCTGCACTGCCTCTTCCCACATCTTCCCCAATGTCCTCACCCCAACTCTGCTCCCTCCCTGCCTCTATTCCAACCCCTTCCCCAAATCTCCGCCCCCGCCCCGCCTCTTCTCTCACTCCTCCTGAGTGTGTGACGTCCCTCCTCCTCCCCATCCCTCCTGGATAGTCCTAAGCACTGCCAAACAGCTGTTTGGTGGCAGGAAGCACTGGGAGGTAGGTGGAGGAGCGGGGATGTGGTGCACTCAGGAAGACAGGGGAGGGGAGTCAGCACCTATGGTGGGCTGCAGGAAATAACTCCACGGGCTGCGCGTGTTTGAGACCCCTGATCTAGAACCATCTGACTTCTTGAATCCCTGTAAGTCTAGTGCCAGTCCTAGAAACTAAGTTAACCACCTTGGCTGATAGCTACTAGGGGAGGACGAATTCCAGGTGTCTGTACATTTTATTGGAGCTATCAATAGTCTTTGCTATGAGGTTGCTGATTTGTCTGTGTGATTTGTTGTGGGTGGATGACTTTGTGGCCCACAGTTTCACACTTTCCTTTCTGAAAGGTCTCAGCATTCTCTTGGGTCATCTTCTACAGAGTCCAGTGGGGTTCCATTCTGCCACCCCTTTGGACCACCCATCTGTCTTTCAGGTGCCCATACTAGAGCAGCAGCTCTGATACCCTTGAAGAGGAGGCAACATGCTCTCCTGCTGACTGCCCAGCTAGCTCTCTGCCCTGGCAGACAGCTAGCCCCTGTGAGAGTATTAGTTTGGAGCAGGAGCTATACTACAGCATGATTCCAGCTAGTTCCCGTATCAGGGTGAATAGGTGACAGAAGGAACTCTATATGTCCCCACTGCACACCCACTCAAAGGCTGACAAGCATCTGTCCCACTGCACTCCCAGCTCATCTTTCTGTGCATATCATTTCAATGCAACTTGTGCATGATTCTGGAGGCAGCTGGTCCCACCGAAAGGAAAAATCAAATGAATGCTGCGTAATCAAATTAAATATTCAAATGAAAGCAATAATTACTCAAATGCATCTTGAGACTTAGTGAGACGGAGTCTCAGAAACACCGGTTTTGGCCTAAAGCTATAAGGAGAACACCAATCTCTAATGATTAAATAATTACGCCGAGGCTTGGGTTATCAGTAAGTGTAAGATTTAAATTAAAATAAGTGAGCAATCTGACTAATATGCAGCCCCAGTATGCCATCTCTCCCCAGCCAATGTCCTGAGTAACTCAGCACCAACACTGACCGTTTTAAATATAACAATACAAAACCAAGCATTTACATTCAGACAAGGTATACTGAAGAGAGACTTTTAGCGGATTTCTGGGCTCATTATAATCTGTTAATTACTATGGTAACATAAGATTCTAACAGTCAGCACAACCAGGTCTCTAGTCAAGCTTAAGTATGCATAATAGATGCCTAATAGCCTTGAAATCCAGAAAATATGGTCAGAATATCGAGTGTCACAATTATTATTATATGTCTCCTGTTCGTATTCCTCATGCATTCCTGGAAGAAAAAGCTGACAGCTGAATTCTTTCAGAAGTGTTTTTTTATTGAATGTATTGTTATAATAGCCTGACTCATTCACATGCCAGGCTCATGAGTCAGGATCAAGGGGACAAGAGAGGTCAGGTGGGGTGCTTCTAAACTCCCTGAATTCACAGCTCTCCCACCAAGAAGTTATTTAAACATAAAATTATTCTAGGAACTTCTTGTAGCCTCTGCCATCAAAAAGAACCCAAGTTGCCACACAAAACAGTCTTTGTGTGGTGCTTTCCCAAGAAAGCAGAAGAATGTAGCTGTTTGGTGAAAATGGTGGTACTTAGAATGAAATAATTGAAATCAGAGATGCCCAAGACCTATTAGGATTGTTCCCTGCAATCTACTTTCTAGTGTTCTGTCTCATCTTAATCTGCAATGGAGTTCCACTAGTTCCTTTGAGAGACCATTCCAGAGTATTATTGATCTCGCTCTCTGGAAGTTTGCCCTGATTGTTAACGTATGTCTTCTTTTTCTTAATTCCTCTCCGTCCTTGGTGTTTGCATATTGCAAATATTTGTAGAATAATTGAAGGAATTTTTATATTTCATTGGAAGAAAATATGTACTAAACATAGTAATAGCCAAGAATATTTGAATTTAAGAAATTCATTTCAAGACAAGATAATATTTTTAGAGGGCAGACTGCCAAAAATAGTCTCATGGCCTGGATACCCCAATCTATGACATTCAGGGCAATCTGTTGTGTCCCAAGGTCAAAATGTTTGCAGAGGTTCCTAAGTAGCTTTATGAGTCAAGGACAAACATCTCTTAAGTAAGGATGGTTTGGCTGAGGACTTGGTTAAAATATTTGTGCAAAATTAAGAAACATTCTAGTTTTGTCCTTACCTCCTTATTGATGATAACTGTGCCACAGTCCTTTAGAGAGGGATGATAGCCAGGGAATTACGAACTCCACAAAGTGCAGGTCATGATAAGATTCACAGAGTGACCCTACTGATTTCCTTGAAGGAGTTGCAAGTGAAGAATTCCCTGCACATTTATTTGGACGTTTGAGTTTCAATGTACCTGAGCAGCCCATGGCATCTCTCCACGATTGGGCCCCTTTATACCTCTCAGAAGAAAACCATTGATTCTCCCCTCACAGTAAACCATGGATTCCCACCTCCACACACACAACAAGCCCTAAGACCACCTAAGAACATCTAGCACAGGAAATAATTAAATCCAGTGGCTTGTTGGAAGGGAGGCTGTTGAAGGGAACAAAAGAAGTTCACCGGTTTTCCAGGTGTGAGAATAAACTCAGCCTATATGCCCTAAACTCTCACAAACATAGGCTGAGGTCCATGAATACATCAAACCACAAACCCATTGCTCAGTCTGAGTATGTTTTATGGTTATTGTGAATATTTCTTAGTGGTTCATCACTGCTCTGTTGACATGATGCCTATGCACATGCAGCTAAAACCTCCACTGACTTTTTTGCTGACATATGCTATTATAAATTCACATCTAATCTGCTGTCTTCTGTCACCCCTTGGTCTCTTTTGATGTAACTGCTTCTAATTTCTCTTCAGAGATTCTGCTTTCAAAAAGAGTTTTTCCTTTTAATGGTACTGTATTTGTGATGTTCCATAGGAAAATATCAATAGTAAAGATTTAAGGAGTCCCATGTCCTACCTAGCACACTACATTAAGCAATACAATAATATACGCACTAACATCTGGCAAATATGCAAGGATTGCCCAGTAAACCTGCTCTCTAGGCCTCTTTCTGCATTTAGAGACAATAGATGAGATCAAATTAAAGGAACTAAGATCCATTGACAATTACTTACCCAATTCAAACTGGTTGGAAAGGTTACCACAGGTCTGTCTAACTTCTTCACTGTCCCAACCCAAAGGGTAGAGAGCACAGCCAGAGCCAATCAACAAGCCTATGGAGAGAAAGGAAAACAAGGCTTAATACAACCCACAACCATTACCATAATTAAGGCCTGCAAGCAAAATCAATACTTGGAATTACATGAAAGGGTCACATTAGCTTCTTATCATGAGGCATCTATGCTGGGACCACTGGCAAAGCATGCATCATTTTCTCTACTACTCCTTCTGTTGTGGGTATGTCTACACAGCAATGTAAGCCTAGTGGGACCCAAGTCAGCTAACCCGTATTTGGGAACCTTGAGCATCTACACTGCCTTTTAACCCTAGGTAAGGATTTTTGACCCATGTTTGAACCTCGGGCTCTGACGTCCACACTACAGCGCATAGACCCGAGTCAAAGTAACCCTATGCCAGAGTGCTTAGCACCCTTCCCTCCTCCGGTGTTGATGCTCTAGCCCTATGAATGTGTTGCACTGTGGGAAAACTCTACTGCCCACCCTGTTTCCTAACTGAAGGTGCTATTGATGGGACTCCGGTACTCATACGGAGCATGGGTACATAAACGGCACAATTAGCTCCTTTGATGGCTACCTCAGTAGGTTGTCTGCAGTCTGAGAAGGCTTTATACTAAACTACCATCTAATTTGAGAACTCGTCTCTCAGCCTTCTAGGCTGAGTCAGATTGGCAGGAAAATGCCTGTTCTGTGCACCTGTTCTGAGGCTAATGAGGACCTCAGTCTCCAGGGCTGAGAAACTATTAAAGTGAAACTTTGCAAGTCTTTATTTTTAACATGAGATGGTCAATTAAGGTATTTGTGTGTTTATTTATTTTTGTCTGTTTTGAACGTTAACATAAAATATAGCTTTCAGAGGAAAAACACCCACCCACCCTGGCCTGGTCCTTCCAGCTGTGGAGGGGATGCGCTCCAGCATCCCCCCAGGAATCCCTCCTCTCTGCCCCCCCCCCTTCAGCCCAGGAGGCAGAGATAAGGTTCCCTGGGAGGCGCGGGGAAGTTTTGAGGCCGGCTCCCACTCATGGCCCTCACACGAGTGCCCCTGGACACGCAGCCCCAGGACGGGCAGGGAGACCTGGGAGCAAGCGACAGAGTGTGGAGCAGGACCAAGTGGCTGCCCTGCAGGGCTGGGAAACGGCAGAGTCTCCATCTCAGCTTGGCATGGGGAGAGATGACCCCCAACATCCTGGCTACTGCCTCCTGCCTGTCAGCTTTGCTCCCTGCTGCAGGCAAACTCTGCGCAGCCGCGAGGAGGAGCTGGAGCCGCAGGGGGCTGCGGGGAAGTTTGGGGCTGGCTCAGGCTTGCTGCCCTGACTGCACATGCTTAGGGTTGCCATACGTCCGGATTCTCCCAAACACGTCCAGCTTTTTGGGTTAAAAATAGCGTCCGGGGGGAATTTGTAAAACTCTCAGAAGGTTCGGGATTTTCCTCCCCATGCAGAGTGCGGCACGGCTGACAGAGAGGCTGGGCTGGATTGAGCCGCTTGCATCGGGGCCTCCAGCAACCAGAGCCCCTCCCCTACTCCCACCTTCCCTCCTTCCCAGTTCCCCCCCTCCCTGCAGCCTCAGCCGCTGGCGTTGGGGCCTCCTGCAGCCCTAGAGCTCCTCCCCTCCCTCCCCTCCTCCTCTGCTCCCCTCTCCCGTGCAGCGCAGCACGCCACGCTGGCACCACTCGGGGTGGGGAGGTAAGTGCTGGGCTGTGCACGTCTCGGGGAAGCACAGCAGCATGTCTGTGGTAGCGTGCTGAGGGGTTGGAGAAGGGGCAGAGCAGGGGGTCTCTGGAGGGGGCAGTCAAGAGACAGGGAGCAGGGGGGTTGGATAGGTCAGAGGTTCTGCGATGGGGAGGCAGAGGACAGAGAGTGGTTGGATAGGCGTGGGAGTCCTGGGGGTCTCTCAGGGGCAGGGCTGTGGATGGGGACGGAGTAGTCAGGGGACAGGTAGGGGTTAGAGTCCTAGGGGGGCAATTAGGGTGGGGGAATCTCAGGAGGAGGCAGTTGGGGACAAGGAGAAGGGAGGCTTCGATAAGGGGTGGGGTCCTGGGGGGCAGTTAAGGGCAAGGGTCCCTGAAGGGGGTGATCAGGGGACAAGGAGCGGGGGGGTTGGATGGGTTGGGGGTTCTGTGGGGGACAGTTAGGGGGTGGGAAGTGGGAAGAAGTGGATAGGGGGCAGGGCTACCACCCCCCACAGAGTGTCCTCTTTTTTGAAAGTTCGAATATGGTAACCCTATCGTGCTGCTGATGCGTCCCTGCACACGCAGCCCTAGGGAGGGCTGCAGGGGTAGGGAGTGAAGCAGGGATTAAGCAGCTGCCCTGCAGGGATGGAGAGCAGCCAGGATGTTGGGGGTCATCCCTCCACCAGCCACGCTGAGCTGGGAGCAGCCATTCAGTGCCTGCTCCACTCGGCCCCACCCCACACCGTGCTCCCTGGGGCTGTGTGTGCAGGGTGCCCAGGCAGCGTGCAGCAAAATCTGGCTGTGCTCTTGTGACTGGGAAGCAGCTCTTTTTGCAAAAGCTTCTTCTGAGCCATCTCCACTGAAGACCCTGCAGGCTCTCTGATAGTGCCCTTGCAGACTGGTGCTCAGCAGACAGTGGGTTAATGCTGACCTGAACTGCTGCCCTTTGCAAGGGGCAGAGTGGCTTCTGTCTGCAACAGAGCGCAATAGACTGACCATAGGTTGTCATCATAGAGAGTTCCCCAGGGAACTCTGGCATAAATCCAGAGAATTTACAGGACCCAAGTCCATCCAGGGCTTCCAACAGGCAGGTAAGCAATAGGGTTCAAACCGTAGGTCCCATGTTAACATGGGCTCAGACCTTCCAGCTAGGGCAGTCGCCTAGGGTGGCACTGTTTCTTGAGGGCGGCTTTTTGGTGCTTTTGGTGGCAGCTCGCACGGCCACTGTGCCCTTCCAGCGATGTCTGACGAATCGGACGGGGGCCGTGAGAGCTGCCGCCGAAATGCCACCGAATTGGACGGGAGCTGTGTGAGCTGCTGCAGAAATGCCACTGCCGCCGCCTAGGGCGGCAAAAAAGCTTACGCCGGCCCTGCCTCCAGCTCTTCATGGTCCTGGGACCCTACATTCAAGCTTTAGGTGAACACAATTGGTGCGCGGCGGATGCAAGGAAGATTAGGCTAGAGCATGGGCTCTTGCCTGTGCTTACACTGCTGTTTAGACATATTCTGTGAGTCCAGTGGAAAAGAAACTCTGTAGCTAGCTTGGATTTAACTTTCCCTTTTTACGCTTCAAAACAGCTACATATTTTGTTTGGAAAATTCAGCATATGGTTAAACAGGCGCCACGTTAATCACAGCATGTATAAGATGATTAGTTCTGATTAATTAATCCAACAATCAGTCATGCTCTAATTGTTCCAACATGAAAAAGTAAACCAACAATCAAGCCTAACCATTCTAATCCTTCATTCCTTTTTCATTCCTTAGTCCAGGGCCTAAATAGACTGACAATGTCACTTGATCAATTCATATCTCTGGAACCCAGAACGTACGATGTTCACGAACCATTTCAGCAAAAGCAAGTGAACTTTTCAACCACTTCACCTATTACTGTACTATGTTGGAAGCAACATTCACATGTGATGATTTGTCAGCCCCTCATGTCACCCAGAATGGATGTATAATTTGCCAGAGTCTGTCCCTTCATAAGATCTTCACAAGGCCATGATCCGTACAAAGATGTAACATTTTTATCAAACTTTCTTCTCAGCTGTTGCTGCCCCCACTGCTGAAAAGGCAGTGGGGGCACCAACAGCTGGTAATGGCGAACTTTGTGTTTCAGCTTTAAAAGGGGAGACTGTACAGGGCATTTAAAAATATACTGCATAGTTTTAATTTTTAACTTCATTCTGATAATGGCCTTGCAGAAGCTTGATAATGACGACTTACAATAGCCCCAGGGCACATGGCACTTTGCAGATTTATAGGTCAACAAGATCATTCAAGAACTTGCAATCTAGAGACGTAATCATGTCTTTTACCTAGCACATGGAGCACTGGGCCAGGATTCAGGAGACCTGGATTCTATTCCCAACTCTGCTACTAGCCTGCTGAGTGACTGTGGGCAAGTCACTCGACCTTCTGCTGCCTCAGTTTCCTTGTCTGTGAAGTGAAGATAATGATGCTGACCTCCTCTAGAAAGCACTTTGTGATCTACTGATGAAAAGTGCTAGATTAGTGCTAGGTAGTATTAATATATAGGTATTGGCCCCTGTTGGGGTAGTGCAGAGCTATACCAATTCAGAGGGTGCTCTGGGAGGAATTCTCACTCAGGATCTCCTTGGAGTTATTTGTCTATCGAGGAGGTACTTGTTTTGTCACATCACCCTAGCGTCTGAGTCCTTGCACTACTAAGGAGTACGGCCTTACACCACCACTGGGAGGTAAGGAAACAGTGTTATCCTCATTTTACAACTGTGTTATCCTCAACAACAGTTGTTGTTAACAACAACAACACCGTTATCCTCATTTTACAACTGGGGAACTGAGGAATAAAGTGGCTTGCCAAGAACACACAGGGATAGAACCAGGATCTCCTGAATCCCAGTTTCATGCTCTAGCCCCAAGACCCTCTTTCCTCCCTTTAGGGCAAACCCCCAGAAAAGCCATCAGGTTTGCTAGTCGGATTACTGTGTCTCATGTAACTTTTGTGACTAGCTAACATCCATGAGCCCAGAGCTCCACTACTTCCCGTGAGGTGGGGACAGAGGGACACAGCTGCTGTAGCCTTCCTCGCTTGCCCTCTGTGACCTGCCATGATACTTCCCCTGGCACACAAGGGATGAAATCTTGGCTGCACTGAAGTCAAAGGAAATTTTACTTTGGACATCACCTGGGGCAGGATTTCACACGAGGAGGGAGCAGTACCTATGCTGAAAAAACACAGAAGCTGCAATTGGTCCTGTCCACTGCTCAGGGCACAAAGCTTTTTGAGTCTGTCCATCCTCTTGCATAATCCTGGGGCAGCCAGGCACAAAAGCCCTAAATAAGGCACAACAAAGGATGACAACAGATGATGGAGGCGGGGTAGAGGAGACAATAGATGATGAAGGGGGAGGACAATTGCACTGTTGGAGCATCAGAATTCAGATCAGGTGTGACTCATGGTTATGGGCCAAATTCAGCTCTGGTGCATGCAGGCACAGTTTCACTGGCATCAGTGAAGAGGGATCTGTTTACACCAGGGCTGAATTTGGTCCTTTGTTTGTCTTTCGTTCACAGATTTTTATTTATAAATTTTGTGCTGCTGTTTTTAAACAATTATATCAGGTGTGAGAGGGAGTGGTTCATACGGGCAGGAAATTAACAAAGGAAGGGGAGGGGTGATCTAAAGTACAATCTGAAGGGGAAAAGGGTGGTTCTTTGGTACCTAGGAGAAGGGAAGCTGTTCTGGGGATATGAGACAGTCTGAAAAAAAAACGCAGAATGATGAGTGGAAGAAGGAAACAAAGGACTAAAACATCAGCAGGAGAATGTGATTGGGGAGAGCTGGGCAGAACCTGGAATAAGGAGTTTGAACAGAAAGCACTAGGGAGCAAATGTAGGGCCTAGAAGAGAGGACTATGTAACTGGGGGAGCAAAAGAAGATATTTTCTCTTCCTGACTATATTTCTTTTTGA
This sequence comes from Dermatemys mawii, assembly GCA_007922305.1. Taxonomy (NCBI): domain Eukaryota; kingdom Metazoa; phylum Chordata; order Testudines; family Dermatemydidae; genus Dermatemys; species Dermatemys mawii. Next base: position 16,974,869 of record ML677348.1, read on the forward strand.
AAACTTCAACTTTAATAGTGGGAGCATAAAATTAACCTAGTTTTGTTTGCTTCATCCAATAGATAGTAGTGGATAATCTCAGCATATCACGAGTCTCCCCCGCCCACTGCCCCAGGCAGCCTGCTCTGGGGATATTGTTTGATATTTATCCAAGGCTGCAGAGCCAGCAGAAGCAGGTATACTGACATAAACAATAGCCACTTTGAATTATGTTCTCAGTCAATTTTAAACATGTCGTGAAGAGAGGCTGTTCCCCAAGCAGTAGCAGTCGTAATGTAGGCCCAAACAGGGCCTCTCAGACTAGGACTGAATATTTACAACATATATAAAAGTTTAGAGACAAAGGTCTTCCAATGGTTTTGTAACATTTATGGCCTGATTGCCAAAGGTTCTGAGCAGCCAGAGCTGTGACTGAGGTCAATGAAAACACCCCACCTCTCAAAAACAGATAGCTACAAGAGACTGGGAAAGCACCAAGATACTAAAGAAAGCCCTAAGCAGCCAAATGGGTCCTGGGAATTCCTCCTCCTTCAAAACTCCTTCCATTCAAAGCCAGCTCTGCACCCTGGCATTCAAGTGAAAGGAATATTAACATAACAATGTTATTCCTGCCAAGAATGCAAAACAAACTGTTAGACAGCCCTTGCCAGTTACTCTCATCAGGTGGTAAAAATGTACAGGCTGCATGTTAAACTCACAAAGGGCTGTTTGTTTCCAGTTCAATTTAGGTTTTGTTTCGGTGATGTGTTTTTTCCACAAATACTGCTCCAAATGTTTCCCAGCCCCATTTTATAGGCCAACCTCTTCCGAACGTCCTGTTCTGAGTATTCTCTCCAGCAGCACGTTTGGATACTGTGACTCTGTGCCTTTGGGAAGCTAATCTTTTATGCTCTTTTCTCACCCACATTTCCCCACATAACTTAACTACAACACAGAGGGTGGGAGAATGGCTTTCTCTGGAGGTCACCTAGATATCATTCTCTATTGGCCAGATGGGAATACTATGTAAGCAGTGCTGCCAGCTTTCTGCATCAACAGTAGTCACAAATATTTTATATTTTCAAAATTCTCACAGACCAGTGACCTAGAAAACGACTCCTAGCTCAGCTACAGAATGCTGACTATTGAAGTGTCTGCTCTGGAACCTATCATCATTATACAGTGCTGTTAACTGTATTTTGTCTCTCAATTGTAATAACTTCCTAGAAGTTAGCAGAGCACTGGGCAGAACTCATTCACTGATACTAGTGTGGTGGCTTTTAATTCCTCTGTGACACAGCAGTGGATTTAAATAAACCTTACATCTGTAGCCTAGGGGACATTCCAGGGCAAGCAAGCCGCATTTCTGAGCCTACACAAGTCCACAGCAACCTTTTCAAATATTCCCAGGCTCTCTCTTTTTCTTGTGGTGAGACCTGTATTCTACTCCTGGGTCTGTCACAGACCCCTTTGTGCCTTTAATTTCTTCCTTCAGCCTCCTTCTCTGTAAAATGGGGATGATAATTTTAGTTTGTATTACAGGCATGTTGTGAATCTAAAACAACAGATGTTTGTAAAATATTTTGGGATCCTCAAAAGCATAGGGCTATCCAAGTGCAAAGTTTTATTGATTAATTATTATTATAAATGTGTCAAAACAGCTCCCATATATTCGTTAGAAGAAAGGGACATATTCTGTTCTCAGATATCACATGTATCTCCCACTAAAAGTATTTAAGGTCTCCATTTGTATATCTGAGGACCCAGTTTGGCTATGTCAAACTATCCTGATATATCTCTCTTCGGTTTTCCTGGTGTAAGTTTTTGGGGTCAGCTACTGTCATTTACTATGTGTTTGTAAATTACCTACACAAAACTTCCCTGACCTAGATGAGACCACTAGCAATATAAAATTAATAATATAACAAATACCGCTTCTGTGTTTCAGCTTCCTTTTTGGTTCTTTCACCAAACTAGGAAATTCTGGGGCCTGGCAGAGTCAAAACATTACAAATCAAAGGAAGCATCTTGCCACGGTGAAGGACTACACAGACAAAGGCGTTGGTCTGGTTCTGTTCTCAGTATCTTACGTGAATCTGGAGGAATTCCATTGAAGTTACTGGGCAGAAACCAGCATGAACCAGTGTATGATCAGAAAAAAAGCCCATCATGTACACACAGGGCTGGGGGAAGGCAAGAAGAGCTGGAGCACTCCAGTTTAGTAAATCCCCAGGCTGTGGGCCTTGCTAAAGACCAAAAAAGGTACTGGGCCTACAGAGGTGTGCAGCCCAGAGTTAGGCAGAGGTAGCAGGTTTTAACCCCTTGACAGTGATGAGTGGCCATTACACACTGCAGTTTGCCCCAGTGAGCGGGGGCTAGGTGACGACTTGCAGTAGCCACAGAGGCAAGGTGGGTTTAGAGGGTTGAGGGTTCCCCTGGGAGGGGAGACCCAGAGTGTGGGGGCACTGCCAGGGGGCAGTATCCCAAGGTAAAGGGGCACTAGGGTCTGGGAGGGACATGGGGGCCAGCAACAGTCAAGACACCAGCCTGCAGAGGGCACTCTGAAGGCTTGAAAGAATTAATTCCCAGGATGACCAGCAGGAGGCACCGTGCCAGTCTCACTTCACTACAGATACTAATTAATAAAAAATCTAGGGTATGGCTGGCATGACCCTTGAAATGTTAAGCCGCTCCAAAGGATGTGCAGCGGGAGCAAGCAGTGCTCTTTCAAATGATTACACTGTGTTAAAAATAGTTCACATTTTCCACTGAGTAACCCATTGTACTGATTTCTGATTCTTACTATTTTTGTGTCACCCAGGAACTAATAAGCCAAACTGGAAATCACAAATAATTGTGTAAAGACCAGATCAACTCCCTGTTCCAAAGAGAGACAGCTCTCCCCCACTCCCAGTGAGCGGTTATATTTCAGCAACAAGCAAACATTCAATTTCTTTTGTGGAGTATAAGCCAGCCACTGTGGTTTCCTTTATCTATATGTCTGCACTGACTTCTGACTCCAGGCAGTGACAACAAGATCAATCAGGAAACTGCTACCTAACTCCGTGGCTTCCCTAGTGAAAAACTGATGCAGCTAAATTGGCCCCTGTCAGCCAAGAACTGATTTTTTTTATTAATCCAGAATAACCAATATTGCAGAGCTTTCCACATTTCCTGACAGACTCTGTAAAATCAAAATAGGATTAGCTTTGCTTAGACTTCAAGCTTAGGATGAGACCCAGAAGCATAGGCAGCAACTGCTTGAGTGCAGAGAGGGAGGGAGATATAACAGCCAGAGATGTATGTGCCAGTTTGGTGCACAGAGGTCCTTTGTGCACTCTCTTTGGTGAATAGTGAAACAACTTGAGCCTAAACGGACTGTTCAATGCATGGAGCCACATGACAGTAAGACAGTAAGTAAATGGTGTTTAATTACAAACATTAATAGGGTGACCAGATGTCCTGATTTTATAGGGACAGTCCCGATTTTGGGGTATTTTTCTTATATAGGCTCCTATTACCCCCAACCTCCATCAGATTTTTCACACTTGCTGTCTGGTCACCCTCCAAACATACGTCCAGACGGTGTCTCCTAGACACTTTCAAAGTAGTCAAGAAGAGTTAGACTCATGGAGTCCATTAATTTGAATGGGAGATAGGTGTTTAAATCCTCTAGACTCCGTTGAAAATCTCTGCCTCTCGTTTTAATGTAACACTTGGAAGAAGACTAAGGGCTTGGCTACACTTAAAATTTCGAAGTGCTGCCGGGGGAACTCACCCAGCGCTCCTGGTAATCCACCTCCACAAGCGGATTAATTCTGAGTGCTCGGAGCACGGCTCCCAGCGCTTGGAGCCTGTCCACACTAGCGCTTTAAAGCACTTAGACTTGCTGCGCTCAAGGGGGTGATTTTTCACACCCCTGAGCCAGCAAGTTAGAGCTCTATAAAGCGCCAGTGTAGCCAAGACCTCGGGGTCTGTTCCAAAGCTCACCAAAGTCAGTGGAAAGACTCTCATTGAGTTTAATAGATTTTGGATCAGCCCTAGGTGCCAAGTCTGCAATCTGACCGACACTAATAAAGCCCCATTGACTTCAGTGGGACTCTATGTAGTTGTAAGTGTCCATCTGGCTCAGGACCTGTATGAGCATCAAGCCTGTTTACTATAATCTCCAGTTATTTTTAACCCCGATACCTTAACACAAAAGTTGGCAGACAATTCAGCTAACCACAAGGAATATTGTTTGTGCTGAAAGGCTTCAGCCACCACTAAGAACTCAGTTAAATCAAACTGCCCTGAAAGAAATAGAAAAACCCTAACCTAAATTGGAAAGTTCAGTGGAGAGTCAACACTGATTTAATTCCAGTGTGCACATCCTGCTCTGCCCTATAGTTAGAGTATTTAGCCTGTGATGCTTTCCAACTCTCCACACCCAGCCACGCAGCTGCTTAACATGTTTCAAATGCCTGTGACATTCTTTAGAAAAAAGTGCCCTGTTGTAATTACCATCATCTGTCCTCTTTTGTTACCCATTACAATCATCAAAAGAAAATTTTAAAAAAGGAACAGGATGCATGCAGATGTGTCCATGAAATGCAGATGGATAAAAGAGAGTCACAGCTTTCAGATGTGACGGGATCAGTCAGTAGGCGAGGTCTAGCTTGTCGTTACAAAACCCATAGAGTAATGAGCATGTCTAAATCTGTTTTTCATGACATGCTGGGTCCTGGAGGATGAGCTGGCACTATAAGCAGCCCTCTAGAGTGATTTTTTTCACAACTAGAAGTGAAGGGCTTCTTACTCTGTGCACAGGCCAGGAATCTGTGAATCACTTCTTTCATTCTGAGAGCTTTAAACACAAGCAAACCTGGGCCCTTGTCTTTGGGTATGTCTACACTACCTGCCGGATCCATCTATCAGGGGCTGATTTATCATGTCCAATCTAGATGAGATAAATCAATCCCCGAGAACTCTCCCGTCGACTCTGGTACTCCACTACCGTGAGAGGCGCAGGCGGAGTTGACGGGGGATTGACAGCAGTTGACTCAGCGCCATGAAGACACCACAGTAAGTTGATCTAAATTTGTCAACTTCAGCTACGCAATTCTGGTAGCTGAAGTTGTGTATCTTAGGTTGATATTCCCCCCTCCAGTGTAGACCAAGCTTGTGGTGGCCACACTCGCCCTGTGAGCTCTGCAATTCCTGGCTTGACCCAATCTCTCATGCCAGAAGCAGGACTGTAGAGAGGCTATACCTAGCCTGCTTGCTTTCATCTGCAAATCAGAAGCCATGGCTTCATGATGGCATTTGTATTAGTTTGCTAGGATGGTTAACCAACTTCTCCAGCTGCATATGAATAAGTTAGTCAAGTCAGCTGCAGAACCTAATGCAGTTACATCGGCCTTAAGCAACCAGAAAAGAGACTGGCTGCCTAGAAGACCTGGAACCCCCTTTTCCTGCCATAGGATGCGAGTACCTCAGTGGGAGTTACTTGTTTGCCATGGTACAAACTAGAACCCTGGGTGAAACCCTATCCCCACTGACGTCAATAGGAATTTTTCCAATGACTTCTTAATTAGAGGTAGAACAAAATTGTGCTGGATTTTGGGGATACAGTACTTTAAAGTGGTTGCTTAAGGCTAGGCTGTTTCATAGCAGTCCTCCTTAGAACAGGATTCAGTGTATTACCAAATTCTCACCCTGGATTGGAGAAAAGAAGGTAGGTCACACAGATGAGCCCAGAATATGAATCTTTCCCACTTGACCCTTCCCAGGGGACTGCATCTTGATGGGTAGGAAGGCTTGGGTGTTCCAATGACCCTATGAGCTATGTCATTTTTAGTTCTTTGTAGGGTCACCTAAGCTAGACAGGTCAAAGGGTCGGAACCAGACCTAAAGCAGCTCACTCATCTTCCAGGTTGGGGTTAAGCAATAGGCCAATAACCCATCCTTGTAAAAAATCTACTTATAGAAACACATGATGCTTCCTGTTAAGCTTTAGAAAGCTTCCAATCCATTTCCATACCCACTACAATAGTTACCCCTTTTACTCGAACCTAAACAAGCCTCACTACCCTGGTGTGATCTCCAAACCCAATAGCTCCCTGTGTTTTGCCCTTTCGTTGGTCTTGAAGCTGGCAAGTTCCTCATTTGCTTTGCTTCATAAAACTGCATTTAAAATACATAAGTAAAATTTGAGATTAATGGACAAGCAGCCCCTGCACTGAAATCAAGGGTCCTAAAAGTCACACGGCAATAAACCGAATTATCAGGGTGATTGGTAATAGAATGATGAGCGACAGTAAGTGAGCTTCACCCACTTCCATTATAGACACATTACTACAAAACAGACAATAAGCTTCACTATCGCTCATGCTGTAGGCATAACTAGCACTTGTATTTTACTCCCACTTTGCACTTTAAAAGTGCTTTATGTTTGTATGTTTGTGACTGAAAACCAATTAACTTACAAATAGTTGCTGTTTATGGCTGATACTGCTCAGCAGGGAAAAGGCAGACAGTAATTACTCTAGTCTAGTGTCTGCAAAGAACTAAGTTTTATCTTCAAAATTATAAAGCATTGATTTGTGGCATTAGCAATCAACAGCCACTCAGAGGTAAAATATTAACATCTATTAAAATGGTGGGAATTGCCTGGGTCTGCACAAGCCTGAAACAATACACAGAGTGGATTAATAAGCCGAGAGACATTAACTAGCTTTGACTCTGTTATAAACTCAGATCCACCATCATACTCCATGAAGTCCCCTCTTATTATGTTGCACGTACGTAGCATGATATCAGTCCATTTGATTGTTGTCTTATTTAAGGCCTGTAAAGAAAAGCCAAATCTTCAACTATTTTATCCCATCTCTTTAAAACGAGGAGTCTAAACACAGCATAGGATTCAATGGAGTATAATGGAAAAACTCATTGTGACCACTAGGGAAAGGAAGTGGTATGATAGCAGAGAGTGTGCTTAACTTCAGATTTATCCTTCCACTGAATACAAAGCTAATGGTACTACACCACTTGTGGTCATTGAAGAGCATAACCCCTTTCACAGAGGTGCTAGGAATTTTATTCATTTTGTGCATCCTAAATCGAATTGTTTCCTACATTCCAATCAGTTACACCCTGCAAACCCACTGAAAGCAATGGGACCGCACAAGCATCACCAAAGGCATAATCTGAAGGCAACCGCAAACAGATTGCACAGATGCAATTGAGGGCCCACAAAACCTTTATTAGTGGCAGTGAAGCAGGAGATGAAAGGAACCCACCTTGACTTTTAAGATCCCAGGTTGAACTTGCAGGGAAAACAGAAAAAACATCCTGGCTTGAGCAAATTTGATGTGCAAATCGCTGAGAGAAAATAAAAACTGAACTGCATGATACCATTTTTATAGTAATTTTTTCAAAGAATAACCACCCTTTAAATACGTCCTTGTCTTTTTTTCTATCTCCTACTTTTTTCCCTTAAGTTACAGTTTGGGACATTACCAAAAATAAATCTTTGTAAGTTTTTTTGTTTTTTTCCCCCCCTGTTTCTGGGCAATTCTAAGAAACACTGCTCCATTGACAAATATCCAGGCCATCTGCTGTACCTGAAAGAAACTCATTCCTTTCAAGACCATTTTAATTATGAATTTTCCCTTTCACATATTTTGTCTGTAAGCCATTCTGAAACTTCAAGGATGACAAAGTTTTCACATTCCCATCTGTCAGTTTGAGCTACATTACTTTCCAAAACAAGGTTCAAATGCAACAGAGATTGACTCTCGGTTTCATGTGGTTTAAAAAATCTCCCTGACAATGTTTCCAAAGCATTTATCCATTATAAAAGGAAGCTTACAGCATGAACGTGAGATTGAGCTAAAGGATGTGGATTGTTGTGTCATTGCCTTAGAGATGTGCTCTTGCAACTAAACTGGATTTAAAGTGAAATCCTGTATGACAGAGCAGACAAATTCTGCTATATTTACTCAGGCAAAACTCCCATTGACTTCAGTGGGAGGAGTGCCTGAGTAATGATTTTGGAGTAGGGTTCAAGTATGTACAATAAATTTAAAATACTTCAGACAAATGCTATTTTAATCAAAGTGGATTTGAGGATAGCTGTTGATCGCCTGATGTTATAAATCTTATGCACTGTCCCCAAATTCAAGGGAGGCATAAAAATGACGGATCACCAAACCATGTTTGTTATTCTTCGATTGCTGTTTTTGGCAATACTAGTCATGCAGGCTCATTTGAAACAGTTCACCTATAAATATGAATCTGCAGGCACTCAGAGAATTCTCCTTTTATGGTGTTACAGTTAGGACTCCTATTCTCCCTCCTCTTGGATGTAGTTCCCCAGGGACTCCTCTTCAGGCAGAAGCTCTAACACCCAGTTTTGCCTGTGATCTCCACCACAGAAATTCAACCACTTCTCCTTAACTGTGATTCGAGGTTTTTTTCCATCAGTTAAGAAAACGGGAAGGTTTGCAAGTGCAATCTCTGGTATCTACCTTGTTGTACAACAGATAAAACTGTGCCTCAGGATAGAAAGTTTTCAAACTTTTTGATCAAGAGCTTTAACTTTTCTAATTTTGGGGGGGGGAGGGGAATCAAAGAGGCCCCCAACAGTGCACTTGTGATCGCCATTCTTGTGTACATTCCCAAACACTACAGAGAAAATTTTGCAGCCTCCTCCCATTTCCCCAGAGAGTCTGCAGAACCCCGTTAAGGGACTGTGGGTTAAAATCTGTGTTTAAGAACCTCAGAGAATAATGCACTGACACACAATTCAGTGGTTTCTATTGCAGGCCCCTACAGGTCCAGCTACTAAAGAGCCAAATGTGCTGTGCTACGAGGACATGAGACACCCCAGCACCACCCTTGAATTCCCCTGAGCACAGCAACTGTCCCCTCTTAGCAAACATCCCCTACATGGGGAAGAGATGTTAGTGGGTGGAGGGATCCTCAACTTAAACACACAGATAGTGTGGGGGCGGAGGGGTCGAAAAATTCAAAAACAAAATCACACTGTTAATTTCTGCAGGGATCTTGCCTCCAACACTCTTCTCGCTCTCTTTGGTCCATTAGTCCCTGGGTTTTCAAACAGAGCACAAACTGCCCAGCCTTTCACTCGAAGCCCAGATCCCCAGGTTTCTTACAAAGACATGCTGGCCTCCAGCTTTGTTAGTTTTCCTCCTTTCGTTTCATCAGTGTCCTGCCTGCAAAGGACACTTTCCCTGTTGCTCTGAGCCATTTTCACATTGTGAGCAAAGTTCCCTTTTGCATCGGATGTGAGAAAATCTCAGAGAACAATTACTGATGGAAGAGAAGCTTCCCTCCCCCCTTTCAGAAAGTATATGAAAGAAGGCCCACTGGCAGCAAGAATAAAGAGGTGCAGACAGGAAAAGGCATTATAAAAGCATCTCAGATGCAAGCATCCCACACAGCAAAAAGCTGAGGTCCTCGCTAGCAGCTTTAGCTATAGCCTGAGTGTATCAAAAGAGAATCAAATGTAGTTTTCAAAATCCCAACCTTACCGTTTGAACCGCCTGTGGGAAACAAATGCACAGTCTGGTGTGGTATGGAAGAATCTTCACTTCACTTTGATTTTAATTTGATCAAAGGTGGCAGGTTCATTACAGCAAAGGAGCTTCGGGCTCCTGGAGGGAATTCGCTCATACGGGCTATCGTGTTACCTATGGGATGACAGCCCTGTTTGCTCTAATTGTTCCTGACAGCTTCTAAAATAATATTAAATACTTCAGATATTGGGAAGGGGGAGGGGAATTAAAGCACATTTATGCTAACACATGGAATAGGAACTAGTAAATGGCTGGATTGCTTCTTGATAAAAGTAAAACTCATGGGGTAGAGGCAGTTGCTGATGCAGAAAGGTAATAAAACAGCCACCATAATTTTCAAAACACTGTGTACTAGGGACCGGACTTTCAGAGGTTCTGAGACCCTGCATCTCCCATAGCGTTCACCCAGGTGCCCTGCACCTTTGAAAATCAGGCCCTATAACTACTTTTAGTCATATAAATCAGCAGGAAACAGATTCCAGGTACTACATAGCATCACCTTAAGCACCAGAATCAAACCCTAGCAGAAGTTGTGATCTTTAAATAAAATGACATCATAGTACGTTATCCATTACATGACAAAATAATTTGTTAGAGAGCTCAATAGGTGCACATGGGTTTGATAGACATCTCACAAGACAGGTTTCTGCCCACGTGATTTGCTTTGTTGTACTTGCACCTTGTTAGTGACGTGCTTGGGAATGTGAGGTGGGGGTTGGGTTGTGCACAGGATCAGGTGGAGCTCGAGTGCAAGTTAGCAAAGCTAAGTCAATGTAGGTTCTGAGGAGAGACTTGAAGGAGAGTGAGGATTCTCAGTGCCTGGATCCAGGGAGGCTTTGCCAGGCCTGGGGGCAGCATGAAAAAAGGACTGACTGGGACCAGGAGAAAAATGAAATTGCAGGGTGATCGCAGAGGGTAGGACTTTGGGGGTGAGAGGTGGGAGTGAACTGACCTGTGTTGTATGTGGGGCTTCGGGCCTCTCTTTGGAAAAACCAACAGACTCTTTACTCAGAAAAATGACTCAAACCATGCGGCATGAGAAGAAAATATTAACCTTGAGCTCTCCCTCACCACCTCCGTTGTATTGCTGCCTCTTCTTCCAACGCTCACGTATTTTAAACAAAATAAAGTTTATTTTGTGCTTTATCTACAGTAAGGAGATACTGCCATTATGCCCAAATGCTGCAGCTGCCCCGGCAACTCCCAGGAATCCTGCCCATCCTCACACAGGAGGATGTGACTGCTGGGGGATGAGAGCAGATCAGATCAGATGTGGTCAGAGTCCTGTGCACCATTTTGGATCTATATATCAAATCTGAGGAGGGCATCATTGCTGAGGAAACAAGATTGCATTGCCTTCTCAAAGCAGCCTCTGACGTGGCCCTGGGGATCCATGCCAAACTGTCTTTCTAGCTAGTTCCTAGCAAAGGTTTCTTCTGCTACAAAATAAACACTCAGTTGTGTCTGACTGGCAGGGTTGGCTTTAAAAAGGACAAGGATGGGAACAACAAGGTGCGGTGCAGATTGGAACCAAAATTCATGAAGAATGCTCAGATGGAATCTGGAATTTGACTGGGGCACTCATTTTGTAAAGGGAGCCATGCTCACCACTTGTACGATCTAAGCCTTGTGAAAAAACACAGCAAGTTTTTACATGCCATCAGACTTCTTTATGTGACAACCCATCTGTGTGCTTTCCCCAACATTCTATGGCTCAAACCCAAATTGCTGACAGTTCAAACAGGCTAGAACTGCATAAGGCACGTGATATAACATATTTACATAAAATACCTCCATGAAATACATGAGGATAATTATGAACACTGATATAACAGAAGTTTCACAGCTAACTTCATGGAGCCAAATTATAAGATATTTTCACTTATATAAAAACATTCCTTTAAATAACTGTGTTCTACTTGAAAGTAGACACAGCAGTTTTATTTTTAATTGTTGTTATTTATTTGAATTGCAATGGCAACTAGAAGTCACAGTTGAGGTTGGGGTGCCAATGCACTTATACATAGTATGACACAGACCCTGCTCCAAAGATGCTGCCATTTAAGGCCCTGATCCTGAAAAGAGGACCATGAGGGCTCATACTTGAGTATCCACACTGCCATGTAAACCTGGGTTTACAATTCCTGGACCCAGGTCTCACAGCTGTACTAACGTGTCCATCCTGCACTATGCAGGCCTTCTAATTTGGGTCTGTGGCTTCAGTTATATTCACACTGCAAAATGACAGGGCTTGGACCTGAGTCTAATGGGACTTGGGCTCTCCACTACCCCGCTAGCCGTGTCCTAAGACTAGGGTCTGGAGTGCTTATAGTCCTGAATCAGAGCCCAGGATTAGTGTGCAGTGTAGACATACTCTTAGTGACTTCTCCAGTGACACAAAGAAAAAGTCTGTTACAGATCCATACATTTAACCCAGATCTCCTGAATCCCCATCTAGTTTCTCAACCACTAGAGAGCATCCTGATTCTTCAAGTTTTCAGACACTGATTAAGACCTTCCCTGTGGAATTACCTTGCATACCACACATATAACCAAAAGATGTATCCGAGGTATTTCACAGTGACAACTGCATGAGATTACCCACAATGATTTATGAGCAACAATAGTCTGAGATGCCTGCTACAGCAATAAAACTTTTTCTTAGCCAAGTCCTTCACTTTGATGTGACCATCAGCTCATTTTCATGATGGTGGAACTGGAACTGGTCCAAATTACATAATCAAGGGGGAACATTACCCAGGACCCCCTCCATCCAACTGACATCGGTTTATTTTGTTTCAGGATGTAGCTATCCAGAAACTAAAGACAGCTAGAAACAGACAATGATGCATGTCTGTCTATATCCCAGGGATATGTCGAAGCCTCAGGAGGAAGCTGATAATGTGCTAGATCCTCACCTGTTGTAAATTGAAAGCTGTGTAACTCCATTGCAGTCAATGAAGTGCCAATTTACACTATTTGAGGTTCTAGCCCACCTTTCCTATTCCCACTGTTTCAGATTATGGTCCACTGTGGGCCCTGCAATGTTTTAACCATAGGCTTAACTTTACTCACTGTTAGTTATCTCATTGACTTCCAAAAAAGCATGTAGTAGCAGTGGCAATTATGAGGCCATGAAGCTGAATGTTGGGATATTTTGTAGAACTATTAGTGCAACTTCCATCATCTATGTTGGTGATAAATCTAGCTGGTTGAAAGTCTGCTCCTGTGTGTGGCTCTAACAGCTCATTATTATTCATGCTTCCTACAAGCCTCTCAGAAATCATGCTTTAGGAACAATGAATGAACCCTTCAATGTACAAATCATTGTCTTAATCAAGTAAAATTTGTAGATTATTTGAACAAGCAAGAGTTAAAAAGTAGTAGTAGTATTTAATCCTTCAAGGACATACAGCGAAGTCAGACTGATTCCCAAAAATAACAAGCCATAAAATGAAACTAAGATCAGCTTAGATGTCTCTAGTAATGGAATTCTAAGTGTTGGTAAGAGACTTGGGCCCAGATCTACAAAGGTATGTAGGTGCCAAACTCCCATTGAGTTCAGTAGGAATTAGGAGCCTAAATACCTTTTGATGATCTGGGCCTTGAAACCTTCAGAGAAAAAACTAGGGTTTTATCTCCACTTATTTAGTAAACATTATCTGTGGTGTTATAAATCCTCTCCACTCAAAAAACCCCCAGATGATTTCTCTCATATGTACCAGCTGCTCACTGGCTGCTTGTGCTGTTAATCTCTGCTCAAATATGTATCCCATCATTTTTATACTTAAAATCTGAAATGGGTGCTTTTGTGCATGGCTCTGTGTTTACTGTGATGCAAATTCATACCATGAAATGCATGTCAATGACATTTGACGGAGTCACGCATTGTGCAGCTAGCCCAAGCCCAGCACTGGAACAAGGCTTTCAGTGAGCAGGCTGTGCTGACTCTCCTTGATTTACTTCCAGAAGTTCAGACACAAAGCCTCCATTTATCCTGATCAGTGCATTTGGCTCCCACTTCCTAGGCTTCTCATAATTGTGGCTGAGTAGAAATGCTTCTGAGATTTTCCTCCTCAGTCTTTTCTGATCCTCCCACTGTGTGCCAAACATTTACCTGCCATTTGATTCTAGAGGATTGCAAATATAAATTGATTGCACCCCAGTTGCAACAATTATCATTAATGCACCTCCAAAGATGTACTAAGAACACTGAATTCATCCGGTGTGTGTGCGTATAGCAGCTGGCATAATGGGGACCCACCATGAGTGGGGCCTCCAAATTGTGCTGTAATATGGATGTTTAATAACAACAGTAATGTTGAAAAGATTAATTGCACTGGAAGTACTTAGGGTACAATGCCACCTATACTTTGTTTCAAAGATATTATATGCATTTCTATGGAAGAAGCAATCTAAAAAATACATCAATAGGGGAAAACACCAGAAAACATATGACATTTCTAGACTTCCTAAAATCCTGAAATTAGTGTACAATATGTGCAAGTGATGAGCCTGATCTTGCAGCCCTTACTCATGGGAGTAGTTGTGAAGAGGTCTATCAGGCCTTCTCTGCCCCCTGCCGGAGTCATCAGTACATTGACTCCCCTTTGTTCAAGCCAGGCTACCAACAAAACTAAGGTCTTGATTACACTGGCACTTTATAGCGCTATAAAGCCTCCAGGAGCGCTGTAACTCCCTACCTGTCCAGACTGGCGAGGCATGTAGAGCGCTATAAAGCCACAGTTATACTGGTTTTGGTAATCCTCCCTTCCCACAGGATTAACATCTATTGCGTATTGACCGCTCTGTATTTTCGCCAGTGTGAATGGGTATTAACACTACAAGCACTTTGAGTGATCTTTGGAGATGCCCCGACCCATTTAAGTCAATTGACATCTCTCCCCTTTGTTTTGAACTTGGCTGGAGGAATGCAGAAGTACGTTTTCAGAGTTTCTCTCTTAACTCGGCAGATAAGCAATGCAAATGTTTATGGAGGAAGCCTGTGTGACAGAGAAGACTAGCAAGCTTTGTATTTCAAAGGAAACTTGCTGACAGGCCCTCAGAAGGAAGAAAATCCCCTTGCTCTCTCCCTCCACATACACACAACACGTTCTCCCTTAGCCCCCTTGTTTGAAAAGCACATTGCACCCAGCTGAATGCTGGGATAGCTGCCCATAATGCAACACTCCCCGTGCCGCTGCAAATGCCACAAATGTGGCCATGCTATACCTCTGGCAGGTCTCAGTGTGGACACGCTATAGCGCTATCCCTATAGTTGTATATGAGGACAGGTATAACCAAAACCGCTATAAAACTGTAAGTGTAACCAAGCCCTTAGTCCTCAGGCGCCCAGCTGCAACTGTGACAGTAGTAGTAAAAGAGGGTGAAATCCTGTCCCCATTGACTTCAATGGAACTAGGACTTCGCTCAATGACGTCAATGGGGCTTCTTGCGTACATAAGGAGCCTGATCCAATTCCATTCAAATTGAAGTGCCCACCTCACATCTTGGGAAATACTGACCTAGTCTGACCTCCTGCATAATACACACTGTAAAATGAAACCCAAAAATTCCTCCCTACTGCGTGTTCTGTTAGGTCTTTTAGGGCCAGCATTCACTGTTTTCATTACATTTTGTCATCACTGAATCCTTTGCAGACCAGTTATTCGATTCAGGGGAAAATGGCTTTGTATCCCCCAAGAAGAAAAATGAAAGGTTTTATTTCTGAAAGCTGATGCATCAACGGTGGAGAGCGGAGCTCTGGGATCCCCACTTAAAAGGACAATTACATAGGATGGAAGGGTTCTAGCAAAGCTGATTAATAAAGGAATTTAGATAAACTCCATTTATGCTTCTATTTGTATAAGTATCTTAGTAACTGCTTACTTTCCAACTTGAACAAGTCTGGAATCTTAAGCGGGGCTTCAGAAATCTTGCAGAAAACTGTAATATCTGTGGCAGAAGAAAGTGTGGTAATGAGGGTTTCCTTTCTTCTTTCAACCAAAAGCAATCTTCTAATATTCCTGGCATAACCACTTTAATTAAACATAATTTATTTGATCCTTACACAGGCCCCATGGGATTACTTCTTAGATAGTCAATTAAAAACTCTCACATACTTTATAACCCTTATTATGTGCACCAGAGACACTGTAATAAATAATGCAAACCCCCTTTTATACCCATTCTACCTTTAGAAAGAAAGAAGGGGTGGAGTTTTAAACATGTTCATATTTCCAAGTGGGCTGAAAACCATTCAGCTTTAGTTTCCTTCCTTGAAATATTTTTTATTCCCAGACTGGACTCCTGTGGCTTGATTCATTGCTAGGAAAAAATCAAGTTCAAATAGGCATGGACCATGACAGACAAATAGTTGCTGTCCTGTCACTTCCTTATGACATCCTGTCAGCTTCAGAAAAGAGGGAAGGCCTGGAAGCCGGATTAAGAGGTTGAATGCAAATGAACAGACAGGCAGTGGCGTACTTTTAGGGGTAATGAAGCAGAAATGGCCTAGCCCCAAATGCACTTTTCACCCTGCCTCCTCTGGGTTCCTGTTTCTGAGTTTTCAGACAGCGTTGTTGCAGTAGCCAAGGTGGCTGGAAAAAAGCAAAGTTGCTTTAACTCTTGGGATGGCAGGCCTCAAAAGGCAGAGGAAATGCCTTGGAAAAAACATGGACTAAAGAATAACATATTGCTCCACAGTGGACTATTTAAATGCAATATTTTCATTTGAGCAGTATGCTGCACCATGGATAACATTTCACAAAAGATAAGGCCCAGCTGTGGGGGAGGGACGGTGTTCTTGCAGCTAATCCCCAGGGCTAGGGAATCAAGAGCCTGTGATGTACTGCTGGCTCTGCCTGTATTCTTTCTATGTAACCATATGTGAGTCATTTAGTCTCTCTGGGCCTTTACTTCCCCATATGATGAATACGAATAATATTTCTGAAGGTCATGGGGGTGTATGAGGCTTAATACAGGTCTGAAAGATACTTTGAGATCTTTTTTGCAAGGTGCTAATTAACACAAAGTATGAATTGTTGCTTCCCCACACTAGGGCACAACAACAGAACAGAACAGTTCACCAGAGCCTGGGCTTTTATTGCAGGTTGACCCCAAATTCCCATCGACTTGACAGAATATCGAGGACTGCATTTCCTTCCAGCCAGTTTTAAAAGCAGAATATATATGAGAGAGCAAGCAACCCATTAAAGTACAAAACACGCTGTAATCCAGCCTTGATGAGACCACACAGGAGTGCATCACTTTGGCCTGGACTTCATCCATGAGGAGCAAGCACTGTTTTCCACCCCTAAACTGGTGAAAAAAGGACATTCTGGAGCTCTGACACAACCATAAAGCCTCCCACAGCGCTCTACCTCACTCCCCGTCCACACTGGCAAGGCACATAGAGTGCTCTGACTTCCTGGCTGGAGCACTCCTGGTACGCCACCTCCCCAAGAGGATTAACAGCTGTTGTGTATTAGGTGAGAAGCTTCAGCGTCAATGTGGATGAGGAGTTATGTTACTGCGCTCTGCTTAACTTCTGGAAACATCCCACAATCCCCTTAAGCCAAGTGGCCTCTCTTCTCTTTGTTGTGAAATTGCTGCAGGAATGTGGAAGTGCCTTTTCAAAGCTCCATATCAGATGGCGGCTGCTTATCTGCAACGGGGCAAAGCAAACATTTACTGAGTGAGCGAGAGGCAGGGCGACTAGGGGGATCTGAACATACACGATAGCATGCTGACACACTCTCAAATCCTCAGGATAGACACCACACCAAGTCTATGTGCACATTTGTGATTTTTAATGAAGGAAAAACCCCATCTGAGGCTACAAGCACCATGGGAAGTAATTTTTGCAACTTTCAGGCAACAGCAACCAAAACAAGACAATACAACCAAACTACAGATGGAAACATAACTGTTTGTAGCCAGTCCACTCCCACAGCGGGGGAACCTTGTTTCCCAGCACTTTTTAGTACGCTGTCCCCTGCAGTAGCTTGTTCCTATCTGTACTAACCATAATGCTTTGCCTAGTCTCATTTTTAAAAATTCCAGGCTAACAGGTTTACCACCTCTGGGATCATTCACCCTAGGCCCAGTTCAGAAAAACAGTTAAGCACATGCTTAAAACCATCCATATTCAGGAATGCACTTACACACCTTCTTAAAGTTAAGTATGTGCTTAAGTGGTTTCATCAAAAAGGATTTCTTTTTGCGAATTAAGGCCCCAGTAGAAAGGTGTTTCATGATACTCAGCCTAAACTTTTCTTAATATCTTCCCATTGCTAATCTTATTGTGCCAAGCTAAAGCAAAGGGCTAGATTATGAATCCCTTACTCAAATTGATGAGCAGTTTGTCTAATTTAATATGGCCCAAAGCCAGAACATTTTGAATAGGTCTATATGCAGAACAAAAATAATACTTGGAGCTTCTCACTGAGTCCCTTCAATTTTTCCAACATTGTTTTGAAAGTGTGGACACCTAAACTGGACTCAGTCCCAGTCCTCCAGAATCCCAGGAAATCCACTTTACATGTATTGTCCCAAAAGACCATTCTTGTCTGCCACATTGTTTGATCATCCAGGCCCACGATACGACACAACCTTTGCATTTAATACAATGGACTCAAAATATAATTAAACTTAATTCAATAAGGTTTTTCAAGGTTATTGAAGGAAATTGCAATATCTGTCACAGGAACAACAATGAAAAGTGGTAGGGGAAAGGATAAACCCTTCAAAAGCAATGCTGAAGGCATAGCCAAAGAGGCGGGAAACCAGGAGAGGATGAAAGTCAAAGGAGGGAAAGAATCAAAGAAAAAGGGAGTGACTGGCTGTGTTAAAGGCAGCCAAAAGTTCAAGAAGGAAAGGGTGGGATAGAGACTCCAAAGTTGTATAACCAAGGAATAAACTGTTTTGTATTATGAAGAGGCTCTCCAGTCAAAAGGCAATTGGCGTTGAAAGACATTTCTTAAGTGATAATCCTTTCTCAGTTCTCTCATGTACAGGGTAGCTACTGTACATCTCACATTCATTAATTAGAATTGCCTGCTTCACTGCCTAATAAGTATCATTACGTCTGTCATCAGAAAAGAAGTTCATGATTGCGATAAAAAACTTGCATGCAATTCAGCAGTCCAAAATGTGTCAGCTTTAATTTATTCATTCATTTAGATTTCAGTGACACAATGACATTGTCCACAACAATATCACATTAATATTGCAATAAAGGATACAGCTTGCTCAGAAAGGAAAGGCAGGGGAAAAGGGGGGAGTTGTTGCCCTATATATTAAAAATGTATATTTTTAGAAGACAGACTTGTTGAAAGTTTCTCGGTAAGGATAAAAGGGGTAAAAACAAGGGTGATGTCATGGAGGGGTCTACTACTGGTCACCTAATCAGGAAGAAGAGATGGATGAGGCTTTTGTTAAACTACTAACAAAACTGTCCATAACATAGGACTTTGTGGTGAGGAAGGACTTCAGCTACCCAGACATCAGTTGGGAAACTAACTTAGCAAGGCACAGATTATCCAGCAAGCTCTTGGAAAGTATTGGAGATATTTTTTAAAAATTTCAGAATGTGGAGAAAGTTACTAGGGGAAAGGCTGTTCTAGATTTGATTTTGACACAGAGGAACTGGTTGAGAATTTGAACATGGAAGGCAGCTTAGATGAAAGTGAGCATGAAATGATGGAATTTATGATTCTCAGGAATGATGGAGGGAAAACAGCACAATAGATGGATTTCAAGAGGGCAGACTTCAGCAAACTTTGGGAATTGGTAGGTAAGATCCCAGGGGAAGGATGTCTTAAGGGGAAAAACATTTCAAGAGAGTTGGCAGTTTTTCAGAGAGACATTATTAAGGGGACAAAAACAAACCAGTCCATTGTGGAGGAAAGATGGGAAATATGGCAAAAGACCATGCTGGCTTAACCAGGAGATCTTCATTGATCTGGAACTCAAAAAAAGAGTTTTAGAAAAAGTGGAAACTAGGTCAAATTGCAAATGATGAATATAAACAAATAACACAAGTATGTAGAGAAAATTTTAGAAAGGCCAAGGCACAAAATTAGATTAAACTAGCTAGAGACATAAATAGTAACCAGAAAACTTTCTACAAAAACATTAGAAGCAAGAGGAAGACCAAGGATGGGGTGAAGAGGGGGAAACAATAACAGAAAATGTGGAAATGGCAGAAGTGCTAAATGACATTTTTGTTTTAGTTTTCACCAAAAAGTTTAGTAGTGATTGGACATCTAACATAGTGAATGCCACTGAAAATGAGGTAAGATCAGATGCTAAAATAGGGAAAAAACAAGTAAAAATTACTTAGACAAGTTAGATGTCTTCAAATCAGCGTCTGATGAGATACATTCTAGAATAATCAAGGAGCTCACTGAGGAGATAGCCATTAGCAATTAACTTTGAAAAGTTATGGAAGACTGGAGAGATTCCAGAGGATTGGAAAAGGGCAAATATAATGCCCATCTATAAAAAGTGAAGTAAGGACAGCCCGGGGAATTACAGACCAGTGCCCAGAAAGATAATGGAGCAAATAATTAAGCAATCAGTTTGTGAACTTCTAAAAGATAAGGTAACAGTCAGCATGGATTTGCCAAGAACAAATTATGTCAAACCAATCTAATAAATTTCTTTGACAGCAGCCCATTTTCAGACACACTGATAGTTGGAAGAGCTTCCATGAAAATGGGATTCTGCATTTTCTGTTATTATTTTCTGTTATTGTTTCCCCCTCTTCATCCTGTTAGTTTTAAATTAGACTGTGCTTTAGGCTAACAATTTTGTTAACTAACTAACAAAATGTAGCTGACATTAATTCGGTGGCTTTTGGAGATTTTCCACTACTTAGAAAGAACAACAATGTTCTTTACAAGTTTTTCATATCAGAAAGTAAAGCCAGACAGACAATTCACAAAATAAAGTTACTTGCCACCATAGAGATGTATTTTATCCCTCCTCTTCAGCACAATCAAGGAGTCCCACGAGTAATTCTCTCTCTACAGGGTATATTTGAGACTCAGTGTTTCCCAGTGCTCTGCCTGGAATGATGCACCTATGCAGTGTGTACAAATAGCACAATGTAACCCATAGGTTTTAAATTCTTTGCAGCAGGGAGTCTTTTACTTTGTACCCTGCTAACACAATGGGACTCCAAATCTGGTTGAGGCCTAAGGGCACTAATCAATACAAATAATAATTGCACAAATAATCATTGCAGCTTACAAAGGTTGTCAGGTTGGACTTTTATCTGTGGCCCTGTCATTGAGTCTGTCTCTTTTTGTGTTTGTGTTTGTCTAGATTCCTGTATAGCACTCATTAGCATGGTGTTAAAATGCCTCCCAGAGTAATAATGTGATCATTAGAAAGTAATGGTAAAGGTATAGTTCCCTCTCTGTGCTCCAGTCAGCACAGAGTGGGAATGGTAGGTGGGCTTTGTGTTTTGTTCTGTAATCACCCTGGGTTTGATTTGTGCCTTTGGTTTCTCTCTTTCAGGATTAGCAAATATTGTATGAGGCAGGACTTTTTCAGCCTTTTGAGCACATGGAACCCTTCACTTTGCTTGGGTGCCATAACCATTAAAAGAAAATCCTATCATTAACCTCATCGTCCAAAAAGATGATGGCTGTTTGGTGGTGGGGAGGAGAACCTTTGTGAAAATCCAAGTCTGTTAGCAGATCATTTGGATACAGAAGAAAGAGCTGAACTGATACATTGTTCATGAACAGTTCATGCAGTTCTAATGGTAGAGGTAATGATCTATCTGTCCTGGGTATTTCTAGGGTCTCTCTCACTGCAGTATCTAGCTGCTGAAATAGCACATTAGAAAGGTTTTAACACATAGTGATCAAACAGAAAACAAGAACAGTTTCTGTGTCCCTGTGGTTCTAACTGAGGAGCTGTCTGTTCTGCTTTCACAGACACTCAACAGCTGTTAAAGGTGAGACAGAACTTGCTGAACCCTTTCCCAGGATCATATCTGATGAGATTTCCAGAACCAGTCTGAATCAGTCTTTGCCTTTCACAAGATCAACTACAACATTTGCCTCTGAAAGCCTGGAAGAAGAAATGGAACAGTTACACCTCTGAGTAACAGAGTTACAGGAAGGAGACTGGATTTTTGTTTCTAGTAGAAAAAAATATCACAGGGTTTTTGTCACATACCAGGTGCAAACCAGACCAATGAGAGATTGTCTCCTTACCAGTCCAGTAACTTTGGGTGCCTCACAATGCTTTGCTTTTTAAACACAAACACTGGATGAGTTCAGATTAAAAATGAAATAAGTTCATTTAACTACACAAAGATAGATTTTACGTGAGTACAAGTATCAGATACACCGGACCCTCGCTATAGCCCACGTCGCTATAGCGTGGTCATTGCCATGGATCCCAAATTTAAATATTTAAATTGGGATCTATGGTAACGTACCCCCCATTTTAATGTGATCCCCTGTTAGCGCGGGACTGCGCATGGATCCCAAACCTCGGGCTATAGCAAGGGTCCAGTGTATTAAAGTCAGAAATGGTTACAAGAGAAATAAAGAGAAAATGCTTCCTAGCATCTAAAACTAAATCAACTAGATTTGACAGAAGGTAAAAATCTTTACCTTCCCAGTTGACATGGCTGACCAATTTCTCAGGTCAGGATCCCCCACAAAGTAAGAGGGCTGGTTCCTTTGTCTTAGGTGAAAGAGAGAGAGATCAGGACCGAGTTGCTCCTGCCCCCTTTCGTTGCCAAAGAATGGCCACTTGATAGGTGACTGCCAATCAACTTTGATGATACCTGACTAGAGGAGTCAGTTTGTCCTTTGTCTTTGAGAAACTGCTTACCCTCTCCCCAGACTTGTCTGGTAAGCACCCCGTAGTCATAATTTCAGCTTATGTTCATAAATCTAATTATGCATTTCAAACACACAGGACACAAGAAATGTAAAGATTAGTGCATTAATAGTTTTAAAATGATACCTCACAAGGCATGTTTTCCACAAGATTATTACATTAATGTACAGGGTGTTATACAGGGGTGCTTTCAGTCATAGTTCTCTCCCCCATCCCCACATTTATTTATTTTAAACAGGTCAGCATCTTCTGATCTCAGAGCAGGACCACCTTGTTTGATGTTTTCTATTTGATACTGATAAAGAGGCTGCAGACGAACAATAATACATTAATATACAGGATATATTATCTCAGCCTCTGCTGTGAATGTTATTCCAGAAAAATTTTTGAAACCATTTAATAATTAGTTTTATGGGGGTCCCTTCCCCAGACCCTCAGGAAAAAAGAGTTAATGCTGCTGCTTTCCATGCCATCCAGTTCATAGGCAGGGAGATTAGTGTGATCCTCTTATGAGTGTGCGAGCACTGCACTGCAGCACCTTTCCCAAAAGGCACAGGTCTGCCGCCAGTCATGGCTATGGAAAAGAAACAGGGTAGTTTAACCATACAGTTCTCTGCCTTGTTAACTAGTGTGGAGCTATTTGATTGACAGAGCTAAATTAGGTCATGACAGCTGCATAAAACCAGACAAAGGCTGGACAGGGAAAATGCTGTTAATGAGAGGCAGTCAATTTCTGAGATTTTTATTGGAAGGTAAAGGGCATTTTTACTTCACTGATGTCTATCCTCTGAAAAAGGCTATTTACTAATTTGAGATCTTGATGTACTTTAATCAAGAGGTCTAACATGCTGAGAAGTGGTTGAGGAAAAAGTTTGCTTGTTTTAAACCAGCACAGCAAAGCTTGCTTGTTAGTCCTTCTGCAGAAGTTCATTAGTTGACTGAGTTGTTTTAAACAGACCTCATCTTTATTCCTTTTTTCCCTCCCCCCTTCTTTCAACACAGAATCACGTCTTTGTTATCACTGAGTATGTCAATGAACTATAACCCTGCCAAGAAGCCTAGAGAACGGGTGCAGAGGAGCTCTCATGTGAACTGCATTCCAATTCTGAAGACACTTCCTCCTCTCCCTCCCCATCCACAGAGGGCCAAATCTTGCAACACTTTATTATGCCAGCCATCCCACAAAAGACAGTGGGATGCTGAAGGGCTGTGGGATCAGGCCCCGATGCTGTAAAATAGGTCTTATGTCTGAATATGATTCATAGCACTACAGCATAAAAAAAAGGTTAGAAATTTGGAGTCATTGAGAGGGTATCATTAGAGAATTTAAAGCATTACCAGGAGAGAGAGAGAGAGTAAATAGTGTTCCTTTGCATCTAGGGCATCTCTGTATCACACACAAATAGTGCCATTAAATACTTCGGCTCCACAGTTGTGGGAAGAAGCATGAATTGCCTTATTTATGTGACATTGAAGAGGGGTATGAAGACAAAAGGGGTTTATTTTTCCCCTCTGAACATTTAGAGTTCATTAATTAATTGAACCAGATGCTAATTTCCTTTTATAGAATTTTAAAATGCTGTGAGGTGTACCTGAAATTCAACATAATTAAATTACAAACTCATTTATGTAGCCTAATTTACACATGCACTTTCAGATACAAACCAATGGAATCAAAATCCAGATTATTACAGAGGAAAGAGAAAGGATAGGCCTTATTCACAGTTGTTAGGTTGTTCATTTGGGGCTCAGAAGATCTGGGTTCCATTTCCTATTCTGATACAGACTTCATGTGAAACTTGGGTGAGTCATTTAGTTTCTTTGCCTCAGTCTCCTATCTATAAAATGGGAATAATAGAATTTACCTCACAGGATATTGTGAGGATAAGTACATTAATAGAGTAGAAGTAGAGAGATTGTTTTATCTCTGTATTTGACACTGGCCTGCCTGGTTCTGGTGCCCACAATTCAAGAAGGATGTTGGTAAATTGGAGAAGGTTCAGAGAAGAGCCATGAAAATAATTAAAGGATTAGAAAACATGCCTTTGAGTGACAGACTGAAGGAGCTCAATCTATTTAGCTTAGCAAAGAGATAGTTAAAGGGGGACTTGATTACAGTCTATAAGGATCTATATGGGGAACAATAATTTAATAATGGGCTATTCAATGTAGCAGAGGAAGGCATAACATGATCCAGTGGCTGGAAGTTGAAGCTAGACAAATTCAGACTGAAAATAAGGTTAATTATTCTCATCATTCAAATCTTAACTACTGGAACAATTTGCCAAGGGTTGTGGTGGATTCTACATGATTGACAATTTTTAAATCAAGACAGTATATTTTTCTAAAATATATACTCTAGGAATTATTTTGGAGGAAGTTCTATGGCCTGTGTTATTATACAGAAGATCAGACTTGATGATCACAGTGGTTTCTTCTAGCCTTACAATCTATGAATGCTTGTGAAGCACTCAGACACAACACTGGTGACCCGCTATATATGTACCTGAGATACAGAGATACTTTTAAGCTGGAGTACTTCCATTGGTTTCAATAATCTAGAACTTGTCTATAAGGATGGAGAATCTTTAAAGATTGGACTCTCTCCCCACCAAAAAAAAAAATTGAAAAAGGGAGAAATGTTCGGATGTTTAGATGCAAGGACATGATCCAAAGTCCACTGAAATCAGTGCAAGTCTTTGCATTGATTTCAGTGGACTCTGAATGAAGCCCTAAGTGATCGCCTAGAGAAGTAAGACCTCTTGTGATCTCACTTACTCCTGGCCCTGGATATAGGGCGCGGATGTTTTTTTTCCAGACAGCACGTAAATCTCTTCTTTTATCAAAGCAATGCAATCGCTTCGTAATGCAAGTGGCAGATGGGGTAAGTGGAAATTGCATTTTAAAAACAGCAAAAGCTAATATCAGTTTGAATTTGTTCAGACACTGATTATTATCCAATGCTTTGAATGACAGATATCTGCAAATCCCTTGTTAAAGCAGGAGTTTTTGATGCGCCAAATAACAGCTGTGGATTTTCTTGAGTTATCCAAATCAAATATCTCATTTAGCCATAGAAACCTCACAATATTGTCTTAGCTGAGTAAAAATTAAACAGCTTTGGCTTTTCAGTGCTCACTGACTCCTTGGCATTAACATCAAAATCCCACAATGGCAAAACCCACTGTGGTGATTACAGCATGTAAACAGTCCAGTTAATCCAGAGCTCTGCGGGAGATTAACATGAAGGAACAAAAAAGTGCAAAATATGATTTAATTAGATCAAGCTATTCTACAATCACCAGCACATAGATTCAGCTTTATTACAGGCTTGGGGTGTGCTTGTTTTGATAGGAAGTTGATTTGCCCATAAAATATCAAATACCATCAATAATAACTACATTATTATTATTGTAAAGGTCTGGCTGGAGTTATGGCCTATCTGGCTGATAGGCAATGAAATAGATCTTAGGAGGAATGGATTTCAGAGGCATCTTCTCTGTAACGGAAATACTCCACTTGAGAACACATTTACTGTCTTTCCAAGATTGCCAAGTTATGTGGAGCACTGTTCTAAAATGAATTTTACTTTAGATTTTTCTACATTTGTTTCACTGAACGGTCTCAGAAAGGACAGATAGACCCTGAACAAGCCTCACTGAAGTCAGTGGAAAGGTATCTACTAACTTCAATGAGATTTGGAGCAGGCCCTTAATGAGCTGGTCAAAACATATCAGTAGTACAGCCAACCTTAAGTATTAATAAATCATGGGTGAGGCCCTCATGAATCATGAGATCATCTTACAAAATGATGAGTTGATCAAATAATAAATGCAGGGGAGTAGGGGTACTGTTCTCTGGATTTTGAGCCTTTAAGAGCCAGGTTTTCAAGGTTTTCTCCACAACTGTAAAGGATAGAAATTTAAAGTTGAGATTATCACATAATCATCTGACTTCAGCAGTGAGAACTTTAACAGAAACTCCAAGTTTCCTGAGAAAACTGTGAGAACTGACAACATTGTAATATGCCCTCTAACTATGCCTTCATTTATACTGGTAGAAATCAGGAAAAACTTCCCAGAAGGTAATTATGTTAGGGCACAAGTAGTGTGAGATCAGAATCAGGCCCAAAACAGCTAGGAATAAAATTCTCCCATCCATTCAGGGCCATAGAAGGCCCTATCACAGGGTTCTTGTCTGTTGTGGAAGAGTCAGTCTCAAAAACACTGCGAGAGGAGGAGCTGTGAGTGCATTTCTGGCCTGACTGAAGCAGGAGGTACAGGAAATCTCACATGCAAGCCTGTCCCCTATGCCCCAGAATTGCCAGCCAAATTCTGAAAACTGAAGTGGTGAAGATAAGCCTGTGAACAGTTTAGGGCTTTATCTCCATTCATCATAGATGCTTACCCCCCATTATTGCTAATTGCACACAACCCCAGGAGGCATATAGGTCCAGAGGTCTGTTACACTAAAAAACACTTTACACTGTGGTGCAAAATTGCCTTAATGTAAACAAGAATCAGGCCCAGAGTTTCCTCAGAGAAGAAAATTATGAATTCCTTTATAAAGTCCTTATAGACTATCTTTAATTTATCTAAGAACAATCAAAACCTTTGTCAATAGAATTCTCTTTGTGTAAGGCCAGTTGGCAACTTCAGCAGTTTCACTCCGTGAAAGTAATTAATGTCATTTGGAGAGCAAATTGTTTGTAATATTATATTAACTGTGCATGCACAGTATTAATGTATATTATTTTCCTGCATGGCTTCTGATTCCTAGGATGTTTCCAGGATGAAAAAGTGCTTATCACCCATAGAAGCAGATTCTAAGACCCAATAAGTCATCCAATGAAAGAATGCCCTCTGAGAAAGCCTCAGAGTGCTTCACTCATTCCCTCAGGCTCTCTTCTCCTGCCCCATAAAACACATGCTTATTCTAATAAAATGTATTAAGATTTGATGGCACAGTGTCTTAAAATAATTAGGAAACAACCCAGAAATGTCATTACAGGATGATTGCTAGGTGAATTATAGCTTTTGTTCAGTATTTTATTTCATACTCCAAGAAATTTGATCCACAAAAATCATCATTATTTTCATTTCCACCAGAACATTAACCTTGCTCCATCCATGGGTGAATGACCAAACAGGCTCAAAGTTCATTTACATCAGTGAACAGAGAGTGAGCCAGCTGGTCTGGAAAACACAGAGATAGCTTCTGTTTCTGATTAAACTGAAAAAGTCCAATAAGATATTTTTTGGTACAGTACACCCTGATCAGGTGTCTGAAAAACAGCAGTGCAAGCACTAGTATTTCAGACAAAGAAAGGTATTAATGTGTCATTTTCTCACTTAGCAGACCAGACACTAAACAAATCATGACTATTCAGTGCTGAAGGAGATGTTACATTTTCTATTTCAGCTTTTTGCTCAGCCTTTAATAGGCAGATAAACCATTTTTAATCTCTGAAATGTAGTCTCTTCTAATGCCTTTCTTCTCACAGATTTTCTCATAGCAAATCAAAGATTTCCAATGTTTCAATCAATACTGGGCAACTAAAATGATAAATAGGAAAGAAAATGCCAACAAAAGGCTAAAATCATTGGTCATTCCCCATATGCTCCTTCCAAAACTGAGTTATCCAGGAGCAAACACTGGTTTTCATCATTCTAATTTCTGCATAGAACGGAATGGTATATTGAGATGTACGTTTATTTTATTAACTTACTTTTTTAGTGTATTAATTTAACCTGGTTTCTTTTTTGAGGATGACATTATTCGAACAATGGCCTGGATGCACAGAGGGAGTTAGTAGCTTAGAAGATCACAGCACTGCACAAAGTCTGAGTTAGGCACTTAGGCTCCTATACAATGAATGGGGAGAGAATGAACATTAAGGGAACCGAGGCCCTGACGTTCAATAAATCTTTCTTTGCAGCCACTTTAAACAGAGGATTACGATACCCTGGAGCTAAGTAATATAGAAGAAAATCTTAAGAACATAAATTTAATTTGTAGTGTACTACATACAGTAAACTACAGTTTGTGCTTGTTTAACGAATGTGATAGGAATCTATAAAGTGAATCATTATCATCATTAAAACATAATTGAAATGAGTGGAAAGTGTCAGAAATGTTAACTGTTAAGGGTGTCATTCAGGATGGAACAAGTAAAGCCTGGGGAGTGGTAGTACAATCTTTGTTACTCCCCCCAGTAATGTCCCTCAATTCCTTCAAAGGGACGTTCGGTCTATAGTAGAGAAACTGGTTCAGTTTTTAGGTTCTTTGATCAATGATGTCCTGCTCTGAGCAGGGGTTTGGACAAGATGACCTCCTGAGGTCCCTTCCACCCCTGATATTCTATGATTCTATGTCTTAGTGATGGTGCCCATTCGTATCAAATATGATGCCCTTTTTGATAATAAAGATGTCTGTCCACCATCAACTGGGGGGAGACCACAAACTCATTTCACACGGGTCCCTAGACAACAATTCAACAGGGCAACATTTCAGTTACCACTAACTTGGGCGACGTTCAAACCAATGAGCTGCAAACAGGAATGCACAGACCTGAACTTACGGTGCCCTTTTCTTCATAAACCTGTTATACTCTGTTAAGACACTAAGGGTTAAATTGTGGCATTTAACCACTAGCCTGAGCAAGGGGTGTCTTGGAACAGCACCACCCTATCTGTTGCTCACAGATGCAGAATCCCACCTTGGGTGAACCAGAGCACAGAGTGTACAGTCCTTTAGGCTAATCCAGTATGTTCCCCTAGTTCAACTTGTCCACTCTGCTAGCTGTAATAGAGGGCCAGGGCTTCCTTCCTGCTGCCTTTGGGGTGTCAGACACCCTTGGGAGCAGGAACTCCAACTGCGACAGGGACTTGTGTGGGCCATACAAGGGGAGTGAGTGCTGGCCTCTTGCATGTTACCCTGCCCATACTTGTCCCCAACATTAGGTCCAATTCTGTAATTCCTACTCATAAAATGCAGCACCTTCGTGTTCAATCGTACTGGAGTCTAGGGGGACATTCAAACAGGTAAGGGCTGCCCAGTGTGAGTGAGGATTTCAGAATGTAAGCCTTGCTGAGCGGGAAGATAGTCTGAACAGAGGTACTAATGATGGGCCAGGTTCAAGTAACAAAGTACTGCTCTATGTCAGGCTGACAGAATCTGATCTCTATCTTTTTTTAAGCAGGTCAGTTCTAAAGAAGGCTGACCTAGTGATCCAAATGTCATTAGGAATTCTATTTTCTATTGCTCCAGTTGTATCCCAGACACTGATGAAGCATTGCTCCTAACACACACACTTTATTAAAAGTCTCAACATCTTTTAAAAATTAGATCCTTCCCTTATATGCACCATATGGTGCTTAGTGGATGCTGCCTTGAAGTGAACAAAATGTAAGGCTGTACTACAAACTCTGCATTCAGTAGGAAGATGCAGGCCTTTCAAATGCACAAGTACATGTGACATTGGTTGAGTGGATAATATCACATTGATGGTGACTACAAATCGGTGTTTTCTTAATATTTTAGTGGAAGTAATTCCTTAGTGAGGCTATTATAATATAATTAAAATATATTGTAAATTCAGAAGGCTCTCTCGCCTTTCTAAGGGACTAGTTAGAGTAGCAGCCACACGAATAGTTCCTCTAGAAATCGGATTCATAAAGAATTTTAAAAAATCAGCCACAGGACCAGCACAATGATGGCTTGCATAACTGATCAAGATTAGCTAGATTTCATGCTCATACTGTTCATCCATAAATTATGAGTTTGAATCTCTGAGATACCAAGTAAGTAGAGCACACTGCCTACTCAATTGTTCAGAGCCAAAAAGCTTGCATAGTGCATTTTTTTCAGTGTATTAATTTTCAGATTACAATACAATGTATTCATGCAGTATATTGCCTTCCTTAGACACAACATCAGAGAGCACTTTAGAAAAAGCCTTTCCTACACTAAATAGGGAAGGAAGGTTTTAAGGAATGGTTTGAAAGTGACTCAAAGACATGGATGGAGGAAAGAAGAGCTCCAAACAGATGTGGCAAGCCACATGAAAAAAGTAATCTTAAATACTAAGATAATGAGGCTGTATTAATTTAGGTGGAATATATGGGCTAAAGATATAACATGACCCAATCACTGTCCAACAATAAGCAGTATTAAACAAAATCAGGGCTTAGTACATGGAGACCTCAGCTTGCTTAGTACCATGGCAAACATATAATTAAAAATCATTTAAACCTTTTATTAAAGATAAAGAAAAGAAGGAAAAACAATTAAAGCATCTGAAAAGTACTAAGTAAGGCTTTCATGCTAACAACATCCCTTGTTCCCTGGCCCTTTTGCTGGAGAAGGTTTTTAGAAGGAAAAAACTTCTTGTTTGACAGTCTCTTTGATGGTATCAATGATGGGTAATATCTGTCCTTTTGGGAAAAAGAGGAGTTAATTGAGATAGGCTGGAGCTGCTGCTGTTACTGTTAAAATCTGATCCCATTTCATTTCAGATGGTGTTTGGAGTTCAGCTGGAGCCAGCCAGCTGAGGGGGACATGTCATCTGAGTTCCTCTCTCTGGCGCACTCTAGTCAGGACATCTCTCAGGATCAGGATAACAAAAGCCTGGGGACTCAGGAGATGTACTGAGTGGGTGGCAGTCATGATGGTGAAACCTGATTCGGTAGCCAGTTTTTCTCCTAAAAGTCTCCTTCTTTAGGACCCACAGAGGGAATGGTGGGTGAAATAGCCAATCCCTCATTATTTTGTCCACTAGGTGGGCCTAATTTACAATACACCAATTTTGGGTCACTGGTTTCTGGTTCCACACTTTCCTTGTTTGCCAAGCATGATCCTAACACAGTCCTTGAGCAATATCAGTAGGCCTTTTTACTTGGACTAATTCAGTCTGTCTCCCTTTCATACCTTTTCCCTACAATGCCTGGTTTTATAGGTTATTGTGAAATCTTATGAACTTTCACGTACTTCTTACAGTGGAGTCCAGAGTTGTGATAATTGGGCTTATTTTACCCTAACAGGCCATAGATAGATAAAGTGGGCTCACTAAAATGTTTCTTCCACTTGGAAATATTCTATTACCTGCATGTACTTAGAATGGGGAAAACTGGTTCTATTACTGATAACTCTCAAAGGAAAAGCAACTCTTAAATGTGATCACCTTAGGTGAATAGGTAGATAGATAGAACTTTGAAAGGGGAAAGGACAAAAAAGACGCTTAAGACTAGAGGAGCGGAGTTAGTGATGTTACTTCAGTGATAACAAAAGTACATATTGGTTTTTGACCTAGGAAGACAATCATGGTATCTTAGGTGATTAGAACTGTTGCCAGATCAAGATATGGGACTCTAAACTAGACTCTACAGACTGATTTGAAAAATGGCTTCCTAATAAGGACATCACTGAGTTTTTCCTTCCATGCCAAAGTGAAGTGGGCACATTGGAAACTCTTTAGAAGAGACTGTTTGTGCTGTGTTTGTAGACTGCTCAGCACAGCATGGTCCTAGTCCATGACTGGGGCTCAAAGGTGCTGCATAATGAGTGAAGGGGTTAATCTCCTGAAATATTCTTCACTATTAAAAAGGTGAATGTACAAAATTTTTCTTTGTAGAATTAGCTCTATAAAAGACGGCAGGACACATTTGTGCACTTTGTAATCTATAGTCAAATGCACAGGGAAAAACAGTTGCAGAGAGTTTTATAGAGGAGTTTTGAATATCCCTGAATAAATGAAATCTTAATACATGAAAATTCAACACTCAGAAATGCACATCTGCTCAAACTGTCATGCAAAAGCTTAAGTCTTGGACCTCTTATGTCAAAGGTTCCACTTATATTTATAGCTACAAAGTCAGATTGATTGGGAATGTTCTGAATGAGTCCATAAAAAGCTTTTTTCTTCTTTAAAATCTTTTCTATGCAGCCTTTAAACAGTAACATCAGAGATATTAACAGCCCCAAGCTTTTATTTTAAAGACAGAATAGAAAAAAAGGGAAATGTTTTAATATTAAAAAAAAATCTATATAAAGTCCCAGCGGCAGGGGGGTGGGGGGAATCTCTGATAAACCTTTCAGAATATGTGAGCCAGCCTTTGCTACAAATCCTGTATCTTCTGATAGGTGTCAAACTGCATTAGAGCCCTTTCAGTACTTTATCTATCAGAAGACGATCTGAAGGTCTTACCATTGATGGAATATAGATTGTGACAGCATCAATACAGAAAGGTATATCTTGGAAAATGTGGCAGCCAATATGCAAATACAAATTGATTGCATTTCTTCAAGCTTGTAACAGCTTTTGCCTAACAAACTGAAGCTGTTCAGACATGGTTACATGTTCTTGAGAACACTAGGATGCTGTAGGGCAGGCAGAGGAGGGTTCTTCTGGTAGGCCTTGCCTACCCTATATCACATCTTCACCCTCCACTCTAACCTGGCTCTGAGATGTTTATAGGACAGATTTGTGTATACACTGTCTAAGGTGTTGCCAGCCTCCACTGAGAACTATAGAACCTTGCTGCATGCTGACCTCCAACAGCAAATATTTCTCAAGGATCAAAAATTCGTGAGGTACCCACCTGCTTATGAAACAACAGCAAAGAAAAAGAAAAGAATTGGGGAACTCCTCTTGCATCTCACTTGTGACTGATGGGTCAGTGGTGGGGTGAGTTTTCTTGAAGTTTGTGCAGCAGAAGATACAATTTAAGGCTCAAATCCTGAATTTTAATTAAGTCCTTGTCTACACAGTGATTTGGTGAGTGGCAAGCCAGGGTGTGACTCTGCAGTGCCATAGCTCTCCATGTACTAACTGGCCGTGTGGACCCTGCCACTAAACACTAAAAATTCTGTAGTGTTAACTTCCAACAAGCTCTATGTTTTAACTTAGTAAACATTCCCTTTGTTATACCAATAGAAGCAAGCAGGATCTTATGAGGGGGATAAGGCAAAAAGCCACATTTATTGTAAAGATAATAATAAAGAATAAAGAAAAGATAGAAGCAAACAACATTGTTTAACTACTTATTTCTATCACTACTTAACCCTTAAACACACACATACATATTATATATGTACTCTTTTTTTTACATACATTCCCTAATTAATGTTTCACATACAGTATTTTGTATAATAATAATTTTACACATACAATAGTTACAAAAAGTTATAAAAGTTTCTGGGTGGCATTTTTTAAAACACTTTTTCTCTGAGTGCTAAATTAGTTACTGTTATAGTTATAATGTTTTACTTTGCGATTAGGGTTAATTGGTTTACAATGCTTTAAAGAGAACTGATGTCAATTGTGTAACAATGCCCTTAATCCATTACAGGGCTTGGCTCCCAGAGGGGAGTTAGTGACTTGACAATGCATTGTTACAATGTATCGCTGCAATGTCAATTTTAAGTAGCTACTTGTAAAAGTTTAAGCGTGCCCTGGGACAGAGAGAGGGGAGCCGTTTCTGGCTACATAGTACAATTTTAAGTTACATGACCTCTAATATTAACAAATTATATTTTAAAGGGGCAATAATAATAAATTTAAACATTTAACAATCTTAACAAATAATAATAATAATAAATCTAAACACTTATCAAGCTACTTCTACTTAAACTTATACTAT
Source organism: Dermatemys mawii (assembly GCA_007922305.1). Taxonomy (NCBI): domain Eukaryota; kingdom Metazoa; phylum Chordata; order Testudines; family Dermatemydidae; genus Dermatemys; species Dermatemys mawii. The sequence goes on from ML677348.1 coordinate 17,008,938, forward strand.
GTAGACTTCAGTTGTGGGGAACAAATTATGGGGAGTCACTTCCACTTGGGGAATTATTTTTAATACTTTCATATGTTATCCCTACACCTTCAATGTCAGGGTTTGACCCAAACATTGAACTCTGACAAGTTCACTGAAAGGAAGATGGAAGTGGCAGTGACATTCAGAAAATATCAGGAAAAATATCTTAGGAATAGTGAATTCATGAGAAACAACCTAACCAGCATTACTTAGCTTTTTAACTGGCTAGAAGGAATGATAAGGATGGTAAAAACTACTTTGATTTGCAGTCCAAATGCTGTTTTATTCTTCCTGTTTGTTACATATACATTTCTAAAGATTTATACCTTCCCTCTTTGTGTAGTATTGAGTGTCTAGCATCCTTCTCCATGTGAGGCTCCTTTCTTCCTCGTGTCAGGAATTCAGGCTCAAAATATGAAACAATATTCCTACTGTATCATGGCTTAATCTAACCTCTCGCTGCATTTAGTCCAGATGTACAGGAAAGACTTCCAGAGATATCACCTTACTTCCAGGTTGGAATATGATCCCTTTCAAACTATGTTCCTTTCCTTTTCCCCACCTTTCAAAAGTGCCAGAGAATGTCACAAAATACTCTGTAAATCACTTATGGCAAATAAATCTGTAGAAATGCTCACAATGAGTGGTTACTAGACCACTTGCAATAATTTACTTGAGAGTGGGAAAGCAGGACCTACCAACATCCAGTGAATGTGCATTCCATATGCTTGTAGGGATGTCAAAGAATGCTAGTATTTGTGGCGAAGGTGGGTGAAATTCTTTGTCATAGACGTCTCAGAAAAGAGAAAAGATCTGGTTCAAACCATATGACAGGAAACCCACAGAGTCACTGGATTCAAATTATACCCAAAAAAGTAGGTCTTGAAAAATAAACTTCTACAGAACAGCTTTAAACTTTAATCCTTTAAATACAACAGATGGCTCTACATAATTAGCATTTCATTTACATATAGCCAAAGATAAGAAAAACAAGACTCATCTTAATGAGTAAATGTGGAATCTGTAGTTCCACAATGTTAGTGCATCATAGGGCTATGCACTGCTCTTGCTCCATATGCAAAATTCACGCTAACATCACAAGGACTAGTGCACATGGAGAGAAAGTGATATATGGCTCTTCATATCTCAAAACAGATATAAACTTTGTCCCTGCCGTTATTTCTCCACTGGGAAATTTGAAAGGAATGACAAGATCATCATTAGAGAAGATTTTACATATCTTCAAATAACTTATGTAACCTTTTCACAGCTGTTTAAACACTATTTACTTTACTTAGCCTTGCTGAATTTCTGCTATTCTGATACACATATCCCTTTCTATTGTAAGCCAGCCAAAGGTCCCATTTTTAGATGAGTGAAATCATTATGCTAGTTTGCCATGATTTTCCTTTTTGAATGATCAGGATACAAGAAATAATGAATTACAGATAATGGTCTTTCTCCCACATTTGAAAAGTAACCACTAACCCCTCCTGCAGTCAGAATTAGGCTTATCAAAAAGGAAAAGGAGCCAAACTTACAAGATGTGTTAGTGAAAAGAGTATAACATAGAAGTTCCCTTTTATTATTGAACACCCAAAATGTGACCGGTGCTTTCCAGAAACAAAAAAAGACATGGGGCAAATTCCTCAACTGGTATAAATTAGAGTCAGTCCATTGATCTTAAATGGATCTACAGCGTAGATTCATTGATTTCAATAGGTTTATGTTGATTTACCCCAGCTGAGATGATTCCATGGTCCAGAAAATTTACTGTTTACATTATTGAACAATTGAGGGCTATGAACAAACAAAAGGCAAGGAAGAGGAGAAGGAAGAGAACAGTTACAATAATCAGATCACACACTCACTCCACTAGGGAATGTATCCACTTTGATGGCCTGTTATTTAGTTATTTATGATTAAGTGAGTTCACTCCCTGTAGGCCGCATGGGAGAAGTGACTGTTAAGGAGCTCTGGGAACAAGAAAGAGGACAATGGCCTGATGTACACGTTTCTTGCGGAGGAGGGTATCATGAATGGAGAAGCTCTATAGAAGGAAGTAGAGGGATATGAAAGGGGTGGCATGGCTAGCGTCATTCGCACAGCTCAGAGCTGGAAGGAAGTATGGAAGGAGATGTAATGGTGGTCAAAAAATGGGAGGTAATATTCAAGGTTATGTTAGCAAAACTGTCTCTTTCCTAGGTGAAAATTAATTGAAATTTTCAATTTTGGGGGTGGGTTTTTGTTGGGTTTTTTTGGACAAATCCTGTATCTGGCCAGAAATAACAGGCTGAAATCATGGAAATTTTTGGTGAAAATTTCAAACTTTTTTAAAATTGAAATTTAGATTAAACAGACTTGCAATTGTGAATTCTAATTTTTTTGACAAGCTCTGGAGAGAATGTCATCTAGAAAGGTCAGGTCTGAACAATGTAGGGCCTTGAAAGCATGAAGAAGAAGTATGGACCCGATATACAGAAGATTACTAATGTCTGAAAGATGTAGCTGAAGTTTTAGCACAGAAATTGCACTGTCAATTTTGTGTGGGAATTCAATGTTCTAATTAGAGAAAATAAAGATAACCATTGTATTGGCACAGCAGTAGGGCTATGTTTAAAGCACAGCAAAGTCGCTCTCTCTCTTTTTTGTTACGCTCCAGTACATGGTGAAAGAAATGCTCTGCTAAAGCAGGAGGACCAACTGAATGAAAGAAATTAACTGGGCCACACAGATATTGATATCAAGCTCTAAAACTGTAGGATTAAAAAAAAGGAGGCACCAAAGACTTGAGTTTTATCTCAGTGTTTTTATTCCTGATTTTATTTTGAGGCACAGATCAAGATTGTCATCTTCTGGATCCTAATTATTTTATACAAGGACGCATCTTTTCCATGGTGAAGAAACAAGTTAAAATGGCAGCCAATCAGCCATTACTAAGCTTAACAGGGGAAATTAGCTGAGTATTGTGATATTTTTCCCCTCTATCTGTCACTTTTAAAATGAATTCAGTTATTTTGAATGAGAACTTTTTGAAGGAGGAATGTGCACTAATGAGGGTGTCTCATCACCTCTCTCATATAACTGCTTGGAAAAGATATAAGCGATATTAAAGAGGTGAACATTAGCAAAGAAGAGGCAATATTTCTTGGAACTTTTCAAGACAGAGTACAGTACAACCTCAGAGTTACGAACACAAGAGTTATGAACTGACAGGTCAAACACACCTTATTTGGAGCCAGAAGTACATGATGAGGCAGCAGAGAGACAAAAAAAAAAAAGAAAAAAAGCAAAGAGTACTGTAACAGTACTGTGTTAAACAAACTACTAAAAAATGAAGGGAAAGTTTAAGAGAGATTTGACAAGGTATGGAAACTTTTTGTGCTTGTTTAATTTAAATTAAGATGGTTAAAAGCAGCATTTTTCTTCTGCATAGTAGAGTTTCAAAGCTGTGTTAAGTCAACATTCAGCTATAAACTTTTGAAAGAACAACCATAATGTTTTGTTCAGAGTTACGAACAACCTCCATTCCCACGGTGTTCGTAGCTCTGAGGTTCTATTGTAACATCTCCTGAAGTAGAAAACTTGTTCTATTTGTTCTTGTTCCCTGGTCAGTTACCATTATGTCTTCATTGTGATATACGGAAACTGGATCATGCCTTTAAGACACAGTCCTGAACAAAATCTATAGCACTAACCCAGATTGCTCTATGCGGGGTTCCCTGAGCAGCACTCTCTGCTCTACTCTGCTCTGGGGCTGGAGTGTAGGGGAGTGAACATGGCCTCACACACCCCTCCCCATATTTGTGTCACTGTGAGCCCTGAAGTAGAAAAGGCAGTTGGGCCTGGCCCTTACTCCGTCTATTCAAGGACAAGAAAGCTTCTCATGCCATTCGCTGCCCTAATCTGTCCACACGCCCACAGAAGGGACTGCCACAATCTGGCTCCAATGAGATTAATACCATCTATACTTCTTTCTCATTCTCTCTTTCCTTTTCCTATACCTTCCCCACTACATAGCGGGACATCAAGAGGCAGCAACAAGGTACCTGGGGTGAAATTCTGGTTCTATCAAAGCCATTGGCAAAAGACTCCCATTGTCTTTGGTGGGTCCAGGATTTCACCCCCACAGCAAACCTGTATAAATATTTGGATATGAATGGAACAGAGAGGTTAAAATACTTCTTCTGACATTCTCCCTTTGTAGCCTCCAAGAAGCATACCTTGGGGGTTCCTGGGTCTCTGAGTGCTATCAACTCTCAGATGGTTTGTGTTACCGTCAGATTTCAAGCTGACATGAAATGGCCCAGATTTACTAACCACATTTCACCCAATGCACTAACGTTCAACCACCATTATTGTTGTTGACATTTTATAGCTAATTAACAAATGACAATGGAAACTGCTTCTAAACAAACTGAACTGAAAGTGCTCTGTTTTGGAAACATGGCACAGATCTGGCTGCAATATAGGAAAACAGATGCTTGCTTGCTGCTGATTTTCACTTTGGCTTTCTCTCCGGAAGGGCAAGTTAAAATCTTTTAGCAGGCTCAATGAAACTAAAATTATTGTTCGAGGAAGGAAGTGATTCCGTGCATTTTGTTTGGGTAATAAGAGTGGTACACTCTCCAATGACAGAAAGACATTTATTAGCCATGGAAACATGTTAGACTCTGCAGCTCTTCCAGATGTGCTAGATAAATCAGTATCCTTTGCAAACCAAATGTGTTGTTTTCAAGGTTCTAAAGGTACAGAGGTGGTGGCCAGATTTCATAGGGCTTGACTGTGAGCACTTACACATTTGAGTAATCCTGCTGATGTCAATGGGATTACTTGGGTGAGTAAATGTTCACTGGTATAGGTAAAGGTTTCCCAATATGGCCCACAAAGTCTATGCTAAGATCAGAAATAAACCAACCTCAACTTGTAGAGAAAAATAAAGAGGATGAATAAACGTGTGAAAGAACAACCGTACAATAGGTTGGCATCATTAATGATCTACATACTACTGTACGCTAGGCTAAATTAATTCCTTCCTAAATCTGGTTGTAGTGCACATGAACAGCTCATTCTGGAGAGTACGAGGAAGTCTGTGTACTTGTACCATGACTCTTTCTTCAAAGAAGAATCTGGAACATATATTCCAAAGTCACGGCACATGTCGGTATGCTGCAGTTGTGACTTCCATCTTTTGTACTCTGGCCTTCCATTGTGTATCCGCGTTCTCTTGGACAATTATGTGAAATACAGCGGGGTGTAAATAACACCTGAAGAACTTCTCATCTGCGAAGTTAGCTACTTAAACCATATAATGGTAACAGTCGCATGTGTGACTACTTATAGATTCTGGTATGCATTCAGTGAAGCTGTGGAGACAGAGGAGTGAAAATGACTCAGTCACTCTGTTACGCCTAGCTGCTCATTGGCCCCAGAGGCTGTTCAAGTACCTGAGGACCATTGGAGTATAGGGATGACCCCTTTGTCCTAGGAATACCCCTGTTCCTTGGGCCAGGAGGAGGGGCTAGCACACTGCACCTACAGTCCTTCCCTCTCTAATAATGCTCTAATACCTTAGTTAGTCTTTAAGGTGCCACAGGACTCTTTGTCAGTCCTTCCCTCTGTGTTCCTTTTAAATAAGGGGATTCTTCAGGGGATCAGTTAACTCTTTCCAGGTGCTTTGTGCTGCCAGAGAAGAACTGAACCCTACAAGCCTGAGCTCTTGTCCTAAGGCTAATAAATGAATCTACCATGCTTAAATGAGTTAGATGTTTCAGGTTAGTTTCAGCAAAGTCTGCAGTGGGAACCCAGCCCAGCAACTCCCCAGTGGTGCTGTGGGAGCTGAGTGCATCCCATTCCTCACAGGAGGTTTTCCTTCTAGGTTCAGGCCCCTGCAACACCACTGAGTGAACTGAAGAAGAGACAATTAAACAGACCAAAATCTTCTACTCTGATTTTGATACCAAGCCCCCTCTTCAGTTCAGTGACACTAAGGGTCCATCTATGTAGCAGCTTGGAGATGTACTTCCCAGACATACACACACTAACTCTAAAAATAGCAGCGCGGCTGCCACAGCCCAAGTGGCAGCTCAGGCTGCCTGTCCGAGTACAATCCCATCTGACCGCCTGGGTTCATCCACAGGTGGCTAGCCCAAGCCGAAAACCATGCTGCTGAGGCCATGCTTCTATTTTTAGGCACTGACTAGAGCAAAGCTAGTACATTTACATTCACCCGAGCTGGGCATGACACCTCCTCATTATTTGATAAATGCACCTCAAGTCAAACCTCTATTCCTAGTCCTTCCAGTTGCAAACAGGAACATGTCAAAGCACATTGGTACTTTCACTGCCCTGCAACAGTGTCCACATAGTATGAACTGCCAGGCACACTGAAGAGTCACACCCAGGCTTGCTGTGCAGTATGATCCTGTGTAGACAATCCCTTAGCTAGTGAGTGGCTTCCTCACTACAGGGGTCTTTATTAAGGTGTGACGTTACTGACATATTCTGGGACTGCATAGATCATTGTGGCAACGAAGGTCCTGCAGTGGCATCAAATCTTGTGTAAAGGGGGTCATATAAGGTGTCTAAGACCAGGTTATGGTTTGCTGGTTATGATGATGAGGTCTGTATGCATGTTTCATTTTTGTATTTAAAGTTATTAATATTGGCTCTATACTGTCTGTATTTCCAAGTTATGCTATGCTGCTGGGAAACATCCCAGACAAGCTGGTATGCTCTACTTAGCCAGCTAGATGTCCCATTAAGGACCATCGGCTATACAACTGACCCACTGAGAGAGGGTGGATACATCCTGTGACTCAGCAAGGTATGCAGGGACTTGCCCATGTGACTCCAGACTCCATTTTGCTGTAATTTTCCACAGCAAAGAACAAAGAAGGGTTCTTCCACCTGAAAAAACTATAAAAGGGTGGTGCCCTACCTCCATTGTCTCTTCATTTCTTGCTTCTTACTCTGGAAGAACTTTTGCTACAACAGACACTTTCAACAAAGGACTGAAGGATCTATCCCTGCTATGGATGTTTGTACTCCAGAGACTTGAACCTGCAGTTTATTCTACCATTGATGCAAGCCTGAACCAAGAACTTTGCCATTGCTGTATGCAATTGATTTCATTTAACTAATTCTAGCTCTCACCTATATCTTTTCCTTTTATGAATAAACCTTTAGATTTTAGATTCTAAAGCATTGGCAACAGTGTGATTTGTGGGTCAGAGAACCTTTTTCTTTTATTGGGGTATCGGTTTTCATAACCATTTATCCCTATAACGAATGGCTGGTGGTGGTGATTTTCAAAACGAGTGTCTAAGGGAATTGCTTGTGTGACTTGTGGTATTAGCCAGTGGGGCAAAACCAAAGTCTTTTCTGTTCGGCTGGTTTGGTTTGCCTTAGAGGTGGAAAAACCCCAGCCTAGGGCTATAGCCTATACAAATTGAAGCATTTTGTCCTGACTTGGCACTCTCAGTTGGGTCCCACCAGAAACAGCACAGCTACATAAGGGCTTTTGCCTTGTACGTGGTTCTCAGCTTTCTGAAGTCCTCTATCAGTATGGTGACCAGACAGCAAGCATGAAAAATCGGGATGGGGAGGGGGGATAATAGGACCCTATATAAGAAAAAGACCCCAAAATCAGGACTGTCCCTATAAAATTGGGACATCTGGTCACCCTATCTATAAATAATTTCTTTATGTCACATCAAGACTTTGGCTTCCATGAAGAGACCTATATAGAAGGTCTTGTAGTTAAAACAATAGAGTGGTTACCACCACCTAGAGTTCCATGTAAGAGGCAGACTTCTTTCTCATGTAATGCATCTGCCCAGCAGAACTCAGCTGAGAGACAGCATACAGTTTTCAACATTCTTGTGCTTCATTCAGTTTTCCATCTGGGATGGCTGAGGCACCAAGAGGTGTCAATGACTTGTTAAAAGGGATCGTACACATACTAAATCAGTGGCCCTGAGAAGGTTAGGAATCAGCTTGCACAGACTCCCAATAGTTTGCTATAAGTAGTAAGTCACATGACCTAGTTAATGAGGTTTAGGAATGGAATCTATGAAAAGAGTAACTTCACAGTCAAATGCAGACAGTCAAAATTGTCCGACACATCTAAAAATGTAATTTTACATTTTTTTAAATGTAAAATTTTAAAAATGGAGGTAATCTTTAGATGATTGTTCACTACTAATACAGAAAGGACTACATTAGCACTTGCTCTCTAATTGATATACCATTCTTTTAGCATTCAGTTTCAGCACAAGCTGGAGAGTTGTTAAACATCTAAAGATCCTCTTTTGGAAATGAAGAAGTCTGAGTGGGTGTATTATTATATTATCTCCATTCATCAAATTACTCATTGTTTTGAAGGACCCACATCTAATATTTTGGTTCAAATGTTGCTTAATCGATTTGTAGCTATAATTTTAACCATCCAGAAAGATTTGCAAAAAGGGAATGAATGTTATTTGTCTTTATACTGAATGAGGCATTTTTATATCCCTTCTGTTCCGTGCCTGTCTCTCTTGGATGTGTCATCAGGATTAAGCAGTACAGCACAGACAGCTGACTTTATGACATCCTAAATATGGCTGTTAGCATCTCCAGTTATTACTGGAAAACTATTTATTTTTAGCTGGAAACTGATTTAGCAATTCGTGAAAATGTACAGAGTAGGGAGAAAAAAGAACGTTCGATGAAGAGTGTAAATGGCCTAAGTAACTACAGGCCAATATTTTCTAAAGTGACTAGTCATTTTGGTGCAACAGTTTTGGGGGCTTGTGGTGGGCCTGGCACCACACTGCCCCTTTGAGGCGGGGGTGGGATGAAGTGTCGGAACCTTGTCAAGTTCATGTGCTCGCCTCTCTTTGGGAGGCCTGATGTGGCCTAAAAATTTGGGGGCCTTTGCCAGAAGGCTAAGCTTCAGCTAAGAAGAGCTGGGAAGATGGGTGTGAGACCAGACTCAAGCACTGTGGAGGTTAGCTGTAAAATTGCCTTTGCAGCCCACAGGACAGACCCAGGAGGCTGCCATAACTTAGGCCTCCAGGGCCATTCAAGTTATGTCTGAGGCCTTTCCATCTGTGGCAGCAGCACAGCATTGAGGAGGGTGCAAAGGTATCTTAAAATCACTTTGGCCTGCTCCCACTGCCTGCGAGTTCTCTTAGGCCAGGTCTACACTATCCACCAGATTGGCAGGTAGCGATCCATCTTTTAGGGATCCATTTATTGTGTCTAGTCTAGACATGACAAATTGATCTCCGAGCACATTCCCATTGACTCTGGAACTCCGCCGCCGCGAGAGGGGCAGGTGGAGTCGACGCAGGAGTGGCAGCAGTCGACTCAGCACTGTGAAGATGCCGCGGTAAGTCGACTTCAGTTACGCTGTTGCATAACTTAAGTCGATTCCGCCCCCTCCCCATCTTAGAGGTAGAGCACAGAATCCCACCCAATGGCTGCAGGCTCTTGACAAGTGCGGCCACACAGTTCCACTATCTGACAGCCTTCAGCAGTGGTGGGCAACTTACAGGTCACAGGCTGCCCACACAGAGCACACTTCTTCCCTTTGTGGGCTGAGCTCTCATCTCCCTACCTCTCTGGGCTGGCAGCATTGCTACGGCTGTGTAGTCTTTTCTCTCCCTATGAAAGGACAGTGACTGTCTCCAGCTCCTGAGCAGGTATGCCCATCTCACACCCCCAAACAAGGCCAGGCTCAACTGAATTCTCCTTTCTCCTATACCAGAGTAAATCTGGAGTAGTTTATTGCTATCCATGGAGTTAAGTAGAACTTAGCCTACTGTGTGCAAATAGTGGGTAGAAAGAATGTAGCACCACAGGCGGCAACAGCTCAAAAGTAATAAAGCAAATACATTATGAAAAGTTATAATTTCTTTCCTCCAGAGAGCGAGACTGTCAAATATTGTATTACCTTTCTTCTAGCAAACCCAGTGGTATCTATTATATGTTATGAAGTGTGTACATTATCTGCATGAGTTATTAGTGGCAAACAGCATTACAAAATGAGAAAGCAGATGAAAAAGTATTTTTACCGGTGTTAAGCTATGAAATGAAAGCTTCTGTCAAATGAGCAAAACACAGAGTTGAAAAGTGCAGAAATCAAGGATATTAAATACAAAGTGAAATATATTATTAAACAACCAAGCTAATGTACTTACAGGAAAGAAGGACTTTGCATTTCCTTCTCTTGTTTTTAGCAGACACTTTTATATATTCAGCAAAGACCGAAAGAGAGTGAGCAGGCTATTCAATGTGGTGGCTAGTATGAGTCTAATGTTCTTATTCACACATGCTTTTAGATTCTGGGTTGGTTTTTAGATCTGGGACAAAATTGTTCTCAACTTATTTTGGCCTCAGAGAAACTGATCCATTCTAAAGTTTGGATGAGTAGAAATGGCCCTTGCTGGAGAATTCAGAATGACTAAAGTGAATCAGAATAATAAGTTCTCTGATGGTACCGGCAAATGAGATGCCAAATACTAAGGGAGTTCCTTGTTAATATATTTAAATGAAAGATTTTACGAAAGTAAATATTATTGTATTCTATTCTAGTGCATTTTATTCCGTTCTGATTCTCTCTGAGTCTCCATCGCTATTGCTTCCTTGTCACTTTCCTTACATTTTTTCTAGCAAGTCGAAAAAGAGGACTCTTATGTGCAGTTGCTTCTCTTACGTCCAAGAAACAGCCATTATACATTCCTCAGAACATAGGAATCTTGCTGAACCACAAAGTACAAACTGAGTTCCTCCAGTTCAGAGAGATTCATGTGGTGGGTGGGTCTCCAAGACTGTTGAGAATGTAGATTGATTTGGAATGATCTTGAGATGTCACTTGAAGGAGTGGAAGCACTTTGTGGATGTTTCTGTGTATTGACTGGTAGGTGAAGTGATGTCAGAGGAAAAGAAAAGATGGAAGAGGAATGGTGAAAAATACTGTGGGGAGACAAGTTCTGACATTTAAAATTAGGAAAAGAGAGGTGAATGGGACCTCCTGGGTCACTGAGTCCAGGCCCTTGCTATTGCAGGCAATAATATAATCCCATCCATATACTTCAAGATCCATTTTAAAGTTAGGTTGGTAGCCCCACTACTCCTATTGCAAGGCTGTTCCAGACCCTCACTCCTCTAATGGTTAGACACCTTCTGGATTAAATCCTCAGATCTTAAAATGAGGAATTTTGGTATGACCTGATCGGGCTCAATAGTATTTTCATTATTTGGAGTGCATTTTATCACTGCAGGAACAACTGTTCTTGTGGTATTTACATTGAAATATTGCAGGAACAGTTTATACCTGCAATGTATTTCCAATCACAGCCATCTAGTAGGAAACCCTCAGAGGGGAAAGAGCAGATGGTGAGGCAGACAGGAGAATTGTTTCTTTTTTTTAAAAAAAAAGAACAACTTGAAAGAACCAAGCAAAGGCAAAGGAAAAGGAGCTGCAGAAATATGAAGAAAGAAAAAATAAACAAAGAAAACAGGAAGAAGGAATGTGAAAGGATAGTAATAGAATATGAAATAACACGTAAGAAAATCTTCCCTGATCATCTACTTGATCTGCACAGAAATTAAAAATTCCATATGAACACCCTGGGTCCCACCAGCACACCCCGGTTTATTTCCTTTCATATGCATCTGTTACCCAGTCCTTTTCATTTGATGTCACTTCACTATTCTGACCATTTCGATGAAGTCCATGGCTTCACTGTCCATCTAAAATGGCAGTCTCGGCAAGATCACTGCACCTTGCTAACATCTTCCCTTTCCGAGGGGATTTCTCTTACCCCACCGAGTCCTCCCACCCGACTTTCCTTTTCCCATAGGTTTCAGGCACATACGTTCCTATTGCATTGGAGCAGCCCTGGAGTGATGTAAAGCCCCCGTTTGTTCCCCAGAGCTGACTATTTTGCCCCCACAATATCCATGATATTTTCTTACTCCAGGATTTGTCACAATTGCTGTCAAGCCAAAGAGCAGGACTGGGAGTCCAACACAAACTACGTCTAAAATATGGTTTAATACGAACAAATGGTTGACTTGTCTTGTACATCTTTTTGGTTTACCCTTATTTGTACAGAGACTACCAAAAACCATGTATTTCTGATTTTAAAGTTACTTTTCAAATGCTGCCAGGACTGTCTAAAGGCCACATGGAGCCCCTACTTCAACCAATGTCATGTTCCAACCGTTAAAATGGTTTTAGTACACCCAGGATCACTTACAGCAGTTAACCACTTGGAAACTGGTATGCTGCTGTAATGCTTTGTCTTATTTTCTTACTTTCACAAAGGGTTTGATGTGTGCCTGTCTGCAACAGCATCAAATCAGACAACAAGACAAGACTTAAAGTCCCCGTGCTGGTGCCAACCTGTGCCAAAGCTATTTTTGAACTCTTTTGAATTCCTGCACTCAGCTTAGACACTACAGAATATGGAAGTAAAAAATCAGACCAATCCCCCACCTCATTTATTTTACATTAAGCAATACATCCCTTGAGTTACTACTGAAATTCTCTCGCTGAGCATCATGACTAATTAATCCCTCTGAAAATTGACAGTGACGTTCAGTGGAACTTCAAATATGGAGCTTGTCAACTCATTTGATAGCCCTCCGTGCATGTGCCAAAGGCTCAACATCATGATCAAAGCTCCCATCAACATTTACCCAAATGAAAACCCTATTAGTGCTAGAATGGAAACAGGTTCAAGGGTCTAAGTAAGAATAGGAAAATCACTCAGATCTAATTGATTCTCTTAGCTGCAACTCAATCCCTTGTTTCTGACAGATGGGCTGCCATTTTAAACTATTGAGATACCTGCCCCCTCTAAGTTCCCTCCCCCTTGACAACTGCCTTGTTGGCACTGAATGAGGAATGTAAAATGAGGATTGTATCTTGCAGCTCATGCAGATGCTTTCATTTATGAAGCTGAAAAAGACAATCCCGGCTTGCTGCTGTGTAGCAAAAGTGAATGTCTTGAGGAGTCCCAATAAAAGCAGTATTTTGAGGCCGAGAACATTAAAGGATTTAAATGTGGCCATATGTGACATGCAGCATCCACAGCCCCCTTGGAGAATGCAAGAAGGTTACTCTCTGAAAATCTTAATCAAAAGAAAAATGATTCACTTTTGTACCAGCAGCTCCTTAAAATAACCGAGAGCGCTCTCATTTGCATTGCAAGTCTGTTTGTGTAAAGACATGAAAAACGTGGATTTAGCATAATTATGAGGTCATGTCACCAACATCTAGCTCAGAAGAACATATCCCTACAGGATCATAGCAGGCAACAACAAGGATCAACAGGGATATTTTTTTTTTAAACACCAAGTGCCCTCACTCACAGAGTCCGCATTTAAGGCCAGAAGGGACCCGCAGATCATCTAGTCTGACCTCCTGTATACCACAGGCCACCAGCACCACTCTGCATTAAACCCAGCAAAAGAAATGAGACCAAAGTAGTACAGCCCACAAAAGACTGAACTATTATGCGCCACGGGCAGAGAGGAGGAGGTTCTGAGGTGCACCAGAGCCTGAGGTCCTGGTAGTGGGAAGGAAATGATTAAGAGAGATAGACCCACAAAATCTTGGCAAGTGACCCGCGCACACACACTGTAAAAGGAAGGCAAAATGCCCCAAGGTCATGAGCACTCTACTTGGGGGAAAATTCCTCCCCAACCTCACATATGGCAATCAGGAGTGAGTCTCAACCCATGGACCAATCAGCACACAGCTGTGGCCCATGTAACGTTCTCAAGGCCATACAGGTAGTATATGTTCTGTGTGGATGCTGCCCACATAACACCTAGAGAGCTGCATATGCGACCCACAATTGTAAATAGGGTTAGAACCAAGTTAGACCCTGAACATGTTAGCAAGAATCAGCCAAGAAGCTGAAAGAGTAAATGCTCTGTGCCACCTCAGAGCCATGGTACACCCTATTCAGTGTCCCATTCCAACAGTGGCCATCTCTAATGCTTCAGTCCTATCATTTACTCCCCAAAGGCACACATCCCTTTGCCTCAGTGCAAACTGTCAGTGGGCTCTTTCAGGGATCAGTATGAATGTCATAGCATTACATTAAAGTACCATATTATTTTAGGGCCTGATCCAAAGCCTATTTAAGTCAATAAGCATGACAGGAAAGAGAAAATACACTGTACAGTAGATTCCCGATTATCCGGGCTCAGGTTAACTGGGCTGCGGATTAACTGGAATGTCTAAAACAGGGATTGGCAGGAGAAGCCCCAAAGCGGTGGCGGGCTGAATGCTTAGTCTGCTGCCACTTTGGGGTTTCCTCCACTGTGGATTTCCCCCTTCCCAGCCGGGGTCTCAGCCAGCTGCCAGCTTGGGTGTAGGCAGCCCAGGCTGGCAGCAAGCTGAGACCCCCGCTGGCAGGAGCATGGGGGGAAACCCCTAAGTGCTCAGCCTGCCACCGCTTTGGGGTTTCCCCGCTGGCCCCTTGCCAGCCGGGGTCCTGCCGCCTGCCCCACTCAGCTCCTGCTGCCAGCCTGGGTTCCCTACACCCAGGCTAGCAGTGGGAGCTGACTAGGGCAGGTGGTGGGACCCCCCCCACCCCTGCAGGGCAGCTAGCGCCCTCCCTCCCACCCCCGGGCAGGGCAGCGGTTGCACCGCCCCCTCTCCCCAAGGGCAGAGTGGCCAGCGCATCCTCACACACACACCCTCCTCCCAGGGCGCAGGGTGGCCAGGGCACCACCCCCACTCTTGATTATCCGGGATTTATTAACCGGGATTAAGTTTTTCCCTTTCATCCTGGATAATCGAGAGTCTACTGTAGTAATTAAATATGGTGGCAGCATTCGAGATCTAGAATTTTGGAAAAGGAGAACAGGAGAAACAGCAACATACTAGTCAAGGTTCAGATTCTCAAAGGTATTTAGGTTCCAAGCTTCCACTGATTTCAAATTGAATCCAAATACTTTTGAAGATCTAGGCCCAAGTTACAAAATTCTATGGAATTGTATTTTGCCTTTTGGCAGTTCATCAGGATATTTCCATCCTCTGCCAAATTTGTTATTGTTAAGGATATCCACATCAACTGTAGCTGAAGAAAGAAGAATCCTAATCACAAGTCTTAGCTCTAAAAAGATTTGAAATGCATGTTAATATATCGCTGTTTCAGTAGAAGGGATGACTCCAAGTTTTCAATGGGTTCGTTTATAGAGAAAAAAGAAATAGAGAAAGAATTACTTGTCATTTACAATAATTAGAACAAACATTAACTAATTAGCCCTCCAACACTGCAGGAAGGTAGGTATTGCTATCCACACTTTATGAAGGGAAACTGAGGCACAAAGAGGTGAATTATTTTATCCAAGCCTATAGAGTAAATCAGAGGCCTGGCGGGATGAGATCTCAAAATACCCTGGATATCGTCCCTGTCCCCAACCCATTATCTCACATTGCTTTTCAGAGGAAGAGAGTGGATCAAGAGAACATGCCTATTAGACACAAAATGGTTCATATTTTGACTTCATTTAAAATAGCTCTTTTAAGTGCATGATTTGTTTGTGCATGTTAATTTAATTTGCCATAGTTCAAAGGTGGAGCAGCTTCCTCTTTTCTTAAAGTAATTAGGGAACCCGCTCTTTGCCGTTAAATGACGCATCTTCTTCCTCCACCCCAAGGCTGAAAACCAGAATAAAGACTGAGTGTAGGAAAAAGAAACATGGCCATATTAGTTATTCAAGCTAATTAGCCCTGCATGAGATATTAGACTTACAAGATGAACAAATTCTTCTATCAGATAGTTTTATTCAATTCATGTCTGGGAATACCCTCCTGTAATAGTCACATATTAGTCAAGGAAGAACAAGGAGTCAGTAGTTTTCAGAGACGGAGGCTGCCAACTACCGTAAATCAGGAACCACAATTATTTAACTAATTTAAACACTAAAGATAGATTTGGTTGCTATGGCAATAAAAGAAAGGTCAAACCCCTGATCACCTTGAGGTTCACAATCCTCCAGAGATTTCAGCAGCTGAAGTCCGGAAATATATTAAAAGATGCCCAAATTGCCTTGTAATGGCTTAACTATTATGTCAGCTGGAAGAAATATCTACTATGTGTCACCTAGCCTCCAGAGCGCAGCTAGTTCTGATTATATTCTATCTTTACAGGGTATGTCTACACAGCCAAAAAAACCCCAAAGCCCCATGGTAGCAAAACTCAGGTGAGGCTAAAAATAGTACTGTAGACATTTGGGCTCAGCCTGGAGCCCAGGCTCTGAGATAAAGGTGAAGGAAGAGACTAAAAGCACTGAGAACATTTCATATACCAAACCCTTTCTTTGAGCTCCTTTGTTGTCCTACAACCCCAACATATCAATCACTATTTCCAGCTTACGATGAATGGGTATTGATCACACAGGTTTTTTTGCTTGCTGCCATCTTCATTCATTTTACATATTTCTGAAAGGAATTTGATGCATACATTTTACTCCATCAAAAGCCACTTCAGAGTCTGGCAGAAAGACAGGGCCAGATCCTTCTCTGGGGTAAATCAGAGTCGCTCCACTGAGCCATGATGATTTCCACAAGCTGAGGATGTGGCCCATAAGCTACTGGGCCATTTTACTCTCAATTTCTGCTCAGTTTCAATTGACTTCAATGGAAAGTCAGTAAAGTTATTCCAGTTTTACACAACCAACACTGGAAGCAGAGTAAGTCCAGATGATTTCTTTACTCATTACCAGGTTGGAACTCAGCTGATGCATTTTATTAACATATTTTTGTGAAGAGCAAGGGCAAATATTACAGTTGTTTGAAAGCAGCAAATGTTTTTGGACAACATTTCACCAAAAATGGCTTCAATTTCAGTTTAGTTCAGTACTCTTCATCAGCCAGTAAATTTGACTTTGTGAAATGGTGGCTTTCACTCTCTGAAATGTGAAGATTTCTTGTGATTCTATGCAAAAATTGATCTTTGTCAAAACAACAAAGGGTTGGTTTGAAAACAGGGTTGTGGTTGCGTAAAAGTGGATATATTTTAGTCAAAACTGATATTGCTCCCAAACTAAAAGCTTCAGATATTCTGCACAGCCCTAACAAAGAACTAGATCAAAATCCAGACTTACTTTTTGGAAAATATTGAAGCACAGTTTTCTTCAATTTTTAATTAAGATTTTATCTATAGCTGACATACATTAGTAATCATATCATATGAAGACTAAGGAAGCCTGCACAGATGTTCTGAGACAAAACCATGGCCACATATTGTTGTGACCGTAACTGTGGAGTAACAAAAAGTGAAATAAATTATGGATCAATTTCATCTAAATGTAGTTTACCCATCTGGGTTTGTTTGGCTATTTGTGGATTCAGCCTTAAAATATTATTAGTAAATTGTATTTAAATGTTGCTTGTCCACTGTGGCAAAGATCACAACATGGTTACAGATCTCGATTAAGTTTTATAGAGAAAATTTGAATGAGGGGAAATGGGTCAGATCTTTGGCCACAGATGAATTGCACTCGAAGAAGCTGGGGTGGGTGGGAGAAGCTTAAAGCTCCCCTTTGCATTGCTATGATCCTGCTTATACCTCTGTGCAAGACTGGACCCTCTGCATCATGTGAGAGCAGCTTGAGTGACGCTCTCACTTGTACCTGGCTGTAATAGCCCCAGAATGCTGAAAAATGCAGCTGTGGGTCACTGGGGTGCAGGGGAGGCCCAACCACACTCCCATTCTTCCAGCCAGTCCCTCTTTCCCGTGCTACTCTATGAACAAGAGGGGTTGTGGCATAGGAGCACCTATACTGATTCTGTACCACTGAAAGATCACCGTGGCATTGGGGTGAGTCTCCTTGGGCCAGTGACACTGGATTTAGGGTTTCATCACTCTGGTGGTGTGGTGCAAAGCCACCACATTGCCCCAGTGAACATAGCCCTATATATCTACAATCAGTTCATAGCACCATATCCACTATGGGAGTCGTTTTTCATTGCCAGAGAAAACATACCCAATGTGCTTACTCAGTTTTCTTAACTACAACGAATCTAAGACAGAGCTACAGAACAACAACTTCATTTTAATAATAAGCATCATTATTGTAAAAATCTTTGTCTGCTCTACTTCTTTTCCTACCCCAATCAAAGCATTGGGTGTAAATATATTTGTTTATATGAGGCTAGGTGACTCCCTACTTGAGGTAGTGGCAGGGAGACATTTTGGAAACAGAAAGCTGAGTATCAACTTGCAGAGTTTCTTCTGAATTGTTGTAATGAGGGTAGGGGAGTTTTCTTCCCTCTAAGGAACAGGCAGAGAGTTTAGTCCCTGAGCCTACAGATCTCAGGACATCCACAGAGGCGCAGTACTGCTAGTGGCATTCATTTCTGCACAGCTCCTTTAGGTCTCCCATGCAGTTCGTTCCTGTCAATATCTGAAAACCCCTTTCAGGGAGACCTGAAGGGGTTGATCCTTCCAGCCACACAGCTGGGCCCCTGGAGCACAGTGATGAATAGTGACTATCCACTCCCTTCCCCACCAGATTTTCTCCACATTGCAGAGCAGAGGGGATGAGCAGCCCCAGAGTAATTAAGGGTGAGATTTTCAAAGACACCTAAGGGAATAAGGTCCCAAACTCCCACTGAAAGTCACCGAGAGTGGGGCCTTTAACTGCCTCAGGCCTCCTTGAAGATCCCAGCCTAAATTCCTCCCAATAAAACTCAAGACACCCAGCTATAGACTACCTACAGTTCTTAGAACCTATTTCAGTAATTTAGCTTTTGCTTCTCACCGAGAGTGATATAAAATAGTGAAAGGGAGATTCATCAGCAATGACAATGAAGCATCCAACTTCTCTTAACAACAGCAATTCAGACACATCTTCATTTCCCTTCACTGAATTTTGGAGGATTTACTGCATAACTCCAGTGTCATACTTCTTCAGCAGCTTCAGTTCTCTCTCTCTCTCTGCAGACAGGTTACAGGGCCTAGGACAAGACACAGCAACTTAGCCAACCCTCATGATCCCCTGCACCTGTATCCCTCCATATAGGATTCAATACTTTGTTTTAAGACCAAGTCCCCTCTCACCAGAGTCATCTTAATGATTTTGGAGACTCTCACTACATTAGGATGTAGTTAATAGTAACCATAGAAATGGGATGAAAGGGACCTCGAGAAGTCATCAAGTCCATCCTCCTGAGCTGATGAAGAATCAAGCAAACCTAGACCATCCCTGATTGATTTTTGTCCAACCTGTTCTTAAAAATCTCCAGTGATGGGGATTCCACAACCTCCCTTGGGAAGCCTATTCCAGAGCTTAACTATCCTATAGTTAGAAAGATTTTCCTAATATCTAACCAAAATCTTCCTTGTTGCAGATTAAGCCAATTACTTCTTGTCCTAACTTCAGCGGACATGGAGAACAACTGATCGCAGTCTTCTTTGTAACAATGCTTAGCGATTATATGAGGTCCCCTCTCAGTCTTCTTTACTCTATACTAAACATGCCCAGTATTTTTAACCTTTCTTTATACGTCAAGTTTTCTAAACCTTTTATTATTTTTGCTGTCTTCTCTGGACTTTCCAATTTGTCCACATCTTTCCTAAAGTGTGAAGCCCAGAATGGGACACAATTCTCCAGCTGAAGCTTCACCAGTGCCATGCAGAGTGGGACAATTACCTTCTGTCTTACATACAACATTCCTGTCCACATTGACTTTACTGGTCCAAGATTAGACTCCAAATTATGTGTAGTTCCACGGGAATCACTATATTTCCTGGCGTAAAACTGGCGTAAGTGAGCTGTGAACTGGACCTTTTATCTCTGCCTCCCCTTAATATTTTGCATTCCCCTTGCATTCTGTCTTTTCCCATCTCACATTCTTCTTTCTCTCTTTCCCTGTTCTCTGCTCATCTCCCCACTACCCAACAGTTGATCTATCCTTCTGGTGGCATGCCCCAACATGCTGGAAATATCACCACTATCACAGATCAGTGCTGGAGAATACATTCTGCTTATGGGGATAATGTGAATCTGTTCCCCTCTCCTATACCCTCCTGAGATATGTACTAGTTTCTTAAGATTTCCAGCGAAAGAATGTTAAAAAGAAAACCTTATTGAACCAGACAGACATTTTGCAGCTTTTCTGTTCTGGGCTGTTGGCAGCAGTGGAACATGGAGCTGGTGGAATGCAGATTGTCAATATGGACTTATCGATTTGTGGTGGACAGTCTAAATGTTGGATGTTTTATCTGCTTGTATAAAAGCACAATAGCATGAAGCAATTGCTGTCACAAAGCCTGTGGTTGCCGATGTTTTATGTACACGCGATACTTTTTTATGACTCAGCTCTTGTGCACTCTGCATCTTGTGGGCTGTGGAAATGCAAAAAAAGTTTAAACAATATAGTTTTTAAAAGTAAAGGATGCGAATGTGAACCTCTTTTATAGCCTTAGAGGTTCTCTTTTCTTTTTCTAAACACATTTGGTCAATATAACTAGTCAGCTGAAAATTCTTCAATTTTTAGAGACTTCAGTTGTCATTCAACTCTTTTCCCTTGGTTTCAGAAACCCTCAGGCCTTGATTCAGACCAAACTCACATTCTCTTGTATGGGAGATTTACCTGAGTAAGGCCAAAGTGGAAAAAAAAAAAAAAAAAAAAAAAGGCCTAGACCATCCTTCTCCCATGGAAAAGTCCACCCAGGCAGGGACCCATGGGGAGGAAATCTCTACAATGATTCCCTCATGGAGAGGCTCTCTATCATCCAAGCAGGCGAGAAGGTATCAACCCGCTGGAAAAGGTCACAGTCCCAGCCATAGGGGCTGGAACTAGGGGTGCAGCAGGATCCCCTGGCTTGAAGTGATTTCCATCATATCCGGGGTTTACACTTTATTTCAATGGCTCTCAGGGCCCACTATACAAATAGTTCCAGCACCCCTAGTTCAGCCCCAACCTTTCAGAATCACAGCAGGTCAGGGGCCATCATTATGGAAGACCCGAAGCCTCTACACCAGATTCCCCCCCTCAGAGCACCATTGCCCCTGGGAGTACCAGCAGGGGCTGAGAGGGGCCTTTGGGAAAGAAAATACAGTCTGGGGTTCTCTTCCTGACTAGTTTCTGCAGAGCCAGAGTGAAATGATGCACATTCCTGTCCACTCCTCCCAACTCAGTCAGCCTCAAATCCCTGTTCTAACCCCAGACTGTACAGAGAGCTCTCCACAGGGCTATGCAGATGGGGTCATGAAAGCAACCGAAGCCATTCCTTGCATATAACTGGGAGATCTACATGTCAAGGGGCTCTACCTTGAGCATGTTTTGGAGGGTGAAGGATGATCTGGGCCCGAAGACTTGGCCCTTAAATCCTTTGTCCAAAGTCTGGTTTTAAAGAGATGAAGGCTTTTTCTTAACGGTTGCTAGTGATTGTTTTTCTCCATTGCTTTTCTTTCCTTTACATAAAAGTTAAAAATAACATTTATTAATGTTCCAGCCTGAGCTTTTTTCACTTGGCCAACACTGAGTTTTCAAAGGGTTGGTCCCAGGAGAGAAGCTTTGATTGGTTCTTCCCAAAGCGTTTAGAAATAGCTTCTATTTTGACAGAGGAAATACCAGCCCCACAAACCAGCTTTTGTTTGATGCATTCTCTCACTCCTACTAGCAAAACTGGCTTATGCATTAGTACCCTTCTCTTGATCACTCGGACATGATTCAGTAACCCTAAACAAGGGCAATGTGTTACAATCCATTACGAACCGACTCCCCCCATCACTACCAAACTGTTCTTATCTACGACTAGCTCCTAGCAGCTCAAGTTCACCCTGTTTCATAACCTAACCCCCAATCCAAATCCTGGAACATTTTGACATTTTTGCTTAAGCATTCCATCCAGTGGATATAGATTTAGGTGACAAAAATAACCTCTATTAAGACAAAAGTCCGCTCGTACTGTTTGGACAAAGGTCAGTTTTTACAACCCAATCCCATATGCCAAAGAGTTGATTGATGTTTGCTATATAATATCCATGGTATTTAACCTGGAGTAATGATTCCCAGCTGTGCTAAGGAGACCACCTCTTTGCCCTCCCTGACTTACAGACTAATCACTAATCAGACAGAGCACTTAATGCCTTTCCCCTGCATCCTGAGTCAGAATGAAGGAGAACTAGGACTATATTTCTGAAAGGAAAACCACCCTCCACTCACTATAGTGTTCCCCTGCTTTTATTCTGTTTTTGGAGGACACACCATACCAGCTAGTCAGTTAACAAAGTCCAGGCTGGATATAAAGGGTGAGGATGAGGCTCATGGATGGTGATAAGGAGGAGATGGGGAAGAGGCAGCAGCAGTGGTGGTAGTGGAGGAATTCTAAGAGTCTGGGAAATCCTATGCAAGAGGCTTGATTGGCTTTTAGGAATCTAGTGGGTGAGAGTCTCATTTATGCCAGGGCTTTTTATTTCCACTCAGGCAGCATAAAGGGGACTTAAACTGAGCAAAAAATGCCACCTGTGCAGAACTGTCCCCCCAGGTGAAGCAGAGATAGCATAAGGGCATAATGGCTCTGTTTCTAGCCTCCAGCACAGGGAATGGGCCAGGGGCACTACACAATAGCACTACAGAATAGCTCTTCTGGTTCCCAGAGCTCCTAGAGGGGCATGGGAAGCTGAGCATAAATGAGAGCAGCCTTGAGGCTGCCTAACTTACACCAGGAGCCAGCAGGCCCTTGAACAGCCAGAGAATTTGCAGGTGGCTTAAACGTACCTTTACCCCCCTCCACTGCATCCCTGCCCCAAACACAGGAACGGAGTAGCTGAGAATTAGGCTCAGTACGCTTAGCTCACCAAGTGCCAGCAGCGAGTTGACAGTATTTTTTATGGAAAGGGGAAATTAAAGGAGAAGAAAGAAAAGTCCCTGTGGCAGGGATGGTACCTCATCGGCCTCTTTTGGGGTCAAAGGGAGCGAGGGATCCCTGCCTCTTCTACACCTCCACCTGCCCTACTACCCCTTTGAGGTACAGTTCTCGGGGTCTGAGGGCCAGCGTCCTTATAACCCTACCTGCTTGTGGGAAAGCGCGGCACCTAGAGGTGGGAGGTACCACTCCCTTACCTTTGCTGGGTCACTTCCCACCGGTTCTCCAGTCTGCGTCATCCCAGTAGCTCCTCTGTCTCTGGGTTCTTCAGCAGTCGCTGCCACTGGCCGGGGTTGCAGGCCCCTTTGACCTAAGCCTCTATGGCAGTGTGGCCCAATGGCCAGAGTCTCTAAATACTCTCCCTATAACAGCGTGGCCCAACGGCCAGAGTCTCTAGATGAACAGCCTCTATGGCAGTGAGGCCCAATGGCCCGAGTCTCTAGGTACAAAGCCTTTATAGCAGTGAGGCCCAATGGCCCAAGTCTCTATAACACCTGGGGTAGGAGTTGAGTCACTGTACTATGTCGTGACAATAAAGGGGGGGGAGGGGTTGTAACCCCCGGTGGGGGAGCCCAAGCCCTCCCACCTTCACCAGGCTCCGACCCCAGGCTCTGTCAGGGGTGGGTGGTCCATCCCGGAGTCAGCAGGAAATCCTGGCCACAACACACCGACCTCACAGCGGTGGGAGGTACCACTCCCTTACCTTTGCTGGGTCACTTCCCACCGGTTCTCCAGTCTGCATCGTCCCAGTAGCTCCACTGTCTCTGGGTTCTTCAGCAGTCGCTGCCACTGGCTGGGGTCGCAGTTGCCGTGGGCCTCTGCTCCGCAACCTGGGCTGTTCGGTTCTCCCTGGTAAGGGCTGTAACTGGTCCGGGGCTGGAGCCTCTGAAGAGCGTCCTTCCTCTTCAGCCGCCAGCCCAGACTGGGCTGTGTGGCAAGCTTTTATACTGCCCTGACAGCTCGAGCATGCCCAGTAGCGCTTCCGGGGTGGGGCTTGTCTGCTACAAGTGCAGGGTTAACCCTGTCTGTCCCAGTGCGGGGCTGGTCTGCCCCATCACAGTCCCCAACATTTATTTACAAGAATAAGCACAGATTATTTTTTCCATTCTGCAAAGTCAATTTTTCAGGCAGTCCCTGGACTGTGGTGATGTTTGTGTGCACCATTGGGAGATACATCATTAACCAGCAATATTCCATGGAGGGGAACCAACAAAATTACCTCTGAGCTGCCCCTCACATGAAGTAGCAGCGACTGGAGAAGCTTCCCAATTGCAAAAGGGAGAAGTCTGGATCCTTGGATTTGTGAAGGGCAATCCTAGGTCTGCAGAGGCACAGTCCTGCCCCAGGGGTGCCTCCTGGCACAAATGGTTGCTCAGCCCCCCGTCCTCATAATTATATGACTCCTCCGCTGGCTGGGGGCCCTGCTTGGTTGCAGCCATGGAAGGGACCCAGGAGGAATTAATACAGTTGCATGTTGCCTTAACGCCTACTAAGCTATCTGCATAGTCCACTTCTTTCTTCCTTTGCCTCAGACCTGCAACATCCTTGGAGTCTCTTCCGTACAGACCACTGGGCAGGGGCATTTGCAGTGTCCTGGGCTGGGAGATAGAAATGGAGCCCGCCGAGATCTGTCCATTGTAGCAAAGTTCTAGCCCATTATAATTATTTACAAGAGGAGATAACATTTTAAATTCTTACTGTATATTTTTAAAGTCACTGATATTTATCAGTGAGAAATGATTACGCTAAAGCTACAGAAGTTCTCTTAACACAGCGTTAAAGGGGGGAACAATCTTAAAAATGTTTCATGCCACATCCACGCCCGAGCTTACCACCCCTAACAGTCCAATGTACACCATACTTCATCCATTTCACATTAGAGTAGTGGGCAGAGACACTGGCTCAGAGTGCCCTGATCAGAAGCAGCCAGGAAAGCCTCTGGCACGCAATGCTTCAGAACGTTCCAAACTAACCATGAGAGTCTTGGGCCTCCCTTAATATTTCAACACTCCAACAAATGAGAAGCAGCCACAAGTATATTTGGTCCAGACACAAATATATGGAATTTTATAGAAGCCGCTTCGTGCCATTATGGAAAATTGTGGACTAATCACTGCACAGTAAGCAAGAAAGCAGAATAAGCTGAAAATGAAAAGTGAGTATTGACTGAGGACTCCGAGGTGGTTAAAATACTTAACAACTATTTTCTTTCTGTAGCTGTGCTTGACCATCACTTGATTTGGAACAAGGCTTTGGCTGAATACTTCGATTTAACTTTCCTGTTAATGTTTACAATGAGTTATTTAAGCATAAGATAGCTAAAACTCCTGCTTTCTATAATGGGCATAGTGACTGATCAAAGCAACAAGTAGTGTCAGTTTATCTTCCTGACTGCATAATGCGGTATTCTTTTCAGTTTAATGATGTTCATTTAAAGAGGACAATTACACAAGCATTCCACAGTCATTCCACCTTTATGAGCTAGAGATTCCTCACTTGTGAGCAGCTATAGGTTTATTTCCGGGACTGTACTAATAGAAAACCTATTGGAAAAAAACCACTCATATGATCACATAACTGACTTTCTAATGAAAGTGGATTTTTTGGTTCTAAGCAATTTGCTGAGATAAATCAACTAACTCCCTTTTAATTGATTTAATGTTTTCTTTTAAAAAATGGACTTTTCTCCCTTAGCATACTGAAATGATTTTCTCTCCTTTTCTTATTGTTTTCACACATTGGCTTATGGGAACATGGGCTGCATCCAGCTATGTACATTTCATAAGCCCCATGATTTTGGCTCGTCAATTCCAGTAGGAAGGACAACATTTTCATTGCCAGTCTGTGCCTTAGCTGGCAGGAGGCATTCTAGCTGTAAAGCAGACAGCACCTGGCCTCCCCACTTGGCGAACCGGTTTGTCACTCATCTGGCAGACAAGGTGCTCAGTGCTGGAAGCAGCAATCTCAGTGCCCTGTTCACAGCAGCAGCAGACCAGCACTATCACACCACTGAGGGAAACTGTTATTGCAGCTGGAGTGAAAATCAGAGAGGTTTCCAGGAGAAACCTAGACTTTGCCATAAAACAACCTCCCACTATCGGGAGTTAATGTAAAGCTGCTACTAAGGCACTAGGTGGTTACTAGTTATCACAGTGATGTGGGCACTGGAAAATCATACAGACAGATAACTGCAAAATGATGACTTCTTCAGGTAGTTAGCAAAATATTCCTTTCTTCATTGGGCTGCTGCTGTACTGTGACCACCGCCTAGCACTAATACTGTCTCATTGTTCCCTTGTACTCCCCCATCAGTTTGTCTGTATCCATCTGTTGTCTCTTGTCTTATACTTCGATGATAAACGTCTTGGGGCAAGGACTATCTGTTCTGTGTTTGTACAGTGTCTAGCCTGGTGGGGTCCTGGGCTCTGACTAGGGCTTCTAAGTGCGACTGCAATATCAGTAATAAAATGACAACAATACAAAGAGTTCAAGACAGCAACACTGAAGTCAACGGTGAATTTCCCTTTGATTTCAATGGTGTGGAATTGGGTCTAAAATGCCAATCCAACTCCATTCTTTCAGCTAGATTTTCATTGCTAACTCCTGCTTAGGTCCCCACACTGCCACTTTCAGGCCTGGCCATTAGGGATTCTCTGTGGGACTCTTTTTAACCATCTGTGACGTTATTGACATAAACTGTGACTGTATCGATCATTGATGCAACTACTGTTATATATTTGCAGCAAATATTGTGCAACAGTTGTCGTGTGAGGTGTCTATGACAAGGTTATATTTTGCTGGTTATGATTATGTTATCTATATGCATGTATCATGTTTGTATTTAAAGGTATAAGTATTGGCTCTGTCCTGTCTGTATTTCAAACTTGTGCTATGCTGCTGGGTGATACCCCATACAATGTGGCGTCAGCACTGCTTAGCCTGCTTGATGGCCCATCAAGGACCATCAGCTATACAACTAACCCATTGGGAGAAGGCAGATACATCTTGTGACTCAGCAAGACATACAGAAACATGTCTATGGAACAAACTCTAAGGTTTTTCCATGCCATGTGCTGGGTGGCTTGTGGTTGGCACAAAAAGTACAAGCCAGATGGCAAAAGGAATATAAAAGGCAGCAGCAGCATCTCCATTTTGTCTTCAGTTCTGCTTCTGATCTCTGGAGGAACCTTGCTGCAAACTGAAGTTCGAACAAAGGACTGAATGACCCATCCCAGCTGTGGATGTTCTCCAGAGATTTGATTTGAACCTGCAGTTTATTCTATCAGCGCTACAAACCTGAACTAAGAACTTTGCCATTGCTGTACATAACTGATTCCATTTAACCAATTTTAACTCTCATCTATATTGCTTTCTTTCTATAAATAAACCTGTAGATTTTAGACTCTAAACGATTGGCAACAGCGTGATTTGTGGGTAAGATCAGATTTGTATACTGACCTGGGTCTGGGGCTTGGTCTTTTGAGATTGAGAAAACCTTTTTCTTTTACGGGGATATTGGTTTTCATAACCATTCGTCTCTGTAACACGTGGTATTAGTGGTGATACTGGGAAACTGGAGTGTCTGAGGAAATTGCTCGTATGACTTCTGGTTAGCTAGTGGGGTAAAATCGAAGTCCTCTCTGTTTGGCTGGCTTGGTGTGCAAGGAACCCCAGCCGTGGTCTATAACTGCCCTGCCTAAGCAATTTGTTCTGAATTGATATGCTCAGTTGTGTCCCACCAGAGGCTGCATCGTTACACCACCTAACACAAGAATTCAGCCTTAGCTTTCACTGGACAAAGCAGAATAAAAGCTAACCCTGGCTCACCTCTAGTTTCATTAATTCTCCTTTCCCTCTCTTCTCCCTTTGGGGTAAACCAGATTCTTTTTTAGAAGTGGGGGCCTGAGATCAGGTATTTAAATCCATATTAGGTACCAAAATTTAAGAGCCCTGATTTGCAACGGTGCTATGAAGCTGAGGATGCTCTGCAGCTCTGAAAAATCCCATAGCTTTTATTTAGGATGGTGCCTAAATACAGATTTGGGTTCCAAAGAGCAGGTACGAGAGAGGAAAATTTTGGCATCAGCCTTTAAGCTCTGCAGACATATGATTCCCACTGACAACCAGGGTAGATCCAATAGCAAAGGGGTTGCTGTCAGGATTGCCTCCCCACTCTGAACTCTAGGGTACAGATGTGGGGACCCACATGAAAAAAGAAATAACCCCCTCCACCCCAAGCTTATTTTACCAGCTTGGGTTACAATGTTTTTCCCCAGAACACAACTTCTTCTGTATCTGGACCTGGTACGCTGCCACCACCAAACTAGGTCTAGGGTAGTTTTGGACTCTTCTTTCCCTTTCCACTAACCCCCAAACTTCTTCCTTCCCTGGGAAGCTTGAGAGAATAAAAAAAACCAAACCTCGCCTGATTCTGTGAGACGTGCCCGATCCAAAACCAGGATCTTACACAATGAAAAACAAGCAGTCAGCTTCTTAAAAGAAAGATTTTAATAAAAGAAAAAAAGAAAGGAATAAATCCCTTATAACCATCAATAGAACAGCATCTACCATAATCAACAAAAGGATTCAGAAACCAAACCTCTCCCCCGAGGCAACTTTCTCCCACTGTTGATATCTCTGCTGAAGCTTACAATATCAAGAAGCACCCAGCCAACACTCACCACTGAGAACCCTCCAAGTGATAAAAAGAAGGTAAACTTACTGACTACAGTACTTGATAGAATCTATAGTTACAGTGAAAGACATAGCTGTGTTCATCCCATAGCCGAGGTGAACAGAGAGAGACCCAGAGAGAAACTGAAACTTAAAATCCTTTGTCTCCTGAGGAATTTCTCATTGGTCATTTGTCCACCTCTCAGGTTACCTTTGGCTTAACCCCTTACAGGTAAACACTAATTTTAGGCTACTTCACACTTATGACAGTTGCCATTTCAGCTCCTTGGGATAGGCACCTTGTTTTCCTTTGTATGTCAAGCCCGATGCACCTTTATGCTATTAGATAATAAGTAAAGAATACCAGTAAAATATGAAAATCACATGGTTCAAATGGCAAGTGCAATATGTGTTTCTGTGCAAAGGAAAAATGAGTTTAGCTCTCTGGTGACAGGGTATGGAATTGTTTTTCACACACTGGATTTATAATCTTGAAAACAAGTTAATCTCACAGAGAAAAGAAGAGGCTATTGGAAAGCAATTCATCCCAAAGCTGTTAATAGTGATAAATGTATGTGCCATCCACTTTGGCAATACAATGCATTCCCCAAAACTGAGTAATGTGCTCAGCCAAATGGGCTCCAGATACCAAAAATGAGATCATTTATTTCCTGTCTTTATTTAATTGTTGGTAAATAGCACATTTTAATTATGGCTGGTCCTATCTTCCATGGCTTGTGCTGACGCTTTTGTTACAATGCCTCCCATCAATACACAAAAGAAAGTTGAACAATCACAGACGTAACAGGCTAAAAACATTCTAGAAGCTAACACGGAGTTTGGAAACAGGTGGCTTAGATTCTTAACCAAGTTCATTAGCAAATTCCATTGTTAAAACTCAATTGGAATGTATTTATATAGGGTTAGATTGTGACTGGACTGCACACTCATGCATGGAGGTGAGAGCAACAACCTCACACTTATGCCCCTTACTGGGCTTACCTGAAACTTGGTCTAGGGCCTAGAGCTATATATCCTTGTACTCCTTCCTCAGACGAGGTGGGTGGAAAATAGATGGAGAGGGGCTGGGACTGGAGCCTTGAATCCACCCCCACTTGTGGTCAGCGGAATGGGGTAAATATTTACTGCTGATTTAACAGTGTAGCAAACTACTGTCCCTAAGAGCAAAGGCGTAAAGTCACAGTTCCTTACTCCTGGGGTGCCACAGCTTCCTGCTATCTCATACTATGGCCTCTGTCCTTGGGGCAAATCTTGCCTTTATTTAATTATTTAGATTTGTACTACACGGCAATAAAAGAGCTGCCAACCGCAGCTCTGGGCACACTTGATAATCTCTGAAAAATACTCAGATAAATGAATGGATGTCATGTAACCTTGTCTGAGTCCTTATTTCCACAGTTGCTGTTCCCAGCCCTTCTCACCTCCCATCTTGTTATGTGGGGAGGCAGAAATGACTGGCCTTGCAGTCTACCCTGAAGGGTTAACAAACTCGGTCTATTGCAGGCCAATATTTATTCAGTAGGAAGAAAATGATACCTTCCAAATCCTCCTTATGCTTCAACAAATATAAAATAAACGTACAGAGGACAACTTTGTAGCAACAGACAGTTCACGGAAGACAACAACATAATCTCATGTTGCAAAGCAAGTTCGGTTATAGGAATACAAAACACACATTATTTGAGATCAATAAAGCAGACTTTGACATACGCATACACACAACATTTTCTTGTACTCGGAGAATGAATAGCAAGACTTATAGCACCATCAGTCGGATGGCAAGTATTTCTTAGAGTGGGTTCTCTGTCAGGCCAGCTCATTCTTCTCTCAAACGCCTGGCTTGTCTGCTTCAGTATTCAGCTAGGCAGCACACACATACTTGTTCAAAGTCTGTCTTAGAAGTATTAGTGCTAGAGCTGCCTCAGAGTACATGGAAACCTTAGCATTCTACACCAACTATTCATATGTGAATACTTAAAACAAGACCACACAATGCTGTTGAGGAAACTTCTGTGATTTATGTCACAAATGAAGCATCGACTTGCTAAGACAGCAAAAGCTTGGCATGGGCTGGGTTGCAGAGTTTATTATTATTATTTGTTTTAGGATCCCCAGTCATGGACCAGGACCCTGTTGTGCTAGGCACCGTACGAACACAGACCAAAAAAGATAGCTTTTGCCCTAGAGAGCTTACAACCTAAGGCCATGTCTACACTCCCAGAGTGACATATCTTTTGCCAACATAAGTGGTCATGTCTCAGTGCTATGTTGGCAGGAAAGCCTTTCCACCAACATAGCTACCGGCACTCATTGGAGGTGGTATAATTATGTCAACAGAAGCGCTCTCTCGTTGGCACAGAGCAGCTACATGAGAGATCTTACAGCGTGCAGTTGCATCGGCACAGCTGTGCCGCTGCAAGGTCTCTAATGTAGATATACTACGTATAAAGCAAGAAAAAACAGACGGATAGAGACTGACAGGCAAAGGAGGACAAGCAAACAATAATTCTGAGATGGGCCTGGCTGCTGGTCTGGGTAGTGACACAGACAAGTTTCAGTTTATGCTCCTCCAATAAATCAAGAATGCCGCAAAGATAATCTTTATCTGCCTCCTGTATCCAGGACATAATACTACTAGTCATGGTGCAGTAATGCACATTGTGTGGTCCTTGAGCAAACATCCTGGGAATGGGTTCTTTATGCTTTCAGGCTGGAAACAATCCATGTGGGATTATCTTGGGTTGTTGTCTGAGTTTGGAACGGCTGTGCAATGCAATATTGCCATTTACTGATTGTGGAGCATCACACTCCACTGAATCAGTTGGGACACCCGCCATCATAACCTCCGAACAGCCTGATGCAGCCATGATTAGCTTCCTGATTAGCAAGTTCCCATTATTTTGCCTTGGAATCTATTCTGTTTCCACTGGTTCCTATTAATAAACATTTCCCTTTCGACCTCCTAGGGGGTCACGGCATTGCACTGTTTAAGCCCTAATTACATCAGCAGGCAATGACAGGCCTGGAAAAGTGATTTCACTGACCTGCTGTATCACAGTTCAGCATGCTTGAGGGTCTTTTTTCTACAAAGATTAATGAGGAAGGAAATGAGAATTTTCACAATAGAAACATTCATAGTAAGTTAACCCAGCAAAACTACAATGCCAATAACAAGAATATGGAGAAAATCTTAGTACCACTGAAGTAAATAGAAGTTTTGCCATTGACTTTGATGGGCCCGGGATTTCACCATGCATTTTGGGGGTCTGGAGGGGGCAGAAAAGTCTAGAAAGTAGAGCTGGCTGGAAAAATTCCGACTAAACGTTTTTTCCGTAGGAATGTGCTGATTCATCAACGTCAAAACATTCCATGGAGAGACAAGATGGATGAGGTAATAATTTTTTATTGGGCCAATTTCCGGTGGTGATACACGCTTTCAACCTTACACAGAGCTCTTCTTCAGGTCTGGGGAACTTAGGGCAGGTCTAAACTAGAGGCACTACACTGGCACACTGCACTGGTGCAGCCACACCGCTGTAGCGTGTCTGGTGAAGACACTCTGCTGAAGGGAGAGCATCTCCTGTTCACATACCACCAGTGTGCACCGCGCTTAGGTCACTACAGTTTGCGTCGCTCTGGGAGTGTCTTTTTCACTTGAGTGATGTAAGTTAGATTGACTTATGCGGTAGTGTAGACCAGCACTTAGAGTGTGGAGAACTACAAGATGGATCAGATTGTTTAGCATAAATAGTTACATATTTCAAAGGACCATTCAAGGTGAAAGGACACACCAATTCAAAACAGCACCAGACCCTGCAGAACAAATCTGCAGACATATCTTCATCGCTACATTGATGATCACCCCCTCACAACACACTTTTCAAGATCCATGGGTCTGACATGCCTATCTCAACATGTGATGTACCTCATCCAGTGCACTAAATGTCCCAATAGCAACTATGTGAATGAAACAGAAAATTACTATGCTTTCGAATGAACTCACACAGGAAAATGATAAAAGACAAAGCGATCAATCGGTATCTGACCTCACAGTTCTCATTCTCAAAGGTAACTTGCACAACACCTTCAAAAGATGATCCTGAGTGCTTAAATTCATAACTTTGCTAGATACTAAAAATCATGGGACTGAATAGAGACACAGGATGTATGACTTACTATCATAATCTATAACCTACTCACCACCACCACTCTGCAGCTGTTTCACACCCCTACATTCCTTTCCTCCCTGACTAGAGGGGTGGACTAGAGGCCACTTCACCTTGAAAAGTCCCTTGAAATAGATTAACTACTTATTCTAAACAATCTGTTCCATCTTGTATTTAGCTGTGACACTCTGAATCAGTTTCCCAGCCCTGAAAAAGAGCTCTGTGTAGCTCAAAGGCTTATCTTTCTCACCAACAGAAGTTGGCCCAGAAAAAGAACAAATTTAAAAATTTTAAAATTAAATCTAATGTTTAAAGTCAAATTTACATAAGTTAAGAAGGAAGGCAGTATACATCTGGGATCGGGCTTGAGTTATGGGGGATTGCAAGTACCAATTACAAGGTTAACGAGGTATATACATATCACATAAACAGCATAGATCCAGATTGGGGTGTGGGAGTTTTTTAAAGCATCAATGGATAAGTGGGCTCAGGTACACCACCCATGGACTGTATTAAGAGTCCAAGTCAATTGCTGTGTAGAAAATAAGTACATGGGTGGGGTGCATCCTTCGGTTTGTCAGGGAAGGGAGGAAGTGCGTTATTTCCCTGGTCAGCGGTCTCGATTACTTGACCTGGTACTGGCAGTGTCCCGTGATGTGTTCTGTGTACTATTACCTCACCCACCTTGTCTCTCTAATATCCTGGGACTGACAAGTCTACAACACTTCACACAACATTTCCATTCTGATGAAGTTCCAGTGGAACACTGCCTGGCTGCCTCCCAGCTCACTTGCTCAGCTGCTTGGCAGCCGGATATGCAGACTGCCTAGGAGTCAGGGATCCCAACTCTTCCAGGGATAAGAAAGACAGACAGACAGACACAGACAGAAAGAAAACTGTCTTTTCTTTTGATATTATTACAGATGGACCCAAACTAAGAATTCTCCTCTGGAAAGACCCACACTTTGGGGAAGTGTAGACTCAGCTTTAAACTTCACTATTCAGGCCCATCTCTGATTATAATACTCTCCTAGCTCTTCATTCCTTAGCTATTTTTTTCTGAAAATAGAAAGTGATTTATTAGGTACATTTTTTTTCATGATTACCAAGTTTGGGTACCACCTCTTATCTGGCTATAAGATCATTCTTTTAGTGAAATGGTCATAGGAAAAACAGACGGTTCCTATTTTCTAGGAGCCTTGACCAAAGCCCAGCTGTTTTAAGTTTGTCTAGGTGCTTTTAAAGCAATAAAATGTTCTTTTTCTGTTCTTCCTCCAACCGCATACTAATTCTCTCATTTCCTGTCAGGCAGCTGAGTTCAAATATTTATTGCACTTGTTGGGTTGAAGTTGGAGCAGTCAGATTGCTACAACAGAGCCTGACTTCCTGCTCACAGAAAAGCAATATGTAGCAGGGTAGTCACTCCGCTCCTGCCCAGAAGGGCTCAAAATAGCCCTTGGAAAGGGCTGCAATAGGGGAAGGGATTAAAAACAGCTTGGGGGAAGCTGACTGGGTAGCTGACCAAAGCTGTGGCCCTTATAAGAGGGCAGTGGGCCAGGAGCAAACAGTCTTCTCTAGCCTTTTGAGAGGGAGGAACTTGGCTGCCGGAACTGAGCAGGGTACCAAGACAGAACCAGGGCTGGGGATGGCCAGAGGAGCTGGGGAGCTCTGGCCGGAAAATCCCCCAGGCTGTGGGCCTAGTGTAAAGTCAAATAGGTACTGGGTTGCAGGGGGCAGCCCAAGGGTAGGCGGGAAGCAGCCAGTCCAACACCTCCACCACCGGTGATGAGTGGCAATTATACTACAGTCTGCCCCAGTGAACAGGGGCTAGGTGGTGACTGGCAGTTGCCCTATTTTGAGACAAGGAGGGATCGGGGTTAGAGGTTCCCCGGAGAGGGGAGACCCAGCGAGACTGCAAGGTACTGCAAGGTGCAGAACACCGGGGAAAGGGGCACCGGAGTCCTGGAGGGACACGGGCCAGCAACAGTCGAGACACTGGCTGGCAAAGGGCACTCCGAAGCTGGAAACAGAGCTGATTCCCGAAAGGCCAGCAGGAGGTGCCACTGGGTGAGTCGTGATGTGTTACACAGTACAATTGCAAAATACCACTGTGCCACAGCTAGAGTACGCTTAACATCCTAATACACCAGCCGTAAGATCTGAATGGCTATACTGTACCGACCAGGCTTTGAGCCCCTGCTTATAATACATGATACACTCCACTTCCTCTTGATATTAGGTTCGTGGAGTACAAGAAAGAAACACTGCAAGGTGGTTTATGTCATCATAGCACAAAGCATGGGCTAAATTCTGGTGTTCTTTGGGTTTGGCAAGAAAACAGGTGCTTAATAAAAGCTAGATTTTGACTAGCTCCTATCAGGACATACAGGAAGAAGGCACAAGAAATTCCATCTTCTTGGATCTTCCCCCAGTAGTAATCTGCCACATTTGCAGCTCCTCACCTGTTTGTGTGGAGGGACTGTTTTGTGGAGGAGCCTCTGGGGGAGCTAGGCATTCCCATGGTGGTACAGAGAAGTGGGGCCATGGGCCGTGCTGGGTCAGGGTGAGTACACACCAAAATCCCTGGGCTGTAGTGGCTGGCCCTGTCCTAAAACTCTAAAACTGTAGTATTGGCTATATTCTAGCCATTCCCATCCCCATGTAAGCAGTGTCAGGATTTGAGATCTATTCTGACATCTGGTGGTGAATTATGGGAATTGCAGTGAGTTGTGGAAAATAACTTTGGGGCTGATCAATTTGCATAGGCACACCCACGATGCCTAGCCTGAGCTCACAGCAGCCCACATGGCCACTTCGGCTGATGTGGGAGCCCCATTTTCTATGTTATTGGGGCAGGAATGATAAAGTGATGCTACCCTGATTATGTGAATGAAGGACTATAGACATGTACTTGGCCCTTGTTTTGATGGAGGGACTCGCCATCATCTAGGTAGCACTCACTGGGCAAGGGCCAGGCATTTCAGAACACTCTGAGATTGAGAGAGGTGATGGGTAGGTCTCTATACCTTTGGTAAAGGTCTTGTCTAAGGGCCCAACAGGCCTATTGTACCTTGCTTCTCACCACTGTGGAATGTTAGAGCTAGTTTTTGATTCCATTAGGAGTCTAGATTCAGCCTGCTAAGCTGAATTCACTTTAGGTCTGCTGGTATACCTGTACTAAGGCCCCCCTCCACTAAAAGCTGACATCACTTGAGAGCTGAAACCACTGAACACTGTGTTAAGGGGGGGGCCTAAAGGCATGTTGGTAGCACCAAGCAGTTTGTGTGGCTAGCAGAGCAAAGCAGTGGACTCAGCCAAGCAGTTCTTGGGTGCAGTTTGTGTGACTGGCACTGGACTCAGCCAAGCAGTTCCTGGGTGCAGTTCGTGCGACTGGCAGCGCGGCTGGCACAGTGGAGCAGTTTGGGTGTCAGCTAGCAGGGCGGCCAGTGGAGCAGTTTGTGCTGCTGGAGGAGTGACTGGCGCCTCAGAGCAGTTCGAGTGTCGGCTAGCAGGATGGCTAGCGGATTGACTGGCAGAGCAGAACAGTTCGTGGGACGGCCGGCAGAGCAGAGCGGATTGCGGTGAGGGCTGCGACGGAACCCCACAGAGAGGCTGCGCAGTCGGCCTCGGACCACGTAAGGTGCCTCTTGCCCTACCCTCCATTTCCACCCAGGCTGGGAGGTAAGACTCTGCAGGTTGACTTTTGAACTCTGCACTGACCAGGAACAGAGAGTCTTGGGCTGTTGGACTTTTGGGACTATTGGGTGATTTTTGGGGTTGTGAGACTCAAGAGCCAAAGCGAAGGACACAGCCTATTTGCTGGAAGGGGGACTTCAGGTTCATGGTTTGTGTCAGGATTGCCTCCCCACTCTGAACTCTACGGTACAGATGTGGGGACCCGCATGAAAAAAGAAATAACCCCCCCCCACCCCAAGCTTATTTTACCAGCTTGGGTTACAGTGTTTTTCCCCAGAACACAACTTCTTCTGTATCTGGAGCTGGTACACTGCCACCACCAAACTAGGTCTAGGGTAGTTTGGGACTCTTCTTTCCCTTTCCACTAACCCCCAAACTTCTTCCTTCCCTGGGAAGCTTGAGAGAATAAAAAACAAACCTCGCCTGCTCCTGCGAGACATGCCCGATCCAAAACCAGGATCTTACACAATGAAAAACAAGCAGTCAGCTTCTTAAAAGAAAGATTTTAATAAAAGAAAAAAAGAAAGGAATAAATCCCTTATAATCATCAACAGAACAGCATCTACCATAATCAACAAAAGGATTCAGAAACCAAACCTGTCCCCTGAGGCAACTTTCTCCCACTGTTGAAATCTCTGCTGAATTTTACAATCTCAAGGAGCACCCAGCCAACACTCACCACTGAGAACCCTCCAAGTGATAAAAGAAGGTAAACTTACTGACTACAGTACTTGATAGAATCTATAGTTATAGTGAAAGACATAGCTGTGTTCATCCCATAGCCGAGGTGAACAGAGAGAGACCCAGAGACAAACTGAAACTTAAAATCCTTTGTCTCCTGAGGAATTTCTCATTGGTCAGTTGTCCACCTCTCAGGTTACCTTTAGCTTAACCCCTTACAGGTAAACACTAATTCTAGGCTACTTCACACTTATGACAATTTGTTTTATTAATCCTGTTTGTGGTGTTTCCCCAATCTAATGCCACATTGTTTCTCTCTGTTATTAAAAGGCTTTTGGTACACTCAGACTCTGTGCTTGCGAGAGGGGAAGTATTGTATCTTACAGACGCCCAGAGGGGTGGTATATGGTTGCCCCAGGTCACTGGGTGGGGGCTCGAGCCGGTTTTGTATTGTGCTATTGGAATGGAACCCCTGGATACTGAACCGGGCCCTTGCTGCTGCCAAATCTGATGGGCAGAAGGGTTACACCCATATTAGGAGTAAGATGACCAGACAGCAAGGGTGAAAAATTGGGACAGGAGGTGGGAAGCAATAGGAGCCTATATAAGAAAAAGACCCAAAAATCAGGACTCTCCCTATAAAACTGGGACATCTGATCACCGTAATTGGGAGCAATATGCCCAGAATGAGAGTGTGTGGCCCAGGGACTGCATCATCACACAAATCTTGCAGCTGGGTCCCAACCCTAAAGCAGCCATGGGCAGCAACACTGGAAGCATGTGCAAAGAAGCCTCTCTGCAAGCATTGGTGCCCCCAGAATTGAAATGGGAAACTTGCCCTGTCTTTCCGTTTTTGGGCACAACCTTTTCAAAGTTTCACCAACTGAGTTTAATTCCACAGTCATGTGAGATGGCCACATGTGCTTTTCAAGAAGGCGAACACTATAGTAAATACTCTTAAGTGCTACTAATAAATAATGGATAGCTCTCTCTGGCTACCTGCATTATTTTTAAATAAGTGGCTAAGTATATGAGTATACCAAACTAGCATGTTATTTATTATATCCTAATGGACTCACTACTTAAATGAGCCAGAAGCAGGAAATTAGAGTAATTGTCTGATATTTCCAAGCAAAGCATCATTGCAGATGCTTGGCTGGAGCTATGGACTGAGGTAACTAAGTCAGATATATTGTGGGAAATACCTAATGAGCCCTCAGAACTCGTAAGGGCAGCTTCTTATAATTGCCATACTCTGGGTCTCAAATGCATTAGGACTGTATTTCATTGCCAGCAAAGGAAACAGTGCCACAGGGCGAGTATTGTATATGGCCCTTAGTTTCTAATACATCTTCTTTTAGCCCTTAGCTTTCTCAGTGACTTCATAAATCCACTTGGAGGGAATAAAGAAGGCACTAGAGAGATTTCTGGATATGGTTCCCTGTTCCTTGCTACTTTTATATGCATTACATAAGGCCTTCCAATTGAAAATAAAGCTATTTCAACAATATAGGCACAATCTTCCTTGGGCTAGTATAAGCACGAGGTGCACTGTCTGTGGCTCCCTTGTTCAGGGGCTACCAGGTCAGCCCCTGACATATGATAGGGCAGACCTCAGAGCTAGCCTAACTTGCACCCCTGCTTCCAGGGCTCCTGTGTCCCATGTCACCCACCCCAGCCCCACCACCTCCTGCTCCCTTCCTCCTCTAGCCCATCGTTACCCCAGATTGTCCCAAGCATCTGTGGAGGCGGTTCAAAGCTGCAAGAACAAGCTTTGTGCATGGGACACAGGCTCCCTGGGTTGGGGGTATTTGCCAGTGAGTCTTAGGCCTACCCTACAGCCCCTTTGCACAACCTCACAGAAGCAAACTGTCGAGCACGTTTCAAGGAAGATAATAGTTGTTCATTTTGTGTCCTCTTGTAGCTACTCTTGCACCACAATGTTGGATTCAGAACCCAAGTTCCTATCACTTTGGGGTATCTGGTTCCCCTTTTGGAGGTGAGGGTATAGACCCATCTCTAAATAGAACAAACACCTTTGGGGAAAAATTGATGGGAAAGAATATCAACTATAAAATTGTGCTTCAAATATCAAGCACACAGTCTCCAGGTGATTCACATGACTCAAGGCAGACTAAGTGAATGGTAAAATTCTGCATTAGAAAGAGGCTGAGGCTGAGATGACAGAGTGGATAGATGGTCTATTTTTAATATGACAGAAGGCTAACAGTGAGGATGCTCCAGAGTTTTGTGTTAAAATTGGTGGTGTTTAATAGATTTATTAATGATTTTGAAAGATGATGAGCAGCAAGGTGGCAACATTTTCAAATGACTAAATTATTTAGGATGAACTTCAAAAAAGCAGCCAGAATTTGGAAGGTTAAACATATATAGAAGGGTTTATAAACATAAATTATCAGGTTTCATCATGGTATAAACCTAGTATTAACTACTAGGGGCTAGGAAGAGCTTTCCCCTGTGGCTTGGTCATTACATCATTACAGGGATTCTAGTGCCTCTTCTCTGAAGCATCTGGCATTGGCCACCACTGGTGACAAGACACTGGAATAGATTGATGGGCACTCTCCACCATGGTAATTCATCTGCTCCAAAGTAACCATCTAAAATGCCACACTGGGTCAGTAGAAGAAGAAATATGTTAGGACCCAATGCTTCAGAAATTTAAAATATTAAAAAGTAGGTTGGGCCTGAAGATAGAGTAGATAATGGAGTAATGGGGTCAGGAGAGGGAGAATACAGTCAAAAGAGGTAAATATTGTTTTCTCACATACACTCTGTACTGTACTGTGTCCCAGCTTTTCTCCTGAAAAGAGAGAGGGTGGTGAGGAAGAATCTTGCAGGTAATAAAATCCTCCAGTGTGCCCCCTCCTGAACTGAGAGGAAATCCAGTGGTCAAGGAGCCAGCCTGGGATGTGGGAGACCCAGGTTCAGTTCCTTGCTTGGCCTTTAATTTCCTGTATGAACTTGCACAAGTTATTTAGCCTCAGATCCCAGTCTGTAAAATGGGGACAACCATAGTTCCTTACCTCACAGGGTTGTTATGAGGATTAATACATTAAAGATTGTAAGGGATTGAAGCAGAAATTATTAAGTGAGTTTCACTGGCCTGTGTTATGCAGGAAGTCAGACTAGATGATCATAATGGTCCCTTTTGGCTTTAAAATCTACGACCCCCACCATAAATATACTGTATGCCCCAGCACTACGATAGGCATGTTGCAATGGACAACAGGCATTTCACAAAGTGTTACACTTCAAAAATCTGATCAACTTTGTTCCTTTTATAGGCCTAATTCATTTTTTCTTTGTTTGCCAACTGGTCGGGAAATAGAAGTGTGGGAAGAAAGAACCATGACCCTGTTGTCCGCAGCTCTCATTACAACCAGCATCTTGTTTTTTTCATATCCCATTATGTTTATATGCTGTAAATAAAGTAACAAATGGCATGCTGTGGACATTTGTATGTCTTATTCTCTAAAATTCATAATATGCTTGAGAACCCATGAAAGTAATTTTTACCAGTAAAATAGCCCTTTCCTATGAGATATGTACATTCAGCTTCCAAAGCTGCAAAATCTTCAGGGGATAGTGATGATTAACCTATTGCTGAAAAGTAGTAAACTAATAACAATGTAGATAATGTTTTCTCTCTCAGTGCGTTGGACACTTATAGGTATTTATTTGGTAGATAATGGAGAAATATGTGGTACAACCTATAAGGTATGATTAATACTCTAGAAATATTAAACCACAGGCGCTACAAAGTTGTCGAGGGACACAGTACACAAAATTGCCAGGCTCTTTAATACACAGTCCGCAGGTGGGTTATGTGAAACCCTCACACTAAAATCACAGGGTTTTGCCATCTAAAATGTATAAGCCTATACAAAATCTAACTACTGACTATAAATTGAAGTACCATAAAAATAAAATTGAACAATCTTTTGTGGGAAGTGTAGATTGAGCCATGTATCAGTTTTAACATCATACCCCAGAAGTAAATTGCCACCAAATATGTCTACAAGTGCCTTCAGCCAATGCCCTGTTTAAACTTTGGGCTGGGATATAGGTAGAAATCATGATAAACAACTTTCATTCGGTGATTATGGAGGCAAGGGGAGACAGAGAAAATACAGGTGCCTTACCTAACATTGTGAGACCAGCTTTGTTGAAAAGTGGAAATGACTAGAAGAGTTCAAAATTGACAAGTGACCCAATTCTCCCATCAAATACTGCTTTCAGTGGGTTGCATGAGGAGAAGGGAGGCTGTTTACGCTGATAATGGTTTCTCTTCTTTCTCTTGCTCCTCCCTTTGAAATCTTTTCTTAGGCAAAGCCAGGATTGGGCAAACTAATTCTTTTTAGGAGCAATGATATAACTTTTGTAAGCAGTTCCCTGTTGTTGGCTGGATCCCCACTATTTCAGGTGAAGATACAGCAATGAATTACTTTGGTGAGACTAAGACCTATTCACCAGTTAACATACACTTGTTCTTACCAATTTTGAATTTATATCGACCATATAACTAATGTGGCAGCGGTTCCAGGAAAAAATAACTTCTACTGTTATATTTAGGTTTCTTCCCTTGAAAAGTATTTTGACTAATGGTATTTTGCTATTGGATTAGAATGCCAATCTTGTAGGTTAATAAATCTCGGTCTGGTCCTGAAAAACCTTGCTCCAGCGAGTAATCCTCGCTCTTTCACTGAAATCTAATGGGACTTTTTGAATGAGGAAACGTTACTCACAGAAATAAGGATCAGACCCTTTCATGTCACCGTGGCAACTTCCCTATCATGTTGTTAAATTGCATTCCGACACATACAATTGATTAAAACTAATCCTCTAATTAGGAAAGCCTCTGATTCACAATGGATTTCAAATTCTAAGGCATCCCATGCAAAATAAGCAAGGGATGTCTCTGCAGTGAACCATGCTGACATTACAACAGCCTGTGCCCACATGCATGGACATGTTTCCAATTCAGAACATTTATGTATTAAATTAATTTATTACACCTCACTTGGACGAAATTAATCAAGAAGTACCCAGCAGACCACTGGTTTATTTTGCCATTTCAATCATCAAACCTTGCACTTCTGTCACACCTTTTATCCATAGACCTCATATTAACCATGCCTCACCGCCACAGAGGAAGGTAGATGCTATTACACACACTTTGTAAATAAGGCAACTGAGACACACTCAGAGTTTACCTTCACTGGAAAGTCAGGTCATGTTGGAACACAGTCTTGAAGAGTCATGTTAACTCGCATGGTGTCAAACAGGATTCAGCAGTCATTGAAGGCAGGGACTTCCCTGTTTAACATCAAGTCAGGTCATGGTTGAACCCCACTGGAGCCATAGCTTTAACCGCAACAAGCTGGCATGACGTTGAACACAACTTGCCTCTATCTGCACTGACTGGAGTTGTGTTTAACATCATGTTAGTACAGACAACACTTAGAGCTGGTGTTCTAGCATGATCTAATATACTAACGACAATAACTCCAGAGAGGTAAGGGCATGACCCTGATTGGTGTTGAGCATCCTGGGAGTCGAGGGTGCTCAGAACCTCTGAGCAGGTGTTAAGGTACCTTGTAAGAGTGGGTCCTATGGGCCAGATTTTCAAAGTATTTAGGCATCTAAAAATGCAGATAGGCTCCAAAGCATCTTTACAGCTTTTGTTTTTAGAATCCCACTGGGTGCTAATACCCATTGCAAATCCGGTCCTAAGTGACTACCCCATGGTTACAATGCAAGTCTGTGACCAAGGCAGAGATTCCAAGTCCCAAGTCCCAACCCTCTGAATTAAACATTATACACATTCCCTATTCATTTTAAAGTTTTCCTGTAAAAAGAAGGGCACCGAATTGCACTTACTTACTTCCCCTCACCATGCAAATATGCTGGCTTCCTTTAAAAAACAAACCTGCTGTCATTGGTATTAGAAGGGCAATCTAGTCATAACAATACACTGGAGCACTCTCTCACCTTCCAGCTGAGAATCTGAAAATTTACTGTCATGGACGATTTTATCCTCACAACACTCCTGGGAGACAGGGAAGTATTTATTATTCTCTCGTTTTTACAGATTCCACAGAGAAGTCATGGCTAAAGTTTTCAAACAGAACTAGGTTACTATTTAGGCCCTGGCAGAAGTGGCTTGGCTTATCATGGTCTTTCCTCTCCTATAGGTGCTGGGTTTAGGGGATTTTTTTTAAAAAAAAAAATTAGTATAATCCCCTAAAAAAACCTAGTAATAGGTTAAATTTGTGGCAAATTCTGTAATCTCCTACAGAACTGGTAATTTAATAAAGGTCATCTGAGGAGTTCTCTTTTTTTGTGTCTGGAAGACACAGCATTAATTCACAGGCCTGTGTGAACTCATTTTAGCAATCACATCTATGGGAGTTGCCTTTGAAAAAACGTTTTTACAAGTTCATGTAAGTTTCAGAAGTGTCCTAAGTATTTAAAATTGTGTTAAAAGGCCTCATAATCACCTCTGAACTGTTTCTCCCAGGTAGGAATGTAAGACCTTGATCAGAGCCTGGTGATAGAATGAATGCTTTTTTCCACTTAAAAATCCACAACACCATTAAAAATGAATACATTGTGTTAATTAAATGTATGAAGCTCAGATTAAAAGTGTTTGTATTTCCTGCCCTCTGTCAATTATTAATATTGCCCATAATAGACATATTCACAGCGACAGAAAAAAATCGTCAGCAAACAATATACGCTTTCTCTTAGGAGAGGAGAATTATTTGTACAAATTTCCCACCCAACAGGAAGAAAATCCAAATCTCTGCAGCCTGTTCCTATGCTATTGACCACACAGAGTGTGCAGAATGGATTGTTGCTCCAAGTACGGTCACAGATCCCTAGCAAGGATATTATCCATTGGTTCAAAGGCATATCTGTTTGCATGCACAAAGTCAACAAGGGAGGAGAAACATATTGCTAAGAGGAGGGGGAAAAGGGACTGAGAAGCGGAACAATTAACACTGCTTTCATTCTCCACTTTAATTAACACAAATCAAAAGGGAACCTAGACTTGTTGATTTCACTAGGAGACAGCAGAGTAGGCCACCCTGGCTAGCAGTTCCACAGCAGGGAACAAACTTTT
Source organism: Dermatemys mawii (assembly GCA_007922305.1). Taxonomy (NCBI): domain Eukaryota; kingdom Metazoa; phylum Chordata; order Testudines; family Dermatemydidae; genus Dermatemys; species Dermatemys mawii. Next base: position 17,053,241 of record ML677348.1, read on the forward strand.
ACTGCAGATGCTCAGCACAAGCTCCAGGCTTTAATTTTCAAATTAAAGGGCTCGGGAAATTTCAAATGAAAGAACAGACTTTTAACATTCTGCGGACTAGCAACACACCGACAGACTTCGGAAACAATTTTGCTTAATAAAACTAACTACCAGAGTTTGTTAATGCAACTTGTATTTATTATTCAAGGACATAAGTAAGGAGAACACAATACTAAATGACGATCCTCCAGACAAGGACATTAAAAGACCAAAACACACATACATACTGACAAGAAAAACTTGTTATATTGCTTTTGATCATGTGTTTACAAGCTACCTTGCCTTATCTGCATATTATATACCTACATGGAATAGTATAAACTTGCTTCAAATATCCATAAATCTAGATCCAAGAATAATGAGTTTTATGTTTGGTGCCACCAGGCAAGTGTGTTTTTATGTTCCACTCAGTTGCCAGTGCTAAACTGACTAATATCTGGTGCTAGCCAATTAGGGTGACCAGACAGCAAGTGTAAAAAATCAGGACAGGCAGTGGGGGGTAATAGGAGCCTATATTAAAAAAGCCCCTAAAATCAAGACTGTCCCTACAAAACCGGGACATCTGGTCACCCTATAGCCAATTAAAAACGTACACACAGGAAACGAACTGAAAAAAATCACAGTGCATTGCATGGGACATAAAATGTCTGTGGGAAGAGTTACTAACTCAAAACAGGAACTGCCACATCTAGCACATGTATTTCTTCATACAAGGGAATAATAATGAACTGGTTCCTATCTGCTACATCCTATATGGTTTACTTCCCAGAATTTGAATCTGACAAGTGGTGCCTGGATTTTAAATCATTTGAGAAAACTTGAAGGCTAAATTCACAGGTGATGTAAAGAGTGGTATAAATGTCAAGACAGCAAATCAGTGTATGTTATATACGGAAGAATGGGGTTATATCAGGAAAATTTATCAACGGATATACTGTAAAATGAAGTGGAGACTGCTCTATCCTATGTTTTGTGCCATTTTGTTGGTCATTTTTTGCCGGTATCACCCCAGCTTTGTGCTTCATCAACCATGTAGGGTGAAATTCTAGTCCTACTTAAGTTTAGTTTGCTTTGGGGCAGATCTCCCCCACCCACAAATAAATTCAGGCAAAATATGAGCATTCAGGAGCTAAATGCTACTGTAGCTATCAACCAGATGCTGTCATTTTAGCTCTCTCGGTCTCCAGTCAAATATGACTTTTACAAATGTCTGACAAATCCTGGTGAAGATTTTGGACACAGCAAATCTCTACACTGGGCAAATGCAATATATGGTAAGTGTTTGCTTGGCACAGTTATACTCTCAAGAGCAGGGGTGGGCAAACTATGGCCCACAGGACCGTCTTGTCCGGCCCGCCTGAGCTCCCGACCGGGGAGGTGAGCCCTGGCCCCTTCCCCGCTCCCTCTCTCCTGACCGCCCTCCCCCCAAGTCTCCGCCCCATCCAATGCCCCCTGCTCCCTGACTTCCCCCTCCTACCCCGTACCCCTTATCCAATCCCGCCTCTCACCCCGCTCGCTCCTCACTGGAGCCAGTCATGCCACTGCAACACTCCCTGGCAGGAGCAGCGGGCCGGAGCGCTAATAGCGTGGCTGTGGGGGAGGGAGACAGTGAGGGAGGTGCCAGGGCTCGCCTCCTTGGCCAGGAGCTCAGGCAGGCTCGAGAGGATGTGGGCAAACTACAGCCTATGGACTGTTCTGGCCAATCCCCTGTCCCTCCCCCACTGTCGCCCCTCCCCCGCAGCCACACCACTAGCGCTCCAGCCCACTGCTCCTGCCGGGGAGCATTACAGTGGCATGGCTGGCTCCGGCAAGCGTGGGGGGGGGAATTGGATAAGGGATAGGGAGTCGCGGGGGGCAGTCAAGGTACAGGGAGCAGGGGGCATTGGATAGGGTGGAGACCTGGGGGGAGGGTGCTCAGGGAAGGGGATGAGGGGGTGGGATTCGGGGGGGTGGATATGGGTCGAGGTGATCAGGGGATGGGGAATAGGGGGATAGGATAAGGCATGGGCAACCCAGGGGGCCTGTCAGGGAACAGGGAGAAGGGGGCATTGGATGGGGCGGAGACTGAGGGGGGGAGGATGGTCAGGGGAGGGGGTACGAGCAGGTGGGGTGGTCAGGGGATGGAGAATGGGGGGTTGGATAGGGCATGGGCGACCCAGGGGGCCTGTCAGGGAGCAAGGGTGTGGATAGGGGTTGGGACCATCAGGGGACAGGGAGCAGGAGGGATTGGGTAGAGGGTGGAGTCCAGGGAACAGTTAGGGTGTGAGGGGGTCACTAGAGAGGGCGGACAGGGGACAAGGAGCAGGGGGGTTAGATGGGTCAGAGATTCTGAGGGGGGCAGTCAGGGGGCAGGAAGTGGGAGGGGGTGGATAGGGATGGGGGCCATGCTATTTGGGGAGGCACAGCCTTCCCTATCCGGCCCTCCATACTGTTTTATTACCCCATGTGGTTCTCAGGCCAAAAAGTTTGCCCACCCCTGCTCAAGAAACTGGGGATATCTGTACCATGACAGTGTTTCTGAATATGAAAGCCACCAAATGGGAGTTATGTAGTTCTTATTCTCATGTGCATTCTTTGGGCTCAATCTAAAACCCACTGAAGTCAATGGGAGTCATTCCACTGATTACAACAGGCTTTGGGTCAGGCCATGAACCACCGTTTTCTACATTAAATTGCAGCCCTCTTCAGCCGGAGCAGCCCTAGTGCACATCGTCTTGAGAAGAAGCTACATAACAAAAAGTGTTCTGGGGTCCAAAGCTATGCTCAATTCCGCCCCTAACTGTGAAGATGTAAGCATCATAGTGGTACTTCTAATGCTCAAAAGGAAAATCCATGGTGGACATAACACCCTCAGCAATGTACCTGAATGAGTGATGAGGAAAAAAAATGTTTGCAAAAAGAAATCTGCAAAATTTTGTGCAATCTTTTAGTATTACTTATTTGTATTACAGTAGTGCTTAAATGCCTCAGTGAGGATTGGGACTTCATTGTGCTAGGTGCTGTCCAAGCACACACAGTTGGATATTCCCTGTCCCAAGCCACTTACAATCTCAGGTCTTGAAACTGCACTGAGAGCAGTAGGAGTCAATTCCTGCACCGGCAGTAGGCTCCGCTGAAGTCAAAGGCATGGCATGTGGGTGTAAGAGTCTGCCTGTGTAGCTCTCAGTGCAGGAGCAGGGGGCCTAGACAGCTACAAAGATGGGAAGAAATGGATGCAACATATATTTGGGGAGAGGGGCTACTCATGGGGAGGGCACTAAGGCATGAGAGGGCTAAAAGGAGTAGGAAAGAAGGGATGGAAGTAAGAGTGCAAAGGAAGTGGAAGAAAAAAGGGAAGACTAGGGTGACCAGATGTCCTGATTTTATAGGACAGTCCTGATTTTGGGGTCTTTTTCTTATATAGGCTCCTATTACCCCCCACCCCGTCCCAATTTTTCACACTTGCTGTCTGGTCACTCTAGAAGAAGCAGAAAGAAAGAGGATAATATGGAGGAATGGGAATGAAAAGGGTGTGGGGCTCACGGGCTATATAAAAAGAGTATGGCTGCTAATTACCCCTTCCCTTTGCTTAGCAGTTTAAGAAGGAGCAAGGCTGGAGTTTTGTGGGCTGTAATGCAGAAAACTCCACGCAGCAGCGTGAAGCTGAGAGCAGCAATAAGAGGGTGAGCATCTGTCAGAGTTCATCCTCAGTCTGATTTCATGCTCCAGCATGAGGTGGGAAGTGAAAGCTGCCTCTTCACTTTCTACTCAACCAGGTCAGGCTGATTACCAGGGTACTTTCTACACAGAGTAATTATTTATTCCTTTGGCTTGTTACCCCTTGACGAACAAGGACCACAGGTATTCAATTACCTATTCAAGAGAGCTCTAGGTCAGACTCTGACAGATTCTTAAGTAACTGGCAAAGTCAGAGAGGTATGGGGGGAAAAAAAACGTGAGAGATCTCACAGATAATGCAGAGTGGAGGCAGCCATGTAATTATAACCCTCATTTTATTTTCACTTGACAGCACAAAAAAGGAAGGAGAGGAGAGGCTTTTTAATGAAACATGACATTCCCTTATAAAAGTCTGATTTAGACTTCAGCACGCTCATTGCTTTGTATACATTCCGATGCTCCCTTGCTGTGGGTAGCCAAACAGTCGATGTTCAATACATTAAAATAAATTTAAATGGTAATTTCCTGAACAATGCGAGACTGTTTTCTGAGCAAACAGTCCTTTGGTGTTATCAGAGATGACAGAGCCACCCAAGCTGTAAATATAAGGAAGAGAGATACGGTCTCATTTATATACTTAAGTTCTGTTATGCCTCTGTTTCCTGAACAGGCATATCTATTGTTGGCAAGGCATGGAAAATCATATTACCCAACTATGTGTGCAGTTGCCCTGTATGGAAGTGGCCATATTGCAGCCTCAAATGCCCACTTAATACCTGAGCCATCACAGGTCCAAAGACAACAGATCCCAATATGCACTGCATCAGCTTGATCTGGGCAACTTCCACTCACATCAAAAACAGAACACTGTATTCTGCAGTTTGGAGTCCTTGGTACTCCCACCGCACAGTCAACAGAGTCCTTTGTGTGACTGCAAGATCTGGGGCAGGGCTTGGGGAGACCTTCTGTGCGATGAACCAAGGCTGTGTTTTGTTACTCTGAAACCAAAAGAGCCACAGAGACCTACTGGGTTTATCTGAGTCCAGAACTTCAATAAAGAATCTCCTTTGTATTCATCATAATTGACTCTTACCCATCATAACTATAATGGTATCTTACCTACTAGGACAAGTGTTACTGGCTGAGCATTTGCACTGAGTATAATGCAAATTGTTATATAACTGAGGCACAACCCACCAGGCTCCTTGCAAATAAGTAATACCTCCTTCAGTTGGGGGAGGAGGGGAATGTGGGCATTTTTCTGCCCTAGAAGCCTGACGCAGTCACATCTCGCAGTGAGAGGATTCCAAACTCCACTTTAGTTCAGAACTGCCTGCAAGACTCTAATGTCAAGGTAAACATTAGAAATTTCTGACCTGCTTTTATCATGTGGCTATAAAAATGGCACATAGTGAGGTAAGCGAGTGTGAGAGGGGGTGATACCGGCAGCATATAATGTGAAGGGAGCAGTTCTTAGGGCAACAGAAGCAGCTGGAGCCTAAGAATGAGCAAACTGCTTCTGAGGCATCTCTCTCACATTCTTCTGCGAAGCCCACTTTGGTCTACAGAGCACTGTGGGAAGCAGCTTTGTTGTTACTAAGTACTATGGAAAATGCACAGGTACCATGTAATCCAATATTATATGCATTTGCGGCTGATCCAAAGCCCCCTGAAGCCAATGGAAAGACTGCCGTTGACTTCAAAAGGCTTTGGATCAAGCCCTTAGAGACACATTCAGAAGTCTAGAACCTTACAGAAGATTATAAACTAATTAACAGCAGCACTAGAGGAACACAGTTTGGAAGGCAACATTAAGCTTCCAAAATTACTTACTTCAAAACCTGCTTTTTGTTCAGATTTGCAAACCAGCTTCTGCCTAAAGAGACCCCTGAACTCTCTTTAATCTTTATAATCCCTTCAAACAATCATACATTTCTAAGGGTGCTATTCTGGTTCCCCATGGAGAGATTTTTAGGCCATCTCCTGAAACTGCAATGTAGCAAATGAACTGCTTTGAAAAGAATCTCAAAGATCATGAATCTAAGTGTGGCCGTTTTAAAGAATTTATTAGTCATTGGAACTGTAAAAGACCTGGTGCCTGGGATATTTGGGAACATAACTAAGGCCTTGTTAAAATTACTGAGTATCTCTAATTTTTAAGGGTGCACACTTGGTACTTTGTTGTTTCATCAGGCCAGAATTTTTCCTAAGTTCCCCTTTTGATGGTGTTTTCAAGGAAGAAGGGAATGGTGATATTAAACAATTGGTGTTCTAAAGTCTTGAGAAATAAACAAGGTTCTGCACTCTCTTTATATAGCACACATATATACGCACACACCACACCAACTCCCTTCATAAGCTGTAAGCAAGCCTATGGTTTATAATCAGGTCACCAAGAAAGCTCTCATTTGTGGGAATGGTGTAATTTTTCAGGACTGCTAGAACTGGTTGTTGGAAGGTTCCAGACCACAGCAGATCCAAGTTGTACTTCGAGACCTACTCAGCTTTTATTCAGTCTCTGCTCCAGAAAAACTCCCACTGAAGTCAAAGGGAGTTCTGCCCGAGTAAAACCTGAATCAGCATTTCAGGATTGTGCCCAATGAGACCTAAAAAGTGATGACAGACTCTTTGGAACCTATGACCTCAATGCTCCATGGTCAAAGGATGGGGATTCCATCATGTCTGCAAACAATGGGAATCTTGCATCCACCTTTCAAATCTGAGCTTATATATGTGGTGGTAGCATCGTAGCAGCTAATGGCTGCTCAGTTTTGACTGGTCTCTTTCCTGCGTATTGTAAAAACTAACATGCTCATATTTTGGGGAGAAGATCAGAAGAAGAGGGACTTGCATGCATACAAGGTTAAAAGGACCGAAAAGTTTTGGATTAAAATAAAAGTCATCTAATAGTGTTATATAAAAGTCAGCCTCTACCTAATTGGGACCTCAGGTTCACCTCCAGCATGAGAATCACCTATGTGAAATTAGTCTGAGAATTGAGGTCACCACTCTTTCTGCTGGAGAGTATGAAAAACTACTCAAAGCTCCTGGAGTAGTCAAGCTGAGGAAGAAAAGGTGAGGGAGCCTGCCCCAATTTTCTTAGCTTTTTTTCCTAATAGCAGCAATTAAACCTAACTACTTCCACACACAGCAATCTACAACTTCCCTACACACACCCACACCCCAACATCTGACCTACCCACATACACACCAACAGTAATATGAGCCAAAGGAAACAGAATAATGCATGGAAAAGGTAAATGATTGTCTGGTCTAGGCTGGAAGTGAAACCAATTTAGCTTTCACTTTGACATAGCAGCAATGGCCTGGCCAGCACAGGAGAGGAGAAGCTGGCACAGAGCTGCCAGAAATCTACTCTGTCATGGCTCCTGGCTTGTGTGCTTTCAAGGTCTTTATTTTTTAAAGCCATCAGTCCTTTTAAAACTACAGTTTTCATCAGATCTGCATAAAAAGGAGTACAGTATGAAAGGCAAAAGCTAATCTGCCCAGGAATCATCTAGCTAGCTCATCAAAGCTCCTTTGCTAGCATGTGCCAGTGGCTTCCAAGCTATGAAAAAGTCCATTGATCCACCCGGCTTAGACCACAGTGCCTCCTGTTGACTCGGAAAACAAACCCTTTTACTGCAAAGGCTCTGAAAGCCAGGAAAGTAAAAAATTAAATATTTTGAAGCCTGGCAACTTTTCTACAAGTGTCCTGCTAAGAAAATGTTTTAATTGAGGTATGCTGTTGTTGTATTTGTTCTCTCCATTGTCACAGACGCTGCATGTGAAATTCACACTTGTGCAGTGTGCTGAAGCCTATTCTGCATCTTTGGGTGTGAAGACGCGGAATAGGACTTACTGATTTATAGGCTTTGTGCTTTGACCTTGGCATGGGGTGGAATTAAGTCCCACTGAAGCACTAGGATTGTCTGTGTGTGCAAGAGTGCTTTATGTTGTGCGTAGTCTTTGGGCTGGTTATCTGCACAGGATGAATTTCACACAGAGTATGTGACAATGGAGGTACTAGTCCATTGATCCAAATGGATTATCTCCTAGCTAGGAAGCCATCAGCACGTGATAGTGAAAGGAGCTTTGATTTGATTTTCACCCCTCAGTGAGTACCCGGAGATACAAATCCAACCACTGAATGATTTGGATGTCTAAACACTAACAAGGAACCAATACTCCTTTTCTCTTAGGGAATCTCTTTTCTCTATTAATACTGACATCATTGCCATATGATGGAGTGGCCACACAATTAACAAAATCCATTGCACAGTTCAGTCCACAAATGGATTTTGGCTGGGATTTTGAAAGCAGTTATGCACCCAGTAACCATTAACTTTTCAGGGGATTGGGCCCCAACCTCCATCAGACTCCTTTGAAAACCCCAATTATTTGATTCTATACTTGTATTGACAAGTTTCGCTGCTCATAAAGATGTCTGTCCCACTAAGAAAACCTCACAAAAGAATTCTACAAGGATCTGAACTGGGGTTTCACCCAGATGTGACATACTTCAACAGATTCAAGTGTTACTAGAAAACATCACTCTACTGAAGTATTATATCCCCTTTCAAGACTCAGATTCTTTGTTCTACAGAGCAACAAAGCAGTTGCAAAGAACAGGTCTGCATAGTTTATAGTTAATGAACAGATGTATTTTTGGGTCAAATTAGCCTTTAGTCATCTTTACTGATATACCAAGTACCAGAGCTGGCAGTTTATATATTTATTTATTTACTTACTAACTATACACAATGACTGGAAAATATGGTGTTCTCTTTCTGTCCCTGTCCCACCTCTTCTGCAAATGTTGCAATTGAAACAGCAAATATGTAAACACCAGCCTTGGTTTTGTAATAATTTTAAAATATGGTTTTATATCATCACTCTCCTCTCTACTTATCTCTGCCAGCAAGCAAAGCAGCCTCAGAGCTATCAATGCAGAATGATTAATTAGTTCACTGATTTTCTGTGTGTTAACATCAGGCTCACCGCGGCTTCCTTGTTGCTGTGCTACACATAGAAGGGGGAAAAATGAGTTACCCAGAGATCATTAAGGGCCAAATTCAATAATGAATGAACTGCACATCTGATGGCCAAAGTAGGCTTTGTCCCTGAGTCTGCTTTGCTCATAAATTGCAGCACTTCCACGTGATTCCACAGTTTAAACTGCTTTCCGTGTCCAGGTATTTTAGCATGTTCCAGGGCTCTACCCACATGTTCTTCAGCACCTGACATGGCAAATGGGTTGGAAGGATGCTACAGAACTGTATGTGGGGAAGAGGGGATGCAGTACTGGTTCACCCCTATTCCCTGATGGACAGCTTTGCACTGTAGCTCTTTCTATTCCCATGGCTACAAGGTGAATGCTAAGGGAGTATTACCATTGAGTGCACTCCTTCTTTGCTTGCTTAAAGAATAGGATGTCAGTCAGCAAGGAAATGTTTAAATGAGCTGTGACCCAAGACTTTTTTAAAAAAAAAAAAAGAAACGAAACACCACTGAAGATTCAAAGCCTTCCTCACAACACACACCATCGCTGTTTGGTGTCCCTGCTGTATGATATAATCATGATTAGAAACAAAACAAGTTACACAATACAGAGGCTCCTGTGGAATTAATTATATGTGTTGCTTTATCCACTGACTGCATATTTAAATTAAATTCATACCATTTTCGTTGTGCTACATGCCCCCCAAAGACCAAATTCTATGGAGGTTTAATTATGTTTTCATGTTGTTTAATCCTTTTGGTGCATCTTCCTCATTCTGTTCCTGTAAGTCACACTTAACGTATGTTATCAACAAAGCAAAGGCAGCAGAGCAACAACATAGCACAAAGAACCTCAACAGCTATTCCGCACATCTAAGAAACAAATACAAAACATTTCCAGCCCGGCAAAGCTCTCATACCTCTGCATTTCATGGCCTCTGCATTGTGTAACTTGTTTTGTTTCTAATCTATGATTACATCATACAGCAGGGACACCTGCCTGAGTGAAAACAGCGATGGTGTGTGTTGTGAGGAAGGCTTTGAACCTTCAGTGGTCTGTTTCTTTTTTTTTAAAAAAAAAAAATGAGGTGATTTATTTACAAGCCACCCCACATTCTGCTGCTCATGCCTCAGATACCAGACAGACAACTTATCAATTCAGCTATATGCTTTGTGCGTGTGCTTGACTTCACAAGCACAAGGTTACGCATCCTTTGATTTTTACATCTATCACTCTAGAAACCATCACCTCTGATGTGTAGCTGTTTCTTACTTTCTTGTTTAAAAAATTACAGCACGCCCAGACTGAGCTCCCACAACTTTGCTCCTCCCCCCATTTGTGACAATGTCTCTTAAATGCAGCCTGTTCTTCAGCAGAATAGCAAGTGCAGCTTGGGTGTTAATTAACAGATTGAAGAATCTGTAAAGCAAGGAGCGAGAGCCTGGAGGGACCAGAGACCTCATCAAGGCTAACATATTGACTCAATGCGTCACCTTGGCAAAGTCACTGGACCTCCTTATGGCTCTACTAACCAAACTATGAAAAGGGCTAAAAGAAGGACCTCGCTATAAAGGAAACGTGCATCTAATTTTATTCACACGGGCTTTCCAGGGCAATTTAATTTCCTCAATACAATAGATAAAAACACAGCTCATATGAAAAGTACCTAGACCCAGTATGTGGGACAGAGGTTCAGCTGTCTATCCCTTCTTGCAAAGGTCTTAAAATTAATGTCCTCTTCAGCTACCCCATTTTTGGTACTATATTTGGTAGCAAAAAATTATGGGATAACAAGAATATATAGTTATACCAGTTAATATTAAACACAATAAACATGAGATTTGGAAGAGACAGAACCCTCAAGCACTGAGGCCTACACCTCAAACCTCTAGGTACTGTGGGTTCAGAGGAAGCTCTCTCTTAACTGCCTCTTGCAGGGCAATTTCTTAGCTGCTTTAGGAAACAGGATACTGAACTAGATGAAACATTGGTCTTCTCCAGTGTAGCAATTCCCACGTTCGTGTATTATTTTTGAAGTAATCTATGCTATTAACATTAGGGTCTGTTTTAAGTTTTATATAGCACAAATCACTGGGATATCAAAGCGCTGAAGCTAGAGGAGACTGAGTCATTCTGAAGTCTCAATATGCAGTACAAAGTGAACTACCTTCCTAGAAGTGAATTGCAGAAATTTGACACTGAGGTTAAAGGGACTAGCTTTCCAGCTGCCAGTGATTTTGCAAGAATAATGCTGGGTAAGATTTGGTTTGGGATGGGAGGGAAGAATGAGAATTGTGACTCTTCAAAAGGATAATTAATTGCTAAAAATGTGACATTGCTCACGGTATGATTGCTGACTTGGAGAAAAATGTAAGTGTGAAGTAAATACATCAAAAAGATCCAACTTTAGCTGAATAAATCGCAGGGTGAGGCAGAGAAAGGGGTGTGTGTGTGTCTGTGTGTCCTCTTACCAGATTTAAAGTTGGGAAGCATTTTGGATAGGGGAAGCCATAAGTTAGCCCTCATACAAATTGTGAACAATTTTTAAAAACCTATCAGTAATGTTTTTACAGGACAGTCAGGATTTAAGAGTAACAATGTGTATACATCAAACACCCACAGAGATGGGCAGGAAGATTTGACAGCTGAATTTTATTTAGTAAATTGTTCTGTCTGGCTGATTGCCTCACACTGTAGGGGCATGACATTATCCATTCCAGAGCTCTCTTCTCCAGGCTGCTGATCTTCAGCCATTCCAAAAATAGCTACATTCGAAAATGTTCACTTTCATCCAGGCTCACTTCCTGATTTAAGGACTGCTTGTTATGCCCTTAAAGCAGGAGTGGGCAAACTTTTTGGCCTGAGGGCCACATCGGGGTTGAAAACTTGTACGGAGGGCCGGGTAGGGAAGGCTGTGCCTCCCTAAACAGCCTGCCCACCCCACATCTGAACCTTCCACTTCCTGCCCCCTGACTGACCCCCTCACAATCTCTGACCCAGCCAACCCTCCTGTTCATTGTCCCCTGACTACCCCTTCCAGAGACCCCACCCCCATCTAAGCCCCCCAGCTCTTTGTCCCCTGACCATCCACTCCAGAGACCCCCTTCCCCTAACCACCCTCCGGGACCCCACCCCCCTAAGTCCCCCTGCTCTTTGTCCCCTGACTGCCCCCTCTAGAGACCCACTGCCCCAAGCACCCCCCTGGAACCCCATCCGCTATCTAAGCCCTCCCTGCCTCAACTGCCCCAACCCCTATCCATACCCCTGCTGCCTGACAGAGCCCCAGGACTCTCACACCCCATCCAATCCCCTGCTCCGAACCTCTGCCTCATCCAACCACCCCCTGATCCCTGTCCCCTAACTGCCCTCCAGGACTCCCTGCCCCTTATCCAACCCCTCGGCCCCCTTACCATGCTGCTCAGAGTAGCAGCTGGAGCCAAACACGCTGCCATGCAGCATCACCCCCCAGAGTGCTGCCTGTGTGGTGGCGTGGCTGTGAAGGGACAGCAGAGGAGGGGCCAAAGGGAGCATCCCCAGTGAGCTCAGGGGCTGGGCAGGATGGGCCTGTGGGCCATAGTTTGCCCACCCCTGCCTTCAAGAAAATGGTGCAGCCCACAAGTAGCTTTCACTCTGCTGGGATGAGGCAGTTGTCTCAGGAGAAAGTGCATTGGAGACCAATTGAAAAGAAACAGGAGGTGGGGATTTTCCTCAATTTTCCTTAGCAGGTGAACCTTACAGATAATCACTAGCTGGGAAATTCCACCTACCCAACTGACTGTTTCGACAGGCTGAATCAGCTCAATTTCTCTGTGGAATGCTAAGGTTCAACCTACTCATCAGTGATCAGCAGAAATCAATAGTTTCCAGTGGAAGCTGACATTCTGTACCAAAAGAGCATATGACATGACAAATTGTCATCTTTTCAGCTCCTCGGTGGCTTTTGTGATTACTGTAAGGTAGGAACAGAGGGTATAAAGAAAAAACAGCTGCCAAAAAGACCACTTCTTAAAAAGGGTGCAGAAAGGGTCTGGGATTGGGCCAGAAAATCACACTCATCTTTCTGCCTCACTCCTCACAAGGAATCTGTGTGAAAGGTAACAGGCCTCGGGAAGAGACAACACAGAAAGGGATGGGCAAGTAATTCATGCCCCTTGAGCGATACACACCATTTATTGGAAGAGCTCTTTTATATTTTAAAATACTGATTATTCCCTATTGGTTTCATTCCTATTCATTGGCAAATCCTGGTTTGATTTCCTGTATTTCTACTAGAACATCTTTATGGTCTATGGTGTTCCTTCTTCTCCATTTACCTCTCCAGGGCAAAGTACACTCCTGGGAGAACAATTAGTGACAAATACCTTAAGCTTCTCTGAAAATTAGAGTCCAGGTGATTTTCTGGAGACACAACACAGCATCCAAATTTAAACACAAACACACAGAAAAATCCACTGATGTAATTACTAAAAACTGATGGAACAAGAACAGTCATTTGGTTCATCAAACCCACTGAACTTTTCTATTGAATGCGCTATGATTTACTGAATGACCTCAGTGCTGCTTTACTTCAGCAGTTCTCAAACTGTGGACTGAGACCTCAAAGTGTGTCACGACCCTCTTTGAATGGGGTTGCTGGCTTAAACTTATTGGGGCCTGCATCTGAAGCCCAAGCCCCACTACTCAGGGCCAAAGCCTGAGGACTTCAGCTTTGGCCCCCTTGCCTGGAGCAGTGGGGCTTGGGCTTCCCCCTCCCCCCAACCTGGGGCAGTGGGGCTTGGGCGGGATCAGGCTTTGGTTCCCCCGTCCTGGGGTTGCGAAGTAATTTTTGTTGTCAGAAGGGGGTCACAGTGTAATGAAGTTTGAGAACCCCTGCTCTACCTCAGTGGCTTTGCACAGACAGCCAAATGAATACATGTTTTACTCTGTACTGTAATGGGAGTGACTTAGGTTTGCCAGCAAGGGATCCCCATGGCAATGTCTCTCTACCCACTCCATAGGTGCCCCCCTTTTTGCTGCCAGTTTGTGTCAGGTAGCCTCTCTCTTTTCCCACCTTCCATCCTGACATTTTACTCCTTGCCAAGAGAGGAGGATATGCACTTTCACTGGAATCAACATTAGCATCCATACAAACCTGGCACTCACTTAACAGTGGGTGATTTCAGACAAATGTAGTAGTAGGCACAGTCCTTGCTCTAGCCTCTCATTACCCTTTGGAAGCTAGTATATTACCTTCACTGTCTGGATGGAAGAAGGAGAAAGAGTCCTGAGGTAGCTCCTGAACGTTAGGCTTTGATTATGCAGGTCTGCTACCTACGCCTGAATGGTGTGTAGGAGAGAACAGGGAGGGGGAAAAAAAAGATCCATTAACTCCTATCTAAATTCACTTTGCAATAACTTTTGCACACCCTCTCCTTTGTCAAATCAGAAACAGTTACTTGGCCTGCAACTGCTTCTTCATACCACATAAGGATTTGTATTCACTATCCTCAAGCTTTTCTTTCCTGGCAACTTGTCTTTCCTAATACACCAGTAAAATCATTTTGTATAAGAATTGGCTTGTTGCCCTATTCTGTTCACTTCAAGCAGCTGATATCTTGTAGCAATGTTCCACAGTTTAATTATACATTGTGTTAAGTATCACCAGAATAGCTACAAACAGGGGTTTTCAATACCCTACAGCCAACAACTTTCAACAGGTCGTCTTCAGATACACCCCAGGTTTCTTTCCTCATGCAATGGAAATTGGTGGAACGGTTTATGGAGTTCTTCTGACACATTAAGACGACTAGCTGCAAGTGCCGAAGAAACCTAGAGACAGGAAATGGGAGCAGGTTCCATATTCTGACAAAGAAAGTTTGGAAATCATAATCCACTTGTTGAGAACTATGCCCCTACACCTAGTATCTCACTGCTCCAGGCAGAGAAGTTGGCCTTTTGCCAGCTTTTCATTTACTGTTTGAAAATTGATTTTTCAATAGTTCAAGCCTTTTAGTAAGCCAGGACACTGCTATTCTGAGGGTCTTTTCCAAGCTGTTCTTGCTAGTTCCATTCATTTCGCATTTTAGTCTGCTGTTTTCTTTACATTTCTACATTAAATTCCACTTGCTGTGCATTGACCCAGTTACACAGTACACCTGACATCTCTTTGATTTCCTTTTGCTGTCTGCTCTGCACTTGCAAGTGAGAGCCAAAGTAAGAAATCTGCAACTAGCTTCTTTGTGTGGGTCATTTAGCCAGATTAAACACACTGAAGGAAGCACTAACTCCTCCTCAGGTTTCAATCAATGCTTCCTCCTTGTTTGACACAAGTACTCTTTTTAAGCAATCCACTGCCATGTGTTGTGCTGACTGCATGATCCCTTCAGCTTGAATAAAAACCATGGCAAGTGGGACTTAAAAAGTTTTCTGCAACTCCCTTATATTATATCATATCAAGTTCCACCATTATCTTGCCTTCTATTTTGTGTGTGCGCGCACACGTATGCATTATTATGGATGTAAAGGGAAGGAGAACAAAGTTAGCAGAATGGAAAGGAAGTTTCTAACTGAACTGTAGCTTTACTGACTGCAACAACTGAACAGTTTCCAGAAAGAATATTGACATGCGCTCATGGCATGCACACTTGGTACTCAGTATTTCCATACATTTGTGAAAGTCATCCCAAAAGGAAATGTAAACAGACACATCAATTATCTGATCCAAGATTTTCAAACATGGGTGCCAAAAGCAGTATTGCCCATTCCAAGTATTCAGAAACTCTGTTTCAGGCCCTTTCTCTCCCCGCAAAAAAAATCATGAGGTTGGCTGAAAAACAAGACTTTTGTCAAGAGTGTTGTGTTCTTTTTATTGGCCTTCTGTGATTGGAGCCATCAGAAGTCATGTTTTCCTGCTTTTGTCCACCATCACGAAGGCTAGAAACTTTATATATTTACATGACTCCAGCAGATGAGGCTTTAAGGAAACCACCAAACCTCATGAGGCTCACAATAAAATCATGGAGTTGGTAACATTGTGGAAACTAGGCAATTAAGGCCAAATTTTCAAAGGTATTTAAGTACGTAAAGTGCAAAAAGGTGCCCCGTAGGATTTTCAAAAGCACCAGATGCCTAAGTGATATGCTTTGAGGCACCCGAGAGCAGCAATTCCAGAGACCCATTCAGTCTTTCCACTATACCTTTTCCTTGGCACACACCAGATTTATAGCGTACAGTACCAACACTCATCAGAAGACCTTCAAACTCTCTTGATACAAAATGTGTTCCATTATCTGAAACAAGGCTCTCTAGTAGGCCAAACACCACAAATGAAGTAGCTAAAGAGGCCTTTGAGGGGGTCTTGTAAAATTATGAATGCAAAGGGGTAATGTGAGTAATAGCCCGTAACAGTCAACAATGTGCACACAGTTCAATCAAGGGGCCAGTAATGTCCACTACAATTCTTTACCAAGTCTATCACTAGTTTCAAACGGGCGAGAGAACCAGTCCTTCCATGCATTGGGTGGACTGAACATATCTTTACACGTTACTCGAAGTCTCAGTGCAGCCCTGGCCACCAAGCATAACTATGCAGGAATTCCTTCATCTAATTCTATATAAATCCCACATACCTTTCCCGAGTAGGGTGACCAGATGTCCTGATTTTATAGGGGCAGTCCTGATTTTGGGGTCTTTTTCTTTTATAGGCTCCTGTTACCCCCCAATCCTGTCCCGATTTTTCACACTTGCTGTCTGGTCATCCTATTCCTGAGCCACATCCAGGACTTCTTGTCACAATGCTGCTGGAATGATCCCTTGGGCACCTCTGCATAAGATATGCCAAGTAGCACATGTCTTCACTGTGAGCTTGGAACCAATTTGGTAGAATATAGACAAAGTTCTCTTAAAGACCGGGTCCATCTAACTTGCTTGTACAATACGTTATCAGCTGGCACAGTTCAGCATCTTGAAGAATGACGTCAGTGGTCTGCCCTAAGTCGACTGGCTTATCTTTCAGCAAAAAAGCATACAGTATACTCTGCTTTTTCTGCAGACTAGAGTGCCAACTCATCAGAATTACTAAAAAGAGCATCAGCAAGTAAATTGCTTCTTTGAAAAACATCAAATTAAAGTCATATTGAATAATCCATCGCTGCAACCTCACGTTCAGCAGGTCAATGGCCTTATGAAAGAAGCCCAGAATAGAGAAATGACTAGTTCCTAATGTAAAATGCCTTCCCACTAAGTAGACTTTGAAGAGTACAATAGCATAAGCCATCACGAAGAACTGTAGATCAATTAGGAAATACTTTGCTTCCACTGGGGTGTGAAAATCCTGATAGGCAGACTGTATGTACCTAAATACGGAACAACTTTGGCTAATGGGCTCCTCAGTCTAGCAAGGTGTAACAAGATCCAATGGCTAGAAACTGAAGCTAAACTACAGATTAGAAAGAGGACAACTTTAACACTAATGGTTATCTAGCCATTCGAACAGTTTACCAGTGGCCATGGTGGATTCTCCATCACTGGCCATTTCAAAGCGAAGATTAAACGTTTTTTTTAGGTGTAAGCGAGGGAATGGTCCCACTATTGTGGGGAACTTTCCTGGCTTATACACTACCCCGGCGAAATGGGGTAGTGAAAGGATCTGAGTCCTTGCTCCCACTTCCTTTACCCAGAAACCTCCCTGCCCTCGAGGACTCCCCTTCCACTCTCCCGTCTGGCAGAATCCTTGTAACATCAGCAAGGCTGGGCCCAGGATTTCTAGGGGGCTCGACCTCAAACCTTGCTGTGGTCACCTAGGTCAGGGGCTAGGGCGTCCCCACTCCGGGGTGCTCTCTCTGCACTGGATGCTTCCCTGACCCACTGATCATTGCATGTGATTTAAAGCAATACAATTTCTTTAATTAACAATTAGTTTAAAAAGGAATAAGGAAAAATGGGAAAGGTCAAAGGAAACATCGCCCCGCTCTGTCGCATAGGAACATCACAAGCAGTGTCTCTGCAATGTCAGGGCAGTTCACAGTCTGTTCCCTGTAGGTCCCAGGCCTCCTTCTCAGACCTTGGCTGTGCTGCAGGGATGCCGTAGGTTGGACATTTGCTCTGGAGGTGGTCACATGCTCTCAGACTCTAGGAGCAGGACTCTTCTTCTCAGCGTCGCCCCTGCCTGGTCAGGGTTACAATCCCCCTCCATGTCTGGCCTGTACAGCCTCTTGGCTGAGGTATCTCCCTGTGCTGGGCCCACTGCCCAGGGTCCCTCTTGGTCTCCTCAGCTGCTCACCAAATCTGGCTCTGGACTGCTCCAGCCCCAGCTCCACCTCTCTGCCTGAGCTCCATCTCCACTATGCCTCAGCACAGCTACTGCTGCTCCTCTGCCTCCAGCTCCTGAGGCTGTTTCTCTGGCCCCTCTGGCTCTGGTTGCCACAGCTCTGTTCTCAGGACAGGTCTGCTCTGCAGGCTGCTTCTGTGACTCTGCTCACAGCACTGACCTGCTTTGCAGGCTGCTTTCCTGGCCTCTCTGGCTCTGGTTGCTGTAGCTCTACTCCCAGCACAGGGACTGCTCTCTCTGAGCTGGTTTTCTGGCTCCTCTGGATCTGGTCCAGTTCTGTTTCCTGGCTCAGCTTGGGCCCCTGCTCTCTCTTTAGCTCGTCCCCACTGTCTGACCCAGGCAATTCCTGCTCACCCGAAGGAGAGGACCCACCCTGGCCTTCTGACTCCTTGATGAGTCTCCTTGCCCTGCCAATCAGGCTGACCTGGAGTGCTGGCCTCTCCCCACTGCCCTTGGGGACTGTCATTCTCTCCTGATTTTCCATTGACCCTTCCACTTTTAGTACTGGGAGCCAGCCAACCAAAACACCCCCACTGAATATTAGTAAGGGGACAACAGTCTCCTTACATAGGTGATATGCTCTGGTTCAAATGGATTGCTTTGGGGAAGTCCTATGGCCTGCATTATACAAGGGATCAGATGAGATCTGTGGTTCTCAACTAGGGGCATGAGAACCTCTCGGGGTATGCAGAGGTCTTCCAGGGGATATCAACCCATCTAGATATTTGCCTAATTTTACAACAGGTTACATGAAAAACACTAGCGAAGTCAGTACAAACTAAAATCCCACACAAAGACCTGTTTATCCTGCTCTATATACTATACACTGAAATGGAAGTACAATATTTATATTCAATTGATTTATTTTCTAATTATATGGTAAAAAGGACAAAGTCAGCAATTTTTCAGTAATAGTGTGGCTGTGACACTTTTGTATTGTTCCCTCTGATTTTGTAAGCAAGTAGTTTTTAAGTGAGATGAAACTTGGGGGCACACAAGACAAAGCAGACTCCTGAAAGGGTCACAGGAATCTGGAAAGGTTGAGAGTCACTTGACTGGATGATCACAATGGTCCTTTCTGGCTTTGGAATCTATAGGAATGTCTGCGCTGCCCGTGGCAGGCTCCCGGTCTAAGGTGAGAAACTGGGGCTAGTGGGCTTGTGCTACGACGCTATAAATAGCTATGTAGATGCTGCAGCTCAGGCTCTGAAGCTCTGGGAGCAGATGGGTTTCAGAGCTTGAGCTCCAGCTGCTAAGCGCTGTCTACATAGTTATTTTCACAGCCCTCACGTGAGGTCTGCGAGCCCAAGTCTCTTGACCCAGGCTGGAAGGCTCCCTCCCGTGGGCAATCTGTGGACATTGTAGACATACCCTGTGAATCTATTAATATACTGTCCATGGGAGGGGAGGCAGTTAACATCTTGGGTTTAAGAAACAGAGAACCCCTGAGTTGTATTGTGCTGCTCCCTTTAAAAGCTTTACAAAAATGTATTAAAGAAAATGATGTCATCTCTAATCAGAGCTGTGGGTTAATGGGTTGGGGTTTTCTAGCCATTCTGCCCTATTAATAAAGCCTGGGTAGCTTTCCTAAATATCTTTGCGTACAATGCCATGTCCAGTGCCTTCACCTCTTGTCATCTTAAGTCAGCATTTCTGACAGTAAACACTAATGTCAAATGAAATGCATCATGCAAATTAGCACTTAGCTTTGGGAGCAAGAAGGTCATTAGCAAACGTTTCCAAATTGTCTATGGCTATGTCAGCTTCTGGTCTAGGCTGCACTGGTGGGGCGGGTTCGACCTAAGATACGCAACTTCGGCTACGCCAATAGCGTAGCCGAAGTCGCAATATCTTAGGTCGACTTACCTGATCGTCCCCACAGCGGCGAGTCAACCGCAGCCGCTCCCCCGCCAACTCCGCTTAGTCCTCTTGCTGAGATGGAGTTCCGGAGTCGACGGGGAGCGTGTTCGGGGATTGATTTATCATGTCTAGATGAAACACCATAAATTGATCCCTGATACATTGAGCGTTATCTGCCGATCCGGCATGTAGTGTAGCCGTACCCTCTATCCATAATAATTGCTGTGAGGGAGGGAGGGGGAGAGGATGCATCCCTGCAGGATCCAGGCATGGGAAGAGTTTTTCCAGAACATCATCCCCCTTAGTTCCTGAATCCTACAGAGGAGAAGGGTCAAGTTAGGAATGGATCCAAGAGGGAATGGTTACACTGTGTGCATTGTTGCACTGCCTGGGACCATATGTGAGCACCCATGCAGATTGTGTGTGAATGTTGGGAGATCCACATGCTTGCAGGGTGGGGTGGGGATCCTCTGCTTCTTTCAAGGATGGCACCCCCTCCCTGTCAGACCCCAGCTCTTCCCTGCTAGAAGAATTGTGGAGGAAACTGAGGCTTGTTTTCCTTCCCCTGCAATCCTGCCATGGATTTGCTGATGGGAAAGACTGACTTGGCCTCTTAGTTCATCCCCTACTCTCAGGGTTCTGTATTACTACCTCACATGTCAGTGCATGTCAACTTTTTGCAACTTCCCAAATATTTATTTCTAACTTATCTAGCATGAACAAAGGATATTTAAAATAGTATCCCAAAGTTTGCTGTACCACATTACAAAAACATGATTGCTTGCATTTTTGGGGGAGGAAGGGGAAAGAAAAGCAGCAATAATCCCGTTGTTAAAAATAAATTTTAAAAATTATAATGTCCACAGCTACTTCATCAGCAACCATCCACTAACAAGCAAGTGTAAAATGGGATGAGGGAGAAAAACTCAGGACAATATTTTGCGCTCAGATCTGCAATACAAATCTCTACTGAATATCCTGCACCCTGTGTTAGTGTGCAGCTCCCACTGTTGTTCCTTACATCCACAAGACCTGATGCTGCAAATGTTTATTGTCATGAGTAGTCCTTATGTAACC
Organism: Dermatemys mawii; assembly: GCA_007922305.1. Taxonomy (NCBI): domain Eukaryota; kingdom Metazoa; phylum Chordata; order Testudines; family Dermatemydidae; genus Dermatemys; species Dermatemys mawii. Next base: position 17,074,183 of record ML677348.1, read on the forward strand.
CACACACCTCCTGGATGTGGTGTTCTGTCCCATCCTAGTGGCACCGAGACCACTTAGAGAGAGAGATTAATGAGTTTGCTCTACAGCCATAGCTAACAGGCAGTTAGCTTTCAGCTCATGCGATAAAGGCTCATGCACTAAGCTCCAGAGGTCTCAGGTTTGATCCTGCCCACCGATGACCAGGGTCTGTCAGCATTACACTTACTCCCAGGATACATTGAAGTGGGATTTATTTGCATATGAACTACTCATGTGCATAAGGATATGTGGGACTAGGTCCAGAAGGATTCTATCACTCAAGGTGGTGAGCATACTGTGGCAAAACACTTTAAGCATGAGCTCAGCCAGATGCAGGATCACATTATGGAGGGATTTCATTTTCAAGCTCCCAAGAAGTTACTATACACAGGAATTAAAGAAAAAAAAAGGGGGGGGGGGAAGAGGGTGGAAAATACCCTGGCAGCGTCCTTTTATTGTATTCCATTATTTTGTACAAATTAGCTCCTTTCTTGGTTTTTTTCTTTTGTCACCTGATATCTAGCTCTAAAAGGGAACCAGAATACTGCCTTATGCTAAACTCACAAGAATTAATATTCAAACAGGATAGACGCCAAACAAAAATGCCAGCAAGACCTCTGAGCAAACATCAAGGTTATTTTTTGTTAGCACAGCATTAATCCCCATCTCCCTTTTCTAGCCCCAAATCATGTCGGCCTGTGGCCAGCTTTCCATGCTGAAGACAGCCTGCTCAGAAGAGCAACCACCAGATAAGATCAGGCAATAAGTGAGGGGTATGTGGTGCATTGATATAGGAGCAAGCAAGACGACGAATAGATAGGATTCCTCCTGGGACAAACTAATGTAGATAGAAGGTTTCTTTCTTGTGTCTGTGGTGTTGGCAGTTTGGACACATGCAGTGCTGTCTGTTATGTAGTAAAGATTTTCTTGATGTTGGTAATAAAAATACTCTGTCTTATTGCTGTTGACAAGTCCAGCACTTTTCATTTCTCCCTCCCCTAGATTTGTACAGATACAGCAGGTGCTGCCTAATATGGCTCCACTCCACAGGAAGCCATCATGTTTCTAAAGACAAACAATACAACACTCCAAGGTGAGAACAGATTGAAGTGAAACTGGAATCATACACTGAATACTTCTGCTGCTACTAGCCACAAGCAGTTCAAGAGCTGTTTTTGTCAAGGCTTCTCCTTTCCAGGAGCAGGGATATATACAGATTTAATATAAGAAGCTTTGCAGACAACACCCATTGATGTCAATGCCAGCGCTGGGGGTGGAACCACGGTAGTGCACAGGCCATAATTAGAGCTGGATTTTGCAGCTTACAACCCAGGATCGCTGCCCCGACTCATTTCAGATATGTAGCCTCCTTGTTTTGCACTGACAACTTGATAGAACAAGGAGTAATAGTCCCAAGTTGCAGTGGGGAAGGTTTAGGTTGGATATTAGGAAGAACTTTTTCCACTAGGAGTGGTGAAGCACTGGAATGTGTTACATATGGAGGTGGTAGAATCTCCTTCCTTAGAGGAGGAGGTTAGTCCTGCTTTAAGCAGGGGGTTGGACTAGATGACCTCCTGAGGTCTCTTCCAACCCTGATATTCTATGATTGTAAGTGGAAGAGGCTAGGGAAGAAAGGCAGGAGTGATATCAGCAAGATAAAGAGGTTAGGATGCAGCACAATATATTAATATCCAAAACCCAGCCCTGCAAGTTAATCTTAGTGTTTGTACAGTGAGTTCTCAATCTTAGCTCAGGACTCTGGGTGCTACTGTAATACAATTAATCATTCATCACAGTAGTGAGATGAGCAGAGTTAACGCAGTCTAATTCAGCACTCAGATTGGGTGGGGTGGATCGTTGCACCATCTCAACTGCCAGTAGAAATAATTTCAGTGGGAATTCATGCAGATACAACGGTTCACCCACCTGGATTAGATTGCCATTTCAGAGTCTTTGTTTGGGCAGGGGGGTTCGTCTCTTACTTAAAATATTCTGGACTCATTTTCAAAGAGCAGAAGTTGACAAATTACATACATAAATTACATTGACCAAAATAAAATGTGACTCCAGCTCTGAAGAATTAAGACAATTTAAGGCAGATGGCAAGATCAGAATAGACTCCGCTTTCAGCGCCTGACCAGAACAGATGCAACACGTAATGAGGCTATGTTTACATGAGCACTTATGTCAGGAAAACTTTTGTCAATCAGGAGTGTGAAAACACACACACCCTTACCGACATAAGTTTCACCAACAAAGTATCGGTATGGACAGCACTATGCCGGCAGGAGACACCCTCCCACCGACAGAGCTACCACCAGTCATTGAGAGTGGTTTAATTATGCTGGCAGGAGAGCTCCCTCCTGCCAGCATAGAGCTGCTATACAAGAGGCCTTACAGCGGTGCAGCTGCAGCGGTACAGATGTGCCACTGGAAGGTCCACAAGGGGTCATACTGCAACCCACATGTGAATGCCCTTTTGCTCCCCTGGAAAATCCAGAAATGCTAAGTCATCCTCGTCACTTCACATTTCATTGCTGGAAACAGAACGAGTGACAACTGTCAAGGTAAATCAGTAATGCTGCATAAACGCATGCTGACAGTAGAAAGGGAACAGCAAGAGAGCCAGGATAGCTGACATTCCTGATGCCTAACAACAGGATGCCTTTGAAAGGAGCGTCTTCAAACTCTTTTCACTCCAGGATTGTTGTTTGGGAGGGATAAAGCACAGAGGCAATAACTCCCACTGAAACAGTTGCCCGCTTCTCGCTGCAGATAGCGAAGATATTAAGTTAATTAAAAATTGTTACAAGGACAGCATTCATGAAGCCTCTTCTTTACTATTAGGGATAATAAACTTACCTGACTGGCTCTCTTGTCAGGGCAATTATTTTCAAGTTACTCTTTGTTAACTCATGCAATGCTAAGACATTGGAGCAATGGTAACTCAGATCGCTCTTAATGTCCAAAGTTGTATGCAGGAAGAAAAACGTATAGAAATAATGTGTCAGCAGATATAAAAATAGATTGTGAAGCATGGTCTGTCTTTGGGGGAAAAAAAATTAATTGGCTGCTATTGGACCCTACAGCATTTTCATTTTTTCTAAATAATTACAGTGTATCCTTTATAGCATAGGTGGATATGTTTATGGAAGTGTTTCTGGGCATTCATTCAGTGGCTCATTCAGATTTAATGCACAAAACAAATGGGATGTAAAGTATTAACTATGTGTATGTAGCTGTGTTTGCTTTTGTTCTGCTTGTGACAGGCAGAATTTCAAAAACTAAATCTGCACTGGGGAAAGTCTTGCTCAAGAAAGATAAATCACACACATGGCTTCTGTGGCAATGCCAAGAATTTGGGCAGCTGAAATTGATTTGCAAGGTGTATGCTAAAAATGTAGATTAAAACAGAAAGGTACTCCCCACAAAACTGTCCATTTACATTAGGAATCCTCAGACTTTGAGTTCCAAAGCAAGGTGGCATGAAAGTAGATTATTCACAAAGCGCCGCAGCTATCAACCTACCAGAGACTGTGTGGCACTGCTGCTTTTAAACCCCTGGAAGAAAAGATCAAAGACTGCATCAATAGAGCAAGAAATTCAATGGAAGGGTAAATAACTTCTGCTGTGCAAATAAGATTTTCCAGAACTTAATTTCATAATTCATACTTTTTGACATGAGTGCAGGAGTCAGAAAAAGTGAGAGAAAATCAGGTCACCTGAATCAATGACAGACTGGTGAGAACCATTTAGAGAACTTAGCTGATCACTTCACAGCAGGGCCTCACGCTAATGTACACAAATATCCACTTGTTTGTTGACACTATATTTCAGCGTTTCAGTTTTCAAAGGTGCTGATCACCTGCAAGTTTGTTTAACTTCACCTGGAACAGAGAGTGTTTAACACCTTTGAAAACTGGGCTCTACACTCATGAATGGGCATTTGAAATATGAGTATTGTTGTTCAGTGAAACAGAGTGGCCTCCTCCAGATGGGATAGGGAGGGACAGGGAGGTGGGACCTCCTCCAGATGGGATAGGGAGGGAGCCTCCCTCTTTGTGGGTGGAGACAAATCACCCACCCACCCACCCTGAAATACCAGGGTGGGACAGAAAGTATAAGAGGAGAGCCCTGGAGCTCAGTTGATGCTGGACCACTGGAAGGAGCAGACATCTCTTCCCCCGGAGCTGCAACCCCAGCAGGACCCTAGACTAACAGCCGAGCCAACCAGCGAGGCAGCAAGACAGCTCCCACTCAAAGGAGTGGAAAGTAGCCCAGGGCAACCAGACTTCAGTTCAGTTGTGCTGCTGGGAACCGAGGCAGAGTGATTTCCCCGCTGACCCGTGGCAGAACCACCTGCCACTGATAGGACCCTGGGCTGGAACCTGGTGGAGTAGGGTGGACCTGGGTCCCTCTACCCCTCTGTTGCCAACCCCACCCATGAGGTGGTAGCTTACTCACCTGAGACGAGAAGGCCTTGCTATAGACCAGGGGTAGGCAACCTATGGCACGCGAACTGATTTTCAGTGGCACTCATGCTGCCTGGGTCCTGGCCACTGGTCTAGGGGGGGCTCTGCATTTTAATTTATTTTTAAATGAAGCTTCTTAAACATTTTTAAAATCTTATTTACTTTACATACAACAGTTTAGTTATACATTATAGACTTACAGAAAGAGACCTCCTAAAAACATTAAAATGTATTACTGGCATGCAAAACCTTAAGTTAGCATGAATAAATGAAGACTTGGCACACCACTTCTGAGAGGTTGCCGACCCCTGCTATAGACTATTATATCACTGCTTGCCCAAGCCAGGAGGCTTGGGCTAAAGACAGCTCATTGCTCTGCCCTGCCCAGAGGGCTAGAGCCTAGGCTCTTACTTGCTGTCAGCCCTAGCCCAGACACTCAGGGTTAATGATTACTTATTGCTCTGCCCCCACCCACCCACCCCAGGATCAGGGCCCAGACTGTTAACTGTTTGCCCTGCTAGGAGGCTGTGAGCTATTGACTGCTGCTCACTTGGCCCCAACCAGGGGGACACGAGCCCCATGATCCATCCTGGACAACCCTAGGAGCTGACAGGACGTGATGGGGGAAGAGAGGGGGGAACTGTTAGATTTCAGTTCTATTTTTGAGGAAGGGAGCTCTAGGCATTAATATGAAACTCCATGAACCATTTGACCATGATTCTAACCACTATTAAATGCAAACAGGGCTACTTCTCCATGAAGAAGTGACTCAACATAGAGGGTTTGGCATAGGCAGGTTAACCCTTCCACAGAAATCATGATTCCTTTTTCCTGTCATGTTATTTCCTCATCCCCTTCCTGCTGCCTTACACAAAAGCAGCATCTTCTTCAGCAGCTTGAGGATGCTCTTAGAAGAAAACTTAAAAGAAAACGTAGAGTCCAATGCTGTCCGGCAGCCTCTCTCTTAGTAGAGGGATCCTCACTCTGAGCAGAAAGGGGCTCTGTTGCCTCTATGACATCACACCCTTCAGTCCCAGGACACTTTCTCTAGGAAGTCTGTGGTCTGTGCTGGAGGAGGAGGCAGAGTCTGGAAAGCCCAGGCATACCGGGAGCTACAGTGTCCCTCTTGCAATCCCACAGGCCATTCCTCTGTCCCACCCCAGTGAGCCTTCTCTGCATTGTTCAGGTTCTGTGCTGAGGGCTAGGGACAGAGTGTGGCAAGGGGTGAGATCCACATCATCCAAAGCATACTCCTGCAGATATCGCCCCAGAACGCGCCCAGCGTACTAGGGTTGCCACAGCCAAGGAAGGGAGTCCCTGATAGGACTGTTCCAATTGAACCACTTTGCCAGGAAGCTGGGTGACAGCACTGGAGGCCAGAGCATGGATGATCCTGGCTTCACGCAAATCTCTGATTTGTGGGTGGGATTCACACACTCTCCCATGGTTGGGCCTATCCCTATGATGCGGAAACGGGGAAAGAACCCCACAAGGGAACCAGACCTTTTCTGGTTGGCTTTAAAACTGGGGGTGGGGTGAGGGGAGGCCTTCAATACAAGGTGTAGGTGCTCAGCATCTTTGGGGATCAGTCCATTCGTTTATGAACACTTCGGGCCCAATCCTCCATTGCCTCGCACTCTGTGCAGTTATTTACCCCTGTGCACAGTGAGTGCCAGGTGGGGTGGAATGCAGTGAGGAGGGGAGGGGAAGGATGTAAACTGACAAAAAGTCGACTGTAAATAACTGGCCGAGGTGCAAGGGAGTGGGGAATCTGGCCACTTGTCTGCTTCCACATCGGTCATGTGCCAAATATAGTTCTGGTGCTATAGACAAGAATAATAAAAACAGCCAAAATCTCTTGAAACTGAAATCCAGAATGCCCTCAGCTCCTGCTGGCCCAGAGAAGCAAAAGTTGCAAAGAGCCTCTCCTGCAGGTCTCTGAACCTAGGTGTCCTGCCTTGTGTGTTATTAGCCAAGCAAGCAGGAATTAAGTCAGACCTGGAAAATTATTGTTTTCTGACTGTTCATCACTGAACCACTGAGAGAGTTCCCAGAAGAGATCTGGGAACCAAAGATGTAAATCTGTTTACATAGCATCTCTCCAAAAGCATATTCCAGCTGATGGAAGACATGTAGCTGAGGGGACTCAGCCTGACTTTAAAACAGGAAATTACTATATTTGCTGGAAAACTGAAACACCTTTCCAGAAGGAACACGACAGTGACTTATTGTATATTGGTATATTTTTGGACTTCTGCCCAGTGTGATTCACAGCAGTGCAAAAAGAAAAAAACCCCAAAGAACAAAAATAAAAAAAATGTAAGTGAAATAAATGGCAGCCAGCCCTCCCAAGTCAGAACACCATTTACTTCTTTAGCTCCCCAGAAGTACAAGAGGCAAGGATCAGAAGAAAACCATCGGGACCAACATAGCTGCTGGTTTTTTGCTTGTTCTAGAACCCTCATTTTAGGAAGGATACTACAGTAAAGTTTCAAAACAGTGGTTTTGATATTACTGTATTATAATGGGGTGGTTTTTAATTTTACAGTGATTTTTCCTGTTTTTCTACCATACTCCTCAATTCCTTCCCTAAGGAAAAAACATCCATTATCCCTTGTGTAACTGTAATGGGTGGCATGAATGGATACTGACCCCTGCCATGTGCATTGTGTTTAATCAAGTCAACTAGGGTCAGGAAACAGGTCTCTTGCTAGTCCACTTTTAGTATGTCTTGGCCTTACACATATTCCTTTAGTACCTTATTTCTGCTAGCCTTACAATATTTAGGATGTGGCTCCTGAATATGAACTCCCTTAACAGTGAGACAACTGTCTCTATGAAAAAAATCCGGTATCATTATGGACCAAATGCTGTTCTCAGTTGCCTTTGTGTAAAGCCAGAATAAGTCCTCAATGAGCAGAATGTGGTCCAGTCTGCAAGCTGGGTTACAGCTCTCTGCTTAAAGGAAAGCCAGCCTTTTGTCACTGGCTGGCACAACTCTGATGAATCTTGATCTGCCGTAACCGTAACCAGGCTGAGGCCTCAATCTTGCGTACACTTATACAAATGCTTAAGTTTGCACATGTAAGTAGTTCCACTGATATCAGTTCTTGTATAATGTTAAATACATGTGAGATCAGGTTTAATATACCAGCACAGAAAAGGCTTGTACTTCTCTGAAGCATACTCACAATCACATTTAAATGAGTGGAGTAGACTCTGAATACCAACTAGTTCAGTACTCACTTCTGTAGTTGGTTATGTGCCTGTGGATGAAAGCTTTGAACTCTGAGTGAGCATTTGGGGCCAAGAATACAATGTTAATTTACAAACAACATTGCAATCAAAAGATGTGACATTCCTCATCCTGTTCTGCTGCAAGCAGAATTTTGTGATTAAAAACTATCTCATGAAAAAAGCTGCACTAAGGCAATCTTTGCCTATAAATATTAAGCTCACAGAATGAGGAATCAATTTTTGCAGTGATGACAAACTAAAGCACAAAATGGAGCATTTATGTGCAGTCTGCCTTTGGGTAGTTTGGCAATGCACAGATTAGCTCTGACCCTCTGGGCTCTAACTTTACACACGTTTCCTGTATGCTTTGACACACCTGGAGTTTGATCTCTCTATGGGTGGGTCATTATTTAACTTAGTCCATCAGTATAGAAAACTGGACATTTTTAAAAGCAATGTGTTCTTTAGTTACAGTATGTCTGAGAGAAGGATTGGTTTCATTTTATTATGTGCTTTAGGGCCAGATTCCACCATCTTTATTCACTCTGAGAAACACCTTACACTGCAAATAGCTCTGGAAAACTCAAGTTAATGCACTTCGTCTTCTCTGTAGTTACATTTAAAGCACATTGCTGAAGCTGGATTCTCTTTTGAGTCACATGGCGTTGTTTCTTCAAATGGCCACGTTCTTCAAATTGTATGAGCTCATTTTGCATAGACCAGTATAAGCTATAGCAGAGTTCAAGGCAAGAGATGTTTTCTTAACCGTCGCTTTGTTTGGTTTTGTGGAACTCAAAACATAAGCTCTTTGCAGTTACTTTGTTTTCTGGAGCTCTGAATGGATTTTTGGCATGTGGAAAGAATCTTTGAAAATATATGCTGGCAGCATCATAACTGAGTTTCACTGTTTGGCTAGATATAGGGACATTTATAAAGGACTTATTCTTTATTTTATTGTGATCTGATTGTTGTTTCTCTTTCTTCAGCTACCACATGGCACAGGTGTAAGATGATTTCAAGCAACAGTTCTGTACAAAGCATTTTTTCCCCCAAAACTACATAAAACAGTGTGCCTCTAGGGGTTCCCCCTGCTCATTCCTGTTAAGCATGATAAATTTTTGACCTATGGTACCTGGGTTCACTCTCCACTCAGAGCTACAGCACATTTCAGGTGGTTCACTTTGAATGAAAAGCTTCTCAAAACAGAAAACTCACTTTAGCCCTACTTTTGACATTAAGATAAGGAATCCCTCAAGGGGCACCTGTTCTTATCAGATACTACTCTGCAAAACACATAACGTAGGAAATGAAGTAGAATTCCACGTACATGTGTTCCCTGCTGGATAGGACCTTCCATTGGCACAATAAAGTGTTTATATGGTTGCTAAATTATATTCCCCTTTATCATAAATACAGAACATTACTACCTTGTAGGAGGTGGCTATCAGTCCAGTACTTATATTCTGGTATAAGAGTTCTCTATGATAGAGGGGGTTTTTTTCCATGCCAAATGACTACGCTAGGAAAGTTTCACTGAATGTGCAGTAGAGTCTACCAACATGTTATTTGTGCTGCATTAGTACCATAGGAACCCAAGTCATGAATCAAAGCCCCATTGTGCAATGTTTTGCATAGACACTTGCCATGTATTATATGCAGATATACTCTACAAATTTTAAGCAGAGAAGAGAAGGTCACCTAGTCCATTTCACTGTCGCTTGGGTGAAAAAGAAGGGCCAGCAGCCAAGAAAGCCCCTGAAGTGAATGTCCATACTTCCAATAAATTTTCAGTACTGCTAGGTCCTTGCACTATGCATAGCTCTACTATTCTAAATTACTATAACCACTTGGAGAAGAAACCTCTCCTGCTATCTGATCTGAGCTTGTCTTCCCCTTAACTTCAAGTTAGTACCACAGAGTCTGCTTCTTTTCCTGAAGCCAGACTAAGTCTTTTCGTAGGTCCTTGTTTGAATCCTTTAGGCATGTCCATACTGTGATTACATTCCCCTCAGGGCTTGCCTACCAGGGATACTCAAGAAAATTAATTTGAATTAACTGAAATTATAAATTTAAACTGGATTAAACCTATGTGTGGATACTCTATCTTCATTCACTTTGAAAGTGAATTAAAATCAACCTTAAGGCCCCTTTTATTCCAAATGAATTCTATTGGACAGAATAGATTTATATCCCCTCTGCAGGGGATGGTTCAAAATACCTACAGAAAGGACCTCACCTCCTATTAAATTCTATAGATTTTTGAGTAATGTCTATAGAACCCTATTATATTGCTGTGGAAAACTGTTGACTTCACCCCTACGAAATTCTCTAAGACTTCCAAAAAGAGGCACCGGCAAATTCTGTGTGTGGAAGCCAGCTGAATTTTTTTTAAACTGAATCCTGTCCTGACCTTCTGTGGTGAGTGTTTAAGGTGGTGGCAGGGGCCAATGTTCTTGTTTGCTCTTGGACTATATAATTTGCATGTGCTTGGCCTTGTGATATTCAAGGTTCAAATCGAAGGGGATTTGTCACACAGAGACAGGGAGATGTCTACAGTGAATCATGACAGCTCTCAACAGAAGGCATCATCATGGTAATGGAATACACAGAACAGGGTCCATGGATAACCAAGGAGTGGGAAAAGCCTATGAAAAGTAATAAATGGCTGGACTGAATTAAAAGCCACTCATGGAAAATGAAACTACTGTTGATGGTCAAATGTGTGACAAGAGCTATGTCAGCTTACATCAGCTGAAGATTTGGCCCATAATTTTTGTGCTGGAGATAAGAACATTTCAGGCTCCTGTCTCAGAAAATTCCACAGAGTAAAGGTTCTCTCTCTTTTCCTTTTCCACCTTACAGTTATCTGTTATGATTTTATTCTAGATATTACTATGTAGCATGAGCGACAAGGAGTCCTGTGGCACTTTATTGACTAACAGACGTATTGGAGCATAAGCTTTCGTGGGTGAATACCCACTTTGTCAGATGCATGCATACGTCTGTTAGTTTATAAGGTGCCACAGTGTCTGTCGCTTTTGCAGATCCAGACTAACACAGCTACCCCTCTGACACTTGACACTATGTAGCATTTCATTGTTAAACCAGATCTTAAAGCTAACACATGACTCACAATAGTGTCCTGAAAGACTTCTCCCCTGGGAAAGTTAAGCCACATGCAGTCTCACTTTTGCATGGGTGAGATGGGGTATACAAACCCCACACCAGCAAACAAGGGGTTAAGGAGCAGCCCTGGATCCAGACAGACCTGCACAGCCACACCTGCAAAGCCTGCACCAGCTGGAGGCTGGGATAAAATTGGGAAATAGAGCAGCTCAGAAGGGACAGGCAGTGGAAGGGAGCAGACCTCTGTTCTCGGGAAGTGCTGCAGAGGACTCTTGGGGCCTGAGACCTGGGAAAACAGACCTGACAGGACCCACAAAGAAGAGACTGATGACTGACTGGGAAGGTCAGAAACTTCATTTGCGATTCTGTAATTTACTCCATAGGGGAAAAGGGAAATTTGAATGGGAAATGGTCTGGGGGGGAATCTGCATAGCACCCCAAGGTACAGAACAAAAAGTTGCCTGGGATCAGAGCCTGGTGGGCCCAGGCTCCCTATCCACACACAGAAGATGGGACATGAACAGAAGCCTTCACCTCAGCAGACTCCTGCGGACGACCTGGACTGTTGAAGGGCCCAGACTGCAAAGTGGCTGTAGTAAGGTGAAAGCTGTGATACCCTGCGGTAGCTGAAGGACAAGACAATAGCTAAAATGGACAACCTGCTGGACTTCTGCCTGACCACTAAGTCAGTGTTCCCCTTTCAGATGAGGAATTTCCCAAACAGGACAAGTATATAGCCTCTTTACATTACAATGGGAGCAGACGGATGTTTCATGCAACAAGTTTGTTAAATACCATTCTCAGGAAAATAAATTCTCTGACCTCTTGCAGGTGTGTAAGATGTTGTCTATAATGTGTTTCCACTGCAAAAAAAAAAACAAAAAAACAAAAAAAAAACCAAAACCAAACACACAACATGTTCAACAAAAAGCAAAGAAAGCTTTTTTTTTTTTTTTTTTAAACCAACTGTGACAGGGTAGTCCCCCTCTTAAGGGCAGTAGTGCCTACTGGTCAGTCCTCCTCATCAGCTGGCAAGGTTCCCCTCTCACCCAGCCAGCAAGGCATGAGATGGGAGAAAAGGTCAGGGTAAACGCTGCCTCCTGCTTCAGAGCGGGGCAGATTCCTGCAGACACGGAAAGGAGGCTCCTGTAGAGCCCTGAATTAGCAGGGAGCAGGAATCAGCAGAAGTCTGTGAAACCCTCTAAACCTATGAACTAAGTGGGGCCAGCCCAGAGAGAGAAATCTCCAGGAGGAGAGCTGAGGCTCCACTCATGAGGAAAGACTTAGTGACCCTGAGAGGACTGAGAACAGAACTTAGAAGGCAGGTGTTAGGGAAACTCTGAAAGCCAGAAATACCTTTTGTTTATTTGGGACTTTGTTATGGCTATTTTGTAAGGGGTTTTGTAATAAATAAGCCCTAAGAAGATTATTAAAATAATTGTCAAGAGCGCCTGATGTGGAATTATTGGCATTGTGAGGAGGGAAACTGAGGCAGGGAGTACATACAACTCTATACTTACTCAACAGAAGGTGCTACAGGGTAGGCATGCCTTAGGACACCTACCAGTCTGGCCTTTGTACAGATATTATTGATTGTTTATATTAGTGTAGTGTCTATCCAGGATCAGTGCCACACACTGCTAGGCACTGTACAAACATACAATGACAAGATGGTCCCTGCCCCAAAGGCCTCACAAACTAAGTAAGGCCAGTGACTCATCATTACTATTGGGGGGGGGGGGGGTTTAGCAAATAGGGTGGAGTTGGAGAGGAGTTTGAACAAGGAGTCAAATGAAATTAAATAGGCAGCAGGTTTAAAACAAACAAAAGGAAGTATTTTTTCACACAGTGCACAGTCATCCTGTGGAACTCATTGCCAGAGGATGTTGTGAAGGAAGAGACTATAACGTGGTTCAAAAAGAACTAGATAAGCTCATGGAGGATAGGTCCATCAATGGCTAATAGCCAGGATGGGCAAGGATGGTGTCCCTAGCTTCCTTTTGCCAGAAGCTGGCAAAGGACAACAGGTGATGGATCACTTGATTATCTATTCTGTTCATTCCCTCTGGGGCACCTGGCATTGGCCACTTTCAGAGACAGGATTCTGAGCTAGACGGATCTTTGATCTGACCCAGTATGGCCATTCCTAGGTTCTTATGAGATCCTAAAAAGCTTAGTGAAGACATCAGCTCCTGCCTTCAATGTGTACCCAAACCTGCCATTTAATTCAGTGGGCATGTGCAAGGGATGCCATAAAGCCTCCATCTTTGGAGATGGAGATTAGTTGTTCCTTCTTCCATTAAAGAATAGTGGCATCCAATGCTGACACAGCCCAATGGGGAAAATTGCTTTTAATGGACATCCTGGATCTGCTTTTAATGGACATTCTCAAAACCTCAAAAGAGGCACTCAGGACTTCACAGGAATATTTAATTTGCATTTTTAAAACACAGCCAGTTGAGGTACCTAAACAAGGCAAAAAGGTTTTAAGAGTACAAATGATTCCTTGTGAAGCCCGGAGAAGAAAAGGCTAGTCCTCAGTCATTGATTTGCTCGACCATGGAAACGTAGGGGACCAGCTCTGATATCCAACAGAGAATTACACCACTGAAGTTTATACCCTAAGAGGAAAACTGGGGAGATCACACACACACACTGGCCCTGATTTGCTGTTGCCTCACCTCTTGAGTAGTTGTTTGCATCTGTGCAAATTGGGTGTACAGTGCTATTACAGGGATTTAGGAGCACACTCTATCCCACTTACACCAGTATAAAAGTGACTAAGCAAGGCAGTGGGAATCAGACTTGTTTTCTTCCCCACCTCACACAGATCTGTGGAAGACACTGCGAAGAGTAAGATGGTAAATTTAATCTGATTTTTAACTACCACTACAAAATTTTCCATTAAAAGGTTACCTTTAATGAAATGCTTCAACCTGCAGACTTTTGCTTCCTAGCCATTATATTATTTTTGTAATAAACATTTACAATAAGCATCGTTATATGAAACAAACAGGCTCAGCTCCTGACTGAGACTCATGGAGATGGTGACTGAGGAGAGGGGAGAAAAAAAAACAAACAAACAAACACAAAACACCAAGATTTCTGCCTTCTTGCATACTGAAAAAAAGTTTGTTTTTGTTTTTTTAAAAAAAGCCTGAGTAGAGGTATTTGGAATGTAGAAGTTTCAAGGTCAGAACAGAGTGAGAGTGGGCCAGGAGCCATGAATTCCTAGTTCCATTACTGACTTGCTGTGCGGCCTGTACAAATCAGAGGGCCAAAGAACCCCGGGTCCCCTTGGCTCCAACAGGGGAGATACATGGTCACCCTCATCTCTGAAAACTAGGCCCCGAGTCTCACAGAGGTGTCCTGGTGATTATCTAATTAATATTTAAATGCTTGGGAAATGTAAACTGCTACGGATTAGGGCAAAATGGCTGTGTGCAGCTTCAAGGTAACACATGGGGGTTATAATTCTTCAGTAATGAGTATTACTGTGCCAAATGGACAGAACATAGTCCAGGAGGGAACTAGTGGGATAAACAAATGAAAATCAGTATTCTGATAGTTCTATGGGCTAATGAGCAATTTGGCCTCAATTCTATTCCCTTGCACATGTTTTTGGTAATCCATTTTCTTCAGGGTGCTTTAAAAAAACCACATAGTATAGCTGCATAGCCAAGAAGATCAAATAAGGTTTTTTAAGCTCTCTCCATGTTGTAGCCATTTAACATGCACTCTGTCAAAAGCGGGTGAAATGAGAATGCTGTTCCTATAGAAGAGTCATGGCACTTAGAGCATTTGTTTGCAGAGAGGGAGAATTTATGTCCTGTTTGCATCTTCCTGTACCCTTGGAACACCAACAATCAGCTTTAGTATGGCCAGGGAGTATATATCAGCTAATGCTGCATTTCACAGCCTGATATAAACACAGAGAATGATGGCTGCTACTTACTATGTGTGATTCTGAGCTAGCCGGGAACTGAACTGTGTGTATACTCTTAAAAGTTATAAATCCCTCAACCTGTACACATGAGGAAGTGGAGCAGAAACACTATCTCCTGAAATATCTTGGGGAGAGGGTAGGGAGAGAAGGAGGAGAGGAGCCAAGGTTTCATTAAAATGGAGAACAGGCTCATTTCTTTCCCCGATTATACTGTCTCCCTCCTTACCAAAGCCTGTTTGAAAAGCAAGGCCCTGCTCCCTCTGAGGTAGAGCCATTAGGATTCTCATTGCACTCTCTCTGCTCACACAGCATTGTATTATCCCATTGCTCCACTGGAGACTTCCACACATCAGGTGAAACTATGGCTCTAATGAAATCAATGGAAAACATCCAGCTGACTTCAGTGGGGCCAGGATTTCACCAAGAGTTCATATGAGAGGAGTTGGGACTTAGTTGATTCTGTTATGGAAATTATAGGTTAAAACTTTCAAACTCTTATCTAAAGTTAGACCCTGAATACAAGATACCCAATCTTCAGCAATCCTGAGCACAGGACTTCGGAAAAAAGTCAGGCCACTATTACTTAGGTATCTAAATAAGAGCATGGAGGAATGCTTCCTAGAGAATGAAGGCAGTAGGTGGCTGACTGAGTTCCTGTGGAACTGATTATAATGCTGCTGAGATATTATTTAATTGTACTGATTGTATAATTAATTTTGTCCCATTATCTCCAGGCCTGGACAAATGTCATTATTTTAAATCTAAACAAATCCATATGGGTTAATGCACCCAGGTTTGACTGTTTTGGCCCTGGGCATAATTAGGAGGATTGATTATGATTATTTATTTTGATTGTGGGTGCACCAAGGCCTCAATAGTGATTATGGGCAAACAGATTTCTGTGACACAGCAGCTCATGATTTTTACTCTCAGTGTGAGAATCCAGTGTCCTCTGAAAGACTGGCTTTGTTCCAGCTAGATTTGGTGATATAGTTAATTCCTCTAGTGTCCTGACACTATTCTATTTCAGGAAGTGCTTAGTCCAAAGGTCAAAAGGCCTCCTCAGCTTACTGAAGTGATGATACAGTTTATTTAATTAATTACTTTGAAATGGGTGAGGGACCCCTCTCATCAACACTGAGGCACATATACAAACAGAAACTGTAAAAAGAACACACAGTACATAGGGCAACCCCTGAGTGAATGCAAACAAGGACCCCCCTCAACCAGCTCCTTCAGAAAAAGCCTTGGTAAACAAACAGGCATGCCTTGCAAGTCAACAAACTCGGGCTCTGACCGATCAAGCGTGTAGGGGTGGATACTAGAGTCAAGGGTGTTGTGTATTCCATATACAAGACACAAAACATACCGGAAAACAAACACAGGAGTCCCTGGGTGAGAGTGCCCAGTGGGCCTGCCTCCATAACAGCCATACTGAATGGCCAGCTCTGCCCCACAGCAGTCAGGAGACTCTTACGCTGAAAGCGTGCAGAACTGCCCTCGGATGTGCGTGTAGAGGTTCCATTAAAGTCAATCTGAGGCCAGAATTAGGCCCTCTAAATGTTGCCATTGGAAATCAGAGCTCCTGGTATGTTGCAGATGCTAAGCTGTCAGTGACTTTGTTCAATGTACGGAAAGAGGAAAACTCAGCTGTTCCTTTAATATGGTAGAGGAATCCAGGCCCTAGGATGCTTCAGTACTCTATGAACCCTAGTTATAACATACAGATCTATGACAGCTGGTCCTGCATATTTAGTCATCAATATTTAATCCAGGCATCAATTCTGTCTTGATATTTGCTGTTCTACAAAAATGTCATAATTATTTAAAAAAATGTACACATCATAAAAGTCAATGTATTGCAAATTGTGTATTTTTGCTACGTTACGTGTCCTTTATTTGACATTTTGAGTAACAATCTTTTGGAGCCTTCTCATTGTAACATTGATGAGTGATGGAACGTTACCTTGAGCAAATCTCTCAAGGCAAAATGCTGGAGATCAAATGTCCCATAATGATGTATACACTATAAAAAGCTGAGCTCCCTGTAATGACAGTTTAATATCCTTCAGTCATTTTAATAGCAGTAACATAACACTATATTCCCACTGTTTAGAAATTTTGCCAAAGAGTCTTCTGCTTCAAGAGTGCATTACTATGAATTTGGAGCCAGTACTCTTAATGCAACTGAGCAAAAGAGACAGACAGATGGATGTATATGTTTTAAAGTGGCAAGGGGGGGGGGGGCGGGGAGGGGCGGAAGAGGGAGCTGTTTCTAATATTAAGCAAAGGTCACAAAAGTTTTAGTTGTTTCCCTTTGCCATGGAAGACTATTGTGTTTGCACACCTTTGTTTTAATACGGTTTACATTTCTCAGACTTTTGTTCTGACTGAGGGTTCAGCAATGAGTTTAGGGATCGTGGAATGTGTTTGTTGGTTGAAAGTTAGCTGTTGCTCTTATTGCTGAGTTTATTGGTGCCTGAAGCAAATGAGTGAATGGGAAGGACAGACAATTGCATTAATCCACTCTTTGCTGAGTTTGTGAAAAGAGGCAAGCATAGTCCCTGTAGGCACTCAGATGAGCATGGCGATGAGCACAGGAAAAGAACTCAATATTAAATACTAACACTTTCAGAAGAAGTCAGCCTAGAATTCATGTCTTTTCAGTCCAGTGTACCTCACTCTTCCTACAGGATATTTTGTGGGGAAGGTTTCACTGTACTTTTGAGAGATCTGTTACTACACCACTACATTCCATGCTGTAGTTTCCAAAACACGGTGTGTGGTTGGGTCTGTGTCTGTGTGTTAGTTAACCAGGAATTTAGCTGCAATCTTAACTATCAAGCAAGTAGCAGCTACTCCATAACCTGTCCAAGGCCTGCTCCTGCAATCCTTATGGACTCAAAGAACTCCTATTGCAATGAGTGGAGGATCAGACCCACAGTCTGTTGATATATCAAACATGCTATAATGTGCAGGTATACAATTATTTTTAAGTTCCTTCATCATCCCTTCCTTCCATGCTGTGTCTTCTTTTGCTCTCTCCCTGTCCCAGAAACAATTGTCCAAAAAGCAAGAGATTGTTAAGCATGCTGATGGTCATTTAAGACAATTGCTTGTAGTTTTTATGAAGAGGAAATACAAAACTTAGACAACTTCTTTAGTCAGCTGCAAAAGCCAACAACTATTGTTTAAAAAGTGAAATTATATTTCTAAAATGAGAATCAGTTCTATGAATAAAAATATGCAATTTTAAGGTTTCACACACACGTCTCTGGAAATGTCCAATGTGTGAAGCATTTCCAGACAGAAATGAAGGCACAGTATTCAATACAGTGGGAAGGACACATTATATAAAAACGTGATTCGTGTATGGGCTAAGAATCTTGTTGATTATTGTGAAAGCAAAATCTACAAGCCCACTGTAAAGGCATCAAGGAAAACAAAATAATCAAAAACAGAGGAAGCTAACTATAGGTAGATCCTCCCTAATCTAGCAAACTGCAGGGTTAGATCTCTGTGCCCCTTGTAATTACATGATTTACTGAGAATTTCTTCTTGTTTAAATTGACAGAAAGATAAACTAGGTCATTGAAACTCCACAGCCACCTCACACTGATACAGTATCAGGAGTTCATTCACAGGAGCTCAGTGAAAGGAAGTGGAGGTTAGGTTGTTACTGATTGAATCTGCTACTGGGATCACATTTAAAATGGAGTTAACTCAACCAAAACAATCATCAAATCCCTGGAGAATATGGACACAGAACAACTGTGGCAAACTTCTAGCATACAATTGCAGGAGTTCAAAATAATCCTCTAGAAATAAACTGCTACAAAGCAGCAGAAAGTACATACAAGCAAGACACCACTCAGGGCCCAGCCCTGCAGTTCTTGGAGATGCAAAATTCCTACTGATTTTCTATGAGAGTTAGAAATACATATTTTCAGAGGCCAAAAGATAGATATTGTCCATGCAAGATAATGCCAAACAATTTCAGAATTTGGAAAAGACTGATGCATCAGCTGTCCTTGAGCCAGATTCTACAGTGCAATACAGTTGCAATGTTTCACACCACCATCATAAACCAGCCTGAAGGGGAGGGAAAGTCCCCCAGTCAAAGAGAGGACAAACCTCCCAAACTGTAGAGCCGGCTTTAGGGCTCTATTCCCCTCTTCCTGCTGCCAGCATTGAGGGGGGGGCGGAGAGTGTTGCTGGGGTGTTCCCATGCTATGCTGATCTTCAGCTCTGGTTTTAATCCCATGTGGTTATTTGCATCTGTCAATTTAGAGCAAACTCAGGACTCCTCTAAGTGCACACCAGGATAGTGGTCCTAAACAGAGAATCATGTTCAAGGGAGTTCAAAGGTGCCTTTCTAGACCTCTTTTGTACACCCACCCCATCTGTATTCTGTGTATATCAGATGCACTCTAGAATCTGGCCCATTGCTCAGATTACTTTTAAGACACAGTCAATCCCAAAGAGAGATTGATCAAGCATCTTAAGATAACAGCCAATGAGATGAACACACAGACATCTATGCACAACAGACAGCCTCTGACCCATACACCAGTCTTCAGTATGAGAAGTTAACTGTGTAACTCTCTTCCATCTCAAACTGAAGTTGGATTATACAATGAGCCAGATGTCTGAATGAACATTCATGGTTATACTTGCTAAGATATTGGAAATCAAATCATGATACCCCACCACATAACCAGGGTGGGCAAACTTTTTGGCCCAGGGGCCACATCGGGGTTGCAAGATTATATGGAGGGCTGGGTAAGGAAGACTGCCTCCCCAAACAGCCTGGTGCCAGCCCCTCTCTGCCCCCTACCACTTCCCAGTCCCTGAGTGCTCCCCTCAGAATCCCCAACCCATCCAGCCCCCTCCCACTCCTTGTCTCCTGACCGTCCTCTCCAGAGAGCCCCGTCCTTAACCACCTCTCCTGGGACCAAATTCCCTACCCAACCCCCACTCCATTCCCTGTCCCCTGAGTGACACCCCACACCCCCAGGACTCCCTGCCCCTTATCCAACCCTCTGGCCCCCACTCCCTTACTACGCTGCTCAGCAGCATGTCTGGCAGCCACGTGGAGCCAGACATGCTTCCCCGCACCCCAGAGTGCTGCCTGCGCAGTGGCGTGGCTCCAAGAGAGGGGGGAAGGCGGGAGGGATCAGGGGAGCCTCCCCAGCCGGGAGCTCAGGAGTGGGCCAAGACAGTCCCGTGGGCCAGATGTGGCCTGCAGGCCATAGTTTGCCCACCACTGGCATAAACTGATCACAAAGAAATCCCGCCCTCCTTTGTCAAAGGCAGCAAAATTGTTTAGTGCATAGTACTGGGTGAGGAGCAGGTTCTATTTCCACTGAATAATCAGATATCAGTTACTGCCAAAGGCAGGATACTGGGACGGATGCAACAATAATGTGATCTTGGCAAATCCTACAGTTTTTATATTGTCTCAGGCTATACTAACCTCAGACTGTTTCACACAAGATGTGACTTTTTTCTTCCTTATTTTATGAATCAGGCGATTAGACAGACAAAAGCCTTTGGACATTGTAAATATAATGATATAAAGTATAAGATAACAAAAGTTTTTGAATATAAAACAAAAACAAACCTATGCTTCAAGGAGAACCAAACAGGGTTCCCATGAACCCTACTTCTTTGGGTTTCAGGGATTAGGCAGGTATGCGCACACACACACACTCAGTGGTTTAATCTAGCAGTAAACAGTAAACTGGGGCGCAAATCCACAGAAAACACTGAATGCAGTGGAACAAGCCTTGCCCTCCTCTAGGAGAGGGAAAAGGATGTGGGGAGCCAACATACAGGCTTTTTAGGGACATTCCAGGGAGGATGTTTTGGGCCTGGACAGACGCAAGGATGGTTGGGATTGGTGGATCAATGAGCCAAACTCTCAATGGAGTCAGAGGCAAAGCAGCTAAAGAGCAGTTTCCCTCATTGGTTAGCAGCTAATAAAATAAAATAATAATAATAATGCAATATTGTAATGCCAAGGACCCCATGGTGCTAGGTGTTATGCAAACACAGAATAGAAGACAATCCCCACCCCAAAGATCTTACACTGAAAATAGACAAGACAGACACCGGATAGGGCGAAAGGATATAAAGACACAAGCACAGTGAACAATGGATAAGGGCATTTTTTTGCCTCCCTGACTTCAAGGCCTCTTCCAAATACCGCTGGCCTTAGTGTGGGGATTTGCCTCACCACAGACTGTTTCCGTTCTCAAGCTTCTGAAGAAAATGAAATTGACAACTATTAGCAACTCAGTGAAGGAGCTTTTCCTTTCCACGTTTAAAAATAATGGCATGTTCTTGCTATAATGCAAGTCTCTAGAATAATTTTGCATGTAGCTCGTGAAATGACTGCACTTTCATTAGACAAGACAAATTATCCAAAGCCTCGGGAAAAATTAATTTTGTGGGGATGTGGAAGGCTGGAGTGTTATTGGCAGGGCACAATATATGCTTAGCAGATATCCCCTGCCTGGGGCAGGAAATGACCCAGCTATTATCTTGTCTGATTCAGAAGTAATTGTACACATCACAGACACACCCAAACACCTAGTAGATTTATTATTAAACAATTCTCATTTGAAAACTGCAAGAGAACCCGGTATTAATTTATGAGAGTAGTATGAATTCATTAACTGCAAAGAACACACACTCTATTTGAGGAGTGGGGCTATGACAGTAATTGCTGAATTGGATATTTCTAAAAAGTCCCTTTGTTCTTATTGGCATCAAAGCGTATTGTTGAACTGTGCTGTACTGTCAGCAACATGAATATTAGGAGTGAAGATCCATGCATGTAGGAGATCAAAAGCAGTGATGAAGGATTCTGTAATTATTAAATAATTGCTTCCCAAGTGACCATTTTCCATAAAGATTTTGTATAACCAAGTGTTCACTAAAGAGTCCTGGTTGAACTGGATATTTTCACAGCAAGAACATGAATTCATAGAAGACTGTTCACACAGTCTTATCATAGCTGGAAAATACCATTAATAAAAAGATACTGTCTATATAAAATCTGAGTATTATCATCATTTACTAGTTTTAATGTAGTGTGTAATGTTAATTGTTCTCTTTAAAACAGTTTAATTCCTGGGTTAGAGAGTTAGCTAAACTAGTTTCAAGTACAGTATGTTTGTCTTGGTTTCTCTAACACCATTACCAATTTCTTTACCCAAGTAAAATACAAGGATCACATAGCCACAGGCTAACTTGGTCAGAAGAAAAGGTAGGTGGCAACAATCATTGTAATTGACAATCTAATCTCTAGGCCTAACTTTCCACTGATTTACACTGGCATGCATTGAGAATGACTTCACTGGAGCCAATGGAGCTACAACAGAGTAAAACCAGTGAGCAGAATCAAAACCTACTTACATTTATGTGCACCTATTTTATAAACAACTAACAGCCGATGTATATCTCGCCCCAATGTTAAAGTCATTGTTACGATTTCACTGGAATCTTCAGGATAGAATTTAGCCCAACAGACAAAATAAAAAACCATGACACCATAGACTCATTGAAATCAATCTCTTAGCTGTCTGTAAAGTGCCTGTTAGTTGTCTCTTAATTTGTATAGCATCCTAGTAATAAGAATAATGCTTTCATAGAAAGCCAGCACATGTGGATTGATCCTGCTCTAATGAAGTCAGTGGGAGTTTTGTCAATCTGCAGTGGGAGTTGGTTCAAGCCCACAGGGTGTTTCATACTATACTCAAATGTAGCTGACCATTTTCTATGAACATACGGTTCCAGTTTTTATTTTAAAATACGGAAATAGTCACCAGTTATGCAGTTTTCATAAATTTTATGAAACAATATGAAATTGAAATATGATAATTTTATGAAATAATATGAAATTTTATGTACAATAACTACATTATATCCCTTGAATCTGTCCTGTTTATTTCTTTAAAAGTAGAATGTTTAGTCTACTAAAGTATGGCAGTGCACTCCTCACGTGGTGATGCTTACTAACTAAGGGCTGGTCTGCACAACAAAGTTAGGTCAACTTAACTACCTGGCTCAATGCTAGGAAAAAAATTCACTCCCTAGGCAATGTAATTAAGCCTACCAAAGCCCTGGTGTAGACACTCCTAGGTCAATGGAAAAATTATTCCACCAACCTAGCTAGCGCCTCTCAGAGATGTGGATTTACTATAGTAAATGGAAGAACCCTTTCCGTCGCTGTAGTAAGTGTCTACACAACAGCACTAAAGCAGCACACTTCCAGCACTGCAGATGTGCAACTATAGCATTGCTAGCACAGATACACCTATAAACCACTATCCCTTTATATTAAGCCCAGGTATCCTCCACAATACAGCCACCTGTATTATACCAAATGAGAAATCCAAGGGAATTTAGCTTCTCCCATCCTGTCCCCAAGACACACTGATACCACAGGATATATCCATTCCAGGATAAATACTAATTGATCAGATGGTGGTAGCATGAGTTATGCTCAGATACACAAGGTTATAGTCAGAGACTTCAGACAGGAGACCCAGTAGCTTCATTTCACTCAATAGGATGGCTGTGTGTCATCTCCCAAAATAAGCCCAATTTTCCTCTCCCTTTCATCATTACAGATCAGGAATGATTCACTAAAATCAGCTCAGTTTCCTGCTGTATGTAAGAATGGCCATGCTGGGTCAGACCACAGGTCCATCTAGCCCATTATTCTGTCTTCTGACAGAAGCCAATGCCAGGTGCCCCAGAGGGAATGAACAGAGCAGGTAATGATGAAGTGATCCCTCCCCTGTTGCCATAAACTGGCATACATGAGAAGAATCAGCCAGTGTTTCCAGACCATAATATGAGGTAACTGGGAAAACAAATCATGCCACCACTTTATTTATGTTTCATCTAATTATGCATGGCATGGCCTGCCTTCAGCACCCCTCCTCAGCAAATGTCTGTATGTTATACTTTCTAGCTCTAACATTCATTTTTCAATGTGGATTTTGATATCTGGTCAGTGTCCTGTAACTTGCTATGTCCCGTAATTCCCAGTAACTTGCTTTTTGTTGTTTATTTGGGAGCGGGAGGAGGGGAAGTGGAATCTCAAATCCAATAGGAGAAAAGTACAGAGAAAAATTCAATAGGATGAGATATTAGAAAGATGAAGAAACACAGGTCTACTCTCCTTTTGATCCCTGGGAGATTTACACTTGCGGTTCCCATTAATAGCAGCTATGCATTTAATTTATCCCATGTTCTGAAAGAAAAATAAACGTCAGAGGGGAGAAAGTATTAAAGGGGAAAATATTTTATGAACAAAGCTTGTGGCTGTCAGTTTGTAATGAATGCAGTTGGCATAATAGTAAAAATAATGAAAGAAACCTATCTGTCTGGAGTAAGGGGGTTTTCAGTATGATCCAGGGAAAAGAAGCTAGCTATTGAACAATTAAATCACTTCAGGAGGAGATGACAAAAACCATCTACTCAAAATTAGAGATGAAGAAAAACCTGAATTAACGCTTGGAAGAAAAATCAAAAGAGGGAGTGAAAACACACTAAGAACGTTTTCAGTAATGAAAGCTGCAATCACCCATCTGAGGGAAAAGGATGGGAAAACTCAAGCGAACCCTGACACCTGAAAAACATAGTTAAACACGCTGTTGTTTTGAAACTGGGGACAAAAGGCACATAGGTATTCCCATCCTTCAAAGCAGGAGAGCAAACACACTCAAAAGTGACTTGAATAGATTAGGTTTATGGGCTGGTAAGGGACTCAGACCATTCAATAAATGTGTTTATGTATTGAGACTGGAGACCAGAAATCATCATAGAGGCTAAATCATATAAAACAGCATTAAGGGGACTCAAGTGCAGAATTCTGATGATTTTTAATAAGGTGCTGGCTCAGAAAAATGAGAAAAAGCAGAGCACAGGGGTGGCCTTACATGGTGCAGACGGGTATAGATCTGCTGTTCCCAGAAAAGGAGGTACACAACCTCCTGTTTCCAGGAGGGTGTCAATCACAGTGGCATTTTTTGTTCATTGGGCATTTAAAAATGTATGTGTGTTTTTTTAAACTATATATAACATGATCACTAACAGCAGGTGCAGTTGTGTGTAATTTTGTATTGCATTTCCACACTGCGAGATCACAGGTTACCAAATAGTCATGGGAGAGTGCTGCCATGGATTAGGAATGGACTAAAACAGAACACACAACAAAAGATCTAAAGATAGGCAAAGAAAATTGCACAACAGCATTAAAAAAAACACAGCACTCAAATACTACAGTTCTGACTCTGATTTAAACACACTAGTGCTAAACAATGTCAATAAATCACACGTTAAATGGTTTAAAAACTGGCTAACTGACAAAGTAGTTGCCAATGGCAAATCATCCAATGAGTGTTTCTAGTGGGTTTACGCAGAAATTGGACTAGCCCTGAAGCTATTCCAGGGGTAGGCAACCAAAGGCGGCACATCAGCTGATTTTCAGTGGCACTCACACTGCCTGGATCCTGGCCACCAGTCCGGGGGGCTCTGCATTTTAAATTTAAAATGAAGCTTCTTAAACATTTTTAACCTTATTTACTTTACATACAACAATAGTTTAGTTATGTATTATAGAAAGACCTTCTAAAAATGTTAAAATGTATTACTGGCATGTGAAACCTTAAATTTGAGTGAATAAATGAAGACTCGGCACACCACTTCTGAAAGGTTGCCGACCTCTGAGCTATTCAATGTTTTCATTAATGACCTGGAAATTAAATATAAAGTCAATGTTGATAAAATTTGCAGACGGCACAAAAACTGGCAGAGTGGTAAATAATGATGAGGGTGAGGCAGTCATATAGAGAGGTCTGAATTGCTTGGTAGCCTGGGCCCATTCACACAAAATGTGTCTTAATGCAGCCCCATGAAAGTTTTATACATCTAGCAATGAAGAATGCAGGCCAGTCCTTCAGAATGGAGGACAGCATCCTGGAAAGCAGCGACTCTGCAAAGGATTTAGGGATCTTAGTGGACAAAACAACTGAACATGAGTTCCCAATGCGATGCTGTGGCAAACAAAACAAAAAACCAAAAAACCAAACACACCAATATGATCCATGGATGCAGAAATAGGAGAGTAGTGAGTAGGGGTAGGGAGATGACTTTCTGTATATGATCTTGGTGAGATAGATACTCTAGTTCTGGTGTCCAAATGTTAAAAAGGATTTTGAAACTTGGAGAGAGTGTAAAGAGCCACAAAAATGATTCAGGGCTGGAGAAAACACCTTACAGTGAGAGATTTAAAGAGCTCATTCTATTTAGCTTATCAAAAATATTGAGAGGTGACTTCACTACAGCGTATAAGCAACTTCATGGGGAGAAGGAACTAAATAGCTCCTTAAACCAGTAAGGAAAGATATAACAAGAACCAGTGGCTGAAAGCTGAAACCAAACTGAATTTGGAAAGAAGGCACAATTTTTTTTATTTTATTTTATTTTTTTTTAAAAGAGACAACAAAAAAACCCAAAAACCAACAAAAACAAAAACCACAGCTAGGGTGATTCATCGTTGGAACAAACTACCAAGGGAAGTGGTGGAGTCTCCATCTCTTGGAGTCATCAGATCAAGACTGGGCTGAATTCCAAGGTAACTGGGTGAAATTGAAGGGCCTGTGATATACAGGAGGTCAGATGATCTAATGGTCTCTTCTGGTCTTAATCTTTAATGAAAGATAAACCTTTAATTCATGGAGACTCTAGGAGAATTGGTAACCCTGCTTTGACTATCATCATTCATAGATTCGTATAGTTTATGTCATGATGAAATCTTCAGGAATACATCCAACCAAAATTGGCAACCCTAGGTCAAAGAATGATTTCTACATGGCATTAGATACTATGGTGATGATCAGCACTAAACCTTTAGACAGATGGAAACAAAAATGTTTGAACTTTTTAGGTCATGGAAGAAAGGAATAAGGAAATCATGATTTACCTTCTCTCAGAAGATATGTAATTTAATTTAGTAGTGAGGCCGCGAAACTGACAAAGAGAAATAATTTGTGGAACTCACTGATACAAGATGTCAGTCAGGCCATGAACTTAATACTATTCAGAAAATAGGATTAGACATTTAAATAGATAAGATCATCAATGGTTACAATAGACAGGATAAAAATGTATAAGGGGTATATATGCTTCAGGGCATAATCAACCAGTAACTAACTGGGCATGAGGAAGTTTCTTCCTCAAATGGCGTAATTCTTCTATATGATGTGTCTTACACCTTCTTCTGAAGCACCTAGTACGGCCTACTGTTAGTGGCAGGATCCCAGCGTAAAGAGACCACTGGCCAGAGCTTATGCTCCTATACGAAACTTCTAAATACCACAACACAATATAGAATGCTATTATATAACATGTTCCATGTCTTCTAAGCTTGGGCCATATCCTCAGAGTATGTACTTAGATGGCTCCCCATCACCATAGTATGTGAGCACCTCACAATCTTTAACAGTTATTGTTAGTACTGGTATCCCCCTTTTACTAATGGGGAACTGACTTGATCAAGGGTAAATAGTAAGTCTGTGATAGGTCAGGAAACTGAATTCAGGTCCTTCAAATTACTGGCTAGTACCTTAACCACTGCACCATTCTGCTTCTGAACAGGGGCAAATCAGTGTAACTCCATCAAAGTCAATGGAGCTACACCATTTAGCTGAGGCTCTGACCCATTATAGAAAACTATTTTATACATAGAGGGCATAAATAAATAGTAGTTATTCTGGCACAAAATGGGGCAGTAGGAAGACCACATTTAAAGTACTGTTACATTTCTTATGGAATCAAAATGTATCACTGAGTTGAAATCTCTAGCTGAAGGCAAGCAAAATGTGTCCAGGGCTTTTTGAGGTGGGTGAGGAGGTCGTCTAAATTATGGTGAAAACACTGTTCAGATGCTGCCTCTATAAATAACTCATTCAATTCTCACTTTGCTAATCCACACTTTTCTTAAAAAAAGAAATCACACCCAAAACCCTCGTGGCCTCATTCCACTCTTGGCACAGATATAATTAGTTTAGGAGTAAAGTCTCATTTCTAGGACTTCATTAATTTTAGAAAACCTGTGACAGACAGTATGTTTATTGACAGGCTAGAAGATGTTATCATAAATAATTAAAACTCAACAGCACTTATCCAAGTACATTAACAGAGTACGTTTGGTGATGAGCTAGACTTGATCCTTTATTTTTTCACATTTAGGGGTGAAATGCACCCTATGCAGTGGGCCAGCACAAGGTCAACATACTATTTGAAACAGAGACTTAAGTGGTACACAGGCCTTGTGCTGGATCTCTGCACAGGGGTGATTTTCACCCTTATAAACTTGGATGATTAATGAAGTCTCGCATGTCATCAGTGTGAATGAGGAATTTTGCACGGAGTCTTCCTCCTCTAAATTCAGGAAACAAGTAGTCCAACGAAGATACAGTTGTCACAATTCAGGGCAACTGCATCTGTATTCCTCCTCCATGGTCCATCAAGGACACACAGTCTAGGCTCCCAGCTCCTTCGCCGTCACCTCTCTTGGGCAGAGACCTAGTCTCCTCTCCCAGATCACCTGGGTTTCTCCAGGCTCCAAAGCTCCTTTCTTACATTGTTATTCCCAGCAAGCCAGACTGCCTAACAGGCTGGCACCTGCACTTCGTTTACTCTTTGAAGGCTATGAACAACATAATGGCCTTGTTATAAATTACCACAAAGCTCTTTCTAAGCAAGCATATTTATTGTTTAGATGAAACCATTAGAAAAAACACACATTAAAAACAGAAGAACCTATATAAGGGATCGGCAACCTTGGCATATGGCACCGCAGGGTAAGCACCCTTAGCGGGCCCCACCGGTTTGTTTACTTGCTAGTTCGCCAATTGCGGCTCCTGCTGGCCGCAGTTCACCATCCCGGTCCAATGGGGGCTGCGGGAAGCGGCACAGTGCTGGCCACTGCTTCCCGCAGCACCCATTAGACTGGGATGGCGAACCGCAGCCAGTGTGAGCTGCGATCGGCGAACCAGCAAGTAAACAAATTGTCAGGGCCCACTAAGGGTGCTTACCCTGTGGTGCCGTATGCCAAGGTTGCTGATCCCTGACCTATATGCATGCTACAAGCTTGAGAGGTCACCCATCAGTCTTGTGTGGCTTCAGTAGGCCAAACTCCTTCCAGTGCTTCCCAGGAAGGATTTGGGTTACCTTAAGAAAAAAAAATCCTCTCTGTTTGATGGATCAGAAAGCAATCTGAACTCAGACTATTTAGCTAAAAGTCCTTTCTTTGTCTATTGGGCTCTGAAGAATCCAGTTTGAACCAGCCTTTCCAGTTCATGGTATCACTCTGGATGTGTTACAAACTGAGTGAGTGAGTTTGCCTAATCACACTCCCCACTCCCCCTCCCCCACCCAGAGTTCTTAGTTCCTGATGACCTTCACTCATGGAATTTCATATAATCCCTGGCCCAAAATCAAACAAATTTTATACAGGAAGATCCCCCAAAGATATTGCAAGAAACTTCCATGTCTATCACAAAAATATCCTATGTAAATCAATTAATCCAGAATCTGAAGCTGAATAAGTACGCAGCCTACAGTATATAGTATAGTTATTCACACAGATTATCTACAAGTAAAACAGTTGGATACTCCATCATTGTCATTGAAACATTGACACTCTTCAACATTGAGAAGATACAAATTTTACCTTCAAAAGTTTGTCCTAGGGAACAAATTCAGTGCATCAGAGCATAATTCTTGATAGAGGATTATGCGAGGATGTTATTGAAATCAATGCCACTGCCCCTTAACATTCCTGAAAACACCAGCAGTACTTGGGGGTGTTGTAATAATGTATATGGTGGGGATGCTGAGAGCCATTGAACCAAACTGTAAACCTTGTATATGATGGAAACTGCTTCAAGCCACGGGGTGCAGCAGACCACTGCGTATCCCTAGTTCCAACACTTATTTTGCCCATGTTCATGATGCAAGGTGTTGCAGAATATGAGATAGAAAAGCCAGATAAATATTTTAAACCAGATACTATAGGTGAGCTACCACAATGTGAGAAGTTGTGTGGGTGTCGAAAATTATACTAACTCTAATCTTAAGTGTTTTTTAATAATTTAAAATTAAAAATAAAAATTTATAATAAAAATCAGCTTCAGGTTCTGAATTATTGATTTACATAGGATACTTTGGTGATAGACACGGAATTTTCTTGCAATATCTTTGGGAGATCTTCCTGTATTAAGTTTACTTATGATTGTGGGCCAGGGATTGTAAATTTGAGGTTCAAAGTTCGATTTTAGATGTAAAACTTGATTTAGTTTCCAAATTTCTGCCCTCAACTTCCCTACATATCATGATCTATTTTTCTATTACAAGTTTCACTTTGCACTCCAGTGCCAATGGCAATAAAATTAATACTCCCTTAAGAGGGATATTGACCTTTGCTGTTCTTAGGTGCTGTTGTTTCAGGCATTGTAATGTGAGATGCAACCATATTTATAAGATAAAGGCTAGGCTACACGTGCAACCAAAAAGTAGAGACTTGATTTTTAAACAAAGGGACAAATTCTGGAGAAATCTTGGGAAAGAAAGTAATTTTCATTGGTTTCACAGGGATATTCCCCCAATATGTGAATTTTCGTTATCCTTGCCAGTCAGGGAACCATGTTCTTGAAAAGATAATGGATATCTGAAAAGTTTAGTTTCCAAAGAATTGGGGTGAGTGGGAGGGAAGGGAATCAGGATATTTTCAACCTAGCTGCTAATGAATTTGGCTATTAATATAATGTACTGTAAATTGGATGTACTAATAAGAAGGTGAATTAAAACGTGATACTTACCATGTCTAACAAACAGGAATGCATTTGCAGATGTCTGTTATTACTTTGATAATTAAAAAAAGTCATCCATACATTACAAAATGCTACTGTATCACAAAACCTTTGTATACACACACGTATGTGTGGGGGATGCAGGGCTTGGGGGGAGTTCTTTGTTCTA
Source organism: Dermatemys mawii (assembly GCA_007922305.1). NCBI lineage: Eukaryota > Metazoa > Chordata > Testudines > Dermatemydidae > Dermatemys > Dermatemys mawii. The sequence continues at coordinate 17,105,044 of ML677348.1, forward strand.
CATCTTTCACAAATTTGAGATGACAAGGCTGGGCTAAAATAGTGCAAACTGAACTCCAGCTATAATTTTGGTGCTGTGGTTTTGATATTTGTGTACTCGTTAAAACCTTAGCATCATTGTAATAGATCAGAAGCCAGAAAATATACTGCAGGCTAAAAAGAGGAGTCAATAAATGAATACAAATTCACTGTGCTTCAAAAGAAAAATGTCTCACTAGAAGCCATTTGGCTACTTGGAAACCGGGCTCACATTTTCGCCACTGGACAGTAGCTAGCTAATCCTAAATGTTTGATGAACTCGGTTCCGTACTAATGGACATGTGAATGTGTTACAAAACCCTGTGCAATTTGGTAAGATTTCTGGAGCCTCTGACCATTTCTGCACAGAGGTTTGGGACTAAATCTTATAATAGGTCAAAGTCATTTTCAGAACACTACAGAGCAGACATCTCTGCAATTTCTTCTCTTGTAAAATATAGGTCTCTGTCTATTTTAAGATTACCCTGTAATGATGCAGAAACAAAGTAGTCTTAAGGAAGTTTGCTCTTTGTTTTACAGCTGAAAACAGAAGACTCCTACAATCTGGAAATACACATGTAACATTTAAAATGTTACATGCCTACTTCCATATTTCCAGGCAAAATAAGAAGTAGTGAAGATACAAAAATGGCATGATGGCTCATTTTAGTACCCTATGTAATTAGGATATTACTGGCATCATAAGGCATGTAGGCATAATAATGACACTAACTAATGATGGTCTGACATGTTCTTTCATTACAACTGTATGGATTTACATGGAAAAAGTGCAAATTTTCTCAGCCTGGTCTCGAGCCTTTACTAATAGCCAGTTTTTAGGTAAAATCATTATGAAGTAAAATAGCATTAGGCATTACAGCTGAAGCCAGCCTGCATCATGATTATAGACACAATTAAACTGGGAAAACTGTGTTAGAAATAGCCCTCATTTTGAAATTTCAAATCCATTTTCTTTCCTCCAGACAGCAGAGTTTCGTTGTCAACTATAGGATATCCATGGTGGTGTTGACAGCCAACCCAGAGTACAAGCTGCATTCTTACCATCACAGAAAGAACCAAAGCAATTGTTTTAGTTGTACTCATTAAACATACAGTATGTAAAGTCTGGCTTTCTAAGCCTTATCTGCAGGATGGCTGTTCATTTAAAAAAAAAAAATAGCATTAGTGAAATCCTCTGCATTACCTATTGAATAATAACATTCCACAGTCTTGAGCAGTGACTCAGAAAGGTAGATTCAGACTTAAATGTTATAAGGCAAGAGTCTGAAGACTGCTATTGAAAACATATATACATTGTATCTGTGGAATGGATTGTACACCCTGTACTAGCAAGAAAAGGCTGAATGAGATTGAGAGAGCTCAGTTTAGGCACCTGCACCCAACAATTTATAAATCCCAGCTGGGGAATGAGCTGGGGATTAGTAGAAAGAGAGAAAGTTTGTAGCAGAAATGGAGCTATTTTCAGTCTATCAAGAGATTGCCTATATGCATTCCTGCAATTTTAAATGAAGGTAATAATGTAGTTAAACAACACAGCCCTAACAGTGTTTTGCTGGAATGCACATAGTTTAATAGCACATGGTTGAATTAAAGACAACTGTTTTTTAAAATGGAAAACAACCCTGACATGTACAAGAAACATGGTTAGCGAGAACTTAATGTTTAGACTTCCAGGATATGATGTAATCAGATAACAGAGAAATAACGAGAAGGAAGGATCTGTATATTTATAAAGGTCTTAGTTACATTGACATAGATAGAGAACTAAAGCTTTGAGTATATTATTGACATTCCTCTGCAGAATAACAGCATCTTTATACGAATCTATAACATTTACAACTCATATAAAAGCCTGGACAAATCTAGAATTGGAAAATTTAGTTAAGTGTGTCAAAAGCCCTGTAGCAGAGCAGCGACTCACCCCACGGTACCTCCCACTGGTCTGTCCAGGAATTAGCTCTCACCAGCATCCAGAGCGCCCTCTGCAGTCCATTGTCCCGCTTGTACTGGCCCCATGTCTCTCCCTGGACCCCAGTGCCCTCTTCCTGGGAGTGCTGCACCCCTGCAGTACCCCCACAGTTTCAGGATCTCCCCTCCCTGGGGAACCCCCACCCACTATCCCCACCTTGCCTCAGTCTAGGCAACTACCAGTCACCACTTGCCCCCATTCACTGGGGCAGACTGCAGTATCATTGCCATTCATCACTGGCAAGGTGGGGGTTGGCCTGCTGCTTCTACCACTGTAGCCATGGGCTGCCCCCTGCAACCCCAGTACCCTTTATTGGGCCATCCCTAGGCACTGCAGCCTGGAGGTTTCCAAGACACAGCTTCCCCACCTCCTCCTCCTATCTTGCCCCAGCCCTGCACCACTCTAGGTACCTTATCAAGCTCTCAGCAGCTAGGCCAGTCTGCCTCCTCAGCTAGAGAAGGTGACTCTCTCTCCACCCAACTCTAGGCCCTTTTATCAGGGCCAGCTGGGCCCTAATTGATGCCCACTCAGCCTGGGAGCTTGCTTGCTCCCGGCCACAGCCCTTTGCAGGGCTGTTTTAAGCCCTTCTCCTGGAATGGGGCAGCCGCTCCGCTACAAGCCCATATATTACTTGTGGAGATCTTAATAGCCATAATGAATTATGGGGAAGCAGGAAAACTGATTATAATGCAAATGCCTGGAACACTTTATTGACGTGCACAACTTGGCATTGCTCAATACTGGTGCACCTGCTAGGTTTAATTTGGTGACTAGAACCTTATCATATTCAGATCTAGGAATTGCAACAAGCAATATAGCAAGTTAATGCAGCTCAGAAATCTATAAAGATGATATAAGGGAAGTAATCACTTCTCTATGCTTATTACATACCAAGGCCAAGGTAATGTTGAAAACACTGATGGAATTCCTACCTGGAGCCTTAGAAAAGCAAACTGGGACTCTTTAAGAGTAAATGTGCTGAGTATTTAAGTACCAGTTGTATAAGTGATCATCTAGAGAAATTTCATGATAATATAATATAATGCAGCAGCAGACAGTGTAGCTATATGTAAGACACTGAATTGCCATGAACTGAGAATTCCAGTTCCCTGGTGTAAAGAATATTGCAAAGCAGCAATTAAGGAAAGAAGTAAGTTATACAAACAAGTAAAAAACCCAATGCATAGTAAGGACTTAATGAATTATAAAAGATGTAAAGCAGTGGAACAAGGAATGATTAAAATGAGAGCTGGAGAAAGTATTGTGGGAAAATGAACAAAGATTCCCAGGTTTCAGAGACATACAACAAGTTAAAAGAATGAATGGGATACAGAGTAAAAACAAATTTATACCTGGTTTTACAGTAAATGATAAAGTTGAAAGTTCTCACTTAGGAAAAGCAAACATTTTAGCAAAAGAGTTTCAAAAAGTTAGTAGTGCCACATGTAGTAAGATGAGGCCCTGAAACATAAATTCTTATATCAGAGGGCCAGTGCGAGGCCTGAGGCCTGAACTGAAGCAATGGTCATGATGTTGGTAACATAAAGCACAGCTGGGCTGTGAGCCAGAGGCAGGTCCCACTCACAGAAGTTGGCAAGAAGAGGGCTGTATTAATCACTAATAAAATGAACATGTGCCAAAATGGCACTAGAACAGCTTGGTACAAACACATCCCACACATAACAAAAAACAGGCAGGTCTTGCCTAAAAACAGTATGAAAGGACAATACGGTGGAAACAATATGATGGATAGACAACATGAAAGGACAGTGTGATGGATGAATAAGTTTGTTTGAATCAACCTGTGAGAAAGCAACCAACCAATCCATGAGAAAGGAAACAATCTAACAGAGGAGCTGTGCCTCAATGCATCAGGAGTGATGAGTAATCTGTTTGCAAAAGTGCATAAGAATATATCCCTGAGTGGTCGTCTTTGTCTGGCCTAAGGGACAGTGGAGAGTCCTGCCACTGACTGAGCCGGTCCATTGTCTGGGGGCACATAAGTACTAGCGGACCTGTCGATATCTAATCCAGCGAGCTAGAGACTGTGTTTCATTTGACAATAAACCTGGCTGAGTTCCTTCGTACCTTACTAGAGTCTGTGGTCTTTGGGGCTTCTCTCAGGGTCTGCTGTGTCAGCTATCTGCACAGAGCCAGAGCAGCACACAGAGGGAACACGCACGCAGCCGACTGTTATCACCATTGAACATGAGCAGAGCACCACACCAGTAGCTACTGACAACACCACAAATCAAGGTAAAGAGTTTTGTGAACAAAAAACAGTATTTGCTGAAGAAAACTGAGCTCTTACGTGTCTGGGTAGAATACAAAGATGGAGTTTAATGACAATTTTAGCATATAGGAACTCAAAAAAGCTATAGACAAAAGTAAAAATATAGCCTCGGGTAAAGCCTGCATATGTAATGCAATGTTAAGAACCAACTCGAAGGAAGTTTGAGGTTTACTGAAATTATATAAAATATATGAGGAAAGGAATACTACCAGCAGAATGGAAGCAAGCAATAGTTATACCAATAGGAAAGCCTGGTTAATTACGCACAAGACCTGATGCGTATAGACTTACTGCCCTCACAATGTACATGGGAAAAATTATGGAAAAAATGATCAATGAGAGATTAGTGGCATACCTGGAAAAAAATGAAATTATAAACTGTGTATAAAGTGGTTCCAGGAAAGGAAGATGCACAATGATCACACTGTAAGACTAGAAAAGGAAATACAAAAAAAAACAAAACAAAAAAAACAGCGTTTGATAGCTGCCTTTTTGGACACTGAAAAAAAGAGTATGACCTGCTATGGTGGGAAGGTTTGCTTTATAAACTAGCCACAACTGGAATAAGAGAAAGACTGTTCTGGTGGATTAGAGACTTCTTAAGTAATAGAACCATATAAGTCAGTATAGGGGTGGTGTTGTCAAATGTTTATAAACTTACTAATGGTAAGGGGAGAGTTATCAGCCCACTCCCGCTAAACATTCTGATTAATGATCTCCCAGAGAGTGTATGGACAGGAACACATATTACTCTATTTGCAGACGATGGTGCTATATGGGCCAAACATAGAAGACTTATGATAGCTGCAGAGAGAACCAATGAGATGCTCAGGGGGATTTCAGAATAGGAACTACTTGGGGATTGAAATCTCATTTGATAAAAAAAGGAAATGATCTTCACAAAAAGGAAGATTGGGACCTATATCTCTATAGAAAAAATACAGGTAATTGAGAATTTTACATTCTTAAGAGTTGTTTTCAATAACAAACTAACTTTGAAGGGTCATATAGATAATATCAAGACTCAGTGTAAAGATGGGATGAATCTGCTAAAAAGTATTTCCGGGAACAAATGGGGTGCAGATAAGAACACATTGTTGATGCTGCACAGGGCATTAATAAAACCAGTTATAGATTATGGATGCCAAGCCTCTAACTCAGCTTCTAAATCAACACTAGAAAAATTACAGTTGATCTACATCCAAACTCTGTGAATCGCATGAGGTGTGAGTATTATGACTCTGTTGTGTGTGCTGCAGGTAGCAACTGGAAAAATGTCTATAAATGTAAGGATGACATTGTTAGATTTAAACTTTTGGGCAAGGGTTAATGGAAATAGTAAATATAAGAGCACTATGTGAATATATAAGGACAGTTGGGAATTAAATATACAGGAAGTAACTGGGTTCCACAAACTCATATAGACTAACAGGATCAAAAGGTTGGTAAATGACTTGGGTGAAAAGAAAGGCTGGAAGAAATTTAAATCTTTAGCCATGGGAAATCAAACTATTGCTGGAGAGTTGTCTCTCCTGGTATGGATTTGGAATTATACAATAAAACAAAGGGAAGAGCAGGACTGTCAAATATGACAACTAGGTTTATGAGTTTATACATGGCAAATGTGCATACTGATGGCTCTAGAGAGATGATAACACAGGTAGAGTGGGAAGGCCTTTTGCATCCCTGAATTTGGAATAAAAAGATGTATGAAACTATCCAATTTTGTGGCCATTATGACAATCAAATTCATGAGCATATTGTTGAAACTGACTTGGATAAGGGATCTACACCAAGCTATGACTGCTACGCTATTTGACTCTTTATGGGATATAATAGTGATTAGAAAGGGAGTTTCAGAAAGCAGGAATGACTTAGTCATTGAAATATTGTTCTTAACTATAGAGATAATAAAATTAGTTAATACTGTGGATTCTGGGGCATTTTGGGATAGTGCAATGAAATGGCAGATAAAGCAGGATAAAATGCCTTAAACAATGAGAAGGTTGATATACAGATGCAGGACTTCAGAAGTTTGCTTGAGAGAGAACTTAAGAAGGAATGGCAAGAACTATGGACCACAAAGAGAAAAAGGATAAAGGTTCTATGAAATGTGTCCTAAACTTAGAGATAATGGTATACTTAATAGCTCTGATAGAAGAAGTGAAATGACTATATTGTGAATGCTAACAGGTCACTGTGACCTGAATGGTAATTTATATTTACTAAACAAGCACAAAGATGGGTTGCGCAACACACGCAAAGTTCAAGAAACGGTTGAGCATCAGCTCTGGCAATGCAAGGAGAATTACACAGGAAAAACAAATTCTTTATGAGGAACTGAGCTGCCTCGAGGTGAAACAATATGGTCTGAAAGGACTCGTGAGTGTACTGGGAAAGTAAGGTAGCATCAGAGTCAGTCTTAAATGAACAGTGCCCCAGGCAAAGAGCGTCTTCGGCGTCCCCCCCGCCCCGCCCTTCATTTGTTAAACTTCTGAATAACTTATTTTTATTGTATTTGTAGCCCATTTCATGACTTGGATGCACAATTTGCATGCACGATTTATCCCTGTCATATAAGACGATAAACTTGCATGCTAGGATCTATAAACCTGTATTTATTCACGCCATATATAAGCAAATAAAAAAAAAATTCTTCTAAACTTACAGAAACTTTTTAATTTAAAGGATAACTGAAATGTTCTCACATCAAGGAATTGAACTGTGCACCAACATTAGGTTGGCCAATACTAAATAGTGTTACGGCAGGTGACAGCCAGAGGATGTTAACCCAAGTCCTTTAGTTTAAAAGGTGGCTTTTCTTGCCTTTGCCCTCACGAACTGAAGTACAGCATCAGAGAGATCCAAAGACTGGCCAATGGCATTTTCAAGCAATAAAACAGCAAACACTGTCCGTCTTTCATTGGCCATTGTCAACTGAAGATATGTTTTAATGAGCCTGAGCTTTGAAAAGCTGCACTCACCACTAGTGATTGTGAGTCGCAGCATGAGCAGAATCCTCAAAGCTATTTGCACACTAGGAAAAGTGTCCTTCAGCTCTGCATCATGAATGAACTGGAGAACTTGGAGAGTGTTTCCCATGTGGCGGAATGTGACAGATATCCAGTTTGACACAGAGGTCTTTATCGTTGACATCCGAACATTCCCCATGCGTCAGAGTCTGGTGAAGGTCTGTACAATTGTTCAAGAGTACTTTCCTGTCCACCTGCAGCTTAGTAAGGTCACAATGATACCGTACTACATACTAAAGAACTCCTCACAAATGTCAAGGCATGGTTATACTGAGATCATGTAACTCCTTACTCTATACCTCTGCTCACTGCTTCTCAGACTATTCTATCTTCCCTTAAGACCCAAAGTGCTTGAAGAATACTATGGACATACAGAGAATAGTCTGATGAATGCAAACCTAATGGAAGCTAAGGCTGCACATAATTTGAAATATGTTTCTCACATCTACTCATTCTAAGCTGTTTCTCTCTACATACAAGCTGCATGTTTCTGTATGCATGTCTTGTCAGTTTAACACATCTTAGTCTTTGAAAGTGGCTCATGTTACAGCATGACCAGTTCCCCATCCAGCCTCAGTAGGAAATAAATGACCCATGCTTATTGTCCAGCTGCCACAAGCTAAAAGCAAGCCTCCTGCAGCTGCTTTTTCATTTGTGCATAAGGCTTCTGCAGCCAGCATCTGTCAGTAGTCTCAAACTCAATGACAGTCTGCCCATTTCCAGTTCAGTGCCAGATTCTTTCTTCCTGAAAGGGAAAATCATCATCAATAGGGGGCCTCCTGCCTCCCACCCAGGCTGGGTTTCTCTGCAATCTCAGATGTGAAGGCTGACACTTGTTACTCCTTTGACAAGGCATAGAATTTTAACCCTCTTTCCACCCAGTATGGGATGGAGTCTGCTCCATATCTTGCCTGTGATGGACTGACAGGCCTTTAATTGCCCAAGTCATCCCATTTACCCTTTGTTTAAATTGGCACATTAGCTTTCTTCCAGTTTTCTGGAACTTCCCCAGTGCTCCAAGACTTATTGATAATCAACATTAATGATTTAGCAAGCTTCTCAATCAGCTCATTTAAAGCATTTGGATGAAATTTATCTGGACCTTCTGATTTAAAAATGTTTAACTTCAGTAGCTTCTTTTAATATCCTCCAGGCAATATTAGTGGAAAGGAAAGAGTCTTATTATAATATGAAGAACCCGCATCATCTATTTTTTCCCAAGTACAGAACAAAAATATTTACTGAACATTTCTGCCTTTTTGTGCATTACTATTGATAATTCTATCATTTCCACTAGTCATGTATCTATACCAATTTCAGGATTGGTTTTTTTCCCCTAATATATTTAAAAAACTCTTTCTTACTGTCCTTAATTCTGCTAGCCATAGATTTCTCCTTGGGTCCCTTGGCTTTCCTTTTCATTCTTCTACAGCTCCTAACTTCTGATTTATATTCATTAGTATCAACTTCCGCTTTCTTCCATTTGTTTTTATGTATATTTTATATACATATTACAGTTGTCTTCACCTCCACTCTAAAGCAGGTTGGTTTTTTAGCCATCAGATCTTCTTCCTCAGTTTTGGGATTGTGGCTTTTGGGGCATCTAGTAAGTTGTTCTTAAATGATTGCCAACTATTGTTCACATTTTTTTGATTAAATTCTTCCTCCCAGCTGATTCAGTTTATCATTGTTTTCAGCTTTGTGAAATTGGCCCTATTAAAGCACAACGTATGTATGTTACTGTTCTGGACTTTAGTCTGCATACAGAGTATAAATGTGATCAAGTCATGATCATTTGTACCTAAGCTATTAATTTTAGTTCTATGATCAGTTCCTTTTATATGTTAGGACAAGATCTAATAAAGAATCCCCCCATTTTGGCTACAACACTTTTTAAGTTACAAAATTATCATCTATAATGTTTAGAAATTCCAAGGAAGTTTTAATACTGACAGCATGATACCTCCAATGTACGTCATTCAAACTGAAGTCCTCCAGGATCACACAGCTTTTTTTCCTACACATGATAGATAGGTACATAAGGAGGAGGTCATCCCGTTCCCTAGTATGGTTGGTGATCAGACACCAATTAATACCCAAATATGTACTTTATCTGTTAGGACACTGATCCATACGAATTCAGGATCATTTTCTTCTGACTGATCAATGACTCGGAAATAGGTAATGCCATTTTTGAAGTAGAATGCCACTCATTCTTCCCTTTTGCTCACTCGATCATGCCTAAATAGGTTATAAACCTTGAATTTAACATTCCAATTGTGTGAATTATCCCACCAGGTTTCATTAGTACCAACTAGATCAAATTTATGTTCCTAAAGGAGTAATTCCAATTACTCTTGTTTGTTATTCAGGCTACTAACATTAGTGTATCGGTAACTGAATAATTTCTTCTCCGTATTCCTTGGTTAATTTTATCAACATCTTCATTTTGTGCTGAGTGCTCATATCTTCCCTCTTTTTACCTTCCCCTTTTGCTATTAGTTTAACCTTCTCCTGTCTACTCTAGCCAGCCTGTCCCCAAGGAAATTAGTCCCCACTCTACTGAGCTGGAGGCCATTCAACCTATATAACCCTCTCTCCCCAGAGACATGGACCAGTATTCCACAAAATCAAAACCTTCTTGGACATTTTTCTTTTTCTGTATGCTTCTGACTTCCCTGAAGTCATCTGTTGTCCCTGTGAGATATTCCACAATGCAGTGTCATTAGGGCTGATATGAACTATCACTCATTGATCCTTGCCCATAGACCTCAGCAGCCTGTGCAATCGTAGAGTGAAGTCTCATGTCTTGGCTCTCGGAAGGCAGTCCACTGTCCTGTTGTCTGTTGGTCCCTTGTAGAATATTCTTTCAATTCTTCTCAGTACTGAATCTCCAACAAAGTTCATGAGCCTTCCTTTGAAGTTTGAAGAACTCTTTGTGGGCAAGCCTGATATCTTACAGATTGGGCCAAGGTGCGATCCACACATGTCCCATACATCTCTCCATTCCCGTGAACCTGATGGATCTTCAGAGTTATACTCCACAGCTTCCACATTAAGGTCCTAGTATCAATTTGAAACCTCTAGCTGTGTAGGATTCCTCCTGCTTCTCTTCTCTCTGGTGGCCACAGTTTGCCTATCCTCACCTGTCTCCAGCCATGCAGAATGCTGCCGTGACTTCTTGCCTCTGGCCTACAAGGCCTCCTCTGACTTTCGCTCTCACTGATTCTTTTGCAGGCAGCTCCATTCTTCCTTGAGCTTCAGCTGACTTTGGATCAAACCCACAGGGTGCTGTGCTTGCCCATGGGAGTAGGGGTAAGGGAAATGCAGGGAATGTAATTGTGGGGGCTGTACAAGGGGAGTAAGCTCCATACACTTTCCACCACTATTGTGCTGTTAGTCAGAACCCAACAGAAACTACCCTATTGTGGTTAAACAGGAATATTTTTTGATTGAAGTGTTAAAAACAAATGTAATATATAAAAATGACTTCTTTGCAAGTACTGGTCTGCAAGAAAAGCTGCCTGATCTGCCCATCTTTGTACCTATTTAAAAATAAGGTACTTTTATACTTATACATATGACATGCATACTCAGTAGGTTGATCATGACAATGGGAATCAAAAAATCCTGAGTTCTAAACACAGTTCTGCCATTCACTCCCTCTTAAAGTTTGGCTGAACCAGCAAACTGCTTTGCCTCAACCTCTCCATCTGTGAAATCATGATAACACTTATTTACACAGGGTGACCGTAAGGATCAAAGCTTTTAAGAGACTGAGTCCTATATAAGTACTAAGAGTTATTATTACAGACAAAAAAATTCAGTGATTTGTTAGAGCCCAAATAAATATTTATCAGGTAGGAAATATATATTAAAATATTAATTCCAAAGAGGCCTTAGAACTCCCTTTCATTGTTTCAGTATTTTGATTCAGTAAAGACGACTGCGCTCTCTCTCTCTCGGAACAGCAATTTTAATGACAGAGCATTTTACTTCCCAGTGGGAAACTGAGTTTCATGAGGCAGATTAAGACTGAAAAAATTCAGGTCACACTGGAGACTACTGAAAAAATCAGACAGGTTCCTCACTGTTTCAAGGTAAATTCTGTGTTTGTTGCTGCCTTAATGGCTTCAGCTAATTTAATGGTTACTTTAACCAACTGTTAAATTAATACAAATGTTTTTTGTTTAAATGAAAAACTAGCCTCATCTTTGGAAATCTTCATTGGCTCAAAGTAGTACCACTGATTTCAGTGAGATTACTCAAACTGCGCACGTAGGTGTGGCAGAATCTGGCCCATTCAGTATAAATGGGAATATGGAATGTCTGGTCTTTGCAAGTCAGTGGGACTTAAGCTTCTAAATCACTTAGGCCTAGATTCTCAAACATATTTAAACCCCACTGAAATCACTGGGAGTCAAGAGTATAAAAATATCATTTAGGATCTGGGATTTAGGCACTGCTGAAAATGTTGCCTTTTATGGACTGTGACTTAAATCCCAGTATGAGATCAGTAATCCTCAGTGGACTAAAAACTATACAGGGGTAGTGTAGAGCTCTGGAACAGACTCGGTATTACCCAGGCATTCCCTGTACACTGGAGAAAGTCCATGATGACAAGATATGCCAGCTTTACACCCTCCTTGCACTGATGGAGTGAAAGGGCCATTGTGCAAGAGATAAACGGGATCTTTTCCAGGGGCCGTTGGTCCGTTTTAAATGAAGCGGGTCCAGATCTCTTGTGCCAGAACATGTGCTTCTCATTTAGCCAATTAATGGTGGGGCTGCATTTAGGCCTATAACGGATCAGGGCAACTCAGGGAGGGAGGAGACACCTGAAGGAAGCTGTAGGAGGTTCCTGGGGAAAGGCAGGAAAGTAAGAGAGGTAAGTGCTGGCCAACTTTCCTGAGTTAGGGCTGGAGAGGACTATAGGCAGAAGAGTAAGACAGGGGTTGCTTACTGACTTCCAAGCCACAGAGGGCTGAAGGCAGGGAAGTGGTGGAAGGGCTCCCCTGCTGATGTCTCCATACTGGAGAGTGAGAGGCTGAGGGTCAGAGGAACAGTGGAAGGCCTACCTGTCGGCCTGCCTGAGCTGAGAGGACGATGGCATAGTGCCACTGATGGATACTCCCCTGATGAAGATGAATTCCCAGCAGAGAGGCTGAAGAGGGGTTCCCCAGCTGCAAGAGTGAGGTTCGCTCTGGCTGGAAGGGCTGAGGTGGCTGTCCTGGCAGAAGAGCAGGGGAGGACAAAAGACAAGCCCAGATGTGGTAAAAGATGCTAGAGTGTGGTATGAGCTATACTGATGGGCTAAATGTGGGATTCTAAGGACTAAATGAACTGGGGGTGATATAGCTTTGGACCTTTGTTGTGGATTATTTGTACTTTGCCTGTCATGGAGTCCTTAGTGCTCAAGAGGAGAAGTGCAGCAGTAACCCCAGCATAAGGGCATGGGAGTGCTCAGGAAACTGTCAGGGGGCATTTGGGGACGGGAAGCAGGTCTTTCACAGTTCTGTATTTCGATGAGCACACACAGCCTCTATTACAGTTAGCTGCATTTATCACTCATTTCTTGAACCTCTAATTCAACCATAAAAGGAAAAAAACCTCAAATTCTTAGAAGTCTGGAGTTCACAATGAAGAAAGAAAGAAGGTTTCAGGATGGGGCATAGCGGGGCTTTAAGCTTTGGGGGCTTTCTTTTAGCTGGAATGTAAACCTGAAAATCATCCACTATTCACGCACAATCAACTTTTTAAAACAAATCATTCTGTTTTAACATTGTATATTATGGATTGCTGCAAAGCATTATATGTTAAATGACATGTAATCCCTGGACCTATTAGTGTCTGGGATCAAAGATACATTTTTAAAGTGTGGTTGAATATGAGTTTACACCACACATACTAATGGCTCCTTTGAAAAGGATAAATAATCCACATTACATTAATCTTTTGAATGTGTATTTACCCAACAGATTAATGCATACTGGTTATTACAGTCCATGAGATCTATGGGCTAAAAATCTTCTCTCCAATCTGCATGTTAGGTCTAGTCTATGCTCTTCCTAAATTGTTTTCAGCATGTGGGGAGAGTAGAATCCCCTTGAAGAGATCCAGATATCCAGAGATTAATCTGACATTGATTGCAGGCAAGATAATGGAGCGGCTGATATGGGACTTCATTAACAAAGAACTAAAAAAAGGGTAATGTAATTAATGCAAATCAACATGGTTTATGGAAAATAGATCCTGTCAAACTAATTTGATGTCTTTTTTTAAAAAATGAAATTACAAGTTTGGTTGATAAAGATAACAGTATTGATGTAATATACTTGGACTTCTGTAAGGCATTTGACTTGTTACCACATTATATTTTAATTAAAAAATTAGAACAATATAAAATTAACATGGCACACATTAAATGGATTAAAAACTGGCTAACTGATAGGTGTCAAAAAGTATGTGTAGGTGGGGAATTGTCATCGAACAGGTCTGTTCCCAGTAGGCCCAACACTATCTAACACCTTTACCAATGATCTAGAAGAAAACATAAAATCAATACTGATAAAGTTTACAGCTGACACAAAAATTGGAGGAGTGCAAAAAATGAAGAGACTAGGTCACTGATTCAGACTGATCGAGATCACTTGGTAAATGGGTTGCAAACAAGCAATATTCATTTTAATATGGCTAAATGTAAATGTATACACCTGGAAACAAAAAATGTAGGCCACACTTACAGAATGGGATAGGGTGACCAGACAGCAAATGTGAAAAATTGGAACAGCTGGTGGGCGGGCAGGGTAATAGGAGCCTATATAAGAAAAACACCAAAAAATCAGGACTGTCCCTATAAAATCCAGACATCTGGTCACCCTAGGATGGAAACTGTATCTAAGGGCTTGTCTACATTGGCACTTTACGATGCTGCAACTTTCTCACTCAGGGGTGTCCCAGCGCTGGTAGCTACACTTCTTGTGGAGGTCTTTTTTCAGAGTGCTCTGCCGTGACACTACAGGAGTGTCCCAGCACTCTACCGTGACTACACAAGCTACATTAAAGCACTGCTGCAGCAGTGCATTAAAGTTGCTAGTGTAGACTAGCCCTAAGAAGCAGTGACTCTGAAAAAAATTGGGGGTCACGGTGGATAATCAGCTGAACAGGACCTTTCAGCATGATGCTGTGGCCAAAAGAGCTAATACAATCCTGGGATGCATAAACAAGAGAATCTCAAGTAAGAGCACAAAGGTTATTTGACCTCTGTATTTGGCATTGATGTGACTGCTGCTCAAACACTGTGTCTGGCTCTGGTGTCAACAATTCAAGAAGATAAATTAGAGAGGGTTCAGAGAAAAGCTACAAGAATGAATAAAGGATCAGAAAGCATATCTTATACTGCTAGACTCAAAGGAGTTTGCATTCAGGTGCCCTCATTTAGAATTGCTTACTTACTAGGAGGTGTCCTGCATTTTGAAAAGGTCCACAAAGACATTCAGATTCAAAAATTAAACTAAAATAAAAATAATCACAAAGTACACTACCACCTGAAAACTACAGCTGGCTTCCTGTTAGCTCTCCATTGAATCACACAAAGAATGAGTAACTTACCTGTCCACCGGGGACAATTATGACACAGCCATACACTGTTGTGTCTTCCCTGGGAGACCAGGAGGAGTGATTTAACAATGCTGCATTTTATTCCTGCTTTAGGGTTTCATTTAAAAGAACAAATAAGAGCACAATTTCTTAAAAAGCACATTCCACTTTATCTGATTGCACAGTAGATTTGCCCTGAATTGTATTCAAACAGCCTCTCAATCACTTTGAATTTACAGTCTTTTGAAATGTGTAAAGATTACCATTGGCTTTTTTAAAATTTATTTTTTACAGAAACTTGTTCATATATCTTATCTTTATTACAAAGAGAAACTGCAAAGTCTTTAACAGAGTCTAAAATCACAACCAAGTGTAAATTTTTGACAATCCTTGTGAGGGCAATTGAAGTGAAAGCATTTGCATGCTACGCTTCATTGACTAAGAATATCCTGCGTTTGTACATTTGAAGGAGGCTGCTTATCTGAACTGTTTCAAGAGATTATTTTACAGCTTTAAAGTGTTAATATTTTATAAGTGAGAAGGTTTCCAAGCAACTTATTAAATGAATGGTGTATTGCACCCATTTGGGCCAGATTCTAAATCCGCTATTCTGATAACACCAGCTCGGAGTTTGATCTACAGAGCAGTTAGTTTGATAGACCCGTCTTTCAAAGCTTAATTACATTCTGTATTTCAGTGGGCTATTTCTAAGTTGGTTATATGTTCACCTTTATCAGCATGATAATAAGGCTACACACCTTTGAGTTCTGATTCATTTCACCTTGACACCTATAGGAATGTCAAGTATTAACAAAAACTTAGATTCCAAAATATTAATCCCCCTCTGTATATGGAGTCACATCGCACACACAGCCTGCCACAATCTGTAGCCTAATCATTCGTTCTTTTCATCTTTCTAGCTGAAAAACAATAAGGACCAACCGAGACTGTCAGTTTTCATCACCACTGTCTTACAGAACTGACCATCTTGGACCAATACAAAGCCTTCTATTAAACTTGTACTAGAATTATAAAGCATATGCAGCATAATATCTCCCTTTTCAAATATCCTTTTATATTATTGATTCTTACAGGGCTGTAACCAAGCATGAGTGACAAAGAGTCCTGTGGCACCTTAAAGACTAACTAAAATTTTAGAGCATAAGCTTTCGTGGGCTAATACCCACTTCGTCGGATGCATGCAGTGGAAGTATCCAGGGGCAGGTATAAAGAGGTAGGCAAGAACCAGGTGGGAGATAACAAGGTTAGTCCAATGAGGCTGAACCAGCTTGTTGTCTCTAATCAGGGAGGGTGAGGTGTTCCTCTAGCAGCTGAACTGGAGGTGTGAATAGCGAGAGAAGAGAAGCTGCTTTTGTAGTTAGCTAGCCACTCATAATCTTTGTTCAATCCTTGATTGATTGTATCAAATTTGCAAATGAATTACAGCTCTGCAGTCTCTCTTTGCAGTCTGGACTTGAAGTTTTTTTGCTGCAAAATGCTGACCTTTAAATCTTTTATGGTGTGTCCGGTGAGGTTGAAGTGCTCTCCTACAGGTTTTTGAATATTGCCATTCCTGATACTGATTTGTGTCCATTTATCCTTTTTCGTAAACCAAATCTGGTTTGGTCCTGTGATGGTGTTGCTGGTGTAGATGTGTGAGCAGAGTTGGCATCGAGGTTTGTTGCATGGATTGGTTCCTGAGTTAGAGTTATTATGGCGCAGTGTGCTGTTGCTGGTGAGAATATGCTTGAGGTTGGCAGGTTGTCTGTAGACCAGGACTGGCCTGCCTCCCAAGGCCTGTGAAAGTGAGGGATTGTTGTCCAGGATGGGTTGTAGATCACTGATGATGCATTGGAGAGGCTTTAACTGAGGACTGTAGGTGATGGCCAGTGGTGGTCTGTTGTTTTCTTTCTTGGGCTTGTCTTGCAGCAGCAGGCTTCTGGGTACACGTCTGGCTCTGCTGATCTGTGTCCTTATTTCCTTGTGCGGGTACTGTAGTTTTGAGAAAGCTTGGTGGAGATCTTGTAGGTGTTGGTCTCTGTCTGAGGGGTTGGAGCAAATATGATTGTACCTCAGTGCTTGGCTGTAGACAATCGTGTGCCCGAGATGGAAGCTGGTGGCATGAAGGTAGGCATAGCTGTCGGTAGGTTTTCGATATAGGGTGGTGTTGATGTGGACACCACAGTCAAATTAAGGAGTCAGGGAATGGCCTCCTGCAAAATGAGTTGAGGAGTCCTGCTCGCAACCACAGGGTCACTTAGGGTAACCAGAGTCCTTTGCATGGAGGCCACTGTGCATACAATAGAAACTGCTGGGTATTCCAGAGTATTGAAAGTAGGCCATTTAATTAAGTGTAACAAAGGACATAGAGTAACATTTTCAAAAGCGCCTAAGTATATATTGACCAAAAGTACCATTTTTAAAAAGGATTTAGGTATTAGAGAGTCTAAGTACTATTGACTGTCAGTGAAATATAGGCTTCTATGTTATTTCGGAAATAGAAGTTAAGGCAAGTCTATGTAACAAAACTAAGGCCTGGTCTACACTGTGGGGAGGGAATCAATCTAAATTATGCAACTTCAGCTACATGAATAACGTAGTTGAAGTTGACGTACTTAGATCTACTCACTGCGGTGCCTTCACGGCGGTGAGTTGACAGCTGATGCTCCCCCGTTGACTCTGCCTGCGCTTGTTGCTCCGGTTGAGTACCGGAGTTGAAGGGAGAGCACTCGGCGGTTGATGTATCGTGTCTAGACTAGACACAATAAGTCGATCTCCATTGGATTGAGTGCTGCTAAGTTATGTTGATGTACAGCCACTGCAATAACTGAATCAGTTTACGGGTTCAGTCTATGCTCCTTGTGTCTGTCATGCACGTCCCCATCAGGAGCGATTGCACCAATTTAACTGCCAGTGTAGGGCATTGTGGGACAGTATGTACACTGACACTGCGCTGACCTAACTACATCGACTGAAGCGCTATGCCCTTCATGGAGGTGGCGTTATTTAGTCGGTGTAGCGAGTGAGTTACACTAGGGAGAGCTGCATTTTAGTGTAGACACTAACAGAGTTAGATTGATACAAAATGCCTTGCATCGACTTAACTCTGTAGTGTAAGCCAGGCCTTAGGCTTTTAAGTCTCTTTGGTACTTATGAAAATCTGACCTTTAGGCCCTTTATTTTCAAAATGACTAGTGATTTTTGGACACCTTCATTATTGGCAAAAACGATGAGACGTACTTGTGGCACCTTAGAGACTAACAAATTTATTTGGACATAAGATTTCATGGGCTAAAACCCACTTCATCAGATGCACAGAGTGGAAAATACAATAGGAAGATATATTTAACAGCACATGAAATGATGGGAGTTGCTTTATCAAGTGGGCAGTCGAGACAATTCAGTTAAAGTAGGCTATTATCAATAGGACCAAAAAATCACTTTTGTAGTAGTAATCAGGGTGGCTCATTTAAACAGTTGACAAGAAGGTGTGAGTAACAGTAGGAGGAAATTAGCATGGGGAAATTAGTTTTTAGTTCTTGTAATGACCCATCCACTCCCAATCATTATTCAGGCCTCATTTGATCATGTCCAGTTTGCAAATTAATTCAAGTTCTGCAGTTTCAGGTTGAGGTCTGTTTCTGAAGTTTTTTTGTTGAAGAATTGCCTCTTTCAAGTCTGTTATTGAGTGTCCAGGGAGGTTGAAGTGTTCTCCAGCTGGTTTTTAAATGTTGTAATTCTTGACATCTGTTTTGTGTCCATTTATTCTTTTGCGTAGAAACTGTCCGGTTTGGCCAATGTACATGGCAGAGAGGCATTGCTGGCATAGGATGGCATATATTACATTGGTAGATGTGCAGGTGAAGGAATCCCTGATGGTGTGGCTAATGTGATTAGGCCCTATGATCATGTCCCTTGAATAGATATGTGGACAGAGCTGGCAACAGGGATAGATTCCTGGGTTAGTGGTTTTGTTGTGTGGTGTGTAGTTGCTGGAGAGTATTTGTTTGATTTATCATCTGTTGATAATAGCCCACTTTAATTGAATTGTCTCGACTCTCCACTTCGTAAAGCAACCCCCATCTTTTCATGTACTTTCTACTGTACTTTCCACTCCATGCATCTGATGAAGAGGGTTTTAGCCCATGAAAGCTTTTGCCCAAATAAATTTGCTAGTTTCTAAGGTGCCACAAGTACTCTTCATTGTTTTGCTGATACAAATTAACACAGCTACCACTCTGAAACCTGTCTTCATTATTTGGTGTCCAATGTGAGAGACTCTTAAAGTGGCCTGATTTTCAGAAGTATTAAACAACTACCCACTGAAAATGAGAACCCTTTATATTGTCTCTAGTAAGTTATCCCCAGATCACTGATCACTTTGGCTAATGTAAGAACAGGAGCCTAACCTTAAGCATACATTTTTGAAAACTTGGACCTATATCTTGCTAAAGAAATAAGTTGCCATCCAGCAAAACCTCGGGGTTACTTACAGTTTCAGAAAAGTTTGGCCCACAATAATAAAGAAATATGTTGGCTCAGTATTCTACAGCTATTCAATAATTTTACTTGAAAGAAAAAAATGCCATTATCCCTAAAGAAATAGAATTTGCAGACTCCATATAGTACTTTACTCTGCAGTTATGACAGTGTTTAAAATCAGTGATATCAACCTTTAGGCCCTTTATTTATTTACACTCCATGAAACAAGGGACAAGACGTTCAACTACTGAAAAAAGCAGAAGCTTCTTTATATTTTATTTTACCATCACAAGCAAAAAACACTTTGGAAGCTGAAACATCTTCCTATTCATTGGTTTTTACACTGTGATGCAATCATAGCTATATCTCCTTTCCAAACCTGCTCAGCAAAATTATTATTGTGCAAGTGCTTTGCAAAAAGCACAATTGCCTGAAATTATGCTAGAGTCAAACGTTGATTAAAAGAAAAGTGCAACACAGGGAATGAAAACTAACTGCCTTGAAATTTAATGAAACCCACTGAGTGCCCAGGGCACAGGCAGCCAAGCTGAATTTAAAAAGGTGCCAGGAAGGGGGGCTCTGTAATCAGACTAACCACTAGGGTAGATGAGATAAGCAGAGCGACTTTTCTCTGCCATGAGATCAAAACAGGAATGTAATTCTTATGCATGAGATGAAAAGTTAAAATATCCTCCAGACTTCCTGTATTCATAGATCGGATCCCGGGGCTTAGTGCACAATACAGAATTTGCCTTGCCTAGTTTAAGGTTTGTCACAGCTCTTTCAGGTCACTGACTGCACCACAGAAGCGTTCCTTCCTGTCATAATTTTTATTTCATTCCGTTATGGAGAAGAGGAACAAGCTGAACAGAGTTCTTGATAGTTTAGCACAAGTTAGCTGCTGCCCCACAGTCAAATGTGCTGACGTGGTGAGTGAATTCAGATTGCGTTACTGCCAGCAAAGCACAAAAAATAAAATACGATAATCAGAAACTAATGGCCATCATTCAAGGGAGGGCTCATTGCTCACAAAATAAGTGGTTTCCAAAGCAGCGCTCCATTATAAAACATTAATAAATAATTATACTGTATGTTTAGTAGATAGGATCTTTCATCCCATAGGAGACTGAAACATGTTAAAAAGTAAGGACCCAGGCCTGCACACACTTACACATGTGACAAAGAGTCCTCTGGCACCTTATAGACTAACAAACGTATTGGAGCATAAGCTTTCATGGGCTAATACCCACTTCATCAGATGCACACATGTAGAACTTTATTCAAGGGAGCAGTTCCATTGAACACCAATGGCACAAAAGGGCAGGAAAGCTGTATAGTCCCTTGAGTAGTGTTATTTGCTGGTGTAACTTCTTAGAGTATCCCCGAGGCTGCTCTGATTTACTCTGGGGGATGAGCTGACTTGTAGCAATGCTGGAAATCAGGAGAGTACAAAAGTGACATACATCCTACTTTGCCTCACTCTTCACAGCTTGGCCATATCTGAGAGTTGGGCCTCAAGGCCTGATTCTGCTTTATACTAGTGTTATTCCACTGGGGTTTCCACCACTGTGAGCTCATAGCCCAATAATCTAGATTCTGCTGGCAGTGACACTGGTGTAAATCTGGAGTAATTCCACTGAAGTCGAGCTGACAGAATGTGTTTTTGAATGGCTCTGTAAAACTCTACAGATCGGATTAGTTCATTTCTCACATCAATCTTCAGTGCAGGCAACTCTCATGAGATTTAGCATTTGCCTCACTGCCCCCACCCTGAAGTCAGGGGATTGCATGAAAATCTGAGCCTTCATTAAAAAAAACAATCTCTAAGTTTCTAGCCCTCAGAGTTATAGCGAAAAACACGAATTCTAAAGGCTCAAAATCCAGAAGGCAAATATAAAGAACCCCAATTTATCCCAACTGTGTAGAGAGCCTGTACATCCATGGTAGCTAGGATGGTGTTTTCTGGAAGATCACCAATGTATTGTAGTTTTCTCAGGAAATCAGTGGTGTCACGGAGATAGCTGGGAGTGCTGATGGCATATGCTCTGAGTAGAGAGTCCACATACCCAGACAGTCCTTCAGTGAGAGTGCGATGCCCGAGATGATGGGGCGTCCAGGATTTTCAGGTTTGTGGATCTTGGGTAGTAGATAGAAAAACCCGGGTCGGGGCACTAAGGGTATGTTGATTTGTTCCTGTGCTTGTGTAGGGAGTGTCCTGAGCAGATGGCGCAGTTTCTTAGTGTACTCCTCAGTGGGATCTGAGGAAAGTGGCCTGTAGAATTTGGTATTGGAGAGTTGTCTGGCAGCCTCCTTTTGGTAGTCAGACCTGTTCATGATCCTTTATCAGCCTCTTTGATTATAATGTCAGGGTTGTTCTCTCTACACAAACATCCCACACAGAGATGGAATACAAGCTGTCAGGAACAGTATCCCTGATGATGACACAGCACAACTGGTTGCTAAGCTTTGTGACTTTATCCTCATGCACAATTATTTCAAATTTGGTGACAATATATACCTCCAGACCAGTGGCACCGCTATGGGCACCCGCATGGCCCCACAATATGCCAACATATTTATGGCTGACCTGGAACAACGCTTCCTCAGGTCTCGCCCACTCACGCCTCTTCTCTACCTACGCTACATTGGTGACATCTTCATCATCTGGACCCATGAGAAAGAAATTCTGGAAGAATTCCACCACGATTTCAACAGCTTCCACCCTATCATCAACCTCAGCCTGGACCAGTCTACACGAGAGGTCCACTTCCTGGACACCACAGTACAAATAAGTAATGGTCACATAAACACCACGCTATACTGAAAACCTACCGACCGCTTTGCCTACCTTCATGCCTCCAGCTTCCATCCCGGACACACAACACGCTCCATTGTTTACAGCAAGCACTGAGGTACAACCGCATTTGCTCCCACCCCTCAGACAGAGACCAACACCTACAAGATCTTCACCAAGCATTTTTAAAACTGCAATACCCACATGAGGAAGTGAGGAAACAGATAAACAGAGCCATATGTGTACCCAGAAGCCTTCTGCTGCAAGACAAACCCAAGAAAGAAACCAACAGACTACCACTGGCCATCACCTACAGTCCTCAGTTAAAACCTCTCCAACGCATCATCAGTGATCTACAACCCATCCTCAACAACGATCCCTCACTTTCACAGGCCTTGGGAGGCAGGCCAGTCCTCGCCCACAGACAACCTGACAACCTGAGGCAGATTCTCACCAGCAACCACACATTGCACCATAGCAACTCTAACTCAGGAACCAATCCATGCAACAAACCTCGATGCCAACTCTGCCCACATATCTACACCAGCAACACCATCACAGGACCTAACCAGATAAGCTACACCATCACTGGTTCATTCACCTGCACTTCTACAAATGTAATATATGCCATCATGTGCCAGCAATGCCCCTCTGCTATGTACATTGGTCAAACTGGACAATCCCTACGTAAAAGGATAAATGGACACAAATCAGATATTAGGAACGGCAATATATAAAAGCTTGTAGGAGAACACTTCAACCTGCCTGGACATACAATAGCAGACCTCAAAACAGCCATCCTTCAGCAAAAAAACTTCAAGACTAGACTTCAAAGAGAAATTGCTGAGCTCCAGTTCATCTGCAAATTCGACACCATCAGGTCTGGACTCAGTATTGAGTGTGAATGGCTCACCAATTACAAAAGCAGTTTCTCCTCTCTGGGTGTTCACACCTCCAGATCACCTGCTGGAAGTGGGCTTCACCCTCCCTGATTGAATTTACCTTGCTTTCTTGCCTGCTATTTATACCTGCCTCTGGAGATTTCCACAACATTCATCTGATGAAGTGGGTCTTGGCCCATGAAAGCTCAAGATCTGAGCAGACGTAGGACTAAAATTGCACACTACAAATGATTTAAAAAAACACCTTGAAAACTTACAATTATTATTGTATTACAATAGTATCAAGAGTCCACCTGGCTTTTCCAGTCTCTGGAAATGCCTGGTTATTTATATTTATAAAACATTAAACTATATAAACCTGCCCCAACATGATAGATTTTAAAAAAATCTAAACCACACAAATAAAAATAATAGAACTAACATAACAATTGCAAGCCATCTGTCTATTGACTTAGACTGAATGCTATACCCCTTTCTACCACCTTTTACCTGTTTTGTCTTTCAACAGCAACATTTCTGGGGCAGTGACTGTCTCTTACTCTATGTGCAGTGCCTTGCACAATGGGACAAAATTGCAGCATCTAGGCTGTACCGTGAGATAAATTAATAATATAATAATAAATAACTGTGGACTGACGTGCAAATTTCCATAGGCAGATGTACAAACCCCCAAACATCACTTCATGACTTTTAAAGCTTGTAAAAGTATTACAGTGTTTGGAGGGTGTCTATTGCACATAGGGTTTAACCTCCTTTATGTCCTGGTTAAACCAAAGTACCGTTAAATTCACTCATACATACTCACATATGCATTGTTACCCAAAGCATCTGCAACCCTTTTAATCTGAATGCTTTTACAAAACACTTCGGATAATTGGCGTTCTGCTGTATTGTGGCCATGGTGTTTTAAATATCTGAGTTGCCCATGGTGTTTTAAATATCAAGTTCATTCTCTTTTAAAAAATCTTAGTCCCAAATTGGCTTTCAGTAGCTCCAGCCACAGACAAAAGCCCAAACCTGTGAAGAAGTCAGAAAGCTCACTTTCTTTGGAAACCTCAGGGCTATTTCTTGTACTCTACTGCATAAGCAGCTTTCATACCCTTTCACTGAGAGCTTTATTTTAGAAGCAGCTTTTATCATTGCAGACTGATCATTCATGGCTTTATCTCAAATCCTTTATCCTTAAAGCAAGGGACAAACTCCACATCCCTTTGCATTGATTAGAAGACCATTCTTCTGGAATTAACAATGACACTTTATAGTACAAAGGCATCTTTATTCAGGGACAATACCAGACAACTGAACTGTCAGATTGCAAAGGAAAGGTCAAATCTTTACATTACCACAGCAACGATACAGAATGTTTATCAGGGCAGTGCATTTTTTTTTTTTTTTTTTGCATTCGTTCCTGAGGATTTTGAAGAAATAAGTTTATATATATATATAATGGGAGATTTCCATGAAATTCCTACCAACTACTAATAAGTTCAGTTAGAGATTTTCTATGTCAGCCCAGCAGTAAATTTTACTTACAAATCAATACTCAAAATAATCAGTTATAAAAAAACACTTTTGGGCATCTACTACTCGATCCTGCAAAGTGCCCAGCACTCTGGCCTTGATCCAGCAAATCACTTAAGCATATACTAAGTACATGAATGGTCCCACTGAAGTTAAAGTTAAGCACATGAGGATGTCAGATCAGGGTCTAAGGGTCTGTCCTGAAAAGTTCTGTGCACCATCTTGAAGAATCTGAGCATGCTTGAGTCTCATTAGCTTCAATAGGAACTGACAAGGTGAGGAACTGCCAGGTTTGAACCGTAAGACCTGCTCCTTCTCCCACTGAAGTTGAAGAATTTTGCCACTGACTTCAACAGCAGCAGGCCCTGAGTGAGGTATCAAAGGAAAGCACAGCTGAGGGGCAGGGGAGGGCCTAGTCCTGCTTTGTTACACTAGTGCAAGTTAGTGGCAACTCCACTGAAGTAAAAGGAGTTACATCAATATAAGTCAGTGTTTCCCAGACTGGGGTTTGTGAACCCCTGGGGGTTCATGAAATGTTATAGGGGGTTCTCGGGAAAAAATTTCCTAATGGCGGACAGAGCTGTCCCTAGGGACTCCGGGCATCACAGGGCCAGCAGCCTGGAGCCCCTGGACTTCCAAGAGCTAAGCAGATCAAAGCAAGTATATCTATCACACTGAGGAGATTTGAACTTAAAGACTCCTTATAAGAAATGAAAAGCCTAAAATTAAATAGGCAGCTAGTATTTTTAAAATGATTATGAAGAATAACTTTACGCTTTGTTGTAATGTGCATTGTTTGCCTGGACTTCTCAAGACCTGACTGCTTATGTAGGAGGAACTCTTTGAGTTGGCTTCTTAAATACCTTCATGCTGTTTCACATCTGATACTCCTTGATGAAACATAGGAGCCTTGTCTTATAACAGGCTTATTCAAAATAATACAAGCTATGAAAGTGAGAGCTTGGAAGAATGTTGCCATTTTCATAATGTAATAAAAATACTGTAATGATAAATAAAAATTAATAATAGTGTGTAACAAGCATGTTATAAAAAGTGTTATATTTCCAAGATCACTGCTTTTATAATTTATACTCAGGTAAAGGAGAAAATCCCTGGAAATATTCATTTTTAGGAGGGGGTTCGCGAGACTTGGCATTTTAGTGAAAGGGGTTCACGGGTTGTTAAAGTTTGGGAACCACTGATATAAGCAATGTAAATGAGATCAGACTCAAGTCCATGGCATCATGGGAAGCCCATGGCATAATCTGACACTGTTGGGTTTCTTGATTGTGTGCAACTTTTCATGGCTAAGCTAAAGAAACAAAGCCATATGAAGAGACTGGTAGGAGACTGTCATGAACCATTATGTGCAACATTGTCCCTCTGGCCTGGGAGGTCATGGGACTGCAAAGTTAGCCCTTCCTTCCTGTGTGACTTCTAGTTTCTAAATTAGGTCAAGCTCCTTCCTATTTGTCACGCCATATGAAAACAACTGCACTGCTAGTCTGCAAGGCATGTGTCTGACCTCACCTTCATGATTAAGGAGTTAGAAGAGGTTTTCATTAGACCTTTGAAAGCCAAAGCCCCACAGCTCCAATGGTAAAAGGAGGTATATACAGAGAAGTAATAGGATGACATAAGTAAAGGAAAATGTAGGCTGCATATCAGGAAAAAAAATTCTAATAGAATTCCTATTAGATTGTCTCCCAAAGGAAGTGAGAAAAGCCCCATTAAGAAGTCATTTAAAACTGGATTGGACAAAACCCTGGAAAATGTGCTGTCGGGAACAATCCTGCACTGTCTATGGGACTTCGGCACATGATCTCATTGCTAATTGGAAAATACTGCAACATTTCAGTGACTAAGTGAAGTTTCCAATAACATTCAAACACCTAAATGTGTTCAGGAAGCAAAACGAGCTGAGTCTTTCCACAGAAACAAAATTACTAACTCTGGGCCAAATTTCTTCTCACTCTGGATTTACACCAGAGCACAGGAACACAGAATCGCCCAACTCCTTCCAATTAACTTTAATTTAAACTGTTGATATTTTAAAAACTTGAGCGTGGAATATTTTCTATAATCTTTATTTTAGAATAAATTTTCTTACTGCATAATTCTCTATCATTGCTCCTGGGGCTTGATCCAGCAGAATATTTTGGTAGCTTTCTGAGCAACGTAAGCTCCAAACAAGCTTTGAATGCTGGCTTTGCAGAAGGCCAGCTCTTCCTGGACCTGTCTAGCTTTTATCCCTACACCATCCACCGAGTTCTTACAACTCCAGGCCAGACAAACATTAACTCATGTGAGTGGGGTTACTCAGGCGAGTAACTGCACATCATTGTGAGTAAGGGGCTCACACTCTGGCCTTAAGTGCTTTGCTGTAGGGGGTCCTAGGGCTGGAATGTAATCTTCAAAAAGAGTGGTACTATAATCGTTATAAATGTGATTATGTCCCAGATTGACAAAATTTACAGAGACCCCTCTTGATAGAGTCACCATTACTTTACTGAGCCAAATTCTCTTGGCATAACTCACACCTGGGCCTAACTTCAATGGAGCAATGCTGATCTATGCCAGCTGAGTATCCGGCCCCAGTCTCCATTAATGTGAATCAGTGTCTCTCTAAAAGGTTTTCATTCGTATGAAAAATAAGCCCTTACATTAGGGTTACCATACGTCTGGATTTTCCCAGACGTCTGGCTTTTTTTTAAATAGCCAACCGGGAGGAATTTGTAAGAATCTAAAAAGATCCGGGATTTCCCTCCCAATGCAGAGCACGGCACGTCCGGCGTGGCTGACAGGGTGGCCAGGCCAGATTGAGATGCTCGCATCGGGGCCTCCGGCAGCCAGAGCCCTTCCCTGCTCCCCACTCCCCTGCAGCTTCAGCGTGCTGCACCAGCAGCGCTCTGGGGTGGGGTGGGGGCGGGGCTGAGCGCTCCATGGGGGATCGCGGCAACGTGTCTGTGGAAGCGTGTCTGGCTCCATATGGAGCCAGACATGCTGCTCTGAGTGGCACAGTAAGGGGGTCGGGAGGTTGGAGAAGGGGTGTGGAGTCCTGGGGGGCAGTCAAGGGACCCGGAGCAAGGGGGTTGGATGGGTCGGAGGTTCTAGGGGGGGCCTGTCCGGGGGCAGGGGTGTGGAGAGGGGTCAGGGCAGTCAGGGGACAGTGAGTGGGGGGATTTGATGGGTCGCGGGTTATGGGGGTCAGTCAGGGGACAGGGAGCAGTTGGATAGGCGTGGGAGTCCCAGGGATCTGTCAGGGGTGTGGATAGGGGTCAGGGCAGTCAGGGGACAGGACAGGGGTGGGATTGTATTGGGGCAGTTAGGGTGGGGGTTCTCAGGAGAAGGCACTTGGGGACAAGGAGAAGGGAGGCTTAGATAGTGGGTGGGGTCTCAGGGGTGGTTAGGGGCAGGGGTCCCGGAATGAGGCGATCAGGGGACAAGGAGCAGGGGGGATTGGATTGGCTGGGGGTTCCGTGGGGGGCAGTCAGGGGGCAGGAAGTGGGAAGGAGTGGCTAGGAGGTGGGGCTACCCTCCCCCCCATGGAGTGTCGTCTTTTCTGAATGTTCAAATATGGTAACCCTACATTTCGTTTGAGTTTTATTATTTATCTCAAATTCAGTTCATGGATCCCAAATTTAGTTCATTTCAGTGCAGTCCCTGCTGTAATGTGTACTTAGCATGGATCCCAATCCCACGTTCTAGTGAGGGTGTGGTGTACATCCTTATAAACCTCCGTTCTCCTGAAGATTAATTAGTTAATGTTTGTAAAACCCTTTGAAATGTAAAGCACCATGCAAGTGCTAAGAACTGTACTCTCCAGTACAAAAAAGGAGCTAAAAAATGAGAAAAGCAAGCATTTCTATATGTAAATAAAACAGCACTTTTTCTTTAGATCAAAAAGTCTGGTCCTAATGCAAAATTCTGATTAAACTCCAAACAGCTGCAACAATAATCAAAGCACCACACAGTACTTTTATATTCAACATCAGTGGCAAAGAAAGCAGAAGGAAAGCAACTCTTCCCAATATTTTAGCAGCAGCATTCTTTTTTGGAGGGTTTTTTGTTTCCTTTTTTTGTGCATGTCAGCATTTCCGTTATACGCATGCTTTCCATAGGCTTATAACCTGACTTTTAAGAATTTGCTCCAAGCTGAAATTTGGCATGCATGGCATTTTTCTCCATACTTAGCTGAAGCTTATTGTAGTAGTAAAAATTGTTGTAAAAACAGCACTGCTCACTGTAAACAAATGAATACACACACCCATTAACATCTCGTTCAGTTGCATTCATTTTAGGAACCATTTTCAATCTACGTCAGTGTTCCAGCCTAACAGCCTCAACACTTTGGGGCAGCTGGTGTAAACTGCCATAATTCCACTGGCCTCAACCGAGTGATGACAATTTATACCAGCTGAGGATCTGCTCTTTTCCCTTTCAGCTGACTAAAGCAGGAAGCCACAAGAGTTAGGCCAACAAAATTGATCAAATTTAGAGTCTAAGTGACTATAGGAGAGTCTAAATTTATATTTTTTTCTGACTCATATAAGTGTATGTTAACTTGGACTCCCTTACAGTCATATGCAGTGGGCCAGGCCCAGAAGTACTTGCTAAGAGAGGAGAATTACACGATATGTGTGTGTGTAAGAGAGGTGAAATTGATGTAATCTACACAGTAAGGGAGCCCACAAGTTGTAAATTCCATCATCTTAGACTCGCTTCTGAATTTGTCCAACTGTCCTTAAATTGTCACTTTTGCAAGCATATGGCAGGGATCTTATTATCTAATGTTCTACTATATGGGCTACAAAATCTGCTCAGGATGGCACTGCCTTTTATATGCCTTTCCTTTGATCTTGTCTTCCCACAACAATCACCTTACCTATGGCCTAACTGATCTTGCATTGCCTGCAAAGGCAATACTCTCATTGAAGTCAATGGGTTTTATTCTGTACTGTGTTGCATTATTGGAGGCAGCTGCACCTATGTGAAGTTGGTGTAAAGTGGGCATTAAACATTACCACTAGTGACCAAAGTGGCTGGCTCTGCAAGCCAAGATGCACTATCCAGGAAAGCTGAGGCTAAGCTAAAAAGGGGTGTGGTCTGCACAAATATACAAAGCACTCTGTCTCTGGATGGCTGCCTATGTAAAACAGGTAGGGCAGCTGGAGTGAATTTGAGCAGCTGTGAAGCCACTCTTAATTGAAGCATAAAGATAATGTACAGAGATTCTACTCGATAACGACATCAACCAATGCCATACTCCTTGTTTGCCTCAATGTTGATGTCATCTGGCACTGGCACCAACTTTCTCATTTCCCCGGGGGGTGCTCAAGCCCTGGTCCACCCCAGGTCCTACCCCCAGTCCACCTCTTACTACCCCGTTCCATTCTCCTGAGTGCCCCCCACCCTCACTCCGCCTCCTTCCCCTCAGTGCCTCCTGCCCACAACTGAACAGCTGATCTGCGGCAGTTGGGAAGTCCGGGGGGGAGGGGGGAGAAGAGCTGATCCACACTGGCCACTGTTGGGTGCTAGGCACCCACTGGAGCACCCACGCAGTTGGCACCTATGTCTCATGGGGAGGCTCATATTCCTTTCCATGCTTTCATCTTTATATGGTAGGAGCGTGTGTGTGTGTGTGTAAAAGATGCAATTTGTCTTTGTATAACATGGATGATCACTTGAACCCATGAGAAAGTCACTGAGGTCTCCTATCTGACAGAAAATGGGAGAGAGGAAAACAGTGGCAAAACACCTCATGTGATTGTCTGTAGGATTCTCAATTAGAGCAGGGCATAATATGGAAATCTCTTCCTGTGAAAAATTGTCACAGTTTTTTGGAAGGGTTGGGGGGAATTGCAGATTGTGACAAAAAGCCAAAAATGCAAAAATGTATTGCACAAAGGGATTTCCAGAAAAATTCCACTTAGCAACAACTGGTTTATCATCCTCTTATCTGGAAGCCTCTTGTCAATTTCACTGTTTCCCAGCAGGAAGAAAGTGAAATTGACAAGAGCCTTCCAGCTAGGCAGCTTGGGAGCCACCATTTAAATTTTGCTGATGGAAAATTGAAATTTATTTTATTTTATTTATGGCAGAAGTGAAATGTTCCCATGGAAAATTTTGATTTTGAAAAAGGGGTGTTTTCAACCAGCTTTATCCTCCACATCCAGCCAATGCTTGTCAAGAGCAGGCAAGGGTCTGTGCAGCCTAATACATGACTATTGCCCTAGCACAGGGTTTGAGGAACTTTACAATGGCTTTTCCAGAGAGCTTTTATCCTGCAGATGTTTTCAGGATTTACCTTTTTTCCATATAGCCAAATATTCCAAATTCCCCAAGTCACAATTAAAGGGCCATCAGTTCATGGGTTACAGTAGACACAAGGGAATGAAGAGAGAGAAATATGGGCAAGAGCAGGTCTGCAAGGCCTACTCCTTTGACTCCTCCCATTGCCAAAAGGAACTCCTGTCAGAACTTGTGGAATTCTGGTGTAAAAACTACTGGAGAATCAAGACAGTGCAACCTAGTCAGTTACACCTGATTTATTTACAGAAAAGCAACTCACTTTTCATATGCATAATAAACTGGGGGTTCAGCCTGACCACTTCTGAATTTTGATTTTAAGAAATTACTATGTCATGGAAAGCCTATATGTATGTGAATCCCCCAGTTAGCAGACTTGGGTCACCCCTCTTCCAGACCAGAGACGATGGTGAGTAATCACTATTCAGAGATCAGCTATTCAAAGTAAAACACCCTGGGACAATAGTTTTGCTCTGCCTTGGAGAAGACACTTTCTTCTCTTGTCTGAAGGGATGGGTGGGTTGAAAATAATGGAAAATATCAAAAGGCAAAGCAAAAGAAGTAGGTGACCCCACCAGGAGTCTATAAAGGGACTGACAAGGGAGAATGAGAGGAGACAGAGCCATTTTGCACTACAAACATTAAGATGCAGGAAGCTGCTGCAGGTACAAGGTAGGCAACCAGGTGGAAAACTCTGCCTGTTTGCCAGAATACAGATGATTTCTCAAAGGAAGGATGAGCTAATGAGGGACTTTGTGTGCAGAAGGTTTTATTATTTGGTGTGATCAGTATTCTCCTGTGCTTTACATGATGAAATATAAAGAGCATAAAGTTTGATAAATTGAACAAAGTAAGAGGGGTGACTGAAGGAGTCAAATTGTAAACAGAAGCGCCATACTTTGGGGATGGTGTTCTGGGGAGGGTGTGTTTGGGTACTGGGAGTCTGAAGGCTCAGCCTGCAGAGGTAGGTGGTTGGACAGCAGATTCCAACATGCAGAAGGGAGGTGCCAGATAGAAGGTCTGGGCCCTGTGAGTGTGTCTAAGCTTAGGTCCATGGCTGCACTCTGTTCAGGCTCCAGGAGTTTGAAACACCTTAGGCAATTCAGAGTTCAAAGGCTTGGAGACCCTCTGGCATTCCTAGTGGACAGCCGAAAAGGAGCGTTCACCAGAATCTGTGACAACATGCATCCCGGAATTAAGATCAATGGGTCTAATTCAGAGATGTATCAAAGATGGTGGATCATCATTTCACTCAGTCACTCCTGAATATGGCTTAACATAGAGTCAAAGGGCGTTCTGCCTAATTAAGTGCAGATTTCAATCCTTCTCTTTTGTGTGCCGACCCTTTTTATGAACAGTCACCTTGCTAGCATAATGCTCTTTAAATTTACTGGATGTGAAATACTTGTATCTTCTGCTACAATGCTTGTAATAAAACTGGGTAACCCTTTCATTCATTATGCTTTTAATTTGATTGATTGCTCTTCATTCAGAGAGTGAAATTGTTCATCACATTAGTATGTCATATCTAACCATATTGCAACGAAAAGAAAAGAGGATTGATAATTAGAGTACAGTTTGCTGTAGACTTATTCATCTTTACTTTTTGCCAATCATGCTCTCAACAGTTATTTTTAAAGATGAAGTCTATGACAGGCACATGATATATGTTTCAATCGTCCAAACATTCAGAGTAAACCAGCTAGATACATGGCACTTACTGTTCTCAGTGAAAACTGTATGCATCTACATAATTGTGCCCTCAAGAGGTTATAGACAGTATAACTTTCACATTGGTTATCAGTACTCAAAAGCAACACAGCAAAAGTGCTTGTAAAATATCAGCTCCAGCAGTAGCAGTTCTCAAACTAAGGTCTATGGGCCAATGATGGTCAACAGAGAGCTGGCCAGCCAAATGGTTCTGGCTCCTTTTCCTTGTTTCTGACTGCTAATTGCATAAGAAGAAACTAAATGTACATTAAACTCTTTCCTAATGTTACTTTCCCATGCAACAATTGTTGTAATTGCTGCAGTGATATCATGATCCTAAATGGGATAGGAAGTGGTTCATGTGATTGAGAATGAGAGGGAAGAGTCCACAAGGCAATCTCTGTGTTAAAACTAAAAAAGTTTAAAACCCCAGAACATAGTATCCTAGTATTGTTTTAAAATAGATACAGAACCCACTCTCAGGATCATCTGAAACAGTAAACAAGCCTCTTAAATGCCAGCCAAACCAATTTCTAAACAGTTGTTCCTAGTCTCTGAGGATTTGCAGTTTCATGCAGGCTCTACCATTCATTTTTTAGGAGAGGCATTGGTTTATGGTAAGCACCCAGGAGTAACTAACTCTTGGTTGCCATATAATACAGCAACCACTCTGTGAAACCCCAGCTGTAAAACCTCAGCACCATTTCACTGGGGCAGACTTACCTGGTTTTACATAGGGGTTACTCTACTGACCTCCCTGGAGTCACTCCTGATTTGCACTCAGGTGAGAGGAGAATCAGGCCCTGTGTCTACTAGTGCACACCCACAATATCTCAGTGGCACAGTAAAAAGCCTCCGATACCAAAGCAAGACAATCAGATTAATTTGTCAGTATTGGCTCCCTCCCAATCGCCCTATCCAAACTGTATCATGCCCTTGTAGTCTCCCACTACAAGACATTTGGCCAGTTAGTTTATTCACCCAAGTTAGTGCGTTTTAAAACATTTAGTGCCCATAACTGTAGTACCTATCAAAACCCATGAGCTAGAAAATCTATCATGTTTTTATGTTTGTGTTTAACATCAGTAATATTCTTTTACATTCAAACATTCCCCCTGAGTTGTTGACAGCAGACACAACAAGTGTGCTGATGCAGGAGAATCAGAAGGTGAAAGCATCTATAAACAGAGGTGACACTGACTGATCTAGAATCACTGCCAAACTGAGTGAAAGGCAAAAAGATAAACAAACAGAATAAAAATATGTTAGGTAGTTAACATACATTTTCTTTCAATACTCTAGATCAGGGGTCTCCAAACTACAGCCTGGGGGCCGGATCCGGCCTGCGGCGTCGATTTGTCTGGTGCCCCCAGCTGAGCAGGCACGTGGAGAAATCACCGCTGCCCCCACCCCCTGTGTGAGCTGCTGCTGGCGGCCCCATGTGCGGAGGGGTGAGTGCTCCCACTGTGCAGCTGGAGGAGCAAAGGGGGAGGGATCACGGCAGCGTCGTGGCTGGAGGAGGAAAGGGGTGAGTGCCCCTGCAGCACGGCCAGAGGAGCAAAGGGGGGGAGGAGGTCATGGCAGCGGTCCACGAAGCCCCTTCAAAAATCTAATATGGCCCTTGTCTCAAAAAGTTTGGAGACCACTGCTCTAGATATTGATTAGTAATATACGTAGAGTAATAGTAAGGTTTTTGTGGAGGAAATTGGGGTAAATCAGCAAAGCTCCATGGTCCTTAAGACCATGGAGCTATGCAGCTTCACACCAGCTAAGGATCTGACCCACGTTCTTAATTTTGACAGAGTCCCTTTAACTTATCCAGGTTACTGATCCACCACACCTTCCCCCATCCCTAGTGCCTTAAGTTGTTTTTTAAGTACCTTCAGAAGTGACAGTTTCTCAACTAGTTAATTTCTTGTGTATTTCACAGCATTTCTGCAGGAAATCAGAGATAACCCTAAAACCCAGTAGAGGGAGAAATTACGCATGCTGTGTAAATAATTTCTGAACTGTAAGTAAAGTTGTCTGTAATTTTTGTTTCATAACACAAGTTCACTGATCTTTTGGATTGCACCTACTGAAAATAAACTCTGAACACTTACGTCCACCCCTCCTTGGAAAATTGTTTGGCTGTTTATGCTGGAAAACTCCATTGGCTTGCACTGTAACCTTACGGATGCCTCTTCCCTCATCATATTTGATTCCAAGTTTCCATCAGCAGTCAGAGAGGGATGGCATACTTACAGCACAAGACAAAGCCACAAAGATTTGTGAGTTTTCCACTCTTCCTGTTCCCCTTCCCTCAATATTGATTGTGGAAGTTGTCATATTTCACTAGCATGGATTGTAATCAGACGCAGCGGCCAGCAGGCCTGCAGAAAGAAGGAGCGCTGCCACAAAAACTGGTTCAACTAAAATTAAAATCATCTGATCAGAGACAAATTGAAAACAGAAAACAGTGGCTAAAAAGCAAGCAAGAGTGAAGTCTTTGTGGTGGATGGAAGTGAAAATAACCAATGTGAGTGGGAGCACACATATTGTTTAATCAAATATCTCTCCATCCCTCTGCCTGCAGGCAGGGGAGAGGGTGGAATTTCATGACAGAGTGGGCTTTTGGAGCTGTAAGTTACTGTCACAATTCTTCCTCAAGGCATTGCTATTTTCTTCCAGATTGTGAGCCATATTAAATACAGAAATGCCTGTAGGTCACACAACAGGCAGAAGGCTAAAGTAGCAGTGTCAGTTTATTTCCAAGTGCAGAAATTACTTCAGAGCTTTGGGTCAGATTCTCAGCTGATGTAAATGAGCTTCTTAATGGAGCTACTACTTACAGTAGCTGAGGATCTGGCCCAGATAGTCTTCCTTTCCTTTCCCCTGATTTTCAAGTTTAAACTGTATAGTGCAGTCTTGTTTGCAATGATACACTTAAAAATTCATTTCCATTTCATTACTGTGTGAGCCCTCTTTGGAGGGAAGGGAATTACAAGTCTCAGTGAAGCACATGACTCTGTTTTCCTAGAAATGGCTATTACAGGACATGTGAAACATTGCAGGTGTGACAGTTTCTGCACTGAACGCCACTGAAATACACCACCTCATTCGAAATAGTACAGCCTAAAATCTCATTCATTGGCTCACCAACTACAAAAGCAGTTTCTCCTCTCTGGGTGTTCACACCTCCAGACCAGCTGCTGGAAGTGGGCCTCACCCTCCCTGATTGACTTTACTTTGCTATCTTGCCCGCATATTTATACCTGCCTCTGGAGATTTCCACAACATTCATCTGACGAAGTGGGTCTTCGCCCTTGAAAGCTTATGCTCCAAAATATCTGTTAATCTATAAGGTGCTACAAGACTCTTTGTTGCTTTTGCAGATCCAGGCTAACACGGCTACCCCCTGACACAAGAGGAAAGTGTTGCTGGAACATATGCAATGCGCCAGCACCACTTATCACAGTACAGTGATGATTTACTCTGAAAAATGACTCTATAAGCATAGTATTGTGGGGTTCCAAGTTTAATATCCAAGGACATTTGAGGTCAAATTTGATCTCACTCTGTATGAAAAAAAATTCCCCTTAACTGTCAGCACTGCAAACTCCACCTAGGACCTGAGAGACAAGCTGTATTCTTTCTGGCTTTCAGTCACTCTATTTTGTAATAAAGATTCTCCAGCTGGAACCTGGGGTTTGACCCTGCAGTTGGATCCAAGTGGGTAAACCCATGCCCCCAGGCAGTGCCCTACTAAAGTCAACAGTATTGTGAAAACACAAGGCAAAAGACAATTCCTTCCCCAAGGAGCTTACAATTTAATTGTACTCTTACAACCTAATAATAGTTTTCAGTGATTTAATGCAGCATGCTATTCTGAAAGGTTAAATGCCGGCCTGGCAGGAACTTCAGTACATGAGAATGAACAAGGTTGCCTGCAGAGGTGGTATCGTAAGATTGGAGAAAATAATGCAGTCCCTGTACAAGCACAGCACAGGAATCAGAAGTTCGTGACTTACCTCCCAGGAACTGGATGCCTCCTGCTACCCTGCCCACAGTTCTGGAGATGAGCTCGGACACACAGCAGCCCATGAGTGCAGTCAGCGCCACCAAAAGGAGGAGGCCGCAGCCCAGCCCCGTCACCACGGTGCAGATCCTCCACTCAGCACTTGGGATGGCCTGGAAGGATGCATAGCGGCCACACTGCTCTACCATCACTGTAGTCTGGCGGCTCTCATCCCGCACTGGATAGGAACACCTCCGGAAAGTGCCAAAGGACACTGACTTCTCCAGCTGAGACCCCAACAGCCAGTAGGGCATAAAAAATCCTATGCAGGAGGCAGCAGCGCAAAGGAAGGAGAGAAGTGCCCAGATCATCCCAGTGCAAGTAAGGCTGGATGCCATCTTTTTATTCACAACAGTAATGGCAACAATGAAGAGAGAGGGAGTGTGTGTGTGTGTATGTTATTGGGGAGATTTATGAGTAACCCAGAATCTTTCAGTCCCGGTCAATCCTCAGTCTAGTAAAATCTTGAATCCTAAAGGCCATGACTCTCTCTTCTGTCATGAAGATGAAGATCCCTGGTTAAATAATAACAAGGAGGAAAAAAAATCAATCATATTGAAGTAATAAAATAAATAATAATCAGTTCCACTCTCTGTAGTGCTTTCCTTCTAAGAATCTCAAAGCAATGAGACACTGTTCACATAAATCAGACTTCTACCTCAAAATGTTTTCCCTACTATTATTACAAATAGCACCTAAAATTGCCACAATTTACAGAGATTAGAGAATAAATATTCCATTTTGGTTACTATGTTCATTTGCCAGCACAGTAGAAGGCAGTTTCAATGTCCAACCTCCACCCCCATGTAGTAAATTAGTAATTTTCCTCTGTTGTTTGTGTTGGTCTTTCACACAGCAACTGGGGAAAGGAAAACATCCTTTTAATCCTTAACAGCTGGGGCCCTGATCCTGCAAAGACTTATGCTTAACTTTATGCATTCAATGGGACAACTCTTTGTAAAGTTAAATATCTGAATGAATCTTGCAGGATTGAGGCCCTTGGGAAGTTATGCAAGTAGTGTATTAAAGCACCTAATTCACAGATGAGTAACATGAGACATCAAGAGTTTAACATTTTGTCAAAAATGATCAGGGATTTTTGATGCATCAGTGTTTAGGTGCCAAAAAGAGGCACCTTGTGTCTGATCTACAGAGATGCTAAGCATCCACAATTCCAACTAAAGTCAATGACAGTTGCAGGCGTATTAGTACCAAACTATCCCAGGATGAGTACCCAAAATCTGTGCTGCTTAAAAGAAGCAGCCACATTTAAAATTTTGCCTGAAAGTGGCTTGCTAAAGATCACTCAGCAAGACCTGAGGAACCCAGCCTGGTTCCCAGCCTCCCTCTCTGACAATTACATATTTCTAATGTAGCACTGTAGTATCCGCCCACTTCCGATTACTAATCACTACCCTCCAAAAGTTGGAGGAATATATCTTTTAAATCCATAAAGGATCATTAAGTCTGAATCCAATAGCATTTGTATGGTTATGATCATTTCTCACAGTTGCTGCCAAATGAATTCTGACAGCTATGTACTTTCTTTTTAAGCATGGCTACATGCCAAGTCAGTGAATTCACTTCATGTACAGGCAATAAAATGAATACTGTATTTTTACCAGCAGGAAATGTAGGAAGGGGTTTTAAAATGAAATTAACTGTGCACACCGCATTAAAGTTTGTTTACTTTTTTAATTTAAGAAAAAAATAATCATCTGCCATGAAGCTTATTTTCTGACAGAAGACCTTCTCTATGTATTGTACCCATCATTTATATGTATTCACATCACCTCTGACCTATAAAAGGACAAAAACATGGGAGGAAAACCTAGAAAGTCCTGCACACCGTATATCCTGTCTCCTCTGCCTCTCTTTGGGCGGTAGGCTCTTTGGACCACAGGTTGTTCTTATCTTTGTGGTTCGTGCAGTCCACAGCATACTAGCTTGATGCTGATAATTAATATAAAGGTAGATCACGGTGCTTGATTCCCCCCTCCTTAATTAGGAAAGATCACGTGCTTTAAAATAAAGGACAATATGGAGACTTTGGTGGTAAGGTGCCAGATGCTACTACTCCCTGTGAAGTGAACAGCAAAGCTCTCATTGACTTCAACGGGAGCAGGATCTCGCCCGAGGAAGGTCTGCTTCCATACACAGTGCGACTTGCTAGTTTCACAAAACAAGCCTCTGCGGCGCTGTACTTTTTGTGTGCCGAAGGATGTGCCCGATCTGTCAGTGTCAACTCGAAATCGGAACCCGTCCCGCTTGCATGCAGCTACAAAGTCTCCAGAGCCCTGCCTGCCCCGGGGGTAGAGCCGCTCTCCCCATTCCCCCGGGCGCTTCCCCCCGAAACTTCCCGGGACCAGTGACTGCAGCAGAGCCCCCGCCCCGAGAACACCCCCGTTACCTGGTTCACGTGGCGGCGCAGCGAAGCCCGGGCGATCTGGCGGCAGGGATGAGCCGCGGCCGGTCGGTCTGTTCGCCTGTGTCAGGCGAAGCGGTGCCGGGCGCAAGGCAGCCCCGGCCGGCGGAGGCGCTCAGCCAGCCGCGCCGCACCCAGCTGCAGCGGGGCAAGCAGCCGCGGCAACGCACCGAGCCCGCGGGGCTGCAAAGACACCGGCCAGCGAGCCAGCAGCGGGGCGGGGAGCAGCCCACGGGCCGGGAGAGGCGGGTACTGCCCCGCCGTGCCAAGAGCTCGCTCGGATCCTCCCACTCCCGGCGCGCGGGGAACTCAGGGCGGACGGGGCTGGAGGACACAGGCGCGGGCGGGGAGACTCGCGTGGCCCCTGCTCCTGCCCCCCGCGCCCGGGCGCTCCCGGCCGAGGGCGGTGTGGGGCGCGGGGAGGCGGCCGGCTGGCGCTGCCACGCAATGGGCTTCCAGGCAGGCAGGCAGGGCGCGCGGCTGCTTCCCCCTCACCGGGCGGGACCCCGCTGCAGGCGCGGCAATTGCGGGGCTGGCCGGGACATTCTTGGAGACGGAGAGGCCGAGAGACCGGGGGCGAGTGGGTGTCAAACTCCCCGGAGAAGCATCAGTCAAGGGAGCCCCGCCCAGGCTCCGCCCCCTCCCCAAGACCCTTCAAGGGGTGAGGGTGGGGGGGAGAAGGGGATGGATACGTGGGCCGGGGAATAGCGGAGGAAGTTATTTTGCAGGGGGGCCTGCTGCTCCCGGGATGCCTTGGGTTGTGTGTCTTCCGGGGGGGAGGCTTGTTCCCAGCACGGAGGCAGGTCGGAGAGGCGGAAAGGCTCGGAGAGGGGTGAAGGCTGCAGTCCTTAAATGGAAGAACATGGGCTAAACCCCTCTGAGGACAGCGGTATGGTGGGGGAGGGTGCTGCTGATGCTCCAGCATTTTGATCAGGACAGTCTGGGAAGCTGCTTTCCAGGGAGGAGAAATGTGGTAAGGGCGCGAGGAGCCACCAAAGGAGGCAGGGTGAGAGTTTAGCTAATGGTGCTGCAGCAGCCCCACAGTGCTGGGATAGGTCATGCCAAGGGCCATGGGCAGCAACATTTTCACAGTGACTTTAATGGGAAGAGTTTTTATGCAAACTTTTTTTTTAATTCACCGAGAATGAAAAGTGTCCTGCTTAGTTGTGTATTTTTTTCCTAGCTTGAGCAAGGTTTCTTTTTTTTTTCAGACAAGAAATTTCAATGCCAGGATTAAATCACATCTGCAGCAGAAATGCAAAATTCCCCCCCTAGTGTTTCTTTTTCAGTCTTGGAACACAGCTTGGGACCTAAGTACTAGTCATGAATATTTGTGATGTTAAATTAAAGAAATGCCATATTCATAACTAGATCACAGACCTGTTTTGCTGGTAATTTTTTTTTAGTAAGACTCTTTTTACAAACAGCAAAGTTTTAAAATCAGAGTAGTATCAAGCCTGTTTATTTCTTAGGAAAGAGAAAAGCAAGCTTTAATGTGTATTGAAATAATAGCCTTTCATCATACAATTCAAAAGTGCATTCCTTAATAGACATTGTTTCAAGGAGAAATAGCAGGAGTCTGGTTTAGTAGGTAGAACAAGCTATTGGAAAGCAGGGCTATTATTTATTCAATGTGTTATTTATATTACAGTAGTACCAGGAACCTTGACCAGGAGCAGGATTCTGTTGTCCTAGGCACTGCACATACACAGAGACTGTCTCTGACCCAAAGAGTTTTCAGTCTGATGTACAGGAAGTCAGACTAGATGACGTACAGGCCCCTTCTGGCTTTAAACTGTGGGCCTCATTTTCAGAAGAGCACAGACACATGCTTACGTTTAAGAATCTGCTGAAGTGTTTTACTAACAAGACAAGATAGGCAAAGGAAATGTTGTTACTCTCATTTTACAGAGAGTGAACTGATGCACAAAGAGGTCAGATGACTTTTCCGGGACGTCTGTGGCTGACCAAAGAGTGGAATCTGGAAATGCAGAATCCCAGTCCACTGTCTTATGGGCAAGACCATCCTGCCTTTTGGTTCTAGCCCTGGCTCTGCCACGGACTTTCTCTATGACACTGAGCCAGTCAGTCTGAATGCATTCCTTCAAGGTGCGGAGCACCTCCTGCCAAGTACTGAGAATCTTTGCAACAACTGACATCTGTCCAGTCAGCACTTTGCACGTGTAGGTTTTTGATCTATCTGATCTTTGCTTTTCCTAGCCAGGAATGATGATGGTCAAATCCCATAGGAGAAATGTGAGGTTTAACATTTGCAAAGTGCTTGAGATTATTGTTTGAAAACTTCTGTAAATGCAAATTATTGTTATAGGGCATTATTGTTAAATTATCATTGTTTAAGACCTGATGCTGCACTCCTTGCTCAGGCAAAACTCCCATTGACCTCAAGGATAGGGGTCTAAGAGTAATGCAGTGATAAGTTATTTAGTGTCTAAGTTATGTCTATGATGAAATTAGACATGCACAAAAATTGTTAGAATGTCAATAGAAAGCTTTTAAACTCTCTATATAAGGTGATTTTTAGTTAAAACTACTGGAGATAAAAGAGCTTTCAGGGGACAAGTACACAAACATTTATTTATTAGTGCAGGGCAGTTGTAGTTTAGCTCCTTCACCGTGGAAACAGATTTCCATTTTTATCCTAGATGGATTTAAAAATTTGCCTTTGAAACAGGAGTGTCTGGATTAGAAATTGAGTGGTTTCTCTGAAATTGCCTCCTTTACACCAGGGTACCTACACCATTGCTTAATATGCTGCTTGTGTCTCAACCTCATGTAGTCTACTTACATTATATGTTCTATCTAAAAGGAGCATTTACATCGAATTACACATGAGGTAGCTGCTACAATTCAACCTTCCATTTATGAAGACTCCACAGTCACCAGGATTCTGCATCCATCCTGAAACATTTTATCTTGCCCACTGTCTCTGAATTTCCCAAAGCTAGGCATGCACCAAGCATTTTCAGTTGCAGGAAATGTGCTGTATTTCACCATCCATTTTTTTGTTAGAGAAGAGTGAGTCTTGGTTTGACTTGAATTAAATTTAAACAAATCACTTCTGATAATTTAATATGCAAACTTTTGCTCCATTTTCACATTTTAACAGATGCTGCTGTAATGGCAACATTTGTTGCTCCTTCCACAATTTTTGGAAGGACTGCCACTTGTCTACACAGTGAAAATTCTTCAAAATACTGTATTCAAATTCATTTCAAAAGTATTTGGAAGCACAGAGTATACAAGTCTCCAGCAGCAGGTGCCATTCTTATAACGCTTAGTGAGACCTCCTCAAAGCAGATTTGACTAAACTAGTTAACAACAGTTCTTGTCTCCAGAGTCTTGTCTACACTGAAGCTCCAGCTGGTTTTAAAATCAGTTCCTTGTTTGGAATTTTGAAAAAAATATCCCCTGTGCTGAGAAGGCCAGTAAAAGAACACCAGTAAGGCAAAGAATAGGCAAATCACAACATGAATGCCTGACGTTGTTGAAAGCAGAACTGGACAAAACACTCAAGAGTATTTTATAAGAAGCAATTCTTTATTGATAGGGGAAGAGAAAGATGAGAATAGTTTGACCATATCTGATTTTCATGATACATAGCAGCAGGGCTGAGACATGCTAAAGACTATTTTGTACTAATGAGCACAGCAGAACCAACAGAGCTACAATTACATGATTTTCTTTCTTTATAGTAAACGAACTCAAGCCAGGACAAACATCACAGACTCTGACAGATTAGTTGTCTAATCAGAGCATACAACAAAAAGATATTTCACTGTGAGGTTAGGTAGCACCAGGGAATATATGTTCAAGAATTTAGAGCAAAATGAAGTCTTCAACAAACCTATATCTAACTGTTCACTCTTTTTAACCACTGAGGGAAATACAGGAGTGTCTTTCCTTTGCATACCTTCATCTGGTTTTCTCTTGATCATGTGTTAGAGCATGATCTAGTGTGGTTCTGAGCCCCTTGGGGATATGCTCAGCACTTCACACAACTGGATCTTCAGGCCAGGCCTGTACTTGAATTAAAATTATAGACAGAGCTATTGATCTGATGTTATATACTGAATGCATGATAAAGATAATACAAATATTATTCAAATAAAACCACACCTTAATTGTAAAATGATAGTTTAGTTCATAGATTAGATATACAAGAAATTGGATTATAGTTAAGAAAAAAAGAATGTTGATAGTTATTTTAGTAGTTCATCAAATATGTTTATCCAAAACTATATTGGTTGGTTCATATAAATGACTGTTACTATAGTCACCTAATTATATAACAGTAGGACAAAAATCAGACCCTTGAATCCAAACCTGTACAAATTTCAGAGCCACAGCAAAGTGGGATGGTAAATTTAAATTGGTAGATCCAAGTACACCCATATAGTTTTGCTGCCAGGTCAGATCTGAAACTGGAAGGTGTGTATCTTCTAGTTTGAATGTGGTCAGAATCTCATGTCAGCAATGGAAATCTTGCTGTCAACTACATTTAAAAATTTTCTTTTAAAACAGGGATGGTTGTATTAGAAATGGAGCATTTTTTATCTGCAAAAACTGTTCTACTGTTTGTTTTCCCTGCTTATAGTGAACCCAGGACAGTTAGTTCATTCTTTCAAGGTTTCAGGTTCACCAGAGAGTAATATACATGTAAATCATCAATGCTAATTTGATGCCAGCGTAAAAAAATTCCATTGAATGATAACGAAGTTCAGTTTTTGCAATGATTTTTTTTATATGCTTTGTGAGAGCCCCTGTATGGAAAAATATGGTAGTTTAATGAATGGAACATCACATATCATATGAAGGAATGCATCTTATTTAAAAATTGGAATTTTCGATCAGAGGTTGGTTGGCTCTCAAATGGAAGACTTGTTTTAGAATCATAAACTGAAGTGTCTTATTCCCCAGGTTACCAAAGCACAGGAGAGAGGCTATGTTTTGCTCAGGAGCATGTGGTTATGGCTTGCGTTACTGAACAGTGACATCTACTGGACAGTCACTAATGCTATTAACTCAGATCCGATGCTGGAGAATTGTGGTAATGGATGGCGTATCAAGAGGGGAGACAGCTATGTAAAAAGGAAAACAGGGCCTTTTTGCTGGCATAGAGATGTCTTGTAGCCCCTGCTGCTCAGACTCTAGATTTTACAGCAATGAAGAAATGCAGCCAAGTCCTTGAATGAGGAGCAGGCAGTTCTGCCTTAGACCCAGAAGTTGATGTTAATTGCCTTAATATTTGAATGGGCCTGTGGTACAGGGTTTTTGAAATATACATAACACAAAATATAACCAATTAATGACAATCTTGACCCCATTCTCATGTTTAGGACTTTTCTAAGGATTTTGAAGGTAGGTCAATGAGCTGATAATGTGGGATATACTCAAGATTTTGCTGACTTATTATGCACGAAAGGTTCATCTTCCCTGGAGTCGTAGTGATCATTTGCACTGGGTCATCTTGATTTACATTTTCAAGGCCATCTTCAAGGAAAACGGCTAGAGTGTGCCATTTTAAAAAAGGAAAGATGTTTGATTCTTCCTGGTTTCAGGGAAACCAAATGTTATCTTGATGGGGATAAAGGATGGCTCTGTTAACAAGGGGAAGCTTCTTGTCTTCACTAGAGCCCCTCAGATCTGCATGGAACTCAGGAAATCTGTGAAATTGGACTCCCTGAAATCTTCC
Organism: Dermatemys mawii; assembly: GCA_007922305.1. NCBI lineage: Eukaryota > Metazoa > Chordata > Testudines > Dermatemydidae > Dermatemys > Dermatemys mawii. The sequence goes on from ML677348.1 coordinate 17,149,888, forward strand.
ATGGGCCCACCCCTAGTGGAAAAAAAATCCAGGTAACTGTGATTTGAAACCCAAGTAGTTCTAGCATGACCAGATAGCAAGGGTGAAAAATCGGGATGGGGGTAGGGGGTAATTGGCATCTATATAAGACAAAGCTCAAATATCAGGACTGTCCCGATAAAATTGAGACATCTGGTCACCCTAAGTAGTTCCCATTTCTTGATGTGGAAACTAAGTTACTACTTTATATGGGTTAGTTTCACATAGGGGAGCACAAAGCTCCTAGTTTGTAATGCCCTTTGAAAAGTTTTTAGATGAAGAGCACTTTATCAATGTCTCAGTAATAATTATAATGGATTATTACATAAACACAATGGTTAGTTTTTGTTAAATGGTTTATGCATTGAGTCACTGAGTGTCTGCAATGGCATTTGTGGTTGGTCAATATTATCTTTGTAAATTTTAATCATTCATTCCTATTTGTACTTAAAGTTCTGTGCTCTTTAAAAGGACATTTCCTTGTGTATCACTGAAATAGTTTTCGCTACACTCAATGCTGCAGCAAAATCACATGTACATGTATTGTGCTTCTCCTCTATATTTGCATTTTTCAGTATTTTTCTTTCCCATTGAAAAAGCTAGCTAATGAGGTCATTAATGTTATCATTTGTAAGGGGCAAGATAGTAACTCAGTTAATGTGCTTCTAGTACTGTATGTAGGTTAAATTACCTCAACCTTTTGAAGGATACTATCACTTCAATAATTAATTGCTTTTTGCCATTTAATTTGGAGTTTATTATTTTTAAGGAAAATTACCCATTGAACCTGAGGACTTTCTTTTCAAAATATCCACATATGACCTTTGAAATAAGTTAAATATCAGCTAAACCATTTTTGTTTGCTTGTTTGAAGAGAGAAATCCATTGGCATCTTTATATTCAGAAACCATCTCATGAATAACATATGCATTCTATGTGCATTTCAAATCTGGAGTAGGGGAATGGGGGTGGGAAGCTGAGCCCCTCTGCTCCCTCTCTTCTCTCTAGCTTGAATAAACAGTGTTCTCCGAATCCTTTCACTCCTCTTTGGTTGATGCTGAGAGCGCTCCCGATTCTGCTTCAATCCTCTTTAACCATTGTTTAAAATGCAACTTACACAGGAACATCAAGCCATGAACACTTCTAAGTTTGGTGGGTGAAAAATAAGAGATTGCAGCCTCAATTCTGTAATGTGCTGAGCATGCTGGCTCTGATCCAGCAAAGCACTAAAGCATCCACTTAACTTTCAGCATGTGAGTAGTCCAGTTGAGCTCATATGCTTTACTGGATTGGGACCATACTGCTCAGCATTTTGCAGGACTGAGCTCTATGGACCAACTTCACTGAAGTCAACAGCCATTAACTGCAACGGATCAGACTCAAGCTCTATATTCTTATACTGTTGTACTGGTACTGGACTTGAATTCAAACATTTCCTGCCTGCAGCTTCCCACAGCAATGAGGCAGGGCAGTGAATGATGGGGAGAGATGCTCTTTGCTCCATCCTCCACCCACCATATTTTCTGATACAGGTAGGGGAAGTACGGTCTCTTTATCCGAACCCCTAGGGCTGCTGGTATTTGAAGCAGCTGCTACCTTGGTTACTGTGGCTGGTTTTGCTCCTTGACAATGTTTCCTAAACCTACTTTATTAGATGACATCGCTTCTTCATGTAAAGGGACATATATGGGACAGGCTGGGCACCCTAAACATCTAAAATTAACATTGAAATAGTAATAAATCAAAGACTGGTAATTTGTTCACCTTGATCTTTACTTTTTCCAAGACACATTACATATGCACAACTGAACTTCAAAAATGTCATTGTTTAAGCAAAGCTGACCGTGAAGTGTGTTGTATAAACAGAACTATGATATTTTGGGACAATTCAAACTGAACAATATGGAGCTTGCTATTTTGCAATACATAGGAAAGTTTCAGATCCACTTTTTGGGGCTAGAAATTCTCTTGTTATTAATACTGTAGCTGGAGATGCTGTGGGAATTTCTTTAATCACTGCCAGAGAACACACAGTTGTTCTCAAATCTGTTGATGTTGCATTATACACCAACGTAAGCAACCAGCTAAATTATTTCAGATCCTTGCACAGAACTGTCATGCTAGCAGATACCTCACCCCAATGAACTGTGCAACACTAAGGCAGACTCTCAACAAACACAGAATCAGTGACCACAAACTAAAGATGGAAACTAGGAGGTGCCAAGTGCAGTCTAAATACAGAGAGGAGCCACTGTGCAGCCCACTGGGACAGAGGAAAGATTGACAAAGAGGCACTCTCTCTCCAGTATCCCAGATGAGAGACAGGACAGGAAACTTATTTCCTCAAATTATCAGGAATCATTAAAGATATCCAAAGAGACCAACAGAAAGACAGTGCCTGAGAGAAATGAGGGAGATTACATTGCACCTGTGCATAGCACTGTGCCATCAAATCAGGAATGGACAGTAAGAACCAATGGACACAGGGAATCAAACCCCATTCTGGGTGGGTTGTATCCACCCTGACAGACGTCAGAGGGGGTCTGAATTTTTCTTGCTCTTTGGCAATGTGTATTACTTGTTATGCCAATGTGATCTCATTGAATTAAAGTAACCTGAGTTGCATTCATAGCTTTTAGTGCATTTGACATAGTTAAAACCATCTATATGAACAGTTTTGAAACAGTTTTCCCCATTGTAGGATGCTGACATGCTGCTTTACACTAATGCAGAGGTTTGCAAACTTTTGGGCCTGAGGTCCACATCGGGTTTACAAAATTATATGGAGGGCCGAGTAGGGAAGGCCCTGCCCCCAATCCAGCCCCCTCCCACTTCCCGCTCCCCAACTGCCCGCCTCAGAACCACCGACCCTTCCAACCCCCCGCTCCTCATCCCCTGATCCACCACTCTGTGACCCCCACCACACTAACTCCCCCCAGGACCCCACCCCCATCTAAGCCCCTCTGCTCCTTTCTCCTGACTGCCCCCCCCTCCAGAGACCCTCTGCCCCCTAATCACACCCCAGGACCCTACCCCCCATCCAACCCCCCTGCTCCCTGACTCCTAGCCACACCCCCACCCCCTGACAGGCCCCCTGGGACTCCCACACGCCATCCAACCCCCCACTCACTGCCCCCGGAGACCCTCTGCCCCCTTATCCAACCCCCCACCCCAGCCCGCTTACCCTGCCACCGCTAAGAACAGCGTGTCTGGCCCACAGCCAGACAAACCGTGCTGATCCCCTGGAGCACACCACGTTGTCTGGCCTGGAGCCAAACGTGCGGTCACGCAGCCCCGCCCCGAGAGTTGAGGCCGCGGGGGCTGGAGCAGCTTCTCCAGGTGGCCGCGCCGTCCTGCAGCCGTGCCCCTGAGAGCAGCTGCTCCCACAGCCGCAGACGAGGGAGACAGCGGGGGAGAGGCCACAGCAGCCTCCCGGGCCAGCCACGCAGTTGCGCAGCCGCACCCCCCAGAGCTGCTGTGTGCGACTCAGAGGCCGCGGGAGAGGGCGAGAGCTAGGGAGGGGCTGGAGCAGCCTCCTCAGCTGGACCTTGGGGGCTGGTTGGGAGGAGCCTGTGGGCCAGACTTGGCCCGCGGGCCGTAGTTTGTCCACCCCTGCACTAATGGGAGCTGTTGGTTAGTGAATTTCTTCAAAGTGTGTTAACACAGCTGTTAACTTACACCCTTAAAAGGAATTTTTCTATTCATATTTCAAATTCAACCTCAAGTGATTGGTCCGACCTCACACCAGATCTCAGTATGTTATAAAATATATTGATTTACTTTTGATCTCTTATTACCTGACATATATAATCTTGTACATATCAGATGAGGCAAAGAAACTACACAGCAATTTAAATATTATTGTTGGTTTTGTTGCTACTAGGACCCTTAAGTGAGATCAGGACCCCATTACACTAGGCACTGTGCAAATATAGAGTAGAATTTGAAGTCTAAGATATATCCATTAATAGTATGGATTTAGTGTCCAAAACCTACTTTCTGCAAAAATTCTTAAGTGTTACACTGTCACAATAATAATAAATAGTAATTTTTTATGTAGCAGTTTTAGCCATATACCCAGTGAGTTTTACAAAGGAGGCTGAGCATTATAATCTTTACTCCCTCTGTTTTCTGTGAGAAATCATGTAGTATCTTCTCTGCATTGTTTGGAGAGAACTGTTCCCTTGTTTCCTTCTTTCTCCCTCTATGCCTTTGTATCTCTCTTGCCCTGCATGGTGTTCTTTTTCTCTACTTCCTCTCCTTTATCCTCTGTCTTTACATCTCTCTTACCCTCCTCCATAAATGATCTCTCTCTCCCTCTTGTATTCCTCCTTTTAAAATGGATCCCCTCAAGCTCTTCTCCCTTCACACCCACTGAACAGATTCCCTTCTCACTATCATGCACCCACCCACATGCACCTCCATCACACTCCTATTCCCCACCACTTAAGTGGACAGCCGCTGGGCTGTTCTGCTCTCTGGCTTGCCCAGAGGAGAGAGAGGAGTCATTGGCTCCAGTCACGCTGTTCCTGGTCTTCTGAAGCAGGGTTGTCTGCACCCAGGCTTCTGAAGCATCTGATAGATATCTACCTCACAGGAATGTTGAAGTACCTGACAAGCACAGATTGAGCCTCACAAGCTGCTAGTATTGCAAAATACTATTATCTTATTTGCTGGGTCTGGTCATTTGACAGGGTATACTCCATAAACCACATGCCCATTTTCTGCATGTCAGAGCAGATTCTTATTTGTAAGATATAGAGTTAAGATTGCCTATGTTGTCTTTCAAAAAATACAGGACACGCATGCCAGAGGGGTGGCAGGGCTATCTTTGAGTGGTGGCATGATGCCATGGAACAAGTTTGCAACACCACTCAGATTTGACCTAGCCACCCCTCTGTCTCCACTCTAAATCAGTATGGGATGCCTGGATTTCAGATCCCTCTGCTAGCAATACACCCCTGGTTGAAACAAGAGTTAAAAGATGTTCAGTATTGATTAAGTACAGGAGAGGTGATTTTTTTTATCTAAAAATGTGACATCCATTATAATATGGGACTTCTGGCAACCCTATGCAGAGTGCTTGCATGATTTTTGTACCCTTTCATTGGCTCAGTGTGATTTAAGAGTTATTTTTCTGTTTGCTTCTGCCAAAATAAGGAAGTGGGATGAGGAAATCAATAGAAAATTCTACTTGCTAGGCACCACTTTGCTGCCATCTATAGCTTTGCTAAAAGAATTTGGAGCTCAGACAAATTGCACAATATCAGCTAACTGCCTTCCATTCATACCAGGTGACTGGATTTGTCAAATCAACCCATCCCTAAACATCTTCAGACCATGAGCTCCCAATTGCTGTTCCCCACAATCTACAGTCCAATCTACTTTTCAGTGGAGAAGCAAACATAAGAATTTTATTCAAAGGCTGACTCTCACTTTTGTGACTTTCATGCCATTGGACAGCAGCTGAGGTTTAGAGGAACACTTTGCAAAAGTACATTTTTAGTTGTTTAAAACTTGACTGGAAATATGGTTTCTGACCTGAAATATCTTAATTTAAAAATGCCTTGCTCTTTTTGAATGGGTCTCTAAGATGCCTAAAATAAGGCTGTAAAACAAGCCAAGTGCCTCATACAAATGGCCCATTCAGTTGCAGGAGATTGGAATATACTTTGACAATCCCTGCTCAATTCTCCAGTGGAAGACAAAAATGAAAAGACACTTTCCAAGTTTCCTGCTAGTGTAAAATATTTAATTGCTTTTTGTCTGATGGATCAAACTATTTAACAAATCCACCCATGGGGGCCATCTAAAAGCAAAAGACATTGCCTAAAGAGACAATGAGTGGTGAGAACATGACTGTTTCTTAGATGTTCATAGGTCAACCTACATAAATCAGACTTAGCAAGGACTTAGACTTATTGCACAGTTGTGGTTCAGATGTTCATTCCTTCTGACTTCTTGGTGTGTCTTGGTTGTGTTAACTCATCCATCAATGTAATGATACTTTTAAACATTGTTCATCTTGGCTGCTATCACCACCATCCACTTTAATTTTGGGGTGTTGGTTGTGGTTGTTGCAAGGTTTTTTTTAACTAAAAAAATCTTTTTGCTCACAGACCTACTACATCTCGGTCTGTACATGGTTTAAATGCCTTCATTCTGAAATCGAAATGAAATTTTAGCTGGGAAGTGGGAATTGTGAAATTAGTGGCACCCAGAAGTTTGTGAAGGGGAGTTTTGATGCAGGGTATGTCTGGATATTAGGGGAACAGTGAGCAGTCTGTGCTCTACAGATGTGCTCCAGATGTGAATGTGCTTTACTGCCCTTAGACTCCACATCTGCTGTCCTTTTAGAAAGGGCTTTATACAGGCATAGGATAGGTGGCCAATGGGAGCACATATGCTAATGCTATGTACCATGGCTGAAGAGGTACAGATCTCAGGACATCTACTGGCTCAGGAGACACCTCTGGACTGTTCTGTGGTGACATCAGGGTGCAACCCTCTCACCCCTTGTCAGGGTTCATGCCCTGAAGTCTTGGGCAACAGTCCCATGGCCAGAATTGGTAGGTCTGCTCCCATTTCAGGGCAGCCAAAGTCCTCAGGACCACCCCAGCTGCAGAGCCAAGCAGGGCAGCACCCCCAAAGTCTATATAGGTGCCCCAGTTGCAGAGCAAGGCAGGGTAGCACCCCAAAGTCTGTATCAGCACCCCAATTGCAGGGCAAAGCAGGGTAGCACCCAAAAGCTTATAGGAGAGCCACTAATTGCAGGGGAAGGCAGGGTAGTCACCTAGGTAGGGGGCCCCAGGGCCCACCCACCTCCACCAGCCCCCAACCCAGGGGGCTAACAGTGGCTCAGCAATTTGCCACAGACACAGCAGGAAGGTCCCACCAAAACACACAGAGTCTCTTCAGGTGGGAGATACCACTCCCCCACCCACCCTGGGTCACTTCCTACCAGCTCCACCAAGGGGATCTCCCAGGTGCCTCTGGATCCTCCATGCACCTTCAGGTCAGTCATCCCCTCCAGTGGCTCCCATTCCTGGGCTCCCAGCAGGTCCAGGTAGGCCTCTGATTCCAGCTCCTTCAGAGGCTGCATGTTGTCCTCCACCAGAACTCCCCAGGTACATCCTTCTTTCTCAGCCACTAGCCCAGACTGAGCTGAGCTCCTGGCCTTTATACTGCTGGGGCACCTGGAGCATGCCCAGTACTTCAGGGGCGGGGCTTCCACTGCCAGAGCTACTGGCTTAACCCCTTCCTCCCTAGTGTGGGGTTGGCTAGCCCCATCACATCCCTCATGGAATGAGTATGACACTGCTTCAACTCATGGAGTTTCAGGCAGACCCCTTACCTGGGTTGTTCCTACATTTCCTAGTGTGATGTATGTCTGTATCTTTCCTTCATATTGACATATACAACCACCACTCCATTTATATTATTTTTATTGTGTAAAGTTGCCCATTTATGCACCAAGCATCAAATAAAAGTGAATAACTGTCCTCAAGGTAAAGAATTTTCTTGCTTATTATTAGACCTAAATCTTTTGATCATACAACTTATAATATTTGCTGATACTCTGACATTTATGTTTAATAATTCATCATAACACTTATGCCCTCACCCCAGTTTCCTCGAAAATACAATATGACTGAAGAAGTATGAACACATTCTCCAACAATGTGGTATGTGTATACAGTTTCAATATATACAAAGCTTAAGGGGGAATTACTGAAGCATTAGTAGTGATAGTGCTGCAGTGTAGTTCTAAGCTGTGTGTGGCATGAACCACAGATGGTGAAAACAATATTGCTAATTATAGGCGCGATTTGGAATGCTTTTCTCAAGTTGCAAAATACTGGCTCACACTTTTAATCCCGTGAGGTCAACGGGCTTGGTTCTTCTCCCATGTACAGCTGTATTATAGTGATGCAGGTCCTTTGACTTCATTAGAGCTACTCAGGGTTATATGACTGCAAGAGGCGAATCAGGCCCAATGGTGCCACTTGCATGAGCAGATATCACACTGCACAAGAGGGGCCAAATTAGAACCTAGCAGGAAGGGACACGCATCTTGCCTTATTTCAATATGTGATGGACCAGTACAAGCCAGGCTGATCAAGGGAGTATTCTCATGCCTTGATAGAGTTTAAATACCTGGAATATTTATAAGGTCAAAGAAAGGCAATACAGGGCACAAGTCACAACCTACTTGCCCCTAGCCCCTCATAAACTCACCCTTTTGCTGTCACCCTGCCCCTTCTTGGGAGAGCAGAGGGTTTCTGAGTTGAGACAAATGACCTGGGGCATTTCATATCCCTTAGAGCTATTGATTCAGGCTGTCTGCAGACTCAGACAGGCATTAGTTATACTCAGGCCACAATTTCAAATGTTTCTTTGCAGCCATGAAGAACACTTTTTTTTAATGACAGATGAGATTCTGATCTCATCACGTGACTGAGGAAGCCTAGCCCCAGTCCCATAGTACATATGTTCTAATCTAGCATTGCTTTATTATGAGAAAACAAACAAGACCCTGTGCCTTTAAGGTTAGTCCCAAACATGTCAAGTATGTTGAGCAAGTCCTTTATTCCTTCCCTCCCAGACATTCTCCCTTCTTAGTGTGTTAATTAACTCCCCAGAGCTGGACTAGCCTTAGTTAGGTTCCCATCTGAGGGCCTTCATCTAAGTAGGCTAGCCCTCCCCTGACAATAACAGCATGGAATGCATACTCATCATGCTGGCCCTGCTTCACTGTTTCTTCTCTCTTTACTTTATTATTTTTAAATTACAACTAGGGAAGAACAAAACATGCAGCCCTTTTATGCCATTCATTTCTGAATATGGGACTATTAACTTGTGGTGTTTCCTTGCTAATCTCCCTTTGAGGGGGTTGGGGCTTGCCACAGAAAGGCATGAGAAATCCCCAGAGATCCAGTAGAGGTCAGGAATATGGAGGCTGTGTGCCCCCACATGATCATCAGTCCTTCACTCCCAAGGGAACATAGCTATTCCCATGTCCTCCCAGTGGGGACTGCAGGCACTGGGTGTGGGTACAAGTTAATGTTGTTTCAGACAGAACTAATTTACATTACATACATACAACCCTACATTGGGTTGCTTGTAGGAACCTCCACAGAGGAGCTTTACCAACATCAGAGAGAGAGGAGGAGCAGGCAACAGAGTCTGCACTACATCGGACTGGAAAGAGGGCACAAATGTTGAACTGCGAGGGTAATTAATCATTGGAACAACTTACCAAGGGTTAAGAATCAGAAGGGTAGCTGCGTTACTCTGGGTTTGCAGAAGCAACAGAGTCCCGTGGCACCTTAAAGACTAACAAAAGGATTGAAGCATAAGTTTTCGTGGGCTAATATCCACTTTGTCGGATGCGTTCAGTGGAATGCATGCAGTCACTTCCACTGCATGCATCCATCGAAGTGGGTATTAGCCCACGAAAGCTTATGCTTCAATCCTTTCGTTAGTCTTTAAGGTACCACAGGACTCTGTCGCCTTTACCAAGGGTTGTGGGGATTCTCCATGTAAGGCAATTTTTAAATGAAGAATGGATGGTTTTATGTTAAAAACTCTGCTCTAGTTCAAACAGTAATACATTCAGGGAAGTCCTATAGCCTGTGTTATACTAGGTCAGACTAGATGATCACAGTGGTCACTTCTGGACTTATCATCTATGAGTCTACGAATTCTAACAGGCTTCCGTTAGTTTGTGCTCTGCTCCACTGTTGGAGGCAGAGGGAAGCACCCAGCTGCCCTCCCGGTCCAGTGAGGGCTCAGGGAAGCGGCGCGGCGCTGGCCTCATGTCCTCTGCGCCGCCATGCAGCCCCGCCCCCATCCGCTGGCCCTCTGCGTCTCCATGGAGCCCCGCCCCCATGCCCTGTGCGTCGCCATGGCGCCCCGCCGCTAGTGGCTCCTGGTGTCCCAGGACATACTGTCCCCCACGGGCCTAGACAGCGGAATCAAATTCCTCGGAGTCGGTTCCCGGGGGGGAATATTTTCGGGCCGCTCCCCGGCAGGTGCGTGAGGTGGCTAGTGGGGGCGCGGCTAGGCTAGTTCCGTTGGGGGAGGGGAAGATGGCGGAGAGCCGGGGTGAGGTGGCGGCTCCGCTGTCGGGCTCCTCTCCGGGGCTCCCCGGCAGCACCGGGGCCGCGCCCCCCAGTAGCAACCCGCTGGCCCGTAAGCTCCACAAGGTCCTGGAGACGCGGCTGGACAACGACAAGGTGAGAAGCGGGAGGGGGAGAGAGGGCGGCAGTAGGGCTGGGAGTAGAGGGGCGGGGCAGGCTGCGCATGCGAGATGAGGGGAGCCCTAGGGCAGGGGGAATGGGGAGATGCCCCGGTGGGGACGAGAGTAGGAGATAATGTGGGTGTGGGGGCGGCGGCTAACGTTAACGTGCCTGGGATCGATGCTCTGCACCGTGTGTCCCCTGCGCATCCCCGGGAAGCGGCGAACCCTTCTTGACCGATCTGCAGCGCGGTCTGGTGGTGGGTGCTTGCTGAGATGCTCTCATGCAGCCCCAAGCGGGTGTTCACAGTTGTTCATACCCCTCCGGACCCACTGCCCTGAGCCTGGCGGGTTACCGAGCCAGCCTGCGGGTAGGGCTGGCGTGATGCTGGAACGAATAGGTGATGCTGGCTGCCCTGGCACACACTTGCACTCTTCTGTTATCCTCTGTCATCTTCCCATTGGCGTGTATAAAACCCAAGTGTGCAACCCATGAATAGGTATCTGGCCCTTTGGGTGTAAAACCTGCTATGTTGGTGGTAAAGTATGTTCGCTAGGCTGTATAAAGGCACCTAGATTTCTTTCCAAGAGTCCTCCAACAAGCTTCAGCTATGGAAGCAAACTTTTCAAAGTACACATTTACCCTTCTAATTGGAATAGTATGTTATGGGATATTGGTCACAGTAGTTTTAATGAGGTACACCTCTACATAATGTGATCCTGAAGAGCCAAAACATCGTACCGCGGTATAGGTGAAACCACATTATATCGAGGTAGAGGAGTGCGCAGCCACGGCCCCCAGAGCGCTCCTTTACCATATTTTATCAAAATTTGCCTCAAAATAGGCTGTGTTATATCAGGGTAGAGGTGTATTGCAATATGGTCAGTGGTTTGCAATAGAAAATATTCAGCAGGCAGTTGTTGTAATATCCCATAACTGCAATCAGAATAGCCATAAATATTATCTACAGTATGTGTTTCAGTCACAACCTTATTTTTAAAGACTATATTACTTGGACATTAAAATTCATATATGTTGTGTTTGGATGACACTTGATGTTAGTTTACTCTTTTCTGACTATAAGGAAATTCACACTGAAGTACACCTTACTGTTAATTACTTGTGTTAATCTAAATTTTGATTGGTGCAAGGCACATTCATATCAGTTATTAATATAGTGGTTGAAAGTCATTGTTCACCACGTCACATATGAAAATTTGAAAAAAAAATTAAAATTGAGATAATCCGACTGCATGAGGAGTTCTAAAGTTAATGCATCTTAAAAAAATTAGATGGTTAAAGAATGTTCAACGTTAATGTCTTATCTCAGGACATAAGTTTTTAGTTAATTTTCTTATCTTGTACAGGAAATGCTGGAAGCTCTCAAGGCTCTTTCAACCTTTTTTGTCGAAAACAGTTTGCGCACCAGAAGAAACTTACGTGGAGACATTGAACGCCGTAGCTTAGCCATAAATGAAGAATTTGTCTGCATTTTCAAGCAAGTTAAGGAGGTAACATTTTTGTTAACAATCATCTTAAACCATCTAGAATTTATCTGAAAAAGACCCGTGTAAGCTTGAAAATTCATCTTTCACCAACAGAAGTTGGTCCAGTAAAAGGTGTTATCTCACCCACCTTGTGTCTCTAACATTGATTACATGAAATGAAGCCTCAAGGAATTTTTCCTTTTCCAGAGCAAATTTACCCTCATTGCAGAATTGTTTCAGCATCTTCTATAATTCAACCATTTTGTTCACATGTAAGGTGTGCATCACTTTGACTTATGAACATAAATACCCAACCTAAAGTCTTCCTGGAAATGAGTTGACTCAGTGCATATAAATATGTGGTTGAATAGAGCCCTCAGTAATTGGATGTGATTATAAAATGATTTCACTAAAATCAAACAAAACAGATTCTCTGTACTGAATTGTCTCAGTACTACAATTTGAAATTTATTTGGCTACAATATACAAGTCTGAGTCGGACTAACAAGAAACAAAGATATGCTATACTTTCAAAGCTGGCTCTTTTTCCCTTAAAAATGAGCCAACTAAATGTTCTGTGATATCCAGATTTAGTTTTTATTGGTATGATAGACTGGCACTGATGAACCAAAGCAATGATAAGTTTTCTTCTGTAGTAATAAAAGGTCATTCATATTTTGCTCAGCAGAAGAGAATTGCAGTACGCTAAACACTCAGTACAGATGCTCATGCATCATGGAAGATAGAGTGTGCACTGCTTTTTGGCAGATAACATGGCAATATTTCTGGTATTCTTTAATCCCAAGAAGCTCACTGGTATTTTCATTGAGTGAGTGAAATTAAACAAATTCAGGAAAAGTACACCCAAGAAGAAAACTGGACTAGATAAATTCTACTTCTGAGAGGGTGGGAAAGGAGAACTGTTGCTGAAACATAGATAAATCATGCATGCCAACATTTTGAAAACTTATGTAGATAGATTCAAATTGTAGACTTGACGTTGTGTCACCATTACAAAAAAGTACACCCCAATACAAATAAACTACCAGTCTTATTCTGTTCTTAGGAGCTCGAAAGTATAAATGAAGATGCTCAGGCAATGAGCAACTGCTGTCAGGACATGACCATTCGTTTGCAGGTACTGTAGAAATAGATGTCTGTTTTTCCCTGTCTTTCCCTGCTGCATCTTGGCAGATTACTTAATTGCTTTCTGTTAACACAGTAGCCAAAGAAGTTTTTTCTGTTAACAGCTCTATTAAGGCAACTCTAGAATATTAATGCTAATATATAATTGTTATCTTAGTATAGTAATCAGTGTGTTTCTAGGTCTCAGGAAAAGGCGTTCTGTGACTTTGGGTGGAGTTACATATCACTGTTTCCATTTCAGTTATTGGAATATGTTTCTCTTAAAGTATGACGGTATCCATCAGTTATTTATATGGTGGAAAAACTGATTATATGAAGAATGCTGTACTTTAATTTTGATTCTAAAAGTGTATTATATAGTATAATAAAACTATTTTGTTCCTTCTTAATGTGTGTATGGAACTATTGTGAGGATGAATAAGTTCAATAATGTTTTACCCAGTTCTAGATCACTTTAATCAAACACAGCCAGTGCTGTCAAATGCCTTGGCAACTGTTCAGTAGATCATGGGGGACAGATAAAAGCTAGCTGGAACTTAAACTGGATAATATGGGAAGGATTCTGATAGAGTGAGCAATACAAATAGAAAATATGTCAAATATATTTTCCCTTTTAACTGAATGTGTCTACCATTTTTTACTCATGTTGGGAATAACTGAATACTGTTGGATCTCCAGCTGTTTAGGCCATCTTACAACTAGGGAGAGCCACAGCTCTGGTGCAGTTGGCTGTCACCTCGGGGGCTAGCCCTAATTGATCTGTTGTGTTGTCACTGCCTAGCAGCCAGAACCTGTGCTGGGTGTACTATGCTTAAAGGCTGTCTAGGAAACAGGGCTAAATAGATATGAGACCTTTTGCATTCAGATGAGCATTTGTAGTACAAAGTATTCGCAATTGAAGGCTCAAATAAAATAATTGAAACTAATTATAATATATGTTGAAATGATTCTGTAGCACAGGTCAAGAATTTTAAATAGAATTCATTTTTTATGCTTAATAATGCCTAAATATTGAAAACTAGGAAATAATCTATTAATGGTGGTTATAGCAAGGCGATTCTCCTTCAAAGAGTACTTTGTTTAAATGGCTTATATTTAGAGGGCTTTTAAAAGTACAGTAGACTCTCGATTATCCGGGATTGGGTTAACCAGGTTGTGGATTAACAAGGATGTCAAAAAAAAAAAAATATGCGTAACTTACAGGGCCGTGTCTGGCTTTATTGCCGCCCCAAGCACACAACAAAAAAACCCCACCAGGACGCAGGGCAGCCAGTGAACCAACAACTCTTTCCCCCGGCGCAGAGTGGCTGGTGAACCAACCCTTCCTCCCCCCCATATTTCTTATGGATGATGATTATCCGGGATTTTATTAACCAGGATTAATTTTTCCCCCATCATTCTGGATAATCGAGAGTCTACTGTGTATTTAAATACAGTAGAAATGGAATTAGTTTGGTATTCTGTTAACTTCATATAGCTACAGTGAATCAAATTATATTCTAGGCAGCGAAGGAACAGACCCAGGATTTGATGGTGAAGACAACAAAGTTACAAGCAGAAAAGTATGTACGCTACCTTATTTATAATTTATATAATATTGTGGATTGCTTTAAACTGTATTTTGTCATCCTTGTTTTTAGTAGTATCTTTTTTTGCAAGTGGTCTCAACTGAAACTCAGTTTAAATAAAGGCAGTAGAATTGGGTCCTAGTTATGATAAGATGACATAAAGCTCTTTAACACACTGCTGCTTGTTATCAAAAGTCAGTGTTTCCAGTAGAAAAGAACAACTTACTGTGGTATAGTATGATAAACAATACACTTTATCTGATGCTTAGCTGGTATATAATATTTACAACAATAATGCATTATATATGAGTTCACTGTACATAGTTAAGCTAGGTTTTAGTCACGGGTATTTTTAATAAAAGTCACAGACAGGTCATGGGCAAGTGGTGGTGCATGGCCCGGGACCCCCATTGGTGCTGGAGCGGGAGCAGACAGCAGTGCATGTCTTGGGGCCCCTGCTGGTGCTGACAGGAGTTTTGGTAAAGCTGGCAGAGTTCCTACCTAGCTCTGCATCACCTCCATGACAGCAATAGAGGTCAGGAGACGTAGGGGATTGGGGCACAGGAAGGGTGAGGCGGACTGTGGGCCATGCATACCTGGGGAGCTCCCCGGAAGCAGTAACTTCCTCCTTTCTCAGCTGCTGGGCAGCGACATGGCCAGGCAGCTTTGCATGCTGCCTCTGCCCAGCGCACCATCCCGTAGCTCCCATTGGCTAGGAGGTGGCCAATGGGAGCTGCAGGGGTGGTATCTGCAAGCAGAAGCAGCATGCAGAGCTGCCTAGCAGCTGAGCAAGGGGGATGTCACCGCTTCTGGGGGGCACCCCAGGTAAGCACTTCCCAGAGCCCGCTTCACCCTGTCCTGTGACCCAATCCACTCCCATACCCAATTTCTTCTGCTGGAGAGGGGTGAGTGGGACGCGGGCACCCAAGTCTACCCCAGCAGTAGCTGGTGTGATTGAGCCAGGTGCTTTGGCCGCTGCAAAAGTCACGGAGATCATGGAAAGTTATGGAATCCGTGACCTCTGCAGCCTTATATGTAATACATGGTGTATCAGTTCAATAAAGTAAAACTTCTAAATACACATTGACATTTTAACTTGTTTATTGTACTTGTATATTTGGGAACACTTAGAATGCTTGACTTCCAATATCTGATATTTGACTTAACACTGATTGTGATAAAGATTTGATTCTGCTTCAACTGTTTTTAAATGGGACCTTGCAAGGTTGGTTGGTATATACTTGGTTGGTATATAAGGGAAAGAGGATTTACAAATTCAGAAAGGAGAGTATCTGTGTCTGTCAAGCAAGTTCCTCAAATTTATAAATGTGAAGTTAGAAAATAATTGGACCATTAATAAAGTAGGGGGATGGATCAGGAGACTTCAGTTATATTCTGTGTCTGCAACTGACTTACTGTGTGACCTTGGGCAAATCAGGCCCAAATTTTCGAAAGTACTCGCAACTCACATTAGCTTTTCTGGAAGCACATGTCACTCACAGAGCCAGGCTATAAAATTTGTTCTCCGTCATTAAATAGATCCTCCCACCCCTCAAAAACCAATCTATTTCCATTTACAAATTCTAGACGAATAACTTCTTAACCAAACATCACCTAGACCCCAGTGCGCTCTCTCCCATTGTAGGTTGTTTTTCTTGTTGTTGTTGTTGAAAATCACTCATCCAGTGGGCTAGTATTTTGCTATGTTAAGTCTGCAGGAGAGAAAAAAAGGTTTGTTGGTACAAAAAAAAAATCACAATGAAAGTCTGTTTTGCCATATTTGAAATCCATTCTGAAATACAAAACTGCTCTTTAATATGAATTAAAATAAATAATTTCCCCTTAAACTCCATTAGATACTCAGTATCAGTGAAAAGGAAGATTTGTATTATGATCTTTTTTGCTTTTACTCATGGGATCATCATGGCTTATGATAGCTTTATGTACTCTACGTGTTTTGTGGTAAGGACATACCTTGTTACAGCTTCAGTCATTATTGTCATCTTAAGGAGAATGAAGCTGTTTGCTCTTGTCTTTTTTCTCTGAAAGGAAATTAATTTATCACAGGAAATAATTTATTTAGAACATAAATTAGGATCTAGAGTGGACCTGATTTTGCTTCCAAAGAAGTTAATGGAAGTGTATCATGGATTTTACTGGAAGCTGGATTGTGCCCTATAACAGTGTGAGTGTAGGGCTCCACTGTAATTTAAACATAGATTTAAAGTAAGATGTAGGTTGTTGGGTAAATTGGTTGACTTTGCCAAAGCCTTGATACAAATTTCGCCCTTTAAATAAGTAATTGAGTGAAAGGTAGGTAACTTCGATAATTCATTAGTTTGAAAGATGAATATGTGAAATGGTTTAGAACTGAGATGCGGTTATCTTTTTAGTGGATATATAAATATATTTTAATAACAAATGGTTGCTTGTAGTTGAACTTAGTTCTGTGGGAATTTTCTGACTAATGGGAATTAATTGCAAATCTGAAGGTAGAAGGCAATTGGGTGAAAATAATCATGAAATGATAGATTTCATGGTTCTAAGGAAAGGGAGTGAAAGCAGCAGAATAAAGACAATGGACTTCAAAAATACAGATTTTAACAAAATCCGGGAATTGAGAGGTAAAATTGTGATGCTTTCTTGGGATGTTCAGAATTGTAAATCACCTCGTTACCCTTCTGCCTCAGCGCAAGAGAGGTTTGCTGCTGTTAAATTGTATTTAATAGATCCCTGATACTCCAGACTGTTAGCTAGCCTACCAAACACCTCAGGACCCTTTCAGCCCTTACTTCATCTTGCAGGTAACACTTGGTACACTTTAGTTCCTAAGCTCCCTTGGAAAGTGTTCCTGTGCTGTATCCAGCCCCTGTCACTACACACTCTCAGAAATTATCTATTCCAGTGTCTCCAAAGTCTGCTGGCTCAGCTGAGGATGCCACTTAAGATAAATTTATAGTAAAACAAAGTAAGTGTATTAATAAGAGTAGAAGTTCAAGTGATATTAAGCAAGGATAGGAGAAACAGAATATGGATCCAAATAAAACCAGAGTATAAAACATCTTTTAATGACTAAAACTTAATAATCTACAATCCTTTGGCTAAAACAGTTTTTAACAGTTTTTAACTCTCATAGTCCTTTTGCAAAGTTTGCTGATTTTTAGTATGTGTGTAGGGTTTTTTTGTAATGTTTAATATATTTTCTATGTTATGCTTTTACCTTAAGAATAAATGTGCTTGCTTAGAAAAACCTTTGGTAACTTATCAAAACAGTGCTGTTGCACTGTTTATAGCCTTCAGAGAGGAAGCAAAATGCAGGCACTGGCCTGTTCTGGCAATCTGGCTTGCTGGGAATAATGTAGTGTTGCCAGGGAACTGTGCAGCTTGGAGAAACCTCAGTCAGGATGGGGAGGGGCACAGGTCTCTGCCCAAGAGATGTGACTGCTGCGGAGCCAAGAGGCTAAAGGGGGTGGCCTCCATGGACCAACAAGGAAGAATACAGGAACCATTGGCCTGTGACATCTAACTTTGATACCTGGAAAAATGCTGGAAGAAAAGATCAAACAATAAATTTGTAAGCACTGGGAGGATAATAGGGTGATAAGGGATTGTTAACCTGGATTTGTCAAGAACAAATCATTCCAAACCAAACTAATTTTCTTCTTTGCTAGTGTTATTGGCCTAGTGAATAGGAGGGAAACAGTAGATGTCCTATATATTAATATTTAGTATGGCTTTTGACACAGGCCCCATGATACTCTCATAAACAAACTAGGGAAGTATGGTTTAGATCCCTGATTGTGGACATTTTTTTCATTTGCAGACCCCTAAAAAATTTCAAATGCAGATGAAGACCCCTTTAGAAATCTTAGACATAGTTTGTGGACCTGATGGGTTGAGAACCACTGGTTTAGATAAAATTACTGTAAAATGGGTGTACATCTGGTTGGAAAAAACCTACTCTTTGAGTATGTATCAGTTGTTTGTGGTATATCTAGTTGTGTATACAGGTGTCAATCCTTGGTCCAGTACAATTCAATATTTTTATTAATAACTTGGATAATGGAGAGTAGGTTTATAAAATTTTGAATGATATCAATCTTGCAGGGCAGGATTAGACTTCAAAAGTATGTTGGCAAATTGAAGAATTTGTCTGAAATCAACAAGATTCAAATTCAGTAAAGACAAGTGGTGCACTTAGGAAGAAAAAAAATCAAATGCATAGCTACAAAATGGGGAATATTGAGTGCAGCAGGCTTGCACAACATACGGCCCGTGGGCCACATGCAGCCCGTCTGGGCTCACTGGCCCGCGGGAGGTTAGCAGAGGCGGGATAAGCCAACGGAGCCGGGCAGGAGCAGGGAGCCGGCAAACCAGTCCGTGAGGGAAGGGTGAGCTGCTGGTGGGCGGGGCTGAGGACTGAGCAGGGTGGTGGAGATTAGCCCCGGGGGTGGGGGAAGGAAGAGGGGGAGGGGAATGTGCAGGTCAGTGTGCTCAGAAGCTGAGAGCCAGCATGGGGCGGGAGGTGAGCTGGTCCCGTGGAGCAGGGTGGTGCACGGGGGATGTGTGCGGGTCAGCATGGTCAGAAGGGGAGCCAAGTGGGCAGGAGCCCCCTCTGCCCCCACCATTTCTGTGACTGCTGAGTTGCACAGCCAGGCAGAAAACGGAAAGTGTGGCTCAGCTCCGCGGAATTTGCAGCTGGACAGCACCTTCTGGGTCCTAGTGCTGGTTGAGCTCCCTCCTGTGTGCTGAGTGCAGGGGGAAAGGCAGTGGGGAAGGAAGGGGTGGGATGGGGAGAAGATAGAGCCATGGGGAAGGGACATGGGATGGGGGCAGGGGGAAAGAGGCAGTGGGGAAGGAAAGGGGTGGGATGGGGAGGAGATGGAGTGGTGGGGAAGGAGCATGGGACTGAGAAGAGAAGGGGATGGGGGAAGCAGGGTCCCAGCATGCGGATCCCCCTGGCAGCAGCTGGGGCTCCCCTCATAAGAAAGTCCATTATACCCTCACCCTGATGAGCCCCACATCCCCTGCATTTGTGCCACCCTGATGAGCCCCCCCAGACACTCTCCCCACTGAGCCTCAACCACTTGCACCTGGACCCCACCCAAATGAACCCCACCTCCCCTGCACCCAAGCCCTCCCCCGACCGCCTACCACTTTTACTTGGTCCCCCCCTGCAGATTCCCATTGCCCCTGCCGCACAAAGAACCCTGTTACCACCCCCCACACGGAACCGTCTTACCCCCACCCCCAAACCCTCTTGTCCCCATCTGGATCCCCCCACACTAAGTCCCACTGCACTTGGATCCCACTGGCAGGCTGAGCATCCCTGTCCACATCTGGTGTGCCTGGAGCAAAAAGGGCAGGGCCCCAGGCTGTTTCTGTGGCAGGTGTGGCCCTTGTGCTGTGACACAAGTGGGTGCTGAGCAGTGGGGGAGATCTGTGTGTGTCAGGGCACTGTGTAGTGGGCACCTGTGTGGGGCATTGTTTAGTTGTGGTAGAGGGGTTGTGGGGAAGGGCAATGGGAGGGAGGAGAAATCTGTGTGTACTGGGAAATTAGTGAGTGGGGGGTGCTGAAATAGTGCCGCCGTGTGGCAGCGGTGGGTTGGATGGGGCGTGGGAGTCCCAGGGGTCTGTCTGGGGGCAGGGGTGTGAGAAGGGTCAGGGCAGGTAGGGAGCGAGGGGGGTTGGGAGTCCCAGGGATCTGCCTGGGGGCGGGGGTGTGGGTTAGGGTTGGGGCAGTCAAGAGACAGGCAGAGTCCTAGGGGGGCAGTTAGGGTGGGGCGGGTCTCAGGAGGGGACAGTCAGGGGACAAGGAGCAGGGAGGCTTAGACAGGGGGTGAGGTCCTGGAGGGCAGTCAGGGGATAAGGAGCGGGTTGGGGGCTTGGCGGGGCGGGGGGGAGTGGATGGGGGCAGGGCGAGGGCGAAGCTTTTCGGCCCGCAGCTGGTGGTTTTGCAGTAATATGGCCCTCACCGCTTTCCAAGTTGTACAGGCCTGGGGTAGGGTGTAGTACTGGTGAAAAGAATCTGGGGGTTATAGTGAATCACAAATTGAATATGAGCCAACAACATGAGACAGTTGAGAAGGCTGAGGTGGGAAACCTGATAACTGTCTTCAAATATGCAAAGATTTGTTTTAAATGTTCTCCATGTCGAGAGAAGGTATGGTAAGAAGGCTTCATCTGCAGAAAGGACAATTTAGGTTAGATACTACTATAAGGATAGGTAACTGCTGGAATAAGCTTCCAAGGGAGGTTGTGGAATTGCTAACATTGAAGGTTTTTAAGAGGAGATTAGACAAATACTGATCAGGGATGGTCTAAATATACGTTGTCCTGCTTCACCATGGTAGGCTGGACTAGATAATCTCCTGAGGTTCCTTCCAGCCCTCCATTTCTGTGATTATATGAATTTAAGTGAGTTTTGAATGATTTAGTTGAGACTTAGTGACTGAGTGGGCTTGGCTTGTGCAGCACTCCAAGCATTCAGGGTAATGTGACAAGAAGAGTACAAAAATGCTTGTGGGAGAGGCTGACATTATTGGGAAATGAGGAACTATGATAAGGGACTAAAGTGGATATGCAGGCAGGGCAGAGTGTGAGGCAGTTAAAGGACTTTAAGGGGAAACTAGAAGTTTAATTTTGATGTGTTAGAGCAGTGATCTCCAAACTACAGCCCGGGGGCCGGATCCGGCCTGCAGCATCAATTTGTCTGGCCCTAGCTGAGCACGGAGATGGGTAGCAGCGGCAGCTTCTCCCCTCCCCACGCCGTGTGAGCTGCTGCCACCGGCCCCATGTGCGAAGGAGTGAGTGCCCCCGCGGCAGTGGCCAGTGGAGCAAAGGGGAGGAGGCCGCGGTAGTGGCCTGCAAAGCCCTTCCAAAAATCTAATATGGCCCTCGTCTCAAAAAGTTTGGAGACCCCTGTGTTAGAGAATAGGAAGTCAGTGGAATTAATAAGAAGGGCCTGGTTTTCAAAGGGACCCTCAACCTGGTATCTTTAGTTACACCCAATAATCAATAATATATGCTCATTTTTTGTGGGCTATATCATTTGTATTAAAAAATAAGTAATAGGTATAGGGAAAATCCATTTGACCTTGACTTCTGGGCCTAAGTAGTGTTTGTGTTATGTTGTGCTTGCAAATGATGTTGCAAGTTATTTTCCTAAGTAATTTTTCCTCGTGCATTTCCCTCTTCTTATATGAGTGGTAAGATTCTTAAATGGATTAGCGTTGATTCTGAATATGAACAATGATATATTTTTATTACATTCTTAAGAATGTTTTCAATAAATGACAGGTGAAAACTCAGTAAGGCTTACCTCATACCTGGTCAGCTCTCATTTAAAAAAACATTTTGTTAACAGGTGTTGTAATTAGTATTGAGTTTGAAATTGTCTGACAATTAGGTTCACTTTAAAACTAAAACAAATAAAAATACTCAGACTCTGGAATGGGGGATGGAGACCTGTTTCAATAGGGTCTCACCAATACGAACAAAACACTTGTTTGAAGCATTGAAATAATGCCAGAGACCTTTTTCCCCTTACTTGACAACATTTTTATTATCTCACAAAAATACAGACCACCCTTCATTTTTCCCATCTCACACAAATCACAGGTCTTACTACTTTAAAGGTAGCTACTCATGTTTTGCAGGAATCACACCATCCTAGAAAGGGTATGCGATTTCCCCAAGGTAGCCAGTGGGTAAGAAAATCAGAGTACAAGAGGAGTCTTTGAGTCCTTTGAGACTTCAGTTGGTGCTTCCATCTTTGCAGATTATTCCTATTGATCTCTTCCGTGGTAGCTGCCAAGGACAGTATCTGTGGGTTAACATTAATCTTAGCTGTCTTACATTGTCTATTAATTAACAGAAATACATTTTTGGATCTGAAATTGTAAGATTATTATTTCAGTAGTTAAAATAACTGGGCTCAATTCAGCCCTCTGTTATAAATACAGAACATTTTTTGGTTAGATAAAATACGTTAACAATTATGATTATTTTGTGGCAAAGGATCTTTCAGTGCATTATTACACAGCATTGTGTAGTATTCTTACCCTACAAATCACTTTGAATTAATTGGACTACAGGTATGTTACCTTTTCTTTTTTCACAGAACATTTATTATTCATTAGTATTATGAAAAGCTTTATGAAAAGCTTATATTCCATTTAAGTGTTCACTGTAGCATGGTTTGAATATGAGGCATGTATCTGAAACAAGTTGGTAAGGTTTTTTCTTTTTGGAGGGAGTGCCTCTGGTCTCTGCTATATCAAAATTTTAGCCTGCAAAATGAACTACTGGAACGGTGGAGAAACTATAGTACCCAATGAGCACAGAAGAATAAGATAAGGAAAAAGAATGTGTGATCCAAAAGACTAATACTGTAATTATGAAAATAGTTTAAAAGGATAAAATGAGTGTTTAAATACTAAATTTAAATCTCTGTCAGCCCAAATACACATTTTTATTACTCTGAAGATTAAAATTCAAGTGCTCTTCTAAGCAAAGTAATATACATATGGAAATACCTATTGGGCAAGATTTTTCAGGCTGATCTGAGGTCAGTTAAACAATTAAATGCTTTCTTGGGAGAAACAAAATATTGAAAGTAATGAGTTGGTTGACTTTCTCTTGTCTCAGGGCTTTGTTGCTTTTGTCTAGAATTTCCATCTACAGATTTATTATGAATCATTGAACATTTAATTCTTGTTTAAGAATGGCTAGAATCAATGACAGCTTAGATTTCTTTTCACTACCAAGGTGGATATATATTTAGAAATAATGATCTTAAAATTATTTGCGACTCAATACAAATATAAAAAGTTCCTATAAGACAGCCACATTTGCCACATAGATGCGCCTTATAAAGCTTGCCAATCTGATTTTTACTGTAGAACAAATAAAAAATGAACAAACCATCTGCTGTAGCTTGTTGTTTTTTTTAAAATAAAACATATCTTATCAATGCATACCTGGGTATAGAATGTCATTGTATTCAGAAAAGTTACTATAGAAAATTCTTACTGAACATTCTGGTAACTAGCTTTAGTGATCAAAATGAGATTTCACAACTTTTTCCTCTTTTTAGCACTGCAAAGACAATATAGCTATGATAGAATAAGAAGGATTCTTTGCTGGCCCATGTATCATTAACAAAATTATTAAGTTCCAATTATAGAATCTCTTATTACTGATGGTAACGTGCAGCCTGAAAATACCCAGCTTGACTTTCGTATCTCACTTTGTTTTGGCAGGGCTAGCAATTGCTTTGGTAGTAAAGTAATTGAAAAGATAAAATGGAATCCCACAATGCCAGTTTTACAGTCACTTTTGAAAAGAGTCATGATTTAAGAGAGACCACAAAAAGAGTAGTGCTTGGAAATAAAAATGAACTGATGACAGTGAAAGTCTACTGAAAAGATATTTAAATTTCCATTAATAATAATTGAATGTTGGCAGTTTTTATTGGCAAAAAGACCTTAAAAAGCATAGTAATGGAGACTGTTCCATCCTCCTTTATTGCACACTGACCTAACCTCTAGATGTAATTGCTCTTAGGTCATTCTGGGATGCGGTAGTGGAATTCTGTGGGGGCAAACTGTTCTTTACCTATCTCATTTTTCTTTTAAGATTCTGTATAACTCAACTCAGTCTCAACTGTGATGTGTATTGGGATTTATTATGTGTTCCACCTATATCTAATCTTGAAGTTAATTCACTGCTGGACTTGCCTAATAAGTTTCTTGGATATAAGCAGTGTAATGGAATCCAAGATACACAGCCATCATGGGAGAGAGCAAGTCCTATGCAGTAGCAAAAAATGGACAAATATACATTTATCCTGCGTAGTTTGACTGTGGGTTATGATTTTGATTTCACTTGCGATGAATGTGTAATTCTGATGTTTCTGGCAGTGATCGTGATGGAAAATTGCCAAGCATCTTGAGAGTGACAAGCATGTCCATGCCACTGACCTTTCTCATATATTTATAAAGCATGAAAAAAAGCATGAAAAAAAAGTAGCATGCTGTTTTTCACCAAAATCAAGAATTAGCCAGAACTAAGCTACTATAGGCTGAAAAGCTGTTTAAACAGTTTGTATGATGGTTCTCAGGAAGTGACATTACTCTTTTGAAACTACAATTTCCCTCTCTTCCATTCTCCATATCTTCAGGGCAATTTTACTGCTCTGTCATCTTTTGCCCTCAGAATACACAGGAAAATACCTGCTGCAACATGCCCTTCACACTCAGTATTGAGGATTGTATTGAAGAATTGCCTTGAGCTTGTTTTTTTTTTTTTTTTTTTTCTTGTTTTGTTATTAGAATTTGAATTGCACTCATTTTGTACTAGGGAAATATCTATGTCAGGACAGACTTGTAATCTGCAGGTTTTGGTAGTTTATGGGATTACATGTCTTTATTGGTGCTAATCTTTGTCGTAGGACACAAACTCTTGACTAATGGGTAATGCTACTAGAAATTTTTTTTGTTGGCCATCTGTTTTCTGAAACGTACTTTAACTCTTCAGGATCCTTCACAAGCAAACCAAAAACTATTCTTCATGTATATATTAGAAAACAGTGATGAACTAGGGCACAGTTCTACTTGGACATATTCTGCGCACAACTCAGATTAGCAAAGACTGTGAAATTCAGCTTTCCTTTTTAATGTATATCATATGAAGGTATTTTACTAACTTGCTTATTCCACCTATTGAAATACACAGCTAATGCATGATAACGGTAAGGAACTAAGGAGAGACAGCATGTGATAAAGATAAATTATGAGTGATTCCCACCAATTTACTAAAAGAGATAAGAATCAAGCATCTTACTCAGCCAAGTAAGGGACACCTGCATGATGACAGTTGCAAACAATCTTGACGTCAAAGCATTTGTATGTGTCAAAGAAGTAGCTCAGATTCAAAGTAGCTTGTGATCTGAAATCTGCTAGTAAGAAGCTAGAAAGGGTTCTGATTCTTACATGTTTTAATATTCTGCTTTACTGTGTTCCTTAGAACACTCTAAAAACACTTCATAGGTATTTACTGCATTTGAAGCAGGCTGGTTCAGAAAAGCAG
The DNA here is from genome assembly GCA_007922305.1 of Dermatemys mawii. NCBI lineage: Eukaryota > Metazoa > Chordata > Testudines > Dermatemydidae > Dermatemys > Dermatemys mawii. The sequence continues at coordinate 17,175,439 of ML677348.1, forward strand.
AATTAGTTTTTGCAAAATAAAATTTTACCATTTGTTATGCAAGTATAATTAAAGTGGCTTGAATATTTTATTCTTCTTCCCATCTCTTCTCCACTGTTCCCCTTCCCTCCTCTCATATGTTGCTTGTCTTCTTAAATTATATCTTCTCAGGACTTTTTTTGGGTGGGGGAGAGGAGAGGAAAAAGTTGTCTGCATTTGTAAAGTGTGTAGAACTGTGGTGGCCTGAAACTGATTGGGGTCTCTGGATAAAACAGTACATAGTTTATTATAAGAGGAACTGGCAGCACTGCCTCTAATTGTTTGCCCATTACCTCCTATCATAAGACCCAGTTTTCAGTTTTTTATGACTTTGCCGAACTTTTACCCCTTGGGATGAAAATTGTCACAAGAAGTCTGCCTTAGGCTGATTTTTGTAAAGTTTCAGCTAAATGGTGGTAATTTTCAAGAATGAGGGTAGTTCAAAATATATTGTTTTCCCATGTGGAAAAAATGGTAAGTGATCGTTTAAAGACTGTATTGTAATATATGCACCTAAGAATGCCTAGGCAACCTAAAATTATTCCCCTTAATTCTGGCATTTCCTAACCTCTGGGTGCTTGACTCTGACCTTTACATTCTTTTCATGTAGTTTTTATTTAATATTTTATACAGAGAGAGAGGAGAGTGTAGAGTTATATAAATCTTGAGTAACTAATGGGGCATTTAATGTGCTGGATGAGATATTGTTGTGATAGGTTTCACTCACATAGTTGCTATTAGGGCCTATCACCATGCTTTTAAATGAGTTCTGTCAGGGTTCCCTCCCCACTCTGAACTCTAGTGTACAGATGTGGGGACCTGCATGAAAAGACCCCCTAAGCTTATTTTGCCAGCTTAGGTTAAAACTTCCCCAAGGCACAAGTTTCTCCTGTGTCCTGATAGACTGCCACCACCAAGTGTAAACAAAGAATTAGGGAAAAGGCCACTTGAAGCCCCCTATTCCCCCCCAAATCCCCCCAAGCCTATACCCCCCACTTCCTGGGAAAGGCTTGAGAATAAACTCCTCACCAATCCTTAAAGGTGAGCCCAATCCAAAAACCCTGGATCTACATAATGAAAAAAATCAGTCAGATTCTTAAAAGAAGAATTTTAATTAAAGAAGTGAGAAAAAAAAGTCCTCTATAAAAATCAGTGTGGAAGCTCTTTACAGAGTCAAAAGATTAAAAGAAAAACCCACAGAGGAATCCCCTCTGCTTAGTTTCAAAGTTACAGAGAAAACACAGGGAAATCTCCCTAAAGCATGAGAAATTCACAAGTGAGAAAAAAATATAAGCTAACATGCCTTGCTTGGCTATTACTTACTATTTGTGGTATTCAGAGACTGATATAGAACTAGATGGAGGTTCTCAAACTTTCCATGTTTGAGACCTCTTTTTGCACTTGCAGACCCAGGGTACATCCATCAAATTGCCGCCTAATAGAACACTTCCGGTTTCAGTGGCGTTTCAGTAGACACTGCGCTTCTCTGTGTCTCTGCCGAAAAGCCACTCGGTGGCTTTTCCGCGGAGACACAGAGAAGCCCAGCATCCGCGGAAATGCCGCCAAATGGAAAGGGAGCTTGCGACTCCTGGTAATCTCCCCGCGACCCCCAGTTTGAGAACCCCTGAACTAGATGGAGAGAAGAAAAGGCTGTCTGGCTCCTTTGAAATTCCCAAAGCGAACGAGCCACAAACAAAGGCACACAGAACAAAAGCCTTCCCTCCCCCAGATTTGAAAGCATCTTTGGTCCCCATTGGTCCTGTTTGGTCAGGTACCAATCAGGTTGTCTTAGCTTCTTAACCCCTTACAGGTAAGAGGAATTCTAGGCTCCTTTATAGTTATGACAAGCTCACACACAAAAATAAGATAAGAACACCACATGACCTGTGGGCGTACACTTTTCACAAAATGAGCACGCCATATCTGACCTCTCAGTCCTCGTGTTAAAAGAAAATCTATATGGCACCTTCAAAAGTTGAGCATGGGAGCTTAAATTCATAACTTTGCTAGACACTAAAAATCATGGTCTTAATAAAGACACTAGATTTATGACTTATTGTCCCCCTCTTTGTCCTGTGATGACTGCAGAGGTGTTAAGTGGGCACTTCACCTTGAATGATCTCATACAGTATGTGTTAATTACCTTATGCTACACTATAAACTTGCATAGTATAACTACATTATTCAAGGATGTGAAAAATCCACACCCTTGTGTGATGAATTAAACCTACATAGGGGCACCAGATAGCAAGTGTGAAAAATCAGGAAGGGGGTGGGTGGTAATAGGAGCCTATATAAGAAGACGACCCAAAAATCAGGACTGTCCCTATAAAATCGGGACATCTGGTCGCCCTATACCTACCTAACCATGGGTGTAGGCCAGTGGTCTTCATAGTGGGGTGCGTGAGACCTCGGTGCCACCGCCGCTGATCCCACCCAGGAGACTGCAGAACTTGTGGTCTATTTTTGTCCTGCTGAAATGCCGTGGAAGCTTTTCTATTCAGCAGCATTTCTGTGGGGCCGCAAGTAGAGGCGGGAGGGTGAAAAGGGGCCGCAGCGGAAAAAGTTTGAAGACCGCTGATGTAGACAGCACTGTTTCAACAGGAGATAGAGGTGGATTAACTGTGCAAACAGGAGACATTCTCCCGTCAACATCGTACACTTTTCACTGAAGCGTTGCAGTGGAGTTGGTCAAATAAGATATTACCTCATCCTTCTTGTCTCTAATGGATTTAGGAACTTTCAGTGAGACTTGTGCTTCTAAATACCTTAGGGTATCTCATCTAGATGCAATAAATCGATCCCCATCCGTGCTCCCCGTCAACTCTGGAAGTCCATCTTGGCAAGAGGAGGAAGCAGAGTCGACAGAGGAGCAGCAGCCGTGCGGATGGCCAGGTAAGTCGCCCTAAGATATTTCGACTTCAGCTACTCTATTCGTGTAGCTGAAGTTGCGTATCTTAGGTCGACCCCTGCTGCCACTCAGTGTAATCCAGCGCTTAGATTTTTTATAAATCTCCCCCTCAGTTTTCATACTATTATAAGAGGTATATTGTCATCTGTGGGTCATTATTTTTAAAATACATTTTGCTATTTTAAAACTGAAACTGCTCATATGAGCATGCCATTAAAACTAGATAAATTGAGAACAATAAATTGATCTCTGTAGCAGTCTTTTATTTGTGCATTTTTGTTTTTATTTTAATAAAAATGAATCCAAAAAAGAGCCTATTGTGTTATCAGAACATGTAGTTGTGTTAATTATATTGATTCTGGAGAATTTAGTTTCCTTTAGCATTAAGAGCAATAAGTAAATTAAACAAGATGAGGCATAAGCATTAAATAAATAACATTTAACTATATTTTATACAATATTTTATGGCTATCTTAAATGCATTACTAGTGTTTACACTATTTATAAAAGAAAAAATTGTGAGCCTGAAGAGAGCACCCACAGTTCTCAGAAAAAAAGGCTTGGAAGTCTTTCACTGGGAACAATGCTTTCAATAAGCATGTATTCTGCTACAGTAATCTTGCAAATTCTGCAGTATTCCCTTATCTGAGAATCTTATTGATGTACTGGATTTTTTTAATGGATTACTTTTCCATTAGTGGTTGTTTTAGAAGGACTTCCTGAAGTTCAGCAATGTTTGTGGCAGGTTGGAGAAATATGCTTTTATCAGTGTCCATAGAGAAAAGAAAGTGGTGACTTGTGCTAATGAGATGTACTTTGTGTCCTGACCTTTTCATTCTTGTTCTTGTTTTTGTGAAGAACATTTCATGTGGAAGATCGACTGACTGCCTAAACTTCAGTACAAATTAATTTGATGGGGGAGGGGGAGAGAGTTCAGACCTGAAGCCTGATTCTTCTCTCACTTACACCAATATATAAAGCATAAGTAATGAGGTACTAAACAGGAATAATTCCACTGAGGTCAGTGGAGTTTTGCCAGTATAAAAAATCGTATAACAAATGCAATTTGGGCTGTCTGTCTACATTAGGAAATTGATCTATTCCAGACAATGCCAGCTCTGGGCCACCTGCATTGCTATTGAACATTATCAATTGGGAAATTTATTTTTGTTAAGTATAATACTGTAGTAGAACTAAGCTGAGTCTGAATCCTGCTCTATGAACAGGTTATACATACAAACACCTGTGAAGGGTGGTCTAGGTATACTGGAACTCCTCACTTGACCTTGTTGTTATGTTCCTGAAAAATGTGACTTTAAATGATTATAAGCAAATCCAATTTCCCTATAAGAATTAATGTAAATGTAGGGGTTAGGTTCCAGGGAAATTTTTTCAACCAGATGAGAGAGTCAGTCTCTCTCTCTCACCCCCCTGCACCCCTGCCCCCGTACCCCCCATATACACACAGTATGAGTTTTAAAGAAACAATTTAATGCTGGTACACAGCAATGATTGTGAAGCTTGGTTGAGGTGGTGAAGTCAGAGGGTGGGATGTTTCCCAGGGAATGCCTTACTGCTAAATGATGAATTAGCAATTAGCTGCGCCCTAAAAAGTTAACTTGTTGTTAATGTGGCCTATAAGGCAGAAGGAATGAAGGGAGGGGAGACAGCATAGCAGACAGACAAACACACCCTGTGTGTTGTGAGAGAGAGGTGTGCATTTCCCCTTTAAGTTTGCTGATCCCTGTCTTAAGTACACTGCCTTGTTAATTAGATCAGCAAGCTGAGACCCAGTTCAGCTTCTGCCAGAAAGCTCCCTCCGGGATTGTCGTGTGTCTGCCCTGCTCTATGGAAGATGGGGTAAGCAGGGTGCAGGAGCAGGGGGGAGGAGGACATTCTGACATTAGCTTCCCGTCCCCCCGCTTGACACCCCACTCCCCAACACACACACACAGCAAGCAGGAGGCTCGGGGAGCAGCTCCAAGGCAGAGGGCAGGAGCAGCAGTTGGCAGTGGGGGAGGGACATCTGAACTGCCAGCAACTGATAGCCTGCTGGGCAGCTGCTGCACAGGGAATTTAGGGGAGCATGGAGCTGCTAGGGAGCTGCCAGTCCACCCTGGTTCCAAGCACCCACTAACTAGCTCCATCGGGCAATAAGCAGTGGACAAAGCAGTGGACAAAGCAGGCGGCTGCCAAATGACATTAGAAGGGAGCATTGCACGACTTTAAACAAGCATGTTCCCTAATTGATCAGCAACATAACAATGAAACAACATGAACTGGGACGGCTTTAAGTGAGGAGTTCCTGTACTTGGCCCTGCCCCACATTTGGGGGACCTCTCAAGGTCCATTCCAGCCCCACATTTCTATGATTCTTGAAGATGAACAGGTGAGTTCTTAATGGGAAAATTAGTGTAGATTAATACTTTTTGGAGCGTTAACCTATCATCATAAATACTATGGTCCTGATCCTTATTTTACCTCACTGTAAGAGTGTAAAGGGGCATTACAGTGAGCATATATGCCAAATTTAAACTCCTTGACACTGCCCAAACTTTGCCTTAGTATAAACAAGAGTCAGGCTCAGAGTTGTCTTTAATAATATGGCCTACAAAAAGAGGTTCATCCTGACAAGGAACAAAAGGTATTTAATGTAAAACAGCTTTCTCGTTTGTCTGTATCAACCTTATTTTGGAGACCACATTGTGAAATACTGAAAAAACTGAGTTTTGTGAACTTTCTTTTGAATTCAGAAGGGCTGTTTGGTTCATGGCCATTTAATTCAATAACAGTAGTTAAAATTCCATGTTGTTGCATGGGTGTAATTTGTAGATTCACCTGTGTAAGAAAGCAGCAAATGGCTTAGAACTTACAGTCCAATTTTTAACAGACCACAGATTCCAATGATGATTGACCCTGATAGTATTATGAACAAAGAGTGTTCTCAGCCATGCTGCTTGTTGTTTCCATTTCTTCACATTAACTCAACAGACATTCTAAGCTTTAGAGCAGGGGAGGGCCAACTACAGCCCGCAGGCCAGATCTGGCCCGTCGGGGCTTTCAATCCAGCCCACAGGATTGCTAGCCCCATGGCTCACGGGGGCTAAGGCAGGCTCTCTGCCTGCCCTGTCCCCGTGTTGCTACTGGAAGTGGCTGACATCATGTCCCTGTGGTCTTGGGCGGGGGAGGGAGAGGGGGCTCCATGCGCTGACCAAACCTGCAGGCACTGCCTCCTGCAGCTCCCATTAGCCGGCAGTGGGGAACCACAACCAATGGGAACTTTGAGGGTGATACCTGTAGGTGAAGGCAGCACGCAGCAGAGCCGCCTGCCTCACCCCACCCTCAGCCGCCACTGCTAGACATGCTGGCCACTTCCAGGAGTGCCACGGGGCAGGGCAGCCAAAGAACCTGCCTTAGCCCTGCTGCACACTGCTGCCACCTCTGAGCTGCTCAGGATAAGTGACGCCAGACCAGAGCCCACACCCTTTCCTGCACTACGCACCCCAACCCTCTGCCCTGAGTCCCCTAATCTCCTGCCTTGAGCTCTGCCATATCCCTCCTGCACCCCAACTTGCTGTCTTGAGCCCCCTCCTGCACCCCTTGCCCCAGTCTTACATTCATGGCTCTGCATACAATTTCCCTACCCAGATATGGCCGTTGGGCCAAAAAGGTTGCTCACCCCTGCTTTAGAGTGATGATGTGGGTTATGTTGTTCTGGGAGAATTCTGTGGACTTGTGCAGGTGGCGAATGAGGAACATGTGCTGTGTTGAGAGGTTCTGTGTATTTGGGTTTAATGTGTATGCTAGTGTTGTGCCGGGAGAGTTGTGTGTGCCACTGGGTGTATCATTTGGGCCAGTAATGCACCATCTGTGCAGTCTTCCTCATTCAACCAATGGAATTGTTTATGCAAATCAGCTTTAGAGTGAAGTTGGTGTTTGGCTGAGTTACCTGAATGAGTCATAGCATATCAGGGTTGGAAGGGACCTCAGGAGATCTAGTCCAACCCTCTGCTCAAAGCAGGACCAATCCCTATTTTTTTTCCTATATCCCTAAATGGCCCCCTCAGGGATTGAACTCACAACCCTGGGTTTAGCAGGCTAATGTTCAAACCACTGAGATACCCGCTTACGAGAGAGAACTTATTCACTGAACTCAAGATTGGTTCATGAACAAAAAAAACATAGATTAAATTTAGTGAATTAATTGTTTAGTTGTAATATTTAATAACCACATAATTTAACACAAAGTACACCAAGGAAGAAGTTTTGTATCATTTCACTGCTGTTAATATCATCTGGCACCTAAAGTATTGCTTGTGATTTAGCTTGCTTCATTTCCCCTGAAAGATTTTATGATGGAAAGTTAGTCTCTTTATGCCAGTGCTTGTGCATGCTGATCTTTAGTATTGTAAGGTTGGCCTGACCATCTTTATTTATGTATGTAGTATTGTGTCCATGATACTCCCAGGATATTAGAGAGGTTCCAGGTGGGAGTGGTAACATATTTTATTGGATCAACTTCTTTCAGTGTTAGAGACAAGCTTCTGAGTTTACACAGAGCTCTATGTAAATTCAAAAGCTTGTGTCTCACCTGTGGGCTTCGGCACCACACATAGCCACTTGGCCACGTCTCTGCTTAGGGGCCAGACATGGCAGCCACTTCTAGGAGCAGTGCTAAGCAAAAGCAGGTGGGGAGCCTGCTTTTGCCCTGCTGCACCACGGACTGGAAGCCCCGTGAGGTAAAAGCGCCACCTGCCAGAGCCTGCACACCAACCCACTTCCCCGGGTAGGAACCCCCTCCTGCAACCGAATACCCTTCCAGAGCCCGCAGCCCCTCCTGCACACCCATCCCCTGCCCATCCTTGAACCCCCTCCCACAGCCAAACTGCCTTCTGGAACCTGCACCCCGAATCCCCAGCCCCCTCTCAGAGCCCACGCCCCAGCCCTCTCACCCAGCCTGGAGCCCTCTTCTACACCCAAACCCCTCATTTTTGGCCCCATCCTGGAACCTGTTTTGTGCAAATTAGAAAGTTGGCAATCCTAGGGTTAAAAATGATGGCTATGGTCTCTCTTTATGCTTTTTTGCTTTGTTTAAAATACAATGATCTTGAAACTTGTAAATGTCAAAGCTTTAAAATGTGATGAATCCTTAGTGCACTAAACTGAAATTAATTTCTCATGGGGTCAGAATGTGCTGCTGTGAGTCTTCATATGAAGGAGACTAACAGACTGCCAGGAAATGTTCTGTAGCAATATAAAACTGAACTCAGAAAAGGCGGTGTCTCCCCCACCTCATTCTTTGAGGAGTCTAGGTGATAATCCTAACAGACAGAGCACTTTTGTGTTTGGTTCAAGGGAAAAGTGCATGAAGTGCATAATTTTCCCAGCGGTTTGAGTACTCTCGCAGAAGTATTCTGTTTCCATGGTAACTATTAACTGGGAAATTGCTCTTCACTGGTTTCCCCCTGAGAGCTTAAAGTGCAACAGTGTTTTACTTCCCCCTTTTACGTTGGTGATATGTTTGTTAGTTTTGTTCTTTTATGCAGAGTTGACTTTTGAAAGGAACCATTGTATTTTGGATAGCAGTACAGTATCTGTTATAATGTACATGCTCAACACAGAATTTAAAAATTATCTCCACTATGTCAGATAACATAGTAGGGCCTGAAAAACAGTGCCAGGTACTAGACAAAGCTCTTCATGTCATATATGTAAAAGATGCTCCTCCCTCTAACTTTTATTGTTGTACGTACTCTGTAAATTGCACAGCACTTTTGCATTATATGTGCGTTAGCAATGCACTAACGTGCGCATTAGCAGTATCTTTGATTGTGCTTGCTTTCTGCTGAATTGATGGCTCTTGGAACTATTATATTAAATTCCACAATTTATTTTAACTGCAAAATTCACATGCATGCTGTTGTTCAAGAAAATATACTTTTTAAAGAAAACTTCAAGTGTAAGTGGCTTTATGAATGCTGTATAGTGCCAAGTGGAAGATGCTGGTTCATTTTCCAGTCTCCTGCTGCCTAGGAGTCAAGATTCTGTCACACTTATTCATGTTGAAATCAGTGGGGCTACTTTCATAGTAAAGTACTAGTCAACATAAGTAGGCTTGGAAGGATTACATTTATATTGATAAATGTTCGTAAGCATCGACTTCCCAGTACACCACAAGTCAACAAAAGTATTTCTATCTCTAATTGAATTTTACAGATAGACCAAGCAAGGAAAGTGCTGCTTGAGAATTTGAGAGTCAAAGTCCAGTGATTTAGGCTTTATGAATTAAGCTCATTACAAATGGACTAAAGAATGAATAGTAAAAACATGTATGATATGTTCATTTGAGGATATTTACTTTGCATATTTTGGTATCTGATGTTGACAAGTTTTCAATGGTTTATAAAGCTTTAACGTTTTGAATCTCAACATCCACTACATTAAATAATTGTCTGACCTCCTCATAATTTCACACAACTGTAAAAATTTAACTAGATAAAAATGGAAAAAAAAATCAGTATTATCTGTTGAAATTATAAAGAAGTAAAAATCAAATTCTTCCAAGCCTAAACATAAGTGTCATATAATCTGGTTCTGGACATAGATTTAAGCAACTAATTTAAATCCCTTGGAAGGGAAAGATGTCCTTTGTTACACAACAGTCCCTTAAAGAACAGTATTAACATATTTTGATGGAAGCCTCGCTGTGAGGCAGGAAAAGGATATGTAATGTAGAAAGAGGGATTTTTAACTACTTTAAATAAGTTATCAGCTGAATGTCAATCTGGTGACCATAATAATGAGTAAGCAACATGGTTTTAACTAACATACAGACTGATAGAATCCTTGTTTTAATAATTCAATATTTTTCCTCCTTCTAATCAAATTATATTGTATAAGATATAGATAAAACATTGCTGCCACCTAGAGGCTCTTGCATATTTTGCTGCATGCAATGTACAACACTGATATTTAACAAGTTCAGCCCTAATCCTCAGGTTTTACTGCATTAGGCTGTGTTTTACTGAAATGATTTGATTTATTGTGAGAATTCAAAGTGGGTCAGCGTGCAGTCAACCTGTGGTACTCCTAGCCTTCACAGCCTCCGAAAGAAAGGACTATAACAGGGTTTAAAAGAGAACTGGATAAATTCATGGAGGTTAAATCTATTAATGGCTATTAGCCAGGTTGGGTAAGGAATGGTGTCCCTAGCCTCTGTCAGAGGGGGGTGATGGTTGGCAGGAGAGAGATCACTTGATCATTACCTGTTAGGTTCACTCACTCCGGAGCACCTGCAATTGGCCATTGTTGGTAAGACAGGATACTGGGCTAGATGGACCTTTGGTCTGACCCATATGGCCTTTCTTATGTTCTTACGTCAGTTTGTTGTTCTGGCAGACTGTCACTGAGGACGTATTGAGGCTAGAGTGGATTTAAAGCACGTTGTTTTGGGAGGAATGTCACTCCTGATCCTGTGACCACCCTGGAGAGTTGGGAAAAGGTTAGAGAGTTAATCATACAAAATGAGGACATTTGGAAGGAGTGAAGTTTCAGTGGGTGGATGGTTGCAGATGGATTGGGAGTTATGAATAAAAAGATTATGAAAGTGCCTAGTGAACCCTGAGAGGAGAGAACTGCTGCTTTTTTCCATTTCTTTGGTAACTAAATGGTGGTTGATTTCACGCAAGTTTTTTTCTGTATTTTCTTTTTAAAGGTAATTCTCTCCACACAACTACATTTGCGTATTGTAGTATGACTGTTCCTTTCAAATGTTGAAGCCTTTAAGACTGTAATAATATACTGGCCTTACATTTCAAAAGTGACTTGATTTTGAGTGCCTCAATTTTTAAGTGGTCAGCCTGAATCAACTTTAAAGGAACTTTATTTTCTGAGTGTGGGCCTCAGTACTTCTGTAAATCAGGCCACGTAAGGAGAGCATTTCAAAACAGAGTTTCCAAAATCATTGGTCATTTATGAAAATTTAAACTAGCACAATAAACAGGGTACAGTTGAGAACATTTATTAAAGTAACTTAAAAATATCAGTAAACGATAGCCACAAATAGACAGGTCAGTCTAAATCTGATTAACCTTTAACCAGAAAGTAACCAAACATTTCTTCAGAACTAAAGGAACTCAGATCAGCCATTAAGTGAAGGCAGCTTAGTTAAGCAAGCTGCCCACCACTGCTAAGGAATCTGCTGATTGAGCTCTGCATAACTACACCTGTTGGGCTATATTCAGGGGCTTCCATGATTGTAGGACTGGATTTGCCCCAATGTGTACATAATACTGCCCACTCAGTGATTTTTCCATGTAATTGTCTGTGAGATTTACCTTAAAGGGGATGGAGGATGGGGGAGAGGGAGCAAGAGGAGTGGGAACTGGCTAATCCATTTTTGAGCATGTATGGAATTAGTAAATGACTCCTGATAGTGTGTTCTTAAATAGAAATTGCATCTGTTCTCCAGAAAATGGGTGAGTTAATGTGCCATTTGGTTCAGTTCTGGTGTTCTGTGGGCAGAGCCTTTTTTGCATCTGTGAAAACATGAGCTAAAGGCTCAGGCAGACTTCATTCTTGCAATGAACTTCTTGAAAGGAAATGACAAGCATACATTGAACTATGGAAGTGTGGATACCTGTGCCAGATAATCTGTGATATAAATGCTAACTGAATATTTTAATAACTTGTTCCTATTTTCAAATATATGGCCTCACATTGCTGAGTAAAGTCGATGAAGATGTGAGAGCTTAGTAGATAATTATATCAGGTATATTGTGGTGCAGTTTAAGTATCTGTGAGCAAGATTGCATTATTAGAAGTAAAGAGAGCATTGATTTTTAAAATACTAATATTTTCAAAAATCAGTACATGCAAAATAAGTTGGACATAATACAAAAAACTAATGTTCTTGGCATTTTTATTACAGTCAAAGACTAGAAATGAAAGCACAAGTTGCAAGTGCTTTCATAGACAAATTCCAGCTGAGTCCAGATGAAATGAATCTTCTTCGAGGCACAAGAGATGGCCCAATTACTGAGGTAACTCATAATACATTATAAGTTTTGTACTGAGTTAGAACACAATAGTACCATTATAGCAGCATATATAGACCTTTCTGTCACATCATTACTTTCCTTTTATATAGAATGAACATATCTCTTAATATAATGATGAGCTTCTGATAAATTTCAAAAGTGTTTGTGTGTGTGTGTAAGTGTCAAGATATCATGATGAGTAAAAATCATAGTAAGAATTTCTGTTCTACTTAAGGACTTTGGCGAAGGGTGCTAAAACTGTTATTTTAATGTTGTGTTTCTCCTCCACTATAAAAAGACTTTTTTTAAAGCCTCAAATTCTGTATTTTTAGTTTAAATAAACTTTGTCTTTACCAAGTAAAGAAACTGAACAGTTCATGGTACTTTTAGATTATGTAGCACCGTGTGTGTGTGTGTGTGTGTGTAAATATATTTTGCTTGGCTACCACAATATATAAATTGTTTAAGTTGATTTAAAGTAGGACTTTCCCTCATTGTTTCATTTGTTGTTGTTTGAAATATTAGGTGCTGACTCACTTATTTTTACTCACCTTCTAAACTAAGTTTTTAAACAATCAATATGTTTTTGCTTAAAGCACATTGTTCTTTGGTGAAAGCAATTAAAATATCCAGAGAATTAAGTACGTTTAATAGCTTTTATTATTTTAGTTACATGGAAACTTTCAATGAAATACAGAATACCTGCTGAGACTCAGTATCACATTTCCCCAGACATCCTGTTAGCAGTGAGAGCATTATTAGAGACATGGAGCAAATAGCCATAAACAATACTAGCAAAAGCACAAATGAAAGCATGTTAAATGATCATGCACTTGAGTAATTGCCGTGTATTTAATAAAACACCAAATGTTATCCTGAAAGAAACATTTTAGTTGTGATAGAAAACAGTAAGTTCAAAATACAGACATTTTCATAAAACTGTTTTCTCAAATGTTTCCTTTCAAGGGTCTAATCCAAAACACTTGGAGGTTTTTTGTTTTTTAATTAACTTCGGTGGATTTTGGATTAGGCCCTAACCTTTATTTCTGTAGTTATCTCTACAGTACGCTCCTTCTCCTTGCATGTAGGAGGCAATCCTGCAAGATGCTGCCTGCCTTCTAATCCAATTACAGTTGAAGGAGTGCAGTGACTCACAAGATTCTCACCCACTTCTGAAGGAAGTTGCTGAAGTTCAGACTGACAGAAACTAAACTAAATCCATATCCTAACCCTTCTCACTATACCACACTTGTGAAAAAGGGGGTTATCTGCTTTCTGTTATCTTCCTTGCCTTCCTGGGAGAAAATGTACATTTCCTCCTGGTGAGCTCTCCAGCATTGACAAGAAGATCATTTCTCCCTACCCTGTCTAAATGGAGTATGGGCTATGAATATATGAAACTCCTTTCAGATTTTCTCTTTTCTTTGTGTAGGAGGGATGGAGAAGAGTAGGGGATAAGAGCATCCACATAATTCAGTAAATTTGCTCAATGTTTTGCTCAGAGCAGAGCAGGAAACATTTCTTTGTTGTGCTTCTTTTTAATCTACCTAAGACTGCAGAAGTTGAGGGAATAGAATTGCAGTTGGGGTACTGAAGCAGCAGACTAGATGATGCATCATCAGCTAGTTACAAGTCTAGTGTGGACCTCTACTCTAGATAATTCCCGTTCATTTTAAAAATATATTATTGTGGGACTTGAATACATTCCTCAGAACTGAAAAACACAGCTGGCAAAACTGTATCAAAAGAGTTTTATTTGATTCTTACCTTTAACACAGGTGATGATAAAGTACAGTAGTTGATTATACAATCAATGACTATTTCAAGTAAACAAAATAATTTTTAAAATTAGTTTTCCTGTGTAAAAGTATAGTGGATGTCTAGTGGATCTTGAAGACCTCATGTGTCCTCCAATAATTAAGCACTGTAGGGTTAATTCAGAAAGCTACCAGACAGCTATTGTGTTATGCTAGCAGAGAATTTATGGTGCATGTTAGCTTTGATTTCTTTGCTTTTATTATTTTCTGTCAGAAATTTACTATTTTTGTTAGATAGCTTACAGTGTGTGAATTTGCAAAGCTGTTCTCAAATCCCCACTCCCTCATTCATGCATTAAAATCTTTAAAATACCAGCCTTTTTAATCTGAGAAGATCTGCAGAATAATTTTTAAATCTGTTGTCTAAATTCATTTTGGCCCAAGTTTACTGTGCAGGCTGACATGCATGCACTGTGAAATATATGAACTTCTTAGGAAATAAAAGTTGACACATGCCTTTTGATTCTGTACTTTTTCAGATTTATAGACAGTGACATTTTTAAACTATAAAAAACACTTCTTAAGTTGTTTCAGACTTCAGATATTTTCTCTGGGGAGACCTTGTATGTCAAAATTAATCAAAGATTAATTTTGCCTTATTTTATTTTTTTTTAAATGAAAGAAAACCTATATTTTGCTACCATGTTGGTTATAAATCCCCCAAATCAGGGACAATCATGGAAATACAGTACATCCTTAATGATAACATAAAATACAAAAAAGTGACTATTGTGGGAATCTTTTTAACTCTTGATAATGTATTGTATATTTTTGGCTTTTATTTTGATATGCAGAATGATTTACAATAAAAAAAAATTCTGGATTTTATTTTGTCCACTGGAAATACTTAGTTTCCTTATTATTCCATTCATATTTGAACAAGAATTAATGGAGAAAAAAGAGGGTTAGGGAGGAATGATAAGTTCAGTTTTTATCATATTTGATTTGCAATGGCAGTGGGTTCTTCAAATGGATAAGCAAGTGAGGCTGCTGGAGATATGAAATTGAACCCAATGTGGGAGAGGTCAAATGGTAGATGTAAGAAACATTCTTCTGAAACTCTAGCTATAGCAGAGGTCACAAAGTGCAATGTGTGTAGAATAGCGGTTTCCTAATTGTGATCCATGGAATATTTGCTGGTGTTCCAAACATGCTGCCGATGTGCTGTTGCTGTTTTTATCAGTGAAGAAAATCCGAACAGAAGAGCAAAAGCAGGCCATCTGATTGCTCTGTTTCAAAAGGGACAGAATATTCATTGCACAAAAGACATTCTAGCGTTACTTTTCCATGTATATGTTTGCTGTGGTTGCCACAAGGCTGCTGTGAGCATATGGGCGCTATGGAAGAGATGTTCTGCCCAGCTGCATATGCCACTTCACCCAAATGCTAACTTCTAATATCAAATATTTGTCAGTACAACCTCCAATATAGCATTTTAGTACTATTATTAAGTTTATTTTTCTTCATTTAAAAATTGGAAATGTTTTAAATCATGAAATTCATTTTTTAAAGGATTTTTTCAAGGCATTAGGAAGAGTAAAGCAAATTCATAATGATGTCAAGATTCTTCTCCGTACAAACCAACAAAGAACAGGGTGAGTTTAATCTGAATAACTGCAAAGAAGTCATTTAATAGTTAAAACAATAGCTGTATGCAGATGCCTGATTTGTTCTTTCAAATGATGACAAAAGGCACTGCAGATCTGAACAAAATGTATACATCGTATAACAATAATTCATTTTTAAATTTCCATTTCTTTATGATGCTAACTTTTAAATTAGATTTTAGATGCATCTATAAACATCTAATATTTTTATTTTGTAGCCTAGAAATTATGGAACAGATGGCTTTGCTTCAAGAGACTTCTTATGAGCGACTTTACAGATGGGCTCAAAGTAGGATTACACCTTTTGGTTTTGTTTTTAGAAGATTTAGATTTATGAATATTAGCATAGTCAACTTTAGTTCTTTTTAAAATGGGGATAATCTTAGCTAAACCCTTTCTTTGACTAAATCGCAAGGAAATTTAAGACACAACACTGTAGAGCAGAGGTTTTCAAACTATGGGTCGTGACTCAGTACTGGGTCGCGATAGCACTGGTCAATACTACTGACTGGACCATTAAAAATCCCGTCGGCAGTGCTACCCGGCTAAGGCAGGCTACTCCCTGCGTGTTCTGACACTGTGCTGCACCCCAGAAGAGGCCAGCAGCAGGTCTGGCTTGCAGGCAGGGGGGCCACAGGGCTCCACGCACAGATGCCACCACGAGCACCAGCTCTGCACTCCCATTGGCCGGTTCCTAGCCAATAGGAGCTGTGGGAGGGTGGTACCTGTGGGTCAGAACTGTGCAGAGCCACTTATGCACCTCTGCCTAGGAGCTGGACCTACTGCCAGCCGCTTCCAGGGTGTAGCGTGTTCGGTGGTGCAGGACAGGCAGGAAGCCTGCCTTAGCACTCCTGCTGTCCTGCTGACCAGGAGCTGCCGGAAGTAAATCTGCGCCCTAACCCTGAGCCCACCCAAACCCACAGCCCCTTCTGCACCCCAAACCCCTCATTCCTGGCTAACCCCAGAGCCTGCACCTCTGCCCCAGCCCAGAACCCTCTCCCACACTCTGAACCCCACATTTCTGGCCTCACCCCCACACCCCAGCCCTCTGCACCAGTCCTGAGCCTCTCCCACACTCCAAACCCCTCATCCCCAGCTTCATTCATTGGGTCACAGGTATCAACAATTTTTTTCAACTATGTCACCAGAAAAAAAGTTTGAAAACCACTGCTGTAGAAAGACCTGTGTAATTGGCTAACAGCTGGCAACTAAACCAGTCACCAAGAGATTCTGTTCCTTCTGCTGCCATTATATCACAGGACTGATCTGGACTCTGGTGTTAAAACTAATTTCTTGCTCGTCACATGACTTTCTTCCATGGCTAGCATCCTAAATGAATAACATCTGGTACGCCAGGCCATGCTACCTGGACACAGGACATCATGTTCTGACTTTTTGATGGTTTCAGGAAAGTTCTGTTTTGGTACTAACTGGCAATCACTAGCTGTAGTTTAGAATGCAGGAGTGGTTTGATACTAGAGAAAAAGTATTGGTTTTGGGATGTTCTTTGTCTCAATAGTAATATTTTATTCTTTCCTCATATAGCTACTTTCTACTTTGGTTCTGAGATTCAAAATTTCCCAAAACATGATGCAAATGTTCTGTATCTCTCTTCTCTAAGAGATTAACAGGGAAATTCCTGGGACCAACTGATACAGTCAGTGAATTTATGGGTTACTTTTTAATCAGTCACATGAAAAATGAGGCTGATAGTTGCAGCCAACTCTTTAATGGAAGTTTATCCATATCAAAAATCAAACTATACAATTTGACATGATTGTATCAGTCTTTTCACATGAATTATATAAGATGAGAAAGCTATTAATACATCTATCACTTAAAAAGAACTCACGTAGAAAGGTGATCAAAACTAAATCTGCTTTCATTTTCCCAATAGTCATGGAATGTTACAATTCCTTATTTACTGAGAGTTTTGCTGGTTAAAAGGTTGCATAGCTCTTACCTACATACAACCTGATGCTAAGCCATTTGTGTCTCACTTCCCTGAGAACCAAATTGATTTGGTAACTTTCAGAGTTCCTAAGCATTTGCTCTTTCCATTGATTTTTTGTCTGCATTTGTGAGTGCCTAGAACTTCAAAGAATCAAATGTTCGGTGAACACAAACTAAAGCACTCAAAATCAGTGGCCAGTGTGAGAATTTTTCCTGTAAGTGGCTTTCTTCCATTTTGAGCTAGCTTGTTTCTTGCAGTATAGGAGTGTCTGGTTATCTCTTTGTAGGCACAGCTTCATTTAAAACTGAAATAAAATGTGCAGTCTTTTAAAACCATATAATACTCCTGGTTTAAAAATATGAACTTGATGGCATGCACAAATCTGTATTCAGTAAACGTCCTTTTACACTGTTTTAAAAAACTGTTAAGAATTGAGACCCACATCACGCATAGAGAAAAATACTGCTTATGGGGAAATTATAGTGATACAGACATGGGCAACCAGTTACATATTCTGAAAGTTATACTGTAAAATAAAGAGACTACTTGTAGCCTGATATCTTTCTGGGACGTTCTCTCCTAACTTTTTTCATCTCCTGTATAATAACAAGACAGAAGAGATGTTATACCATCTTTACTGCCTAAATTAGTATAGGTTTACCTGATACTGTATTGCTATTTTATAGGTGAGTGCAGGACTTTGACACAAGAATCATGTGACATTTCTCCAGTTTTCACCCAGGCCATGGAAGCCCTGCAGGATAGACCTGTTCTGTATAAGTAAGTAAATGTTCATGATTATTTCTAACACATATATAGGGTATAGTTTCATCTCTTAGCAAATAGATCAATTGAGTCTGTAACACAGGTATATATGCATACAAACAATAATACTGAACATGATTAGTCTGGCATAAAACTTTAAGAAAGGCATGTTTCAGAGTCTCTCTAAACTTTCAGTATATTGTTGGTGAAATCTCTGTACAAGAAGTCTCACTGCTGGTTTTCTGCAAACATGTTGGGTTTTATTTCAAATAAAATGTTACACCAGCTATACTTTCATCCAGTTAAAATGTGAATGTGTGTATTCTCTTTTAAGGATTTTTGTTTTGTTTTAGTGGGGTTAGTCTATGTTTCCTTTGTCAGAATGCAAGGCATCTAATTACTCCATTTACTTGTGGAAAGTAAAAATTTGCCAAAGCTTACTTAATTTTTTATACAGATTCTACCAATACTCAGTATTTCCTATTATGTAATTTATAGTAGTCTATTAAAAGCAATGCTTTATTTTTATATATTATATATATATATATATATATGCCCTATATGCTTTCTTTATATGAAAAGAAGGCACTTGAAGATATTAGGTCTTCCAGTTCCGTGCATTGCTTAAAAAGTTAATGATGAAGTAGAAATTATTGTATATTGTTTAAAATGGAGATGATCTGACGGCCTCTTTTCTTTCATTGTTGGAGGCTCCCCATCAAGGCCTCTGTCAGGACTTGATCCAAAATGCACAAATACATCTCTTCGCTATTGCTAATGGGGGATTAGGGTGAATTGTGTGTTCTCCAAGTTTCCATCTTGCTCATGCCCCCTCCTTTACTGGTCTATTTTTAGCCTTTCCCACCAGCATGAATAAAGTTAATTCTGTCTTTTGAATGCTTTAACTTTCTACTTTAATAACATAACTTTAACTTTTAAAATATGTATTTCTGTTTTATAAAGAAAGAACGTTGTGTGTGTAACTGTTATATTGCATTCAAGAAAACTTTATTTGTTAATTTCCTGCACTACAATAAATGGACTACACAAGCTAAAGAGTAACTAGTTATCTTCTATAATGAATGCTTAATTCTTGATCAGAATTTTCTAACAAGACTTTTAAACCTAAATCCAGTTTGCTGATAACAAAGGCAAATTAACCACAAGGTGGCACTATCAGAACTGTCTTTGTTTTTGCTTGGGATGCTTATGTTAGCATGTTATGCATTCCTGCATTTAGCCTGAACAGAGCAAAATACTTAAGTGTGTCAACTTTTAGCTCACAATTAGTCAGTCTGACTTCAATATGACTACTTAAGTGCTTAAAGTTAGTCAGGGGCTTACGTGCTTTGCTGAATTTGGGCCTTATGAGTGATATTGTGTGTGGCAGAATTGAAAGAAAATAGTCATACTAAACATCAAACTCTTGACATAACATCAGAAATCCATTTCTTTTTCCAGCCATTGTGGTGTTGTCTTGTGACTTGAATGCAGAATTAATTTTCAGTAATTATATGTAGAAATATTTTATTTAAAATTACTTTTGTTTCAGAAATAAAAATTATTTTCATCTCCCTCTGGGAATAAATGGAGATTCCTTAAATCTCTCCCCAGTGCCCCTTTCAGACTAGTTTAGGGTAAGCCGCAGTATTGCTCACTATATTTTATTAGGGTCATACCATACAATACTTCTACAATAAATACTTTGTTGTGTTTAAATATCCTACTTCAAAACCTTGAAAGTGTAGTAATGTGTTGTTAACCTTTACAGAAAGTTTCTGATCTTTGATAATGCCAGTACTACTGTTTGTGGGAAAGATATTTCAGATATCTTTTGAAGGTTCTTTGTGGTCAAGTCAGATGTCTGTTCTTGCTGCAAAATTAAGAGTGTGAAAGAAATTGTTTCCCATAAATGAAAAGGTAAACACTAATGAAACACCCAGTTGGTGCTTTATAAAATTTCCAAGATTAAATGCTAATGCCTGGTTCAATTAAAGGTCTCTAAGGGCTTGTCTACAGTGGCACTTTACAGTGCTACAACTTTCTCACTCAGGGGGGTGAAAAAACACCCCCCCCTGAGAGCTGCAAGGTTGAGCCCTGTAAAGTTCTGGTATAGACAGGGTACCAGCTCTGGGAGCTACTCCCCTCATGGAGGTAGGTTTTTAATAGCAGTGGGAGAGCCCTACATAGCCACGTTAAAGCGCTGCTGTGGCAGCGCTTTAGTATTGCTATTGAAGACATGTCCTAAATCTTTACTAGAGCCAATAATAGGCTTTCACAAAAAGAACAAAGGTGGTAGTTTGCGATATAATTTACTGGCCATAAAGTTTCTACCTAATTAGGAATAACATTTAAACGATATTCATTTTCTGAGTGAGAGTGAATCTTCACAGCAAAGTCAGGTTGAGTTGTAACTGAAGTTTTCCCACAAATTAAGTGGTGCATTAAGCTTGAGCTAACTAGTTCGGGAGGGGGGTTGCAACTTAAGCTGGCAATGCAGTAGAGATGCAACAGCTCGAGATACCACAACTCTGCAGCTAATCATTTGTGCTGCTAATCAAATCACTCTAACTTGAGTGTGGCTTTGAAGTGTGGTCACTGGAGCGAGGCTAGCTCAAGTGCAGTTACCTTGTATGTGCTAATTTGAGCTAGCAGTGCTTTGGTTGGTTAGGAAATTATCATCGTTTTTATTTGTGTTTCAAGAATGACAGTAATGTTTGTCATAATCGTAATACTTTGTGACACAAGGGTTGCAATGAAAAAATGTGTTCAAATTAGTTTGTAAAATCAATGTATTTTGGAAACATTCTTAGTATTTTAGAGACTTAATTTTTCATTAGTGTTCATATAATTTTTAAATTTGAGAGCTACAATACAAAGTCTAAATTGTTTAAGTATTTTTGATTAATTGTGAGGCCATAGTGATGCCAAGAAAGGAGGAAATGTACATAGAGTGATACTATGTTATGGTGATTTGAATTGAAGATTATATTTTTTACTCTTTTTTTTTTTCCCCCTCCATTTGAAAAACAAAATCAAAAAACCACAGCCATTCTTGCACACAATCCAGTAGTGGAACAGATACTTCAAAAGGGTTCAAACCTGGTATTGTCCTTCTTGATAAGATTTTCAGAGATTTAAACAGTGCTGTTGTGCAAACTGAAAGCCAGCTGTCAGCACAATTTTTTTGAGAATACATTTAGTACAGAATCTTCCCCCAGGCAAGCAAAAGTTAAGAAAATAGGGAACAGGGAACCATAGAAAAATCTTCAATTTTTCTTTTAATACTTTGGGGTTTGTCTTGTTAAAACTTAGTTAACAATACTTAATAGCACTACTGGCATACTTCCTGGAACTTCAGTCAGCCCAGAGCAACTGAAATAAATGCTTCATCTGGGTCTTCACTTCCTCTTCCCAACTAGAATAAACACAAATTTAAAAACTGTGGGTTTTGTAAATGACGCATGAGCAGCCACAGCAAGAAGGGACATTTCCCTGCCGATTTCTCAAGGTTTTCTCCACCCTCTTCCCTCCCCCGTCTGCAATTATAGCTCCACTGGGAATATGGCCTATTGTTGGAAGGGAAGCTAAAAGAATCCAAATACTGTTCCTTCTCCATAATGAATACTTATAATAAAGCTGTAATAAATACACCATTCAAGTGCAGATAATAATTAGTTATTGCTGAATTTGTATACAATGCAGAATTGTCATAATTATATTGTATTCTTCTGAAGGTAAAAAGAAAAATACAATTTTTGATTTCCTCTTGCAAACATAATTGACAGCATTATGTTACAGTTCTCAAAACCAGTAACAACAAAATTACAAGATCTAGTCATTTGCCAAATCTGATACTCTATAATATCATTATTTGTCTGGAAAAAATAATCAATTTGGTTTGTGCAAAACACCTATGGTCTTGCGCTACTTTTTTCCAGGGGGAATGCTGCCTCTGTGCTGTGGGTAATGAATTGACGGTAGCTCTCTAGTGTTTAATCAGATACTCTTCCTAAATATTAAAATTCATTTAAAAATATACCTTTCACTTGATTCATTGAGCAATAGCAATTGATTTGTTTACATATTTTTATCAGTGGGTAGCAAGCAGACTTAATTTTGGGTTAAAAATATAATGGATTATACAGAAATTTAAGTACCTATCAATGTGCGTATTGTTTGCAAAAAAATAATTAGCAATTTATAGTCAAGATAAATAAAACTTGTCTTATTGATCCCTTCAGCACAGTAACCTCATCACTTGTGCAAAAGAACAGTACATTGTGAATGAACTGTGTGCAAAAAGAAAATTATTTGAAAAGAAAATACCTTTGCAATCTCAGTGTATAAATTTTTTAAATACTTATTGGTAAATGACTATCTCAAATCCTTCTTTACCTTATGGCATACAGAATGTGATTCAATCCTCACAAAATTTCTTGAAAATGCGGTAGAGCTTTCCTCAGCCTTTGGAAGCTGGGGGCAGCAGTGCCCCAATTTAGAACATTCTGATAATATACAATTACTTTTTCCTCTTTTGCAGAGAGACAAGATTGCCAGAATTTGTATAAAGTTTCAAGATGCATTTGTGTTTAGTGTTCACAGGTTTAGAAGGAAAGTAAAAGTAGATATACAAAATTTTAAAAAAATGAATAAAGAGGAAATATATAGTAATTAATATAAATCAGAAGCTAGAAATTGTAGAAAATTGATATGAGAAGCAAAAGAATACAAGGGAAAAATCTATATCCAGCAGAGAGAAGGACCCATAAGGAGGAATTTATGTATACAGAAAGAATTATAACAGTGGCACTGGTCTGTTTTTGGTTGGAAATGGTAGAATTGTCAATAATAATGCAGCAAAGGCAGAAGTGT
This sequence comes from Dermatemys mawii, assembly GCA_007922305.1. Lineage (NCBI taxonomy): Eukaryota > Metazoa > Chordata > Testudines > Dermatemydidae > Dermatemys > Dermatemys mawii. The sequence continues at coordinate 17,198,424 of ML677348.1, forward strand.
TCTGTATTGTTGAAAAAGCTAGATAATGTAGTCATACCATATTATGATACTACACTTTCCAGTAGTAACTCAGGAGGATGTGAAACAGCAGCTACTAATCTAAAGTAAAACATTTTAAAATCATCGGATCTGGATAGTTAGCATCCACAAATTTTAAAAGAGCTGGTCAAGGAGCCTCTGGACCATGAATGTGGGTTTTCAATAAGTATTGCAACACTGGGGAAGTTCCCGAAGACTGGAAGAAAAATATTTGTGCCAGTATTTAAAAAGAGTAAATGGGATGATATGGGTAATTATACGCCAGTCAGCCTGACATTGATCCCGGGCAAAATAATGGAATGATTCATATAGGACCCTATTAATAAAGAATTTAAAGGAGGGTATGTAATGGGGTGTTCCCTCATACTACCCTGGAAAGAGTTAATGTGGCCCAAAAGGAGTAAGTAACCTGAAAGGCCACACCTGAGGAAGAGTCAGGCTTGATAAGCAATCACTGTTTGAGAATGAAGCCCAGCTGAGCAATCAGGGCTAGCATAAAGCCAGGAAATATGCAGGAGAAAGAGGGTTGCAGCATGAAGACCTGTAGTAACTCTCTGGGTTTAGAAAGGAAAAGGAGGACACACAGGGAGAATAGAAGCTCTGGGATCCTGGCCCTGAGGGAAAGGTTTACATGGAGAAGGGTGGACAAGGAAGCCTGATGGGGTGGAACAGGGAAAGGCCCAGGAAAAGGGCAGTAAGGTTTTGGGTGGTGCAGACCATGTCTGCTGGTTCAAGGGTCCCTGGGCTGCAACGCAGAGTATTGGGCAAGCCTGGGTTCCCTTACTAGCTACTGGGAAAGTGAGTTGGAGGACTGCTGGGAACGATACCATCAGCCAGTCCTGTGAGACTTTGATACGTTATTGTGATCTGGCCAGAGCCTCGAAGAGGGTTTTAGTTTTCTTAAAAAGAAAAAAAAATGCAGAGAGCGGGTCATCGTGAATCAGATTTTTACAGCTAAATCACCAACCTCAAAATTTGGACTTTGTATAGTGGAAACACTGACACAACCTTATATGTGGCCAAATGAATGGGCATTAGTACAATGCTCTTAAGTTAGCTAATGTAAATTGTGAGGGATAAAATGTTTTCTCTGAGTATCTTCATGTGTCAATTGCAGGTACACCCTGGATGAGTTTGGAACAGCTAGAAGAAGTGCAGTAGTCCGTGGCTTTATAGATGCTCTTACCAGAGGAGGTCCAGGTGGTACTCCCCGACCTATAGAAATGCACTCCCATGATCCTTTGAGGTAGGATAGTAGTGAAACTATTCATTACATTATCTTTTTGTCATTCATACAATAAATCCTTTATGTAGGAATTCTTGTTTTTATTTAGATATGTAGGAGACATGTTGGCATGGCTGCATCAAGCTACTGCTTCTGAAAAAGAACATCTGGAAGCTATGTTAAAGTTTGTAACTACTCAAGGTATTATTAGATTTTAATGCATATTTTGCAAATCTGTAGAAACTGAAGTTAGTGGTGAGCAATATGCCAGAAAACTACAACAAAACTCCTAGAATGGACTTCAGTTGCTCCACTGAGGGTAAATGGTATTGTAAATAACTTTAGAAAATGTAATAGTTCAACTTGCTAGGAAGAAAACTGTTAATCAAAGAGCATTTTACTAATGTGTGCATTTTCCTGCCATCTCATTATATTTAGATTTAGAAGGGAACTTTGCATGCTAGACTTCAGAACTCAAGCACATTTCTGAAACGGAACTTTGTAAAAATGCCATTGTAGGGTACCCTGCTTGTATCTTGGGGATTTTGGTATCAGATTAATTTTTATCTAGTAAACAAATATTTTTCTACCAATCTGTACTGCATGCTTGTGCTCAGCCTATGCGTCGAGTCTGGCTTCCTTCTATCTCGGCGGTTCTCAAACTTAGCAGACTGGCGGCTTTTTTTCTCTTTGCCGCCAGCTGTCGCAACCTATGTATGTCTGCCGAAATGCCGCCGAATAGAACCCTTCCGCTTTCAGTGGCATTTTGGTGGTCATGCCGTGCACATCGGAGTGTCTGCCGAAAAGCCGCCAAAACCGGAAACATTCACTTCGGCAGCTTTTTGGTGTACACTCTGAAGTGCATGGCATGTTTGCCGAAATGTTGCTAAAAGTGGAAGCGTTCTATTCGGCGGCTCTTCAGTGGCACTGAGAGCTCGCAACCCCCCTGGAATCGGCCTGCGACCCCCAGTTTGAGAACCACTGTTCTATCTTGTACCATATCACTGTAGTAAGATGAGGCCCTGAGACATAAACCTTTTGGTATCAGAGGCCTGGTATGAGGTCTGAGGCCTGAACTGAAGTAATGGTCCAGACGTTGCTAATATAAAGCAAAGCTGGGCTGTGAGCCAGAGGCAAGTCCTGCTCACAGAAATTGGCAAGAAGAGGGCTGCTAGAAGAGGAACGGGTGCCAGGACAGCACCAGAACAGCTGGATATAAACACATCCCACACAGATAACAAGGAATAGGCAAACCCAGCCTAATGACAGTATAAAGAGACAATATGATGAATAGACAATATGAAAGGACAAAACGATGGATAGATTTGTTCGAACCAACCTGTGCGAAAGCAGCCAACCAACCCATGAGAAAGGCAACCCCAGTACGTTCAATGATGCGTAACCTGTTTGTACTTGTGTATAAGAGTGCATCCCTGAGTGGACGTCTTTGCCCAGCCTAGGGGACAGTGGAGCGTCCCACCACCGACTGAGCTGTGTCCATTGTCGGGGCAATTATTCATAGTATATCCTGTAGAGTCTATAGGAAACTATTACTGTGTTTCGTTTGACAATAAATCTGGCCCGAGTTCCTTCGTACCTTACTGGAGTCTGTAGTCATTGGGGGTTCTCTCAGGGTCTGCTATGTCAGCTGTCTGCACAGAGCTGGGGCAGCACGCAGAGGGAACAGACACACAGCTGACTGATATCATCATCGAATGAGAGCAGAGCACCACACTGGTAGCAACTGACAACATTCCATTAAATAGTCCAAATGCCAAATAGGACCCCTGGTTACATCTATGCAACTCCATAATCTTCAAATTCTTCTGCATTAGCTAGTCCACAGAGCCTGCACTAAGTCTGCAGCCTGCTTGCAGCTTTTGAGGCAGACTTGGACCTGTTGTCATTTAATACAGTGGTAATCCCTGTAGAAGATGCCTCCATAGTGTACTCTACCTCCATAGCTACAACCGGGGGCTTGTTACAATTTAGCATACATGTCTCACTATGTATAACAAGTATTGAGAGTTACCAGTGAAAGCCACGTTTTTGTCATACTGAGATACAAACAGCCACTGTGCAGGTGCCTTCTAAAGCTCTGTGACTTTGAGGGAAAAAAGGTGTCCTGTAACCTTTTGGTTCAGCGTGGCTAAGTATTGTGCAATTAACAGAGCTGGCAGGTTTATTTTTATTAAATGAAAATTACCAAATTAAATGCAAAAACGGCTTACATTAATGCACGTATGTGCATGCAGTATGAACAAATCATTGTTGCTGTTTGTTAAGTATTACTACCCTAATTTTTACTTTTCTGCAACTTAAAATTTAACCCATACACATTAAGATACAGATTTTTCATTTTTAACCTGTTTTTAATCTACTGTTGTATGCAGGCAAGGATTTAGTATTGTTCTGATGAGCACTAAAATGTGAGGGGTCCAGATAGCCTTACAGGGAAACTATTAAAAGGGATAGTGCAGAATCAGGAAGATTTCTTTTAGATCATAGTCTTTACAAAATAGGTGTAGCATGCTCTTATGTTAGCTGATTTTCCTTATTGTCAGTGTTTATACATGTTAAATTTCTGAGAGACTATTGATTTAGCAAGTTTTGGCATTAAAATTCTTATTTCAGTGTAGTTGCCTTGTTTTAGTTGCTTCTGCATAAACAACCTCTCACATTAATATAAAACTATGTGGCTTGTCTCTGATTTTGCTCCCCCGAGGATTACTGTGTTCTCAATTCGAGTCTTCATTTTGTGGCTGACAGATAATCTGTTTTGGTGTGAAATAGGGAAGTAACATGGCCTAGTGTCACCTGATTTTATCACGTGTCTTAACCACACTTACAGTTTATCTCGTGAGCCTCATCTGAAGATGATTGGTTTTAAATTACAATTAGAGGTTTACTGACTCTGACACTATATTTTGAGACAGTTTTATATTGAGACCAGTAGGTCAGGTATTTCTGGTTGGATAAATTTATGACAGTACCGCTTTTCTGTTTCATGACGGAAGATAAGACATTAGGTTTTTTATTTGTTGGTTTATTTTGTGAGGAAGGATGTGCTTGCACTATTCACTTGAACTAGTTAAGGCCCCAATGAATGAGTATGTGTTATGGTATGCGATGGCAGGGAAGTAAGTGTGGTTAGAACACAGTGCATATGTATCTTGTATACAATTTTTCCCGGGTATATGTAAATTGCTTTTAGTGGAGAGGTATGACCTAAGATAAAACAAAATTAGCAAATGTGTGAAAGAAAAGAAACTAAAGTAAATTTGTATAATGCTTACTGTATGTTTTCTTTTAACTGTAGGTGTGGAAGAAAATGTACAAGAAGTAGTTGGGCACATCACAGAAGGTGTCTGCAGACCTCTGAAGGTGGAGTATTTTGTTTGTGTGTGTTTGTGTGTGCCTGCTGCTCATTAAAGCTGTATTGTGTTTTTATTGCAAAATGCATTTTGTCATATATCTCCACTGAAGACAATAACAGTGTATTACCAAAAGTGGTGTATATGTAACTTGAATATTGAGGGATTTTATTAGGACGCTACCAAATTCATGAAATCTGGTCTCCTCCCACGAAATCTGGCCTTTTGTGTGCTTTTACCCTATACTATAAAAATTTCACAGGGGAGACCAGTGTTTCTTAAATTAATAATCCTGACCTAAAAAGGAGTTACAGGGGGGGTCACAAGGTTATTTTAGGCATAGGGTGGTATTGCCACCCTTACTTCTGCGCGGTTTTCAGAGCTGGGCGGCCAGAGTGCAGTGACTGCTGGCTGGGCGCCCAGCTCTGAAGTTCAGCGCCCCACCTTCAGCAGTGCAAAAGGAAGGGTGGCAATACAATACCATGCCAACTTTACTTCTGCTCTCAGAGGCAAACTCAGTGACCTTCTAGGTGCCTAAAATTTAGGCATGGCAGCTCTGTGTCACCACGCCTAATATTCTTTGTGAATCTGACCCTGGGTTGTTCATTGAACAGAAGACAAATAATTTGGAAGGATAATGAATGATTAGCAATATGTAAATGGACTTGTCACACATAAGCACTTGGGGCATAGCACTATAATAGTCACTGACTCTGATTGCTTCTTAAATCTCTAAAAAACTGATTCTGGGGCAGCCCTCTTATGATTCTGTTAAGGCTGCATGTGCCAGGGAGAGGAAATCAGGCCTGTTTTGCTCTGTAATCCAGCGTCTTTGGCCCAGTCAGCATATCAATAAATGCATTATATAGCTTCAAATATACCTGCTTACCTATTGTTAGCATCTCTTTTCAAGATAAAGTACTGGGTAGAGGTCATGACTAGGAGGTGAGATTAAATCAGGTAAAATAAACCCCCCGATATATCCATTCTGATTATTCTGAATCTCCACTGAGAGCTGCCGTTGATCTTTAGGGATTTTGCAGATGTTCTAGCTATCCAGGGCTGGGTGGAATTCCAGTAAGTACTGGTGCTAATCCACAAAATGATCTCATTATATAGAAATTTACAGCCATAAGTTACAAAACTATGGGAAACAGGACCTTTCTTAAGGAGTGGCATACTCCTGCTTGTTTTCTGCCCTTGCTGCAAAGAAATGCCCTACTCAAGAGGAATCCCACAATATAAGCAGAAAGTGTGATGTTCTTATGCTTCTTGCAAAGTTTATTTGTCCATGAATATCCCTAATGCATGTAAAAGCGTTGAGGCTGATTTTCAGAATATGCTTATAAATAAAAATGATTATTTTTTGTTCCACAGGTCAGAATTGAGCAGGTGATCGTTGCTGAACCGGGAGCAGTTTTATTATACAAAATATCTAATCTTCTCAAGTTCTATCACCATACAATCAGGTATACAAAATTACTAAACATGTTAAGTAACTCTCCTGTTTGAACATGCATCAATTCCAGTACAGTAAAAAATACTCCCTTTGTTTTGCTTTAGTTTGTTTTTTTGGGAGGGAGGGGTATGTGTGTGTTTGAGTTCTGACTGTTCCGTAGATGGCTGAGCACAAAGAGGAAAACACAACCGTGACCTGAAGTAGTAATCAATTATTTTAATAGAAATCTGTAAATGGAAAAAAAAATCAATATGTAGACATACTTTATCACTTTATAGCATTGTAGATATTAAAGTTCACACTCAAAATGACATTTAAAAGAACATTAAGGTTGCAAAATTAAAAACACTCAAAGGTTAGGAAATGCCAGAATTAAAGTTGAAAACCTTAGCTTTAGTTTAAATTCTCTACAAGTCTCTGAATATGTACACTATGTACACTGCACACTCCTGTGGGGCAGCGTGTCTAGCTCTGGCAGGCTGGACCAGAGCCAGACATGCTGCTCTGAGCAGCATGGTAAGGGGGCTGGGGCTGCGGAGGTTGTATAAGGGGCAGGAGGCACAAGCGGGAGGTCAGCAGGGATAGGGAGCAGGGGGCGGCTGGATGGGGTGGAATATGTGTGTGTGTGTGTGTGTGTGTGTGTGTCAGGGAACGGAGTGGGTGTAGAGGGCATGAGAGTCTCAGAGGTCTGTCAGGGGGAGGGGGATGGATAGGAGTTAGGGTAGTCAGGGAGCGGGGGGGGGGGGAATTGGGTAGGGGGTGGGATCCTGGGGTGCGGGGGGGGCTCAAGAGGGGGCGGTCAGGGGACAAGGAGTAGGGGAGGCTGCGGGTTCTGAGCGGGGGGGCGGATAGGGGCGGGGACCAGGCTGTTTTGGGAGACATGGCCTTCCCTACCCGGTCCTCCATACAATTTTGCAACCCCGATGTGGCCCTCGGCCCAAAAAATTTGCCCACCCATGTTCTTGAACATTGACTAAAATATCTGGATCTGTGTTATATTTCGTTCTTGGATTTAACGAAGTATTTTCTTTTTGGTTTCAGTGGTATTTTGGGAAACAGTGCAGCCACGTTGTTAACCACAATTGAAGAAATGCATTTGTTAAGCAAAAAGATATTCTTCAATAGTCTGAGCCTACATGCAAGTAAACTAATGGAAAAGGTTTGTTTCATAAATATAAGCTTCTCATATTTTAAAACAAATTCTCGCGTTTTTCCTTAATGTAAGGAGACTAATGGAGTAAAAATTCATTATCATAAAATTGACATTTCATGGCGCTATGTGCCCTATAACACATAGAGTAAATGAGGGTGGGATGAATTAATTATTATTATTCTTTGCTATTGTCTCTGCCAGTTGCCCAACTATAGATGTGTGCACATTTCTGATCGAAGACTTTTCGTTAGCAGCGTCTGCAGATGTCTGTACCCTTGTGCTCCAGACCGAGAGTATATAGGTAGGGACAGATGCCCCACCACTCCAGTTCCTTCTCAGCCACCTGTGTAGCTTGAGACAGTGTGTTGCGGTGTCCGCTAGGTAGCTCCTTAGCTTGCCTATTTTCTTCTTTTCTTTTTGTATTTAGTTTGTAGTTTTCGTCTCTATTTTATAGCATAGGTTTGTACTTTCATGAGGGTTTCCCACTCCACTCCCCTTCTCTCCCTCCCCCACCCGCTGTTCATAGTCATGGCCTTTGCCCCCACTGCCTCTTTTTTGTTTGTGGCCTCTCTTACATTGGTTATGCCCAAGACTATGGGCTTCAAACCATGCCAGATCTGTCCCTGGTCCTTTCCCCTCAGCAGTGGTCATACCAGCTGTCTCAGAGAATCCCACATCCCATTAAATGTAAGATCTGCTCTGGCTTCAAAAGTAGATCTAGAAAAATGAGGGAGGATAGATTGAAGCTACTTCTTATGAATTGCTCCTTGAGACCTGAGGAATATACAGATCGCCCATCTGTATCGTCTCTGGTACTGCTGAACACATCCCATCCTGAGGAGCAGCGCCCAGGATCACCAGTACTGACCACGTTTCTCTTCCATAAGGTTCTCCAGATATTGGAAGGACCTGAATCCGTCTACTACAAGTATCAGAGAGGCATTTCCTGCCAGTACCAACATATATGCGTGCACTGACATATCCTCCAGTACCTTCGCACCTTCACATACAGTCAGCCACTGGTACTGATGCGGATTCTAGTACTCACTTGGCCTCCAGTGCCAACATGGCCATTAGTACCAACATCCCTAGCTCTTCCCTTGGATAATAGGGATAGTACACAGGACTCTCTTCCCTAGGGAGATCCTTTGGAAGAACAGGAGCTAAGGGCAGAGGAGGGGACACACTCTTCAAACAAATCCTCTTCCTCCCCAGATGAGGTTGATTTGCCTCCTCCTGCATCCTATGCTGATGAATTTCAACATCTTTCAGGAACTGATCAAGAGACTGGCTGAGACTTTGCAGATCCCCTAGAGAAGATTCAGGAATCTCAACAATTGTTGGTAAATATCTAGCATACCTCTCCTCAAGGCAAGATAGCCCAGCTGCTAATGATGCCCTCTTGTTACTAGCCCATACCATTTTGCAAACACCAACTACCCTTCTACTTACTTACAAGAGGGCAGACAAGCAGTACTATGTGGTAGCCAAGGATTCGGAGTACCTTTTTTCTCACCCTGCCCCAAACTCTCCAGGGATCAACGTAGTTAACAAAAGGAAAAGGTGATGCTGATCCAGATCATCTTTTCAGAAGAGGGGCTCAAATGCCTGGACCTTTTTGGCCATAAATCAATCTCTGGCTTCACTGCAGTTCCACCATGCCTTGTTGGCAAAATATGACTACATGAAATATAGTAATTTTTTTCATTTTATTGACCCTCTAGCACAGGACCATCTACCTCAAGCCCTCATCTCAAAGTGCCAGATGACTGCCAAGGCTTCACTTTAGGCCTCTTTTTATGCAGATGATGCCACATCTTGCACTATGGCAATAGGCATAATTATGAATCAGACTCCAGGGCTGCAGTCTTCTGGTCTCCCCAGGGAAGTACCGCACATAGTGGTACCTGCACACTTTAGTGACAATATGGACAAGTCTCTCCACTCTCTCAAGGACTCTAGGGCAACATTGCGGTCCCTGGGCATCTGTGTTACTACAACAAAAAGAAAATGTAGATCACGGATAGCTCAGTGATCTCTCCCAGAGGTGGACCATATCTCCCAAAAAGAGGCCCACGGTCAACAAGCAGGGGCCATCTATCTCTGTTGCCTCCCAAATGACCGTTTTGACCCACTGATAGATGATCATGAATCACTCCATTGCCCTACCTTCCATCTACCCTTCGGGGACTGCATCTCTCATTTCCTATTTTTCTGGAAGATCATTACATTGGACAAGTGTATCACAGTAGTTTCCACAGGCTATTTCATCAAATTCAGTTCCACCCCCCTCCTGCACCCACTGTCCCTTTTCAGGGACTCATCTCTCAAGAGTCTGTAAAGACAGGAGGGTAAAATCCCACATGCTCCTCCAATTTCAGTAGAAAATGTTTCTAGTCCTTCTACTTCCTAGGCCCCAAGAAAAATGGAGAATGGAGACAGATCTTGGGTCTCAGGACTTAGAACACATTTTATCCATGCCCAGTGACTCAGGATGGTAAGCTCTGCCGCAATAATTTCAACTTTAGGTTTGAGGGTTTGATTGATCACCCTCAACCTCTAGGATTCCTATGGTAGCTTGATTTGTAGGTTATGTATTAATTATATTGATTACAGTAGAACCTCAGTTACAGACACCTTGGGAATGGAAGTTGTTTGTAACTGTGAAATGTTCATAACTCTGAGCAAGACATTATGGGATGCTCCTCAGGGTGGACTGCTTGGAGCGGAGGCTCACAGCTGTGCCTGCAAACTTCACCGTCTTCACCTCCTGCCTGTAAGTGGCTGCCCAGTGCACATGTGCATAGGCAGCTGGTGCTTGCCCCTTGGCTGCAAGAGTGATGAGTGAGGTACCCTGGGGCACTGCAGTGTCAGTGGGCTAAAACTGAGCTGCTCCTCCAGAGCACAAGCATGCAGACAGGAGCTTGGGCTCCAGCTCCAGCAGCAAGAATTCCAGACCAGGTTCCAGCAGGAGCTTGGGAAAGAGGAGAAGGGAACCTGTGCTCATGGCTTACAGGAAAGCCACAGACCACAGCACTGCTCCTGCTCTGCCTGCTCAGGGTCTCACAGTTATGCCTGGAACCCACTGTCTTCACCTCCTACCTGTAAGTGGCTGCCCCCCATGTGGTGAGTAAGGAGTTGGAGGAGGAGACAGGCAGCCCAGATGTGCCTACCTTTAAGATGCAATACAGGTACAGTATTTGCTGATTTTTGTTTTTGTCTCTGCTGCTGCCTGATGGTGTCTGGTTGACCAGTCAGTCCATAATTCTGGTGTTTGTATCTTTGAGGTTCTACTGTACTTAAGAATTCCCGGTTATCACTTTGAGGTTTATCAGATTCTTGTCCCAAGATCAGGCTCAGTATTATTAAAATTACTGTATAGTTGGGACCCCTGTGTGCACAGTTGCAGCACTCTCACTGTATAGGAACCCTTCTGTATTTATAATACTTTATTAATACATTTAGCAAAGTCACAAACCAATTCAGTAAGGTAGACAGAGAAAATACAAAAAGTACATCTGAACATCCATATACTCACAACATCCCTTCAGAACAACTTGTGATATTGGTCATTATCTTCCTCATCACCATCATCTTCCTCCCAAGGACTACATCTCTCTCTCTTCTCTCCTCTTCTTCCCCCTCCCCCTCACCTCTGCAAGCACAGGCTGGGATCAATGTTCCCTCTAATTTTTAACGGGCTGTGTGCGCAAAAAATTTCTCCTGTGCAAATATTTGTGCGCGTGGTGTTTTGCCATGTGTGCAGGGTTTAGGATCTGTGTGTGCACGGGCACAGCTTAGAGGGAACAGTGTCTGGGATATAGCTTTTATGTTACACTCACATGCATATTCAGGAAGGGTTTCTCCCCTCTTTTTTGTATTTTCTCACCCTACTAATGTTGGGGTGTCATTCTCGTCGGTTAGCATATTAATGATCTCAACTTATCATGTATGTCAGCTTGTTGCCATGGAACTCTTGTGGTCAGACAAGATGTTCTTGCGGATGTTCTGTCCAAAAACTGGTGTTAGCTCATGTTCCTGTGGCTGGCTGATGTCATTATGGACAAAATCTCCTTCCCCTCCGTGTTACAATGTCTAGAGTGGGCCACAGATGAGAATGCCCAGACTCAAGATAGACTGCCAGAAAACAGGGCAGACACCCCAGACTGTTGGTACAGATTTCCCCAAGCCAGTAATGAAAGACTATTCGTGGATCATTGTACTAGTTTACCACAGAGTATAGACAGCCCCTACTTACCACCCGGGCAAACTGGATCTGATGATGATAGGTTATTAAAACCAAAACCACCACACATTAGGGTTTTCCAACCCCAAAGGGTTGGCCACTCACCCAAATTCACAGGATATTTCAGGATCTCATCAAAAACAGTGCCGTTAGCTAATACTTAGTAAACTAACTAAATGTATATTAATTAAGAAAAAGAAATGAGTTATCAGAAAGGTTAAAAGCAGATAAAATACATTACAGTTGAATCAGAATATATGAGTCCAATTGATAGCAGAGAGAGTGTCTGCTAATTCTCCATAAGTCTTTCAGGGCTTTCCCAAAACTAGCTATAATATGTGGAGATATACCTATCTCATAGAACTGGAAAGACCTTGAAAGGTCATCAAGTCCAGTCCCCTGCCTACACTAGCAGGACCAAGTACTGTCCCCTGACAGATTTTTTTTGCCCCGGATCCCTAAATGGCCCTTCAAGGATTCAACTCTCAACCTTGGGTTTAGCAGGCCAATGCGCAAACCACTGAGCTATCACTCCCTAGTCCTTTGGTGATTTCCGTCCAGTGGCTCAAAACTCCCCCTTTTTAGAACTTAGAGATACCAGGATCATCCCCAAGGCCTGTCTTTTATAATTAAAACGGGCTAGCAAGCGGACCATGGTTATTACCACATGGGAATTTCCTTTGATGAAGAATAGGTAATTCAGACAGTTTGTGAATCTCCATTATTAAACCAACCTTGCTTTGAAGTTAATCTTCTTCTCATGCATACACAAATAATCCAGCTACATTGGCTGACAATTACCTTACCAAAATCATTCATTAGAACAGGGATAGATAACTGAAGACAATACAAGTAATATTAGTTTCACGCAGTATATACACATTTTTGATCTGAAGGGTGATTGAGTACAGGACATAGACAAATGAAAACCATACCATCCACATTTTCCTTGATCTCTTATCAACACAAGTGAATGGGCTGGTGTCTGCTAGCCCATTTAACATCCCTTTGATACACACACACACAATTGAATTAGCCTGACTACACTGCACTGCCCCTTGACATGCCTTTAAAGACACAGGTGAACTGGCCTATTAATTTTAACCCGAGCTGTTTTGTCGGCATCACACATCCTGTTTCCAGTTCCTCAAAACATTAGGTCATTTGTCTGTGCCAAAGTTCATAGGCCTCAAACCTTAGGCTTACTGCTGAAGCCATTGTCTTACAGGGTACAGGCTTGTAAGTTCCTTGCATTACTGCTGACTATAATAAAAGACAGAATATAATGAAAGCAAGACAGAATATAATGAAAGCAAGCTAGCCCTATGGGCTACATTACTTCCATGTCGCTGTGCCTCTGTCCCACACATACTTCCTGCAGTTCATTTTGGGCAAGGACCACTATGAGTTCAGAGTTCTTCCTTTCAGCCTTTTGACCACTCCAAGGGTCTTTACAAAGACAGCAGGGAATAGTCATATTTGCCTACCTGGACAATTGACTCCTCACTTTCACAGGCCTTAGGAGGCAGGCCAGTCCTCGCCCGCAAACAACCCGCCAGCCTCAAGCATATTCTCTCTAACAACAGCACACTGCGCCATAATAGCTCTAACTCAGGAACCAATCCATGCAACAAACCTCGTTGCCAACTCTGCCCACATATCTACACCAGCAATACCATCACAGGACCTAACCAGATCAGCCACACCATCACTGGTTCATTCACCTGCACATCTACGAACGTAATATATGCCATTATGTGCCAGCACTGTCCCTCTGCTATGTACGTCGCCCAAACTGGACAGTCCCTACGAAAAAGGATAAATGGACACAAATCAGATATCAGGAATGGCAATATACAAAAACTTGTAGGAGAACACTTCAGCCTCGCTGGACACACCATAACAAATTTAAAGGTCACCAACTTGCAGCAAAAAAACTTCAAGACCAGACTGCAAAGAGAAACTGCAGAGCTGTAATTCATTTGCAAATCTGATACCATCGATCAAGGACTGAACAAAGCCTATGAGTGGCTAACTAACTACAAAAGTGGCTTCTCTTCTCTCGGTGTTCACACCTCCAGACCAGCTGCTAGAAGAGGACCTCATCCTCCCTGATTAGAGATAACAAGCTAGCTCAGCCTGATTGGACTAACCTTGTTATCTCTAACCTGGCCCTTGCCTCTTATTTATTCCTGCCCTTGGATACTTTCACTGTATGCATTCGACGAAGTGGGTATTAGCCCATGAAAGTTTATGCTCTAATACTTTAGTTAGTCTTTAAGGTGCCACATGACTCTTTGTCACTTCTGCAATTCCAGACTAATACGTCTACCTCTCTGATTCTTGACTACTCAAAGTTTGTTCCTTCCAGAGTTTTCAGACAGCAATTAACAAGGCCCCCTAGCCCTCTTCCAATCACTGTGTCTTTGTCCCAATGCAGAAAAATCGACAGGGACACCTGTTTAGCATATCTGCTTGTTTGGAACCATCCTGGACTAGACAGCCAGTATGGCTGTAATAGGGTGCAGGCAGGCTCGTCTGCACCCTATTACAGGCTTCTGCACGGACAGATGAGCCAGAGATCTCTGGTGCAGTCCCGTGCTCTTTATTTACAGTACAAGTTCTCACCACCTTGTAGCTACAGTGTCAGACTCACAGCCTCAGGGACTGCTAGCTTTTGCAGCCAGCAGGGGAGAGCAGTCTCTAGCTCCCTAGCTCCTCCCTTTCCTCTCCCCCGGCTTCCTTCCTGCTGGTCTTTATGTAGCCCATTGCTAACAAGGTCGGCAGAATTGTTTTACTACAGGACCAAGAAACATAGAATGTAGGCATAAACTTTCAGTTTTCTTAGAGACTAACAAATTTATTCCACAATTGTCCCTACTGGGTGTTCTTCACATTCCTCTGAGACATCTAGTTCTGTTTCTTTTTGTGATAATTGGGCACAGTAATTTATCCTAATTGTGGCCTCAGCTATATGTAAAAGGTCATAAGATGTCACAATCTATAACAACAAGTATTTATGGGAAAAGACAAGAAAGGGAGGCAGACTGTATTCGTCCAAACAAAAAGGCTTACTGATATAATGCAGGTACTTTTTTAAGACCATGCTTGGTAAACAAGGAAAGTGTGGACCAGAAATCAGTGAACTAAAATTAGCGTATTAGAAACTAGGTCTAGTTGGTGAACGAAAAGACGGGGTAGACTATATTTCTCACCATTCCCTTTGTGGGTCCTGAAAGAAAGTGTCTTTGGGAGAGAAATCGGCTATTGGACAGAGTTTTTATCATCCTGACTGTCACCCACACCATTTCCTGGGATCCTGAACCTTGGTCATCCTGATCCTGAGATATGTCCTGCCCAAAATGGGCCAGAAAGAGGGACCCAGATGATATCACCACCTCTATGCTCCAACTGAATCCCAAACATCATCTGGAATGAAATGGGATCAGACTTTAACAACAGCAGCTCCAATCCATCTCAGCTAACTGCTTCTTCTCTTCTCACCACTGGCCAGATATTACCATCTTTGTTACCATGTGACATTGTCAACAAGGAGGGCGGGGAAGGTTTCCTTCTAGAAACTTCCCTTATCCTTTAGCTGGTGTTGTTAAATGAAAGTCTTACCTAATACTTTACATTTCAAATGCTTTAACTGGTTTTTCTCCTTTTTTTTGTTTTTAATACAAAGTTAAAAGGTTTTTAAGGGAGTTTTTGCCATGGCATTAAGAGAGCCGAGGTCTCTGCATACCAAATCCTGAATCTTGTTTAATGTTGGACAGCATTAGACAATGTTAACACCTTTGGCCCATGTATTCCATTTAAATTAATACAATATGCATCTCATACATGGATCACTGGACTGATCCAGTTTAGCATTTCTTGTGATTCAAATCAATTCTACACTGATTAAAAAAAATGCAAAACTGATGACATAACTATATACTCAAAATAATATCCATAAAAAAAAATTTATTTAGTTGTAACTAATTTTCTTTACCTCTGTAAAAGTTTAAAAATGCAGACAATCAGCTAAAGATTTGTACTGGAGCCTTTTGTTCATTTTAAGTTAGTGGTGAATGTCATATGTTTTTTTAACTAGGAGGGATCACAGGGTTATGTTTTTAATCATCCAGTTTTTTATTATTGTGCTTCAAAACTGAAGTGTACGGAGGAGAAGGTGGACTTCTATTCTATTCACATCACTACCTTTTTACCAGTTAATTGGATTGTGCTTATGTGCATGTATCAGCACACTGAAACTGTTTCTGAAAACTTTATGGTTTTCAGGGAAGATTATAGCACTAGAAAGCAGTCTGTTGAGCTTAAAATATGCCATTTGCTAAGGATTCAGTGCACATCACTTGGCATGCACACTTGAGAATACTTCTCTGTAAAAGTAAAATGTGCTTATTGTTTTGTTTCTAGATTAACAGTTTCTCCTATTTCTTCATTATTGGTTGAATTTTGTATTTTAAAGGAACTATTATAAAATCTTAAGTCTCTTGATTGTTATGCCTGTTTCAAAGGATATTGAATATTCATTAAGTATATAAACGAAATAAAATTAATTTATAAAGCAATTAAAAATCACTTAAAAAACTTAGGAATACCAGTAAGTAATTACAAAACTTATTTTTTGTAATCCAAATGAACCTTTTTTTAATTAGACTGTTTTTGTGTGAGAACTAGAAATAAATCTGTTCTGGTTAAAATGTAATTTTGATTATAATATTCCCTTGATAGCTTAATTTGTTTGGGGTAGTCCAGAAGTCTAAAACTGTTTATCTGGAGATTTTAAGTAAATTGCAGTTTAGATTTCTGGAGCTGCTTTCTTTCTAAAGGATCTCTCATTTTTTGTTACTTACTGTTTGTATGTTGAATTCCAGATGATTAGACCATTTATTCCTGCCTATGCTCTATACATTTGAATTAGGGCTCTTTTACACCACTTACTAATACTGAATTGGAATAATGCTTTTGCTGTAGTGAGGGAAATAATGCAGAATGACTGTCTAGATTAAATGGAAATGTCGAGTCTCATAATATGGATGCAGTGCTGCCTGCTTTGATAGATCTGTGCTCTATGTCTAGTAGTCTGTGGAGAGAACGGAATCCCATTTGAGCAATTCTTGATCTTGAGTACTGATGTGCCCCACATTAGATAAGTAAGTAAAAAGTGTCACTAGTTCATAGAGCTACCAAAGTGTGTGTTTCTCAAGATACCATGAGTTCAGGATTCTTGCTCTATGGTCCAGTATAAGTTATGATGGAAAAGCCATAGCTCTTAAGATTTTTGACCTGATGTGGCACATGTGGGCTTGTTCAAGAGCATTGCACTAGTGAGCATACTTCCTGTGTCTCTGAGGCTCCAGTTCTGTGGTCAGCCAATTCAATAAAAGCAGATTCAACCAATACAGTTTCAGTTCTTGCTGGAATCCTTTTTCTGTTTCTTTTCTGCTTCTGTTCAGGCTTTTGATTTGTCTCCTCAGGAGCTGTAATATTGTACATCGGTAACATATGTAGATCCTCAGCTTGATGCTTGAGGATAAGTAAACCTTGGCCTGTGAAGAGTATAGGCACTGAGAAGTTGTCTTGATTTCCCAGACTAGGCTTCAAGCATTGACACCTATGGCAAAGTTTGATAGCAAGGGATCTTCTCCACAGTGCATCAGTTGTGTGGGTCTTTCCATCCTCACACAATACCAAACAATGTCTCCTAAGGACAAGAGCCAATACAGAAGCTCAGTGTCTGGGTGTCTTTCCCATGTCACCTTGGCTTTTGTATGTCATAGCCAACATATTGGTTGAGCAACAAGGACTTTCCCAGTGCTTCCTGTGTTCAGCACATCAGCACTGTCAGGTCCGATGGCAACCCATTATTCTTTCTTGCACTTCCACAGGGATTCCTATACTGAAGAAACTGTTCAGCATCTGTCTTCGCCATCCCTTCTTGAATTCAGTGTGTCATTGCTGGTGGGGCAGTTTAGAACCATAGTCGGAGTTATTCAAACCCTTTGTATCCTTCTTTATGCCTCTGTTTGCTCTGTGCTGGCAGATCAAAAGTCTAGGAATTTTGGATTCTTCCTCTGCTGTTCTTGTGGTATAGTACCAGAATAACATGGCTGCTCAGAGCCCTCAGGATATCAGCATTAGAATCTCATGCGACTGGTGGTATTTGCACTGTTGAAATGAAGTAAGCTAGTTCCTGGGGAGTATTGGCATATCATTGCCTCCTTGACTTTCTGGACTGGTGTCACTAGAATTTGGGCTCCTTTAGTAGCTTGAGCCCTCATAGTGTATGGTTTCTGGTGTTCCCTGAACTTCCATTGTTTGGTTTTAAATGCTTGAAGTCTGACAACTGTGATGCTTCTGCACTGTATAAACTTTGACACTTTCTTCCCAGCTCTGTACCTGCCAGTGTATGTTTCCTTGACCCACTGTAGTGGGAAAATTCTGTGGCACTGGTTCATACAGACACTCTCATCTCCCAGCAAGGATGCTTACATTTGCATCACCCAACATATTTTGCTGACCTTTAGGTAAATAACTTTCACATGCCCTGAACAGAGTTGTGATTACTAGGACCAGGCACAGGCTGCTTCTGTCGGTGCAGTAAGCATCCTTGCCTTCTGGTTTATCTCAGAAAGGATTGTTAGTACTGGGGTCTTCTAGTGCGGATGTCATGCCATACTGATGTCTTCAGTCAATGTTCTGCCTCTTCCTAAGATTACTACATCAGTGTGTGTATGACTTAGGCTCCAAGATTGTAGGTAGGTAAGTGGTTTGGGTCAAGTACCATTTCATTAGCAGCTACTTGGGATGTTTCTTGATGTCTCAAGACAGCATCAATATTTCTGACCTAGTTGGCTCATAAAAGGTGCTTTGGCTCTTCATTGCATATCTATAAGCCCTGTGGTAGACAATGTAGCCTTGTACTGTATTAAAACTCAAATATTTGGGAACTCCTGTCTGGGACCTATCGGTGGAAACATGCTTGAATTCCTGTTCGGACACGTTGCCCCTTGAATTTCAGATAAAATTATTATACTTTTTAGTACAGAATATGTCTTCCCTTATCTGTTAGGTCACTATCAGGATGCTGGAATTACTCAGTTAAAATAAATTACTCTAAAGTTCCAACATTATAGAGCAGAAGTTTGGAATAAGTAAGAGCTCTATATGTATGGTTCATTCCCAAACTCATTTTCCAGATTACAGATTGAAATCTCTCTACTCAAGCAGTGGGAACTCTAGAGCTTAGCTGCCAACATTGAGATGGAATTTGGAATACCGAATCCCATTACCTCAATGGATCTTGTAGTTTCCATGGCACACAACCACTTGTCATCCTAACTGAACAGTATAGAGCTCCTTAGGCATTATATCTCTGAGTAGATGGCTCATGTCCTCTCCTGGTCTTTCCAAAGCCATCTGCCAGAATGGCTTGCCTTTTTAAATGGAAAGATTTTGTGATGTGGTCTGAACAATTACTGGTGTTGTTTCCTTATCACCAGAGAAGTATTCTGTTTAAAGCTGTCAGAAAATCAAGATTAAGTTGAAAGATCGGTGATTCCCCTGAATGTAGTTTAAGTTTCCATTGATAAGTTCATAGAATCCCTACACATTTCATTATAATTTCAGTTGGAAAGCTAAAGTGGAAGAACATTTGGGATATACTCTATCAAGAAGAATGTGATATACATTTTCTATTTGTTCAGTCTGTTTTCAATAGCAGGTAGATATTCATAGTGCCTTAAATGTTTCCTAAATGTACAAATTATGAAAGCTTATGTGCAAAATCTAAGGGAGAGTAAAATTGTCCTTTCTTAACCAGAATACTCCCCCTTTTTGGTTCTGATTTTATTCAAGAAAGTTCTGTTATCCCAGTCTCTGTGGAGGATTTGTAGTACATTTATTGCAGGATTTTGTCCACCTGATAGCCTCTGTTCCTCTGATTACTTTTCTGCCCTGGAAACTGTACAAGGTGTCTAAATTATTTGTCCATTATGAAGGGCTGTATAAATAGCATGATGGGTTATTGACTCATTTCCGGCACCCCAAACTTCAATAAAATGACTTAAGTTTATATTACTTTTTCTCTCCATTTTACAAGTCACTACAGATTTTAATTTTGCCAATTTCTGAAGCTGTCATGATGCACATTGATGAATACTAAGTTTAATGCTAGATCTGACCTGAGATGTTAGGGGAAGGTTGGTTTTGTTTATTGACCGTAAGTAATAAGTGATATTGTAACGCTGCAAGTCACAGGCAAGAATATTTTGGAACAAGTTATAGATCTGTCCAGTGTCAAAATATTGAACTCCATCTCTGCTTGACTGTGTGTGACTTTACCAGTAGCTGATAGTAACATGGATACATACTGCTTATTATTTCCTGTGAATATAACACAAGTAGGGAATAAACTATCTGTTGTCTAGGTTGAACTCCCACCACCTGATCTTGGCCCAAGCTCTGCACTGAATCAAACACTTGCATTGCTCCGTGAGGTTTTGGCATCCCATGACTCCTCTGTTGTGCCATTGGATGCTCGTCAAGCTGACTTTGTACAGGTATAGTTTGTAAAGTTCATTTGAACAGAGAAATATGCCCATAATTTGGTCTCAGTATAAAAAATACTGAAGAGGCATGAATTTGGTTTGCCAGATGCTGGGAAAGGGTGACAGGAATGGATCACTTGATGATTACCTGTTTTATTCATTCCCTTTGGGGCACCTGGCTTTGGCCACTGTCTGAAGACAAGATACCGAGCTAGATGGACCTTTGGTCTGACCCAGTATGGCCATTCTTGTGTTTTTTGTCTGCAATTGTTTATAGGCTTCCTCCAGCCCCCCTCCCAGATTTAATAGTGATAAGAGTGTGGCTAATAAAATGGATAGTTCCATTACAGCATGGAATGTCCTATTACAATATCCACATTCTATTGATAGTTATTTTTTTTAATATATATGTACTATGCACATATCTTGGTCCTGCCCGGTGTGGGCGGATGGACTAAATGACCTCTTGAGGCCCCTTCCACCCGCACACTTTTATGATTCTATGAACCACCAGTCTTCTCTTCTGAGTTGCTCCAACTGCTGTTAAGGAAAAATCTGTTCCTTTCAGGCTCTTATACCACACCACTAGTCTGGTAACTGATCACCTGCTTTCAAGAGGGGGACCTCTCATTTTTTTAAATTTTGTTTTGGAAAATTGATGATAAAAGCAAAATTGTCATTGCCCCACGAGTCTAAAGTTTCATGAAACATTTTTTCCCTCTTCTTCATATTTCTATTATAGGTTCTGTCTTGTGTGCTAGATCCATTATTACAGCTGTGTACTGTGTCTGCTAGTAATTTAGGTACAGCTGACATGGCAACCTTCATGGTAAATTCACTTTATATGATGAAGACTACCCTGGCTCTCTTTGAATTCACAGACAAACGTCTGGAAATGTTACAATTTCAGGTAAGTGTCAATGGTAAGTAGAAAGGTAATCACATATTGTTTTGTAGCTGGTAAGCTGTGAATAGCAGACATAACCAACATTTTCAAACCTGGGTGCCTTAAGTTAGGCTTCTAAATCCATATGTAGGCACCTAAATGAGGCATTATTTTCATAGGTGCTGAGCCGCCCCATTTCCATTGAGATCAGTGACATCTGGAAGTACATATTGATTTTAGGAGCCACATTTCAGGCATCCAGATTTGAAAATTTTGGTCTCTGGTTTTTATCTGAAAGTTAGCCAAGATAAGGGAAAATATTTATTATTCCAGTCACTTATTTCTTAAGACAAACGATCTGAGATAGTTAAAACAAATGGAAGTGTAAACAACAGTATGCAACATCTCTAATGATATACTCCTTGGGGAATTCTGCGCCACTCCATGCGTGCATAATTAATGTGCCACGCATATTTTTACGTTTTTTGCAGAAAATAACTTTGCGGGAAAGTTGCTGCAGTTCTGCCTTTTGCCCACTTCCAGCCATCTAGGGAAGAGAGAGAGAGCCTACAGTGCCTTCTTCACAGCACCTGATGGGCCAAGTTAGGAGAGGGATATGGGAAGACAGACACGTGGAGTTGCTGGGGGATCACAAACAGAGGCAGGACAGACTGGGGCAGAGGCTGAATGGGAGTGGAGGTGCAGGGCCACAAGGAGGTGGGAGGGGTGCAGGGCCACATGGGAGAAGGGAGGTGACTGAATGGGGGCACAGGACACATGGGAACAGGGAGTGCAGAGACATGTGGAGATGAGGGGAGGGGGCTGGCTGAGGGGGTGTAAGAACACAGAAGTTTGGGTCGGGGTGAAGGGACACGTGGGAGAAGGGAGGTGACAGACCCATGGGACAGGGAGCGGATGAAGGAAGGGAGGTTTGGGGGTGGAGAGACTCGTGGACAGGGGGTACAAGAACATGTGGTGCAGGGACACATGGGGACAGGGGCATATGTTGCTGACTGAACAGGAGAAGCTAGAAGTCAGCCAGGTTTTGCATGGAGAAAGCTCCCTAACAATCCCTCCCCGTCCCCAAAAAAACACCCGTTCCTTACTTTTCCCATTCATACCCAATAACCCTCACACCCAGGCTCCTTCCCAGCAATTACTTCCCTTTCCCTTAGCTCCTCCATTACTCCTGACACCCGCAAGCCTTTGCACTTCTTCTGAGGGGTGTGGGTAATACAGTTCTGTATTGTAGTTTACATGAATTATTACAAAGAGTTCTGTATTAATATGCCTAGTAAGGAATCTAGTTGTCAAAAAAAAAAAAATTCTGAATCTTTTTTGTTGACTGTATTGTTACCAACCTACTTGCTGACAGGTATTTTGAAATAAATTACCAAAATAATTGAAACTGGTATGATTGGATTGGATTGTGATATTTTGACAAATAAAATATGCAGAATTTTAAAATATTGTGTGCAGAATTTTTAATTATTTTATGCAGAATTTTTAACTTTTTGGCACAGAATTTCGCCAGGAGTAATGATCAAAGTAGGATCATCAGTCAGTGAATTTTTTTTTTTTTTATCTCCTTTCTCAGAAGCGTCAGGGATGACCCTGGCTGGAGATTAGACAGGGAGAGCCAGGGCTCTGAGCTGGCACCAAACATTCTGTCTTTCAAGTCCTTGGCTGGCTGGTTCTTGCTTACATGCTCAGGATTTAATTGGTCATGAATGGCAGGGTCAGGAAGGAGTTTTCCCCCAGGTCACATTGGCAGTGACTTGAGGGGTTTTCATCATCTTTTGCAGCATATGTAATATGGATCATGTACCAAGCCTATGTGGGTATATCTCACTTAATCATTTCCCTGCCAGGAAAATTGGGCACTGGTGGACCTCAGTCCCTCCTATTCTCTGTCTGTGGTATATAATAGTCTAGTCTTCTGTTGGCTATAATATTTTGGTCTAATTTTGATTTTTGAGTTAGGGAGCAGGTGCTAGTGGACTGTAATATACAGGAGGTCAGACTAGACAGTCTGGTGATCCTTTCTGGCCTTAAACTATGATTATGAGTAGTCAAGTTCTGTTTCCCTGAACATGGGGTATATACATGGTAGAATTCAATGTTAATTTTTTCCCCCAGTGCTTGTTTTTACTTAACATGACAAAATAATATTTTACATATTGTAATATTTTTGAAGTTAATAAGTAATGTTAACGCTATCCACAGTTCACTAAGGCATTAAAATATATGCTTTTTGGATTGTTAACTTTGGGACTCATTTGGCACAATTCATCTTCAGATGTATATATTCCTTATGCCCACAACTTTGCACTGCATCCCATGTCCTGATTTTGTTCTTTAAACTGTTTCCCAACAGGAAGCACAGTTACAAGAGGTTTCTTTGGGCAAGTTTTTAGTGACTCTCCTGTAATATTTCAGAGGGTTGTGGAGGTTATCTCTTACCCATCTTCATTATCACCACTATGTCATTAGCAATAGAAACAGTGGTAGCTGAAGCTGGCCATTTAACTAACACATAAAATTCAGATTGTCTAAAACCAAACTAATAGTGTGGTGTTTTTAAGATACTTCTGGAGTCCGTTTATTCTGCGATTCAAAATCTAGAGACTAGGTGGGAAACATTTGCTACTAACCCAGATTCACTTTGTATAAACATTTCACAGTTAGAACTAAAGTGGAAGGGAAGTCTTGAGGTCAGGCAAAAGAAGGTGACTGATTCTGAGATAGACTAGTGTAGAACAGAAACATTTATTGGGGGTATTCATCAAGAATAATTTACTGATTAGCAAAATGGAGACCTTTGAAAATTATTGAAATCACCATATTCAAATGTTAGGCTTTCCTTAGAGATCAGGAGGGAAAGATATATTTTATTATATTCTAGTTTCCATAAATTCAATAGAAAATGATGATCCTTCTCTTAAGATATCAAAGATTTGTAGGATACCTAGTAAAGGTTCTGTATCTGCTCTACCTATTAAATTAAATTGGACTTTTTGTGCGGTAATAGTAATTTTTTTTCTTGTGTAGAGTAGGAGAGAAATAAAGTAAATGGACGATTATGTATTTAAAAAAAGAATATTTCTTCACATAGTTCTAAGGCCACTCAAACCTGAAGAAGAAAGTTGCTGCTCCTTTAGGTTGAATTGACTGGATTTGGGTTCTTTGTTTTTATCTCCAGAAAAGTTGCAGTTGTACAAAAATTGTAAAATGATTTTATGAATATACAGCATTTTTGATGTCTGAGGTAATAAGGAAGCTTTTTCTGAAAATGATAAAAAGCACAGCTGACAGTTATACAGCTCTTCAGTGCCTAATTTTTGAATAAGTGCTTGTCGTTAACTTCCATTTCTTTAAAATAAATTAAATTATGCCTTTTGAATCCTGTACTGATTGCCTAATGTGCTTTAGGTTTCAGTTTTATTCTCTTCATGAAATCTTAATGGTTTCATTTTATTTTTTGTTTGATCTTGACTTGCACTCTTCAGCATTTTCAGCAAGAATTTGATTATTTCTTTCATGTAGTTGCAATGAATTATATCATTCTTGTTTTGATATTTTACTATAACTTTTTGAAGTTCTAATTTTAAGCATTAGTATTTGTCTTTTATGTATACGGATTTTTCAGATTTGAGTGTTTAGGCCACAGTATTACAATGTAGGCAGATCCATGTGTCCAAGTCAAGCCCCGCTGAAGTTAATGGAGTTTCATCTGTGCACAGGGTCTGCCTGCCTGGAGCTCACTGCGGGATTGGGACCTCAGCTTTTGGCAAAACATTTTGCTTCACTGAGCTCCCTGGTAGTGTAAAATAATAAAGATCCAAATTGGCTTTGCAAATTAAACCTTGGTTTTCTGTGGTGCATGTGATTTTAATTCTTAGGTTCTCGTTCTCCTTTTCTTCTGAGTTGATTTTCTAGATGACTACTAAACTCCCTTTGTAATTTAAGAACACTTTTTTTTTAACGTTTCTTGTAAGTATTTCTTCCCCTCCAAATTTCAGATTGAAGCACACTTGGATACGCTAATAAATGAACAAGCTTCCTGTGTGTTAACTAGAGCTGGTCTAAGTTGCATATACAAATCTGTGCAGCAGCACAAACCAGAGCAGGTAAATATTTACTTTTTCAGCAGCCAATGGAGTACTTTGTTTTTCCTGAAACTGTTGAAAGTGTGATGCTATCTGTTCTCTGTTGTGGCTATCCTAAATCAAGATGGTCAGAACTAGCGTGACAAAAATAAGATTTTACTATCTGTTGAGAACCTGCAATCTTAGCTCCTGTTCACTCATCTTTTTATGTAGCTTATTTGTTATATTACATGTATTATTAAATTCCTTTTTCTCTTCAGCTAGATTTTTGTCTCTTGTTTTTTAACATCAGTGAACTCAAAATTCTCCAAATAGGTTCCCATGATTAAGCATGTGTTTGAAGATAGTGTAGAGGAGGATACCTAGAGTAAGGGTTCTTGTTTCTCTAAACCAGTAGAGAGCTTGATAGTGTGTATGTGTGAATGCCCCACCATAATGAGGAAATAAAGTTAAACAAGCATTTTTAAACATGCTAATCCCCATTAAGATGCTAAATTTGATTTCTTGGTCATCAGAGGCCCATTTCTTTTCTGTTTTCAAACTCTGTCTAGAATATATTGACTCCATTAAACAATTTATAATACAGCAAAACAGTGGAGACTGTAGTGATATTGTCTGTGATAATTAAAAGGGAGGAGGACAGATTAAGGACAGATAAAGGTTAGGAGGACAGATTCGGAGCTCAGTTTTAATTATTTTAAATTTAAAGAAGTGATAGGAAATGATAAATGGCCTGTGCTTATTGAACGTATTGCTTAATATTAGTTGACAATCATAACAGGTAGTCAGACATGGTCCCTACTCCAAAGAGTTTATAATCTAGCGTATTACAATAAAATCTTAATCTAGGATTTATTTTCACATACAGGCCAGTTGCATCTTAGGCGCATTTAACATGCGCGAATTTAGCTATACACGGCTGGCCAAAAAACAAAAAAAACAAAACGGGCCGGCAGCCCATGGCAGGGGCCGGGGCTGGAGCCAGCAGCCCGCCCGCCACCACAGGGGCTGGGGCGGAAGCTGGCAGCCCACCCACCACCACAGGGGCCGGAGCTGGAGCTGGCAGCCCGCGGCAGGGGCCAGGGGGATTGAGCCGGCAGCCGCAGCAGCGATCAGTGCCCAAAGCCAGGGTCAGGGCCGGCAGCCCGCCCAGGGGGCCGGGCCAGCAGCCACCCTGCCCGGGTTAAAGAGCCAATGTTCTACAGTGTAGTGAACTCAATGAGAGTTTCACTATACGCGATTTCCACTTTACGTGGTAATCACAGAACGTAACCCTCACGTAAGACGCAATGCACCTATGCTATCCATTTGTTTAAAATGCTGCTTTGATTACCTATTTTTTAGGGGCCCCTGGCAAACTTGCCTAGCTTGGATTCAGTGTCACTGAAGGCTGCAATGGTGAGCTTTTTGCAATTTCATGTTGAGCTGCATTGTTGCTCTGACTTTTAAAGAAATGCTGTCTAAATTATAAGCCAAAAATATCTAAAAATCTGTGTGTTTGTTTTTGGTGCTTAATATCTGTATTTCTTCTATAAACATTTTTCAGTCCATTATTAGACTCTGAGGTAAAAAACATACACAATATACTGAATTAAAGTTGTAGATATGCACTATGACAGAAGGAACTTCTAATAAAATCAAGCCATTTGATTTTCGTCCTGTGTCCCTTTAGCTATGTTTTCATCTAGCTGTAGGTCTTAACAAATCAATCATACTGTTTGAAAAAGAAAAATGAACATTTATTCAGAAAATATTCAAATATAAAATGGGGCATTTTGATACAGATGGTAATGTGTGTTATTACAAAACTGATTCAAAGACTTCAAGAATTTACAATATTTTTCATAGCTATCATGTCACAAAGAAATTTTGTAATGTGTTGGGTCGTAACTAGGGCTGTTGATTAATCGCATTTAACTCATGCAATTAACTCAAAAAAATTAATCGCGATTAATCACACTTTTAATTGGACTGTTAAATAATAGAATATCAATTGAAATTTGATTAATATTTTTGGATGTTTTTCTACATTTTCAAATAAATTGATTTTAATTACAACACGCAATACAAGGTATACAGTGCTCACTTTATATTATTATTTATTTTTTATTACAAATATTTACAATGTAAAAATAATAAAAGAAATAGCATTTTTCTGTTCACCTGATACAAATACTGTAGTACAATCTCTTTATCATGAAAGTGCAGCTTACAAATGTAAATTTTTTTTGTTACATAACTGCACTCAAAAACAGAAGAATGTAAATCTTTAGAGCCTACAAGTCCACTCAGTCCTACTTCTTGTTCAGCCAATCACTCAGAAAAACAAGTTTGTTTAGATTTACAGGAGGTAATGCTTCCCACTTATTTACGTCACCAGAAATCGAGAACAGGCGTTTGCATGACATCTTTGTAGCTGGCATTGTAAGGTGCCATATGTGCCAAATATTTGTATGCCCCTTCATGCTTCGGACACCATTCCAGAGGACATGCTTCCATGCTGATGGCTCTCATTTAAAAAAAAGAAAAAAAAGTTAGTTCAATTTGTGACTGAACTTCTTGGGGGAGAATTGTATGTCTCCTGCTTGTTTTACCCACATTCTGCCTTAATATTTCATGTTATAGCAGTCTTGGAGGATTACCCAGAACATGTTATTCATTTTAAGAATGCTTTCACTGAAGATTTGACAAAAAAACAAAGAAGGTATCAATATGAGATTTCTAAAGATGGCCACAGCACTCGACCCAAGATTTAAGAATCTGAAGTGTCTTCCAAAATCTAAGATAGAAGAGATGTAGAATATGCTTTCAGAAAAGTTAAGAGCAACAGTCTGATGCAGTAACTTCAGAACTCAGCCACCAAAAAAGAAAATTAACCTTCTGCTGATGGCATCTAACTCTCATGAAAATGAACGTGCGTTCGTTCACATCGCTATGGATTATTATTGAGCAGAACCTGTCATTGGCATGGACACGTCTTCTGGGATGGTGGTTGAAGCATGAAGGGACAGATGAATCATTAGTGCATCTGGCATGTAAACATTTTGTGACACCAGCTACAACAGTGCCATGTGAACACCTGTTCTTACTTTCAGTGACATTGTAAACAAGAAGCGGGGTAGCATTATCTGCTGCAAATGTAAACACACTTGTTTGAGCGATTGGCTGAACAAGAAGTAGGACTGAGTGGACTTGTAGGCTCTGAAGTTCTGCACTGTTATATTTTTGAGTGCAGTTATATTTTTGTACATAATTATACATTTTTAAGTTCAAGTTTCATGATAAGGAATTCACTGCAGTACTTAGGTGAACTGAAAAATACTATTTCTTTTGGTTTTTACAGTGAAAGTATTTGTAATAAAAATAATAAAAAGTGAGCACAGCATACTTTATATTCTGTGTTCTAATTGAAATCTGTATATTCAAAAATGTAGATGAAAACCAAAAATATTTAAATGGTATTCTGTTACGGTTTAACAGTGCGATTAATAGTGATTAATTTTTTTAATCACTTGACAGCTCTAGTCATAACTTGTTGAACTACAGTAATCTTGCATCACATAATAGAAACCATCACACTCTTCTGAAACAATTGTATTGAAATTTAAAAGTCCATTAAATTGTGTTTTGGAATATTTTCATTGTTTCTAGTAGTGGGCCTTTGACCTACTGAAGTAGTACAAATATAAAATTATTTGTGAGCTGATAGACTATCAAGTTTCTAAGCTTTGAGAAACAAAATTTTACTTGTTACACTGTGAAACATTTTGAATTGCTGAAAGCAAATATTAATTCTGAGTTCTAATCACTGAGATTTCTTTTGCCTCACTGCTTTGATATACAGCAATTATAGTTATAAATGACAGGGAAAAGTAAAGCTTTCATTTTATGCAAGTAGTTCAATGAAGCTCAAAAGTTAGGTACTGGGCATATGTCGCAGCTGATTTTTTGTTTATTTTTGGGGGGGTAAGTTTCATTACGGTGTAGATTTAAAAAAAATTATCAGTTAATGCTTTTCATTTTAAACAACATGCAAAAGTTAAATGACACAGATGCAATCTCACTGTTCAACAGCTAGCTATAAATTAACTGTCAATCTTCTCAGTAAACCTTTGAAGTACAGTTCACTGAAAAGGCAACTATCAATGCAACTGTCGTTTTAGAGTTCCGTAGCTACGTGGATTCAGTGATTTCCATGTCAAACTTGCTGAGTTAGTAAATGAAAAAAGATTTTTTTTCCTGAGTTCTAGCCTTAAACTCAAACTGGGTTGTGTACATCATGCTGTATATTTTGATTCATGCATTGTCACTATTAGTAAAGATTCTGCAAACTAAAATCTGCCCTTTGTTATGTCTGTGTAGCCCTTTTTTCCTCAAATGATGCTGTTAATTAACAACAGTTCAACTCAGTTGTGTTCAGTCGGATTGCAAAAGTGTTTAGTTAATAATGTTGTTGGTTAATTAGTGAGAAAAAAAATCAGTTCATTCTCTCATAGCTAAGTTGTATCTGTAGGGCTAATGTGACTAACGTGTGTGTATAGGAGCTAATTGGCTGAGTAAGAAGGTGCCATTTTAATATAGTCACTTTTCAGAGGAAGACTATTTCAAAGAAATTTGTATGTCGAGGTCTATAGCATGTTCTTGGTGCTTTGATACGGTGTATGTTGCAAAGCTCTTACTTTTTATTACTACTTCTAGGTTCAGTTTGATCGTTACCTGTCTGCTCCTGATAATCTGTTAATGCCACAACTGAATTTCCTTCTAAGTGCTACTGTGAAGTAAGTGTTTCGACTGAATTTCTATGTCAGTACTTTTTTAATGTGCAAAAGTACAGACTTGTGTGGAATATAGCAGAGTATGTTAGAAGTG
This sequence comes from Dermatemys mawii, assembly GCA_007922305.1. Taxonomy (NCBI): domain Eukaryota; kingdom Metazoa; phylum Chordata; order Testudines; family Dermatemydidae; genus Dermatemys; species Dermatemys mawii. The sequence continues at coordinate 17,228,345 of ML677348.1, forward strand.
GAATTATTCAATTGTAAATGCTATTCAGATATACTTTTAGGTTCTACTTTAATTTGTTTTGGTTACACTTTCTTAAGCAAGTAGTTATAAAATTACTCCTTACTAACTTTCTAAAGTAGCTACTCCGGAATCCCTGGACACACTGACATGATTGGAAATAAAGCATACATTTATTAACGGTGTGAGTAGTTAACCATTGGAACAATTTGCCAAGAATTGTGATCGATTCTCCATCACTGATCATTTTTAAATCAAGATTGGTGATTTTCTGAAAGATATGTTCTAGGAATTATTTTGGGGAAGTTCTGTGGCCTGTGTTATGTCGGAGGGCAGACTGGATTATTACAGTGATCCCTTCTGGCCTTGGCGGACCTAAGAATCACACTAATCTATTTAGAACATGTTCCCTGTATCATTTATCAGTTTTTCATCTCTGTTGGAAATTGTTTTAGTTATTTTATAAGCCTTCCATAAAATATTTTTCTTTTATCCCCATTTCTATATCTACTTTATGGAATTCTTCATCTTTGTTGCACTGCATTGTAGAATATTGATAGTCTTGTCTCATTTAATATAGTGCTGCAATTATTTTTTGCAGAATTTTGTGACTTCTACTTTGAAGTATTAAAGTGAGGATTTTATTATGTGTATCTCCTCTTGTTTTCATGAATATATTTTAAAATATGACAAATATGGGCCTACTCAACCCTAAGGCTAGAATATGCCAAGAATTTCTTTCCAATTAAATGTGAAGCTCGTGAAGACATTGTAGAACACTTACATTCAAAAAATTAGATATGCTGCAGTGATCAAAAGGTCTCTTGCCACTATTTTTGGCATTTTATGACAATACACCAGTTATATAGTATCATATGAAAAACTGTTAATATGACATTAACTGTATTGTTTTAATACTACAGAAGTCAGAAGTATCAGCAACATAAACTGTCCATTTGTATGTATGCATTACACAGGACACTGTCTTGTCACTAAAATGGTTGTATATGTGACTGAAAAATTATTTTTGCCATCATAAAGTTTTAAGAATTATTAGCATTTCCCTCCCCTGCTTTCTTGTTGCTAGCAGTGTTGATGAAGCCTGCTGATTAGTGCTCGCTTTTCCTTGTTTGGCATCACAGGAGTTCTGCCTGCCTGATCTTTTTTTTAAAGAGACCTGAGCTGAGCAAGCTTCTGCAGGCTAAAGTGCCTCTGTTTTGCAGAGTGACCGCTTCTAATGGTGATAAAGTATTTCAGTCTCTATGCCCGTCAGCTCTATGACCTTTTTATTAAAGGCTAAGTAACAAAAGTAAAAAGATGTTTTAGTACAGGCTAATTGTTTCTGCAGTTCCTAGTCCAGGGGTGGGCAAACTTTTTGCCCCTAGGGCCATATTGGGATTGCAAAATTGTATGGAGGGCTAGGTAGGAAAGGCTGTGCCTCCACAAGCAGCCTGGCCCTTCCCCCATCCAACCTCCTCACACTTCCTGCCCCCTGACTGTCCCCCTCAGAATCCCCAACTCAGCCAACAGCCGCATTCCTTGTTACCATCTGCTTGGTCTGTATTTGGAGAGGGCAAAAAAAGGAGGCCAGCTGAGGTCATGCAGACTTATAAATGTGGGTACCCTCTCATGGGATCCCAGTTGGGAGCTGGAATCTTCTGGAGAAACAAGGAGACTTAGAGGAAGTGCAGCAAGATGTTCAATCCACAGACGTTCCTAGTCTCTAGAGTCTCAGCTAAGTTGCTCCCGCCATAGCTGTCACCCTCAGTTCCCCGAGAAAATTATGTATGTTGGGTAATGTGCCTTACAGCCCCTCCGTGCAACAGAGGAATTTGATGATGGGAGCTGTAACAGAAATCAGAGGAGAAGCACCACAGCAGTGGCAGACAGGGTCAGGAGACAACCTCAGTGATCTCAGTTCATGGGGAGATAGACAGACAAGTATGTCCCCAGGAGAGAGACAAACAAGACCTCCCCCAGTACAAATGTGGAGTCTCATGGATCCTGCTGCTTGGAGCAGCTGTCGGGTCTGTAATAGAACTCGATTAAAGAGCAGCTGTGGGATCTACTAGTAGAGTTTACATGGCACCAACAGATTCATATAGGCTGCCAAGTAGCCATCACTAGACGTACACGTGGCACTCTTCAGAGAAAAGAAAGGAATGTGGAGCACAGCTAGCATAACTGGACAGGCCTGATGATGTCAGGACATCAGGAAGACTGTACAGACGATAGCTAATGTGAAAACTGGGTACAAAATATCCCTGTTTTTTAAAATTTATTGTTAATGCAACAAATTATAGCGTTTATATACTAGACTCTGGAGGTATCTGTGCAAAAACTAAGTTGACGGCAAGCTGGGGTATAAATTTGCCCCATGCCAGCATGCTGAACACGCGTTCTGTTCTGTTGGGAGCTGAGAGCGGGTTGTTTGTCATTATAAAGAAGGACATGCACTTGTAGCAAGAGATTAACCATATTACTGATTCATTCTGATAATTGATTTGTAACATTTAAATGCTATAACCATGAAAAATATTTATAGTATATCCGGTTGTACTTGTTTCCAAATTAAGAAAATTCCTTTAATTGTTTGAAAGCTATGTATTAATATTTTAGAATCAGATAGGTAGCCATGTTAGTCTGGAACTGCAGAAGTGACAGAGTCCTGTGGCACCTTAAAGACTAACTAAAGTATTAGAGCATAAGCTTTCATGGGCTAATACCTGCTTATGCTCTAATACTTTAGTTAGTCTTTATGGTGCCACAGGACTCTTTGTCATTAATATTTTATTTATATTTTATATTATATTTTAGTTAAAGCTCCATTTTAGTTTGACTAGGAAAACAGAAACTGAAAATTGAAATAACATGCTATTTTTAGAAAATGCAGTGGTTTGTATTGATAAAAATTGTATTACGTTATGCCATCTGAAATCCGAATGCAATAATTAATGACAGATTCACCACTGACACCAGTGGTTGAAAAGGCTCAGGTATTGATGCAGTTCAGTACTTAATAAAAATATTTTTGATAAACTGTTTTTCCATCAAATTATTTTAACTGAATATTATTTTATGTAATTCAGTTTGCCAGCTCCAAATGAGTAGCTGCATAAAATATTTACTTAAATATTTTCACATTTGGCAGTTTAACAACATTTTTAGGTTATGCTGAGAAGAGTTTTTATGTATTTACCCGGAAAATATGAACGTATTCCTGTACTTATAGGACTTCTGGATTTGCTGTTGTGACTGATCCATTTTCAAGTATTGTAATAATCAAGAAATTTAGAAAATCCAAAGACTTGATTCTTAGCAGTGTATCAAACGAAAATACAGTTGTTAATAATTTATTTCTGCTAATCCTATTTGCTATAAATTCTGTTGCGTAATTTTCAAATATTTAAAAACAGGAAATCTTGTTGAAAAATAGTTGGAGACTTAAGAACATACGTCTTGAGATTCTATTAACTTCTCAAAGTCCAGCTGACCTGGCGCCAAATTGAGACATGGTGTTAGTGGATATAACTCTGCTGTCTTCTCTGGAATTACTGCATTTTACACCAGATGTGAATATGACCCATGATCATCCTGATATCACTGAGAATTCGTGGTGTTTGTGAACATACACAGCAGAAGTTACAATTACTGTCCAGTTGATCTACATCTAGTTATGTACTGTAGATATGCATAACTATAGACCAATTGTTATGATAACTAAAGCAAACTAAATGTACAGGTAGAATGAAAAAAAAATAACACTAATTCATTGTTTAAAATGGTAAAATCTTTTTCTGGAAATCAGAATGTTATGATTTTAGTCTCCAAACTCTCCTACTTCCAGTAACATTCATTTCTAGCCCTGACAATTAACAAGATGACAGAATCTTAATGCTGTTTTTGGTCCAAAGTAAAATATAACAATACACTGGACAGAACTGGGAAGCTTTCCAGTACCTGCTCATATTTGAGCCATGTTGTGAGGCAGGATATCGCAAGGGGAGTAGATTTTTTATTTTTTTAAAAAAAAGTATCTGAGGAAAAACCGCTTGATAGGATTAATGTTCTATTAGTAGTCCCAGCAAATTGTAGGTAAAAAGATAATGTATGCAAATTAAATGCAGTTTATTCCATTCTTTGTAAATGTTCATGTTGTAGAAATAAAGAAGCTTATTCTGTCCTTATCAAGATCACATATGTGGTCTTGTGTGTATAGTACACAGATGCAAACAAATTTTTTGTTGTAAACTCTTAGGTGATTATTTTCACTGCTGAAACAAAGGACTTGTGATACATGTAAAAATCTTGGATAGTGGAAAATCTTCCGCACACATTCTGTAATAGATTTAATATCTTGATCATAACTTCACTGTATACTCTGTTCACATAACTTTTTCATTTTTTAGAGAGCAGATAATAAAACAGTCCACAGAACTGGTCTGCAGAGCCTACAGTGATATATATGCAGCTGTGATGAATCCAGCCAATGAATATAAGGATCCGGAAACCATACTACACAGATCTCCTCATCAAGTTCAATCACTTCTCTCATAAACTTATTTTCCAAATTATGTTGCAGAACACTTATCGTAATGTTACTTAACATTACATTCCTTCAATATTAAAGCCTGGCTTTATATTTTTGAATTTTGATTATAACCATACAGTTACCTTGAAGGGCAGTGATGGGGTTTTGTATAATATGTCTAAAAGAAGTCTGGCCATTTCTATGCACTTTGTATTGAGTTTTTGCTATAGGCAAGAACAAGAAAATAGAATATTGATTAATAATTATTTTTAACTTGGAAAGGAAATGAAGGATCCTGACAATTTTTCTGATCAGAAATAAAAAATTGTCTGCTACTTACTACACCTAATCCTTTGAATAAGATGTTGGAACACTCGCTCTTCTGACATCATTAGTGAACTAGCCAATACCTTCTTAATTGCTGTTTCCCCCTGTTTTTTTTTTCATTTTATTACCAAGTGCTTTATTCAGTAGCCTATTGAGGAGAAGCATGATGATGATGATGTTGTTGTTTGTGTTGTCATATCATCTTAGAGTGCTAGTCATGGACCAAGACCCCTTGTGCTAGGGGCCGTACAAACACAGAACAAAAGTTTTCCTACTCATAGTACATAATTTGGAGATAGCCGATATTCTTCTGAATATCAAGAAATAAATCAGCTTTACATCCTGTATGTCATTTCAAAATATTTTGCACTGTGATGTATTAAGATTCTTTAAATCCCCTGATTTCAAGTTTCTGGAACAAGGTAAAAAAATCAGTTTTGTTTGTTTTTTGTTCTGATGCTTTTCTTGATGCCATTGGTGTCTATACCAGGGATCAGCAACCTTGGCACGCAGCCCACCAGGGTAAACACCTTTGGCGGGCTCGGCCAGCTTGTTTACCCGCCATGTCCACAGGTTCGGCTGATCGTGGCTCCCACTGGCCGCAGTTCGCTGCCCCAGCCCAATGGGGGCTTTGGGAAGTGCCGGCCTGGTGCTGGCAATCGGCTGAACCTGTGGACGCAGCAGGTAAACAAACCAGCCAGGCCCGCCAAGGGTGTTTACCATGGGGGGCCATGTGCCAAAGTTGCCAATCCCTGGCCTATACTAAAAAAATCTAAATTCATAGAACAACTTATTGCCTTGCAAATGTAAAGGAGAATTTAGACAATTAGTAACTTAACTGTGAATTATATTCCATTTGTTAACAGGGAAAATAATTCAAACTATTAGGCAGTTAAAAATTAGTGAGACATTTCCAGTAAGAACAGGAAATACAGTAGATTCCACTTATGTGCAACCCCTCAGTTGAACAGCAAATAGTTGCTATTATCCAGCAATTGCTAATAAGCAGAAGGCAGGTTGGCTAGGCAACAGCCAGGACAAGAAGTGCTGGGATGTGCCTTCCCTTCTGCAGCTCTGCAAACTTGACTGTAGGCAAGGCAGCAGTGGGGAGGAGGGCTGCAGCCTGGATGTCAGGGCTTTCTACAAGGTTCTTTGGGGCTGGACCATACCTCTCCCTGCTCTCTCCAAGGGTTGGGAATCAGCATGTCCCAGCACTTCCTTCCCCACATGCAGTCCCTTGTTAGGATGCAACACAGGGAGAGGCATCATGCAACTGTGGCATTCATGCTGTAGTCCTCTTTCCCGCTCCTGCCCTGTTCACAGCCTCCACTACCAGACCACAGCCCCTTACCTCCTGTGCAGTACCTGCACAGGCAGGTTTTCAGGGCTGCAGACCCAGAAGGAAGTGCTAGAATAGTCTGATCCAAGGCCCTGGGTATGTTTCTGGGACTTCAGCCAGGGGAGGCATGTTCAGCACTTCCTCCTTCGGCTGCAGCCTTGCAAACCTTGCAGGTGGTACTTCTCTTCTGAAAAACATTGCCAAGGGCACACTACTTATTAACAGTTTCCAAATCCAAGTAACCTTAAACGCAATAAGACAGGATTGGCTCGTGGCAAAATGTTGCTATAAACCAGAAGTTGTTAATATCCTGGTTGCTATTAGACTTAATCTACTGTATTTCAATTACAGTACTTTTCTTGTACACACATACAAGGTGCACACAGTCTGCACACTCATGCCGTCTGTAGTGTTCACAATGTGGGCTGGATGTAAAATTCTGTAGAAACTCTGCGGATATCCCAACAACTCTTGCATGATTCCATAAAACCTGCTGAGGATATAGTTTTTAGTTGGCCATAGTGCATTTTTCCTCTTGTTCTGGAAGTTGAAGTGATGAGCCATTTGTGTTTGATTAAATGGTTTTTCTTTAAATAATGCAAATCATTAAACAACCCGCCCCAAAAAAAGTCATTTTTAATCCTTTCTTGAAAACTACTGTTATGGCTAGAGTGTCAGCAATGTCTTTGGGTACCATTAGAAAATGAAGAACTGTTTTGTATGGTGGTCACCATTACATTTTGTCTGTGCAAGGAAATGGTATCACTGTGAGTATTTCTTGTATTTAGCACAGAAAGTACTTGCAGAACAAACTGATATGAACTACATACCTTTGTTGAATAAGTTACTGGTGACCTCTGTAGGATTTTTACTCTGTAATCTAGAATTTAATATTTTTTCTTTCCTCAAGCCCACTTTACTGAAGAGGGAATTTGTTTTTGAAATAATTTTTTATTCTGTATGCACCTTTATATTAACTGAAAATCACAGATCTGTTAGGAGTGATCCACAGAAATCATATGGAATTAGTGAATCACCTTTTTGCAGACATTTTTTAAATAGAGCAGATGGAATTTTTCTACACCAGTAGTAACAGATTTGTTCAGTTAAAAATGTCCAAGAGATTTTAGTGGTTAACATGTCTGCAGTGGTCCTCTTAAAAATACAGTTGGGATCAGTTGTGGCAGTTGTACACTGTAGTGCATCACCAGCAGTTCAAAGAGCTCCTCCACAATATAGCTTATGGTGGGTTTGTGAAAGAGAGTGCAAGGTTTGCAGTTGTGCCTGGCCAATGAGTGAAGTGAGCAAAGGAGAGTCTCTCTGTTCCTCCCTCCACCCTGTCGTTAAATTATTGAAGATAGTTAAGTCCAAAGCAGACTGTGAGGAGTTACAAAGGGATCTCCCTAAACTGGGTGATGGTGCTACAAAATGGCTGATGAAATTCAACACTGATAAATACAAAGATGGAAAAAATCATCCCAATTATACAGACACAATTCTGAGTTCTAAATTTAGTTATTACCACATAAGAAAAATACTTTGAAGTCAAAGCAGATAGTTCTCTGCTCAGTGTGCAGCAGTGGTCAAAAAGGCTAACAGGATGTTAGGAAGTATTAGGAAAGTGATAGAAAATGTCTTCTTGCCGCTGTATAAGCCATGGTGCCCTCACACATTGAATACTGTGTCCAGTTCTGGTTGCCCTGTCTCAGAAAGGATACAGTGGAACTAGAAAAGTTGAAACTGCCAGGCAATGTTGTGATGGCCAAAAGTATAAGTAGGTTCAAAAAGGAACTGGATAAGTTCATGGATAAGTCCTGCAATAGCTGTTAGCCAAGATTATCGGGGACTCAATCCCACACTCGGGGCAACCCTAAAACTGACTGCCAAAAGCTGGGAGTGGAAGACAGTTGTATCACTACATTAATTGCCCTTTCTGTACATTCCCCCTGAAAATTTGGTACAGGCCACTGTCACAGACAAGATACTGGACAAAATGAACTATGGTCTGACCCCTGACAGCTCTTATGGTATTATGCTTTGTATGCCCAGTGTGGCAGCCATGCACAAGCAATACATTTATGCCTTGTCACTTCCTTCTAAAACCTTTATATTTGTAACCAGCTTTTCTAGAAACATTTTTTTGTGTGTGTTTGTGGTTCTAGTTAAGTATATAAATATAGTCAGCTAAAGTGCAGATGATCTATGCTTCCAGGAGGAGAGTAAAATATATAATAGAAAGTGTACTGGATTTCTAACTGACCTGTTAAGAGACAGTGAAAACATTACAAATTGAGAATATTTGCTTCATTCAAGAAATCCTGCCTGGAAAATCAGAGGTTACCAATAAGGGATTTTTATACTATGGAAGAAGGAGGCAAGTTGGGAAATTTTCCTTTGGGAGACCTCCGTTTCCTTGGAGGACAGCGCGGGAGAGGCTACGGGGAGCCTCCCCAGCCAGGAGCTCAAGGGCTGGGCAGGAGGAGTCCGTAGTCCATAGTTTGCCCACCCCTGTGTTAGACTCTGTGCAACGCATCTGTGTTACATGCTTCACAATTACATGTGCCTCCTGAGAGAATTAAACTGTAAACCAGAAGGTTCACATTTTCCCATGAGATTCTGGGACAGGATGTGTTTAAGAAACTGGAGTATCTTGCAGGTCAACACTGGTCCTGGGGGCCTAGGACACATGGTCTGAGAAAACTCTGTGTAGGGGTAGCAGACAATCATTGCCCAGGATATGTGCCAGAGAGGCCAAGATACTGGGCAAAACTGCTGAGAGCCAAGAAAGGCTTAAACCAGTGGTCCCCAACACGGTCAGCAGCATTTCGAAAGACGCAGGGATGAGCACTGCAGGACCGCTGAAATACCGCCAAAAGCGGAAGCAGGCACTTGGTGTTTTTTCGGCGGACATACCCAGGTGCAAGAGGACATGGCATAGCACAGGAATGTGCTCTTGGCCACAAAAAGGTTGGAGACCACTGGCTTAAACCATTGAGGGATCAAGGCACCCAGCAGCTTGGAGTCGTAGAAGTGCACTAGGTGGCCTGCAGGGGGCACTTGACCGAATCTGAGAGAGGCACCTCTAGAGGTTTATATAAATATACCTTTATGCCAGTTATGTGCTAATCAGTGGCCACATTGACTGCCCAGTGTATGTCTGTAAAAGAGCCAGTGGCAGAGAAGAACAGCAACTCAGAATTTAATCCTAGAAATGTAGTCCAATCCAAGTATATGTTAGGAATCAACTGCAGTGGTAATGTCACAGGACAGTGATCATCTTCCTTTTCTAGTGTATAGTATACTTTACTGGAATAATAGAAAAGAACTAGAAAATATAGATATCCTAGATACCTTAGAATAAATTACTTCTGATCTGTTATAAACATGAATGTTATGGGTGTTTTGGGTCTTTAAATAATTTAAAGGAAGCATGAAAAATGTATCATTTTGAACTCTTGACATCATAAAAGGCAAGAAATCCAGCAAGCCTGGAAAAAGCTTCATATGTAGAACCCAGCCCCAATTCATAAAACATCTGTGAATTGAGAAGCTCCCAAGGAAAAAGTTCTTCAGTACTTCCCATTCATCTGTTACCAGGTGAGACACCTCAGATTGTTTGATCTTTACATTACCATGATATGTATGGAAACATTTTGTTGAAGTTGTGCAATGTGCTGTATACTATTGTTTAATTAATGTGTTAAATTATGGGAATTGCATAACAAGTAGTAAGAGGACAATAAATATGGGCTTGTGATAAGAGACATGAAACTGAACAATTTTTTGGCTTTGGAGTTTAGGAAACATTAAACGAATATTTTCTCCAGTCACCGAAACTGACCACAAACTTCAATAAGCAGTCAATAGCTTACATAAGGATTTGTGAGAAGTTATTTACTATACTTGAGTTCATGCTGAATCTTCACCATGATGTGCCTCAACTAACACTTTCATCCTTTCCTGTTAGTAATGTAAAGGTCCTAAAGTTGTTACTTTAAAAAAATAAAAATCAATCACTAATTTTGGCTTTATCAGTAGAGGTGAACAACAAAGGATCACAGTTTAGAAAATTAGTCAATAAAGCTTAAGAGTAACTGATTATGTCTTCCTTGGTGGTGACACGTGAATTTTCCTCTTTATTCTCTGAATGGGAAAAAAGACTAGATGAGCTTTTTATTTGCAGTTTCTGATTTATAAAATAAGTCAATAAAGAAAAAACTGCCCACGTTGATCCTGTAACATATGCATCAGAAAATGTGAAGCAGTGTTGTCCTTCCAAAGGGCTCAAACCTTCAGAAATCTACTACTTAACATTAGTGCTTAATCCTGTAAGAGTCCCATAAGTATTGTTACAAATAGGATTACTGATGGGGAAGAGGACTAGGAGTAGGGTTTCACTACCCGCCGGATCAGCGGGTAGCGATCGATCTTTTAGTGATCAATTTCTCGCGTCACGCTAAGACGTGATAAATCGATCACCAACGGCGCCCCCATCGACTCCGGAACTCCAGTTCGCCGCAAGGCGCAAGCTGGAGTCGATGGGGGAGCACGTTTCCGACTGCCGCCGCCATGAGGACAGCAGGTAAGTCGGCTGAAGATACGCCGACTTCAGCTATGTTATTCATGTAGCTGAAGTTGCGTATCTTCAGTCAATTTTCCCCCCCACCCCAGTGTAGACCAGCCCTAATTTTCATTTATTATTGTACGCAATGTTGTTGTAGCCCTTGTTGGTCCTACGATAGAGACAGGGTGGCTGAGGTAAAATCTTTTATTGGATCAACTTGTGTTGGTGTGAGAGACAAGTTTTTAAGCTTACACGGAGCTTTTCTTCAGGCGTTCTGATGCTTTCACATAGGTTTTGCTTTCCTGGGTCTGTGTGTATATATAGATATAATATGTAGACACTGAGAAAAGTAAAATAAAAATTGCTCTCTTAATAGTGTCTAATAGTAGCAGGAGCCATGTTTATATTCCTTGTAGAGTTAAACATATATGGTGCAGATGTTATTAATAAGCAGGTTTACATATTGTTGCTTGGTTCTAATGGTGCATTTCCTATTTACCCTGCTGTGCTGAAATTACTTAGGGTGTACTGTGTTAAAGTGTTGGGTTTTTTAGAAACAGCTTACTTTTTGCCAGAGAGATTTAGGGCTAGATTTTCAGAATTTGCATGCCTATGTTTTTAGGCCTTGGGTTTCAAATATTGAACCTGATACATAATGTTGATGTTGCACAAACACATTTTTTGGCATCTGTGCATATTGAAATGTTCTTTAAATACAACTTTCAGTTTTTACAACATTGTACAACTGCTTTTCAATTTGAACTGTTGTGGATACACTTACGTTATTAATGGTCTATCAAAATCAAACTGGGGAAGCCAGTGAATTTAAAAAAAGTAATTATTTCAAGAGGATTCAATGGACAAAATAGAACCAAAGTGAAAGCAAATACAACAAATGAGCTGAATTCAAAAGAAAAAAATGTATTTTCAATGCCAAATTGTGCACGTGTAGGGATAGGTTGGTGGCATGTTAGCAGGACATGGGGTTTACTTGTGTTTTTGTGTGTGCACGCATGATGGCACGTTACACCTTTCTTGATGCTTTTATAAGAGTGTATTCTTCCTCCACATGAGGTTATAGGATACTTCATCTCTTTAATCTGGACAGCCACCAGTTTGCCAACAAGAAAATAAATCCTGCTATCGTAACCTGACACCTAAACATTAGGAAAAACTTCCTAACTCTCAGAGGTTGTGGAATCTCCATCACTGGAGATTTTTAAGAGCAGGTTAGACAAACACCTGCCAGCGATAATACTTAGTCACTATTAGAATGAGTCACACCTGACTAACAGGGTGAGATCTGTCCGACAGGGACAGAGCCGGGGGAGCTGTACTGCCAGCCCACTCCAGTGCTCAGTTCTAGGCCCTGCCTTCTTCATCACCCACAGTCCCCGTCCTCATCTCTTAGCAGCCCGGGGCCTTGAGCAGGCTGCTGCTCACTCCAAGATCTCAGGCTTCTGCCTGGAGCAGGTGGGGGATCTCGTCTCCCGTTCACTGGTAACACTAGAGACTGCATCAATCCCTGCCATGAGTCCAGGGGACTGGACAAGATGACCTCTTGAGGTCCCTTCCAGTCCTATGATTCTATGGTACTTTATCCCACATACTTGAATATAATAATCACTGTTTGTGTAGGTCTAGATTAATCTTAATCACAGATTGAAAAGTCTGTGACATGCCATATTGACTCTTGTAGCAATGCCAAAATAACCACCAGATTAGGTAACTAGTAAGAGTTTTACAGGCCAACGTCTCATGAAATTACTGAACAAGAAATAAATATTCTATGCTCTTAGAAAGCTGGCAATTCCAGCTGCTTAGTGATGTGATATAGCTCAATTTGTCTTGGCAAGTTACTTCAAAAGCTTATAATTATATCATCTGGCTTGCCATCTTGCTTAGTTTCCCCACTTCAGTTGCAATGTGAATTTAGCAGCTGTTTTCTCCAAGTGACAGTGGTAGAAACAGTTTCTTTATACTTTCTGAATGCTTGGAATGTCAACTTTCAAATGTTATAAAGTATTAATCCTGAATTTTAGCAGTCTGAGAGATTTGCTACTAAAATCATGTTACAGTATACTTGGGGGACAGAAAACAAGATTTTCTCAATGTGATTTTTAAGGTCTAAGGTCATGTGATGTCGGACCTAACACCTCTCGAAGAGGTGCTGTGCTCAGTAGTAAACAGTAAAGTTCTTTATGGAAAATCTTGTCTTAAGATCTTATCTTGTATATTGGCCCAGACACTGTGTTGATTGGTGCTATATATGGTGCTGTGTAGACAGAACAACAAAACAAAATAGCAATGTGATTTTAAGTTCTGATTTCTCACCAGGATTATTTTTTTTTATCTATCACAACCTCGCGACTATCCCGAACTCTGGGAGCCCTGAATGGTCTCTTTAAAAGTACACTCAGAAATAAGCAGACTCACTTTGTTTACTCCCACATCACAGTACCCCAGCAAACAACAAAAATATAACATAACCTTAACGGAATCCTCACCACTGTGTTTCTCACCACGCCACTCAGCTGTGCCAGCAATTCCTCACCTTCGAGTCAGGGATAAAAGACTAGAGAAAAACATGGAACTTCAGTAGAAATGCTTTTAGTGCTTATTTCAAAGACTAGGTTCAGACAATCTCTGTCATGCCCTGTTTTGGCTGGCTGTTGTCATGTTGTGTTTTCTCCCCCTACAGAGGACAGAAAAGAAGTTGTCTCCTCTCCCCTTTTGTCCCTCTCCCATTTTTAAAGTTTTGTTTATCCTCTTGTACAGTATATGGCAGTCCCCTGCAGTAGAACTTCTGAATCAGTTCTTCACATTCAAGGGGTTCACATTTCTGGTGTACCTTTGATCCTCTGACTCTTTGACATTTTTTGTGTCTTGTGATGGGTTTTTCCCTATCCTTTCTAAGATTCTTTTGTATTATGCCAAAAATAAGTAAAATACACTCCTTTTATTTATAAACACTAGCTAAAAGACATCTCTTTCTCCCCCACCTATGGTGCTCATTTTTGTGGACTTTTTGAGCAGTACCTTAAATGTTTTTTAATGTTCTGTTCTGTATAGGACAAGTCAGAAAATAAAAATTTCTTTTCATTAAAAATTTCAAAGTGTTGATGTTTGTTTCAGGTTCCAGAACTATCAGGAGCTTTAGATGTTGTCACTCTTCCTTCCCCCTCCTCCTGACACACTCTCACACTGGGATGTGAGAGATTCAGATTCAAGTCCCAGCACTGGACCATGATGGAATTTTGGGTTAAAAGGAGAGAGAGAGAAACCCACCCAAAATAGGCAATAACCCAGTGATTATAATACCTACCTGGGATTCAAAAGACACACAAGTAACTTGAACCTGACTCATATCACAGCTATGTGACCTGACCAGTGGACTGTTGGGTACTGGTGAAAGGAGTGGGATGCTCTGACCAGAAATTCCATCCATTTCTTCCTGAAGAAAGTTTTGCTGAATCTGATACTTTACATGTAAAGTTTCATTTTTGATAAATTGACATTTTCCAATGGTTAAAAAGTTCCTGCCCAGCTCTACTTCTGTGCAGTTTATGATTCTATCCCTGCATTTTCTCTCAAAAGAATGCATAATTGTTATTTCAAAAGCTTAATTTTAAAAAAAAAATGAAAAAAGGCTTTCAGGACCACTCATCTTTTCCAATTTAAAAATAACTGCCTTTTTTAACCTCTTTGCTTGCCTTGCTGAGTCATTTTCCAGTGAGAAGAAAGGTAGAACATTTTGAGAATAAATGAAAGGGTAAGACTTGTTTATGACTGAAAGATGGTGCAGACATGGGTGTGTAGCTGTTTGAAAGCTACAGTCACCCACTTGTAATGGAGGAAAGAACTGGTCAAGAAGCTTTTGTTTTGTAGGAATGCAGCAGTACTAACTATTGACAACAACAGTGGGCTGAATACCATCACAGGTGTATTTATGTTTAGTTAATCAAAAGGATTTTCAGAGCCCAGATTATAAATACTAAAAGTATGTCCAGGTGTATTGTATAATTGTACTTCTTAGAGTGTTGCTTTTACAGGTTAACAAACCAACAAAACCCACATGACTCGAGATACTTAGAAAGCTTTTCTTGTTGTAATTAATGAATGAATCTTGAGCAGGATGTTTGAACTGGATGTTTGTACTGATGGATTAAAGCTGGGTGGAGAAAGGTAATTCCATTTCACAGAGGTTTTTGATACTTGGAAATTTGGTTTCATTCAAATTTAAAATCTGTGCCGGGGCTCCCCCGCCATCCTCCAAGTAGCTGCAATGAAACTAGGCAACTAGTTTCTAACAGAATCCTGCCTCAGTTCTGTCAGCACTTCACCAAAATCTGTGTCTGCAAAAAATTTAGATTTCAATGAATCAGCAAATTCTAATAGGTAAAAAAAAGTTTTGGAATTTTTCCAACCAGATCTACATCTGATCCTTTATGGCAGGGGTAGGCAAACTTTTCGGCCCAAGGGCCACATGGGGTTTGCAAAATTATATCAAGGGCTGGGTAGGGAAGACCCCGCCCCCAATCCAGCCCTCTCCCACTTCCTGCCCCCTGACTGCCCCCTGAGAATCCCTGATCCATCCAACCCACCCCACCTTGTCCCCTGACTGCCGCTTCCATAGACCCCTAACCACCCCCCAAGACCCGACTCCCCACCCAATTCCCCTGCTCCCTATCCCCTGACTGCCACAACCCCTATCCACCTTCCCACCCCCAACCACCCCAGAATCCCACCCCAACCAACCCACCCTACTCTCTGACTGCCCCCTCCAATGCCCCCACCACCACCCTGGAACCCCCCCATTCCTCCTTACCATAGCTGCTATGGTGGGGGGAGCATGCAGCCCTGGCCTCCAGAGCTCTGTCTCTGCGGCGTGGCTCCGGGAGAGGGGCCAGTGGGCAGCCCCAGCCCCCAGAGCATTCCCTGCATGGCGCTGCACCGGGGGAGGGGCCAGCGGGCAGCTCCGGCCCCCAGAGCGCTGCCCCTGTGGCACGGCTCCGGGGGAGGGGCGAGCACGCAGCCCCGGCCCCCAGAGCGCTCCCGGCGCGGCTCCGGGGGGGGGGCAATGGGCAGCCCCGGTCCCCAGTGCGCTGCCCCTGCGGCGCGGCTTCGGGGGAGGGGCAAGCGCTGCCGCTGAGGCGCGGCTCGGGAGAGGGGGCATAGCCTCCCACCGCGGGCCGGATGGGACGGTCTCGCGGGCCGGATGTGGCCCGCGGGCCATAGTTTGCCCACCCCTGCTTTATGGCAATAAATTTCTCCTTTTATGTGCTCTGTTCAAGCTAAACTTCAGCATGTGCGTAAATCAATTGAAATCAGTGGGACTAAAAAATATATTTTAATGTGAAGCACAAGCTTAAATGCTTTTCTCAATTGGACCTCAGTGTCCACTTCATATTTAGAATTTTCACCTCACTGCTGTATTTATTATGCAGGAACAGATTGGCGCTAAACCAATGCGTTGGATCAGGTACTCAGCCGATCTACAGCAGTTTAGTGCTGCTTTAGCATGAAAATCTTCCCTTCAGTTGGTTTATCCAGCTCTTTGAAGATTACCTCTGCATCCGTGCGGGGCTAGAGCCAATTTAGTGGCCCTTCACACAGGAGGTTTGGCTGGGGTAGTATACCCTGGTGATTCTCACATAATTGAGGGCCAGCAGCAATGATGCAGTTTTCCAGGACTAGGGGACCAAACTGGTGCTGAGCTTCCCAAAGGTAGGTAGGGTACACAAAGAGCACCTTTGCACATGCTCGGGCATGCACACTCCCTGAGCTTCACCACAACTCAGGGTCTGACCCATTAACGATACAGACCTCATACAGGAATTTGATGTGCATTTGAGAGGTGAACCTCACTCTCAAATACACTTTTTTTTGACTGCTTTGTTCAAGTTTTCAAGGAAACTTAAATGATCAAGCAAGATATGGTTGGAAGATGTGAGGTGTCTTTAATGTAAAGTGGCTGAGTAAA
Organism: Dermatemys mawii; assembly: GCA_007922305.1. Lineage (NCBI taxonomy): Eukaryota > Metazoa > Chordata > Testudines > Dermatemydidae > Dermatemys > Dermatemys mawii. Next base: position 17,245,086 of record ML677348.1, read on the forward strand.
AACACCATTAATCTGTTGAGTGTTTAATGTGCAGACAATAAATTTCTCATTGCTAACTACATCACAGATGTGGTATTGTCATATTAGAGGAAAATGCCTGCCAGGCAGGATCACTGACTATATTTAGGGAGTAGACATTCAGAACACACTATTTATAGAACCCACACAGATATGCTACAAAGTTCTTAATCTGCCAAAGGTAACATTAGTCGTGATTTATCAAAGTAATCTTTATCCATTTTCAGTAAAATAGTGTAATTTAATCCTTTATGAACGTAATGTGCATTTCACAGGATTCTTTTGTCAATAGAAAGCCACTTGTTAAGCCAGTTAGCCTGTTTCTGGGGCTTAGAATAGAACAAAAGAGGTTCATGAATGGAAAATATGAGGGTTTTAAAGTTTGTGAAGGATATTCACTGTGCTTTGCAAATCCATATTCAGCTCTAAACATGTTCCACACTTAAATGCAGCCCTGTATCAGTTTAGGTCATATAGACAAGGCAGATGTATTTTAATTTCCTTAGTTCCTCGCTGTACTATTTTAAAACTGCACCTTTTCTCTGGTTTGATTAGCAACTAGGTGGACTCTGGTTTCTCCTCCCTAGCTGTGCTGACAGCAGAATGACAGCCAATTAAATGATAGGATTTTCACACTCTGTGATGTTGCACCCCATAATACTTTATAGAAATTTGCTTATGAATGTAAATATGACATAACTGGAATATGTTTTATGCTAGAATATGCCATGTCACATCTTTGCAAAGGTTATCTTCTACTGAATGTATTCATCCTGTTTGTATGCATGTATCATTTTTATATCTGAAGTGATGAGCATTGGCTCTATTCTTGTATTTAAAGTGTTTGCTATAGGAAGCACATAAAACAGATTTGGTCAGCATAGTGTGAAGGGGTTATTCAAGTAATTGGGAGTACTTAACTAACAATGTTCATTGAAAGATGCCAATCCACATCTGAGCTTTCCAGGGAACTCTAAAATTAACATGTAGACAATGGTGTCAGCCTGTAAAGAACTGAGTCATGCATGGACATGGGACTTCCCCATGTGACTCCAAAACTCCATCTTGTAGCTGTGATTCTACACAGGCAGAGATGGGTTTCCATCCGCAAGAGAGAGACTATATAAGCCCATGGAAACGCCTCCATTTTGTCTTCAGCTGGCTCAAGAGAGAGCCTCTACACTCCCAAAGAAATGCCTAAATGAAACTGGAACAAAGGACAGTAACTAGGGGGACGTGAGTGATTGCAGGACCCAGACTAGGAGGAATTCTAGTCTATAAAAGAAGCTTATGGGAACATCTCCGAAGGTGAGATTTACCTGCATTTAGTTTTCTACTGTAATAGGCTTAGACTTGTGTGTTTTACTTTATTTTGCTTGGTAATTCACTTTGTTCCGTCTGTTATTACTTGGAACCACTTAAATCCTACTTTTTATATTTAATAAAATCACTTTTTACTTATTAATTAATTAATTCCTGGGAGAGCAAACAGCTGCACATATCTCTCTATCAGTGTTATAGAGAGCAAACAATTTGAGTTTACCCTGTATGAGCTTTATACAGAGTAAAACAGATTTATTTGTGGTTTAGATCCCATTAGGAACTGGGTGTCTGAGTGTTGGAGACAGGAGGACTTCTTAAGCTGTTTTCAGTTCAGTCTGCAGCTTTGGGGGATGTGGTTCAGACCTGGGTCTGTGTTTGCAGCAGGTGAGTCTGGCACAACCAGGGAAGGTACTGAAGTCCCAAGCTGCCAGGGAAAATGGGCTTAGAGGTAGTCCCAGTACATCAGGTGGCAGTTCCCAAGGGGGTTTCTGTGACCCAACCCTACACACTCCCTAGATTGAGCCTTACTCTAAGCAAGGAGCAAAAAGAAAGGGGACTTCCATGACCACACCTGGCTGCTATTTGATTTTTGCCCCCACCACATACAGACTAATTTCAGGAGTCATGGAGAAGGCAAAAGGAAGGGGAAACTGCTCAGTCTCAGTGCTTTCTACAGCAATCCTGTGCTAACAGCACACTCAGCCCTCAACAGGAGCAGGTCCTGCTCCCAATGGGTGGTGGAACAGCTTCTGCTGAAGTTGTACAGGGCCTTGACTCTGCAGAGGTACAATCAGCTGGCTGGGTAAGTAGGAAATGAGCTCACTTTTTGGAATCAGAAGAGGAGTCAAAATGGGAAACGAAGAATCAGGAGAGGACAGAAGTTTATTATTATTTATTATTATTTGATTTTTAGTCCCTGTTCTGGCTAAGATCTCCCGTAACATTTCTTCTTTTGTGGCTCCTAGAGATTTATTTTCCTCAGCCCCTAGTTCTAAGACCAGGAAATCACACTCCAAGGCATTGGTACTCCAAAGATACCTTGCCCCTTTTCTTATATAACTTTATGCTCTTTTTCAAGAGGCCGCTATCACTCCAAGAAGCCACTGGAGTCTCTCTTGCTTCTGTCTTCCACTGGCCAATCATGTATGTCTTCATTTACTGTCAGTGCAAGCAGAGGCCAAAAAGCTCAGCTCCTGTGTGTGTAACCACCTGCTTATTAGGAAATCAAAATCTAGGAAATGTGAGAGCAAAATTTTGCTTATTCGATTAATGGAAAAAATTGGCTGTTTTGCATGTTTTTCATTTTTTTTTATTTAAACACCAAATGACATGGTTCTTATTAAGGGAACAAATGTGGACTGACAAAATAGCAGAAGTTAGATGCAGTATTTTGCCTACCAGTAAGAGCACTCAAGAAATGCCATGGGTAAAGTAAACAGGTGGGATTTCTGTGATGTGGAACATGTTCTTCTTTTTCTTCTTGGAAAATCACACTCAATTAGTCTGGAACATTGAATAAGCTGATGCTAATGAAGTAAAAGGATTCATTTGACTCCACAACAACATATTTTGTGGGTAAGGGAACAAAATTAAATATTTTCTCTGATTCAATGGAGAGTCAAAATAGCAGGAATATCACAAATAAAAAGGTTTGAAATTTAAAAAAAATCCTACACCCTCAAGCTATAAGCAGTGGAGGAGATGATGGAATAAAAAGGAGTAGAGCTGCATAGACCGTTACTTAAATAGATTCTTTCTACTCTCTGCTACAAATCTGCTTCTTTGTAATAGTCACCACTCCAGCTCGCCACCCCACGGCATGTGTCCTATGCGGGTATGTCTACGGGTATGCAGCTGGAAGAAACTGGGCAGACAGACCCATGCTGGTTCAGCTCTAGTGAGTGCACTAAAACTAGCCATATGGCTGTGGTGGCTCAGAGGGCAGCACAGGTTCTCAAGCCTACCCAATCCCCTAGCTCCGAGTTTGGGTGGCTCACCCAAGTCTCCACAGGAACTGCAGTGTTCACACGGTTACTCTTAGTGCTCCGTCTCCAGCCAAGGTAGCGCAAGTCTGTCTGCTGAGGCTGGGAGACTCAGTCCCAGCTGCAGAGTAGACATGCCCAGTAGGGCTAATTCATCAAACCATCCCTAATTCAGCAGAGTGCTAAAACCTGACTTTTACTGAGAACCGAGAGTGGTACTGTTTATGTATTTTATTTATGCAGTTTTAAATAACGAAAAGACCCCTATCTAAGGCTCTATGTGCCATATGGTACCATTAACACCACCATCAAATCTCAGCAGCAGTAAAATAATTCAGCAGGAACCACAAAATGTCTTTCTGCCCCTTCATTGTGGGCAGCATTCCCTCAGCCCTCTCCAAACCCCTCTCAAACAGGTGTCTTTTGCAATGTGCATCAAATTTGCACTATTATGGGTAAGGGAGAGAGCAAATTCCAGAATCTTGGAACCATGCCAGCTTTTTAGGAACCTCCCCTTTTTTTACAGTGGGAGGAATCCAATGTGAGTACCATAGCTGATCGTAGCTGTGGCAGGATGACACAAGGAAAGAAATGAGCCATCAGGTAGGTCAGTCCTGGGTTATTTAGGACTTTTAAAGTCATAACCAATATTGTAAACAGCACCCAGAGACCAGTGGGTAGCCAATGTAGATACCAGAGCCAGAAATGACCTTTGCCTGCCAATAGTGGGAGGAGGGAAAAAGAGTGAGGGCATCAGCGTTACTGAGCATGTTCAGTCTCTGTGAGCATGCTCAGTAGAACCCAAGCCAAAAATGCAGGGGGGGACACATGACCCCACATACTTTCCTACTTCATGCCTCATACTACCAGCACTGTGTGGTGTTCGCTTGAAATGTCCTTTATCAAGTTTCTTGCATGACATGGAAGATGGAATGCAAGTTAGCTCTCATTTAACTTCTTCAGGCAAGGAGGAGGGTTTTATGCTTATAGATCATAGAGATGATGGTGTTGTGTAGCTTACCACACCTGTGCCCTCTAATCCATCTCCTCTAGGCTTACTCCTGACCTCTCAGCAGCCTCAAACACCTACCACTTTTATAAACTATCACATGGAAACATTTTTTTTTTCCTCCTTCCCCATCCCCTGAATACTGAATTTCCCCCACAAAAATAAAGGACATCTCCTAAGGGTTAGAACATGTGGGGAATAGTTCTGCACTAGTGATAGCTTTTCTATGCATAAAAATTTCATGGCTTTAAAGTCTGTTATCATGTCTAGGGCTAGAAATGGATATTTTTTTTCCAGCTTCCCAATGAGCTAGCCCTGCCCCAAGTTCTCCAAGTTTGTAGCCACAACTTTTGTAGGTTTAGAAAAGCTGCCTAAGTGTCATCGAGGCATAAGAAAGGGATCACTCAGAGCTCTGTCAGAGATAAATATAATCTCCCTAATATAATCAGATGGGGTTTTCAGTAATTAGTTCCTTCAGTAAGGCCCTGATTTGGCAAAGAAAGATTTACACAATGTGTTGAATTTTAAGCGTAGAAGTTGTCCCATTGAACTCACCTATGTAGAATTAAGCATGTGTCTTTAAAGGATGGGGTTTCTGAGGGCATGTCTATGCAGCAATTAAATATCCCCAACCAGTCCATCTCAGCTGACTCGGGCTTGTGGGGCTGTAAAATTGCAGTGTAGATGTTCAGGCTCAGGCTGAATCCTGGGCTCTGGGACCTTTCTCCCTTGTAAGGTCCTAGAGCTTGGGTTCCAGCCCAAGCCTGAACATCTAGACCAGGGATTAGCAACCTTTCAGAAGTGGTGGGCCAAGTCTTCATTTATTCACTCTAATTGAAGGTTTCGCGTGCCAGTAATACATTTTAACATTTTTAGAAGATCTCTTTCTATAAGTCTATAATATAAAAGTAAACTATTGTATGTAAAGTAAATAAGGTTTTTAAAATGTTTAAGAAGCTTCATTTAAAATTCAATTAAAATGTAGAGCCTCCTAGACTGATGGCCAGGACCCGGGCAGTGTGAGTGCCACTGAAAATCAGCTTGTGGCACGCGTGCCATAGGTTGCCTACCCCTGATCTAGACTATGCAGCCTGAGTCCTGCAAACCCAAGTCAGCTGACATGGGCCAGTGCCACAGGTGCGTAATGGCTGTGTAGGCATACCCTGCGTGTACGTGTTCTCATGGAGTTCAATAATTACATTAACAAGAGCATATAATGTTGAATTTCAATAGTTCTAACACTTTATTGAAGGTGCAAGCTACGATTAAATTCTATTGCTGCTCTGTACAGTGAAAGTTATTTATAGCTGCAAATAAAGATGATTGTGCGGATGCTGTCTCTATAGAAACTGCTGGTGAACTAAACCTAAGAGGTCTCCTACAAGAAATCCTTTTTCTTTGTTCTCTCCCTCAAGAAGGTCAAAACAGATTGTTATTCATGAAAGAGATAAAAAACTTTGAAATGCCAAATGTATCAGTTCTACCAACCCTAACTAAGAAAACAATCTAAACATTCACATTTGACAGGATTTACTTAAAAAGAATTGTCCTCAGTTAAAATGTAATTGCATTTATTACATTAAGAATTCTTTTGCATTCCACCCCCCATTGCAAAAGGGGAAATTCCAAAATAAAACACCCGTGTTAACCTGTGATGCCCTAAATAATAGGAACACTAAATAGATATTAAAAAGTTACAATTTTGGCACAAACTTTGGAAATTTACTTTTTTAAACATGGTTCTCCAGTTAATTCATATCTATACATATAATTTTCATCATCCCTTTTATACCAAAAATGTTTGTTTGGGATGCTATGAATTCAATGGCACCAGAATTTTATGTATAGCAAATGCTTTCTATTTATCATGTATAATAATTTGTATACAATGTATTTTATATTGAAATACTAACATTTTTGTTTAATCTTTCAGTTGGTTATATTTGTTACATGGAATTGTTTCCTCATGGTCATCTTATTTGCTGAGTTGGTACAAAACTGTTTGAGGTGCCAACAGCTTGGGAAAGTATTTAAATACACAGAGGAACATTGCTATTTCCTTCCATTCAGACTCAAGGAGCAAAAGAGAGAGAGAAACTGAGGTATATGATGTATCTTTTAAGACAATATAGTACAACAAGATTTGGTCAGAACATTTCTGCTGATGAGTCAAAACTGAACACATTAGCAGCATATAGTCAAGAAATCTTAACTCTGAAAACAGAAAACTGATTGGAATTTCAAAATCACAAGACAGTAAAGAAGAAATGCAATAGGTTTGGAGAAGTGTTAGGAACAGGAGCAAGGAAAGCTACATGGTCTGAAGAAAGAAATGATGTGCAAAGTGCTTACTAGACGAGCAGAGAGATTTGGGACGAGCTAAAATACAAATGGAACAGAAAATATGACAGGAAACTGTAGACATTGATGGCAGGATGAGAGGACAGAGGAAGGAATGTTGAAGGCAGATAAAGAAGGCAGTTAGTATACTGGCCAGGGGGATTTTGATTATCCTGACACTGACTAGGAGAGGTAGTTATGGAATAATCAAGGGAGGGTGTGTGTTTCTGGAGATAGCGCAGAGCTGTTTCTTTACACAGCTTGTGCGGGCAGCTGACAAGGTCAGTCTGTTTAGAATGTAGTTCTAGGAAATGAACCAGATAAGATAAATAAGAGAGAATGTAGTGATCACCTGTGAAAGAGGGATCGTACATCACTTTAAAAATAAAACATGACCAGAGAGAATAAAGGCTTTTCAGGTTTCAATTAAAGAGATTTCAGATAGGCCTGCCTGCCTGTCTCGAGCTGGTAATAGTAATGCAGCGTTTTGCAAAAACCTGAAAATATATATATATACACACACACTTAAAAAAAAACTACATTAAAAGAACATTAAAGTTAAAATGTCAAGCACTCAAAAGTTACAAAATGTCAGCGTTTATGCTGCGTATGTTACCTTAATGTAGCCTCCTTGTGTATATATACACATCATCATATGGTTTTTAATTACATGGTCACATACTTTTTTTCCATAGGACCCCTGTCTCAGGCAATGCACAGGCCTAGATGAATTCTGGAGCGTGGGGTATCTGGAGCCATCACACTCAGCACCAGAGGTGAAACTAAGGCGGTATGGGCTGGTACGGCGTACCAGTAAAAAGTGGCCATCGGTGCCACTGGGCTGCTGACAGGAGGGGACAAAAGGAGGAGCTGCCCCAGGGCCAGTAATTTAAAAGGGCCTGGGACTCTTGTCATTGCTGCTGCCACCGCGGCGACACCCCAGGCCCTGGAGCCCTGGGAGGTGCAGGCAAGGGAGTGTGGATGGGCTGGCTGGGAGACGCTGACCCTCAGTCCCACCTCTTCTAGGGGGGCCAGAGTCAGGCCCATACCGGTAAGAGTTCAATTTTACTTTCACCCCTGCTCAGCACGCAGGATGGATCTGCCTTGCGGATCAGTCAGAATTGCGTAGTGAAGATGGCTGCTGACCCCAGGAATCCTGTTTCATTTTGTTGCAGAAATTAGAAAGTGGTCAGTGAATGAAGCTGGGGGTTGGAAGATGAGAAAGGAGGTAACATGGGCAAGTTGACTAAGCACAGCACTGAGAGGAAGGGACCTCCTGCGTTGTAATCCCACTATAACAGTTTCTGTGGGTTTAGTCAATTAATTTACCCTCTTAGCCTCAGGGTACTCAGCTCTAAAACATGGAGAGAATTCTACCTTCTGCTTACCCCACAGGGAGTTAATGTTTAAAAAGTGTTATTAGAGAAGTACTGAGAGTCACCTAATTGTACACACAACCCTGCAGTTGCTGGCATCCTAAGAGTTCCCTCCCCCTCTCTCCAAGCTTTTCTGCATAAATATACTTTGAAAAACAAGCCTAAATATTGTAACCGTGTAGCGATCCCAACAAAAGTTCCTCGGGCTGCAGTTCTGCAGTAGGAGGCTAGTGGTAGTGAGAAGTTCCCACAGCCATTTTCTATAAACTTCAAATGCTGTCACTTCACAAACTGATGTGAGCACAATGGAATGATTTTCTTGGCTAGGGGGAGGGTGAAACTGTGTTTAGCAGGCCCAGGGTAGGAGAGTTTTGTGGTTAAGGCACGGGACTATGAGGCAGGAAATCTGGGTTCCTTCCTGAGTGCCACAGACTGTGGGTAAATCACTTAATTTATGTGCTTCAGTTCCCCATCTATAAAACAAGGATAAGAATAGCTAACATCCCACAGGGGTGTTGTGAGGTTAATTGTTAATGTCTATGAGGAAAAGCCCCCATTCACTGCGTGTTTTAATCATACTATAGCACTGAATAAGCAGGTATTCTAATACTTTGATGTATCCTTAATGTGAATCTTTCTGCCTTGTTTGTGCCCTTATCTGGCCACAGCCTGCCCTGGGAAAGCATGGAAAATCCCCTGCCTACATCTGATCACACACCCATTAGCTGCCACTCAGATAGAAAGACAAAATCAGATAATCTGCCTTTCCAGCAGTTTTTATACATGAATGTGACTGATCTGTGGGAAGATACTGTGCCTGAATGAGATTGCTACCATCAGCTGTAAAACTATTTAACTAAGGCCCTGAGGCAACCAGGTACTGAAGCCAATAGGAATAGGAGACCTATATGGGAGGCATCTGCCTCTTGTAGAGTTGTTATACCTTCCTCTGAAGCATCTGGTGCTGGCCACTGTCAGGCACAGGATCCCAGACTAGATGGATCCTGAATATGACCCAGTCTGGCAATTCCTGTGTTTCTATTTATTACTCCTAGAACTACGCAATTTGTTTTTCACAAGAAGTTTTTGTTGAAAAATGAACTCTCTACGCTTCTACATTTTTCCACAATATCTTTTACCAGTATTTACCAATACTCCTATGCTTCAGGAGGCTTGATTCAGTTCAGTTCCAGGGCCGTCAGTCTTGTCATTTGCTTTAATGGAAGCCAGATCAGTCCTGAATCACCAGTGTTCCATGAAAACTCATGGGTTTTGGATTATGAATCCAACAGAATGGAAAAGAGGCCTGCAGGGAAATAGTTACTGATATCATCTAAAATGGCCACACAAAGCTACTTGGGAAATTATTCCCATTTTAAGCACTGTTTTTTTTTCAGGTTTTGTTTATTAAAAAATGTTAGTGTTTTCTTTCTTGCCAGGTGACTCATTTATAAGGGTAAGAATCAGTTTGTACTAATACAGTAAAACCTTGGAGTTACACACAGCTTGGGAATGGAGGTTGTTCGTAACTTTGAAATGTTCGTAACTCTGAACAAAACATTATAGTTATTCTTTCAAAAGTTTACAACTGAACATTGACTTAATACAGCTTAGAAATTTTAGTATGCAGAAGAAAAATGCTGCTTTTAACCACTTTGAATTACATGAAACAAGCACCAAAAGTTTCCTTACTTGTCAGATCTTTTTTTTTTTTAATTGCCCTTTATTTTATAGTAGTTTACATTTAACATAGTACTGTACAGTAGTTGCTTTTTCCTTTGTCTCTGCTGCCCGATTGTGTAGTTCCGGTTCCATATGAGGTGTGTGTTTGACCGGTGAGCTCTTGTGTTCATAACTCTGAGATTCTACTGTATTTTAAAAGCTCTCTCTTAAATTACATCAAGAGCTGGCCCTGTGTGATGTGAGGATCTGCTGGCCCACTAGGCACATGACACTGTTATAATGATAAATTTGGAGTATCAAGTATGTCTGCTTTACAAAAAACTACTTTGAGATTTTTGCTTTCATGTACTAATTAGGGGAATTTAGCTTAAAAATAGAAGCTGATATGTTTTAAAAGCCCTTATTCCCTTTTGGCTAGCTTTTTGCTGTGCTAGTCTCTTGCATGCTGGATTTATCTGATTCGCAGCTTATTCTTGAGAGGTTGGCTCCCCATTCTCCATTTCCAGTACAGATTTTCTTTACTTCTTAGATCTTTGTGGAGCCTGTTCTAATGCCACATTGTTTGGTTCTTATTTGATTCTTATAGTAACATCTTTTAACCTTCTTCTACGCTTGCTGATTTTGATTTTTACTCCTGGTCGCTTGTTACTAGCTAGATTTCTTCACAGATCCCAAATTTTCTTTCCTGAAATCTTATACCTTTGTTCTGCTGCATGCTGTGATCCCATTCTGTACTACTCTGAATTCAGGTAGCCTCAGGGCCGGCTCCAGGCACCAGCATAGCAAGCAGGTGCCTGGGGCAGCACTCTGTAAGGGGCAGCATTTCGGCCGTGCCACCACCTTTCACTCCTCCGGTTGCGCTGCAATTGTGCTGCACCCCCCGCTTTGCTCCTCCAGCCGCAGCTGTGCTGCCCCACCCCTCCCCCTTCGCTCCTCCGGCCATGCTACGGCTGCGCCGCCACCCCTCGCTCCTCCGGCCCCTCCTTTTTTTCGCTTGGGGCAGCAAAAAAGTTAGAGCCGGCCCTGGATAGTCTTATGGTCATTAGTTCAAGTCTTCCTTATTATTCTCAGTCAGCTTCTCTTTATCATTAAGAGAGAGGTTCAGGATGGCTTTTCCAGTCATTGAGGGTATCTGCTTTGAGGATCATTAAGTTTGTATTATGTATCCTATGGGGATTTCCTTGATAATGTGTGTTTGGCTGCATTTTGTTCACACAAACTGGTATCTGTCTCAGTTCTCCATTTATGAAATGGGAATAATACTACTTTTCTCCCACTCTGTCTTGTCTCTTGGGGCCAGGGCCTGTCTCTTACTATGTGTTTGTGCAGTATCTAGCACAATGGGGAACTTGATCTCAGCTGGGGCATCTAAAATACTACTAGGATACTAATGATGCTACCAAAAATAATGAAAAAATGGGAAATGTTTGTGATCTGTTCATAGAGTGTGGAATAAATAAAAGGTAGGAAATGAAAAACCAGTAAAAGGAAATACTACTTCATATAGCATGTAATTAGACTATGGAACTCATTGCCGCTAGAAGTTGTTGAGGCCAACAATTTAGCAAGATTCAAAAAGGTACTAGATATGATGAATATGCAGAGTTGTGATAATTAATAAGAAAAACTTGGAAGAGCTATTAGAACCCGTGGTTAAGGGTTTAAGCCAATCTCTAACTAATAGAGATCAGGGTGAGACCTATATGGGAGGCAGATAACCCCACAATAGGCAGATGTGGGATGATTATAACTTCTTCTGAAGTGTCTGATGCTGGCCACTATCAGAGACCAGATCCCAGATTATATGGACCTTCAGTCTGACTCACTCTGGCAATTCCTGTGTTTCTATTTATTATTCATAGAGCTAGTCAATTTGTTTTTCATGATATTTTTTTTAAATGAGCTTTCCACACTTCTCCATTTTCTCACAATATCTTTTACTAATATTTTTATCAGTCATTTAGAAATATTTTCAATGTATTTTTGTTCACTCAAAACCTGGTTTTTGCTAAGAAAATGTACTTCTGGTGATCAAAAAATTGATAATTTCTAAAACAACTAAAATGTCAGTAAAAATATTATCAACTTTATCCAAAATGAGAAAGGGGTCCATTTTGTCCTGTTTTTGACCAGCTCTAATTACTAATTATTTATTCAAATTTACATTTTAGTAAGCAAGAGACACCAACAGAGTTCTGAAATGGCAGTTCTATTCTAAAACTTTGGATCAGACTGAGTGCTGATGTAAATGGTGGTGCAGGTCACAAATCAGGTGTAAGTTGTTTACAAAGTGTAACTGATTTGACATTCAGGGAGTGTGCAAAACTGGTGGATCTTACAAACTGAGTGGAGATAAAAGAAGGTGATTTAGAGAAAAAATAAATTAACAGGAGGCAGTCAAATTAGACAGCCTCAATTGTAAATTATTTCACAGATTCACATTAGCATCTTTTCTCCTCTACATGAACGCCTTTTGCTTCCACATGTTTATCTTTATGTCCACTGAGTGCCAGATTGGTGCAAGTGACACTACGTTACTATTGACTCCTATTTATGCTTGTTTTCTAACCAGCTTACTTAACCTATGGTTTTCAAGTCACAGCAGAATTTGTCTCAAACATTTCTAATGGAGCTGAACCATCTTCCATCAAGTCAGAATTTGGCCATTTCTTTTTTAAAACAGTTCAATTCACAATACAGACATAATAAGAAATGTTTCCTCACTATGTGAACTGTCAGGACACAGCACTGAGGAAAGTGGATGCTGTTATCTTTGATAATGGGGAACCACTTTTATCGCTTCTTCACATCATGGCTGAAGAATTTTTTTTAAAAAAGTGCTTCAGGGTGACTGAATCCTCCACAGATGCTGCAATTTGTCACATTAGATCAAGCTTTTCTGCAACTTCTGAAGAACCTTCAGATAAGTGTTCCTTGGCAAACAAAGCCACACTCAGATGCTGGGCTGTAAAACCTTCTGAAATAAAACTGAAACATTAATTTGGAAAAAACCACTATGCCAAAGCGGTTTTCATTACACTTAAACCAAAAATGTAAAGCAAGCCGTTACTGAATATATTTGGGCGGGGGTGGTTATCCAACTAACCTTGGCACTTTTAGCTAGAGTGTTTTGTTACTGCTTGCTTGATTCTTGCTTGGCATAATAATTTGTAGTTGTGCATAGTCTTCTGATTACTACCTGCATAGCCTCTGTGATTTCAGACTGTTTGAAGAACATTCTGCTACTGAGATATCATTCAAATATGCAAATATACACTGTGGGAATGCCCACAAAACACACTTTCCCATATAACTTTTTATTTTTTGTAAAGGAAGATAAACATTAAACAGTGGAAAGAACAAAAACATCATAAGGGTTGTGAATAGGAACCAACGTGAGATGACAGAGAAATTCTCCAGATGAAAGTTCTTGCAAAACAACAAATACTATATCCTTGAAAATCATGACCATTGTTTTCCTTTAAAAGCAGCTCTCACATGGGCTACATAGCAGTTTAAAGAAATCTGATCAAATATTTTAAACTACACTGTCTGATATTTATTATCAGAGTGTCTAACCCCAAACACCCAGCACATTATTCTGCCGATGACTTACCTAATTTATAAAGTTTTTTATCTTTGCTAAAAACATCAGCTAGGGCTTCTTATTCTTGTGTATAAGTTTGAAACCTCAGCTGGCTCAGACCAGAGGCAGGGGGCAGAATGAGGCATTAGTATTGTCTGTAGAGGAAGAGTAAGGCTTGTGAAGTTCAAGGCTAGGCTCAGTCAGTATTAATGTAAACCAGAAAAAAAAACATCAGGGGCTGGAGCACATGACTTACGAGGAGAGGCTGAGGGAACTGGGCTTGTTTAGTCTGCAGAAGAAAAGAGTCAGGGGGGATTTGATTGCAGCTTCAACTACCTGAAGGGTGGTTCCAAAGGATGGAGCTAAGCCAGAGGTGGGCAAACTACAGCCCGCGGGCCACATGTGGCCCACCGGCCCTTTTTACCTGACCCGCAAGCTTGGCCCGGGTGGTGGAGCCAGTGGCCCTGCCCTCCCGGCCCGGGGTGCCGGGCGAACGCAGCAAGCTGTGGGGTTCCACATTCCCGAGCTGGGGAGCTGGGAGCACTGCCAGCTGCGGGGCGCTGAGGCGCTGGAAGCACTACCTGCTGTTGGGCCACACGCTCCCGGGCGCCGGGGCCGCGGCACCTGGCTGCGCACTGCCCACCACGGGGCTCCACACTCCCCGCCGGGGCGCCGGACCGGGCCAAGTACTGCCTGCAGCGGGGCCCTGCGCTCTCCAGTGCCACCGGAGCCCCGGGGCCACACTGAGCGCCGCCTGCGGTGGGGCCCCGCACTCCCAGGCCGAGCGCCACCAGCCGCGGGGCCCCGCGCCTGGCTGAACACATTAAGCAGGGACTCTAGGTAGTGGGGTCCTGGGTAGTGGTTCTTGTGGGGAGCTGGGGTGGTGGTTAGGGTGGGGGGTCTCGGGAGGGGACAGTTAGGGAACAAAGAGTAGGAGGGCTTCGATAGGGAGTGGGGTTCTGGGGGGGTGGTGGCTAGGGGTAAGGGGGAAGTCGGAGGGGGTCAGGGAACAAAGAGCAGGGAGGCTTAGATGGGGGGTTGGGCCTGGGGGGGCAGTTAGAGTGGTGGGTCTTCAGAGGGGGCAATCAGGAATGGGGGGGGTGGTTGGATGGCTCAGGGGTTCTGAGGGGGGCAATCAGGGGGGCCGGAAGTGTGTGGGGGGGTTGGGTTTGGGGCAGGGCAAGGCTATTTGGGGAGGCACAGCCTTCCCTACCCAGCCCTCCGCCCAATTTTGTAACCTAATGTGGCCCTTGGGCCAAAAATTTTGCCCACCCCTGAGCTAGGCTGTTCTCAGTGGTACCAGATGACAGAACAAGTAGTAATGGTCTCAAGTTGCAGTGGGGGAGGTTTAGGTTGGATATTAGGAAAAACTATTTCACTAGGCGGGTGGTGAAGCACTGGAATGGGTTATCTAGGGAGGTGGTGGAATCTCCATCCCTAGAGATTTTTAAAGCCCAACTTGACAAAGCCCTGGCTGGGATGATTTAGTTGGTGTTGGTCCTGCTTTGAGCAGGGACTTGGACTAGGGTGACCAGCCAGCAAATGTAAAAAATCGGGATGGGAGTGGGGAGGTAATAGGCACCTATATAAGAAAAATACCCAAAAAGCGGGACTGTCCCTATAAAATCAGGACATCTGGTCACCCTAACTTGGGCTCATAGACTTCAAGGTCAGAATGGACATTATGATCATCCGTGTAACCACTAGGTGAACTAGGCAGCTGCCTCGGGCACCAACATTTGGGGGCACCAAAAAGCAGTGCCCCCAAATTGTTTTTATACTATTGCTGGAAAATGAATGAAGAAAAGAAAAACATTGTTGAACCTGCATTTTAACTTGTCGTTCTCTCGTACATTACAGCTATAGCCTACGCCAGCTCTCATTGCAGGCACAAGCGTACTGCTTCACTACAGTACAAAGTGGCAATGACGTCATTTTTCTCGTTGTGTGCAGCCGTTACCCGTTCTGACAGGCTGTTTATAATGCTAAGTTTACTAGTTTTTGGAGGTTGTCAACTGAGGCGAACTATTTTTGTTGAGTTGTTTCAGCTCTAAGACTCTAGCAAGTGCTGCTGCATCATTTCGCTAATACTTTGTGTCAATTGTGTGTGTATGTTAAGTATTTGAATGTGTATGTTTAAGTGTGAATATGTGTGTGTAGGTTGTTGAAATTTGCCATATTGATATTGTCAGTTCCATTCCTTGGATCATCCTAGTAGCTCTTCTCTGTACCTGTTCCAGTCTGAATTCATCTTTCTTAAACATGGGAGACCAGAACTGCACACAATATTTCAGAGGAGGTCTCACCAGTGCATTCTAATTTTATAAATTTTATTAATAACAATAATTAGATATTCTAAAGGTAGAATAAAATGTAGTAGATTTTGATATGAAAGAAGGAAGGAAGGAAGTATACATGACTAAAAAGGGTGTATTTTTGAAAATATTTTGGAAGTTTGTAATAAGTGATGCTCTAGGGGGAGGGAGGGTGCAAGGTGGAAGTTTCACCTAAGGCGCAAAATATCCTTGCACCAGCACTGTCTAGTCTGACCTCCCACACAACGCAGACCACAGAATCTTACCCACCCACTCCTGCAATAAACCCCTAACCTATGTCTGAGCTATTGAAGTCCTCAAATCGTGGTTTAAAGATTCCAAGGTACAGAGAATCCTCCAGCACGTGACCCATGCCCCATGCTGCAGAGGAAGGCGAAAAACCCTCCAGGGCCTCTGCCAATCTGCCCTGGAGGAAAATTCCTTCCCGACTCCAAATATGGTGATCAGCTAAACCCCAAGCATGTGGGCAAGACTCACCAGCCAGACACCCAGGAAAGAATTCTCTGTAGTAACTCAGATCCCACCCCATCACAGGCCACTTGGCATATTTATTGCTAATAGTCAAAGATCAATTAATTGCCAAAATTAGGCTATCCCATCATACCATCTCCTCCATAAACTCATCAAGCTTAGTCTTGAAGCCAGATAGGTCTTTTGCCTCCACTGCTCCTCTTGGAAGGCTGTTCCAGAACTTCACTCCTCTGATGGTTAGAAACCTTTGTGTAATTTCAAGTCTAAACTTCCTGCTGGCCAGTTTATATCCATTTGTTCTTGTGTCCACATTGGTATTGAGCTTAAATAATTCCTCTCCCTCCCTGGTATTTATCCCTCTGATATATTTATAGAGAGTAGTCATATCTCCCTCTGTTAGGCTAAACAAGCCCATCTCCTTGAGTCTCCTTTCATAAGACAGGTTTTCCATTCCTTGAATCATCCTCGTAGCCCTTCTCTGTACCTGTTCCACTTTGAATTCATCCTTCTTAACCATGGGAGACCAGAACTGCACACAATATTTCAGAGGAGGTCTCACCAATGCCTTGTGTAATGGTACTAACACCTCCTGAGGTCTCTTCCAACCCTAATCTTCTATGATTCTATGGCCTGGTCTACACTAGTGGGGAGGGTCGACCTAAGATATGCAACTTCAGCTATGCGAATAACGTAGCTGAAGTCGATGCATCTTAAGTCGACTTATCTGCCGTCCTCATGGCGGCAGCAGTTGTCGGCAGGCTCTCCCGTTGACTCCAGCGTGGGCCTTTTGGTGAGCTGGAGTTCCGGAGTCAACTTTGGGGACCGATTTATCATGTCTTGATGAGACGCGATAAATCGATCTCCAATAGATCAATCTCTACCCGTCGATCCAGATGGTAATATAGACAAGGCCTATGATTCTATTCTAAGTTTAGAATGCACAGAGGAAAATGGTAGCATCCCTTCCTTCCCCTTAACAATCTCAAAGGCACCTGGGTGCGGAGCATGGCCTTTTAAAAAGGCATTTTTTTAGCTATTCTACAAATGTTTGTGTATTAAATTATTTTCACTTTGACCTGTTGCCAGCACCAAATGATTGAGAGCTGTGGGTTTGAGATTGTTACAGTTACATTTTATCTAGCAGGAAAGGTGCTTTGCAGCATAATATGATGCAATAGCATACTGGGGATGACTGAGGATGAACTCCGGCCCTCACTGAGTTGAGATGACTAGCTACTGCATTTCAAAAGTTCTCTAAAATACTAACCCATTTATAGTCCATGGAGTGCATAGGAATTTTTTTTTCTAGTGTGAGACCAGAGTGGGGCCCCGCTTCCAACACAGATACAATAGAGGAATATTCAAATTGCTCTCAAGGATATTGATTGGCTATTGTGATACAGGCGCCATGGGTTACAATGCAGACATGAATTTTAAAGGGAAAAATGGCATGACTGAAAGGTAGCTGGTATTGAGCTATGGAGCCTTTCTTCTCGAGGTGACCAGCTCAAAGCCAGATTGCTTTGGTAGTTGAAAGTTATCATATATCAGTAGGTCAGTGGCGTATGTGAAATGAGTATAGTTGCTAGTGAACAAGGGGTCTGCATCATTAAAACCACCAACACAACTGAAACCAAGAAGCACCTTTGGTAGAGTGCAAAGCAGGAATGGAGATGGAGACTGATTTATAATCTCATCCTTTGCTGTACAGCTTGGGGCCAATTAGTTAGGCAGCAGGGGGGAAGCTGAGGGCCTGCACCCATGTCTATTCCATGGCTGTATGGCTTTGAACTACAGAAAATATCTTCTGGAAGATGCTTAATGCTTCTGATTCAAAGGGAAGACAAAGGCCATGTCTACACTACCCGCCGGATCGGCAGGTAGCAATCGATCCTTCGGGGATTGATTTATTGCATCTCGTTTGGATGTGATAAATCGATCCCTGAGCACTCTCCCGTCGACTCCGGAACTCCACCACGCCAAGAGGTGCAGGCGGAGCCGCCGGGGGAGCAGCAGCAGTCGACTCAGCACTGTGAAGACGCCGAGGTAAGTTGACCTGAATACGTTGACTTCAGTTGCATATGTTAGGTCAATTTCCTCCCCCGTCCCCACACACACAGGGTAGACCAGAGCAAAGTGTGCTCGTCTCTCTCACCAACAGAAGTTGGTCCAGTAAAAGATATTTCCTCACCCACCTTCTCATGCCAACTAGCAGGGAGGAGCTAATGAGCGAGTGTCTGGGCAGCAGAGTGATTAAGGTGACCCCAGCCCTCCCGCCTGCAAGGTGGAAGGTGAACTCTGCAGATGCACTTCAGAACTCCGGGTCTGAACTGACCAAGGACAACTGTGAGTGGGTGCAGAGAAGGGACAGGCACATTAAAGGAACATTTGGTTGCTTTACATAAGAATCTGAGGGTAAAAAGACACTGCCCAATGTACCCTGGGGTGGGGCTTTCACTCATGGTTTTATTTTTATGAATCCTGCTTGCAGCATTTTCCCAAATTGATGCTGGGTGTCTTCCCTCCTTTTAATAAAAGTTTCTTTTTTACACTCAGACTCCGTGCTTGTGAGAAGGGAAGTATTGCAATGATCACTTACTCGCGTGTGTAATTGTTCCAGGTTATTGGTGGGGACTGGAGCCGGTTTTGTGTCATATTGTTGAAAAAGAACTCCTAGGTACTGAACCCGGCCCTTGTTGCTGCTGGTTCCAACGGGCAAAAGGGTTACATATGCTGCACTCTCACTGCAACCTCCTAGCCACTAGAACACCTGTCTTCTAAGATGTAAAAAAACCCTGTTTATACAGATGAGCTGCTTGTTGAGCTTAATTAGAAGAATTTGAGCTAAAAATTGGAGGATCCTGTTGTTAGCACCAAGTGGTGACCTTGCTGATGTTGAAATTGATAGAAAAACTCCCCTTTACTCCAAGGGACGCAACAGTGAGGCCAGAGTGCTGAATTTTCCATCTCTCTTCATACTTCCAAGTGAGCTGTGGCCCATTAGGAAGATGTCTGGTAGGGTTAAGATACCCTTCAACTGGGCAACAATGAAGTGGAAGGGTGGGCAAGAGTGGTAGGAATTGCCACTGCCAGACACTCCTGAAGTAGGAGACCAAAACTGACTATCCAGCCCCTGCAGACCATCTCTCCTCCCTCTGTGGGGGAAGAGTGTGGCAGGCTGGAGGAGTATCTGCTGGAAGACACTGGGGGAGTGGTGGGGCATGCAGACTTACCATGAGGCATGAAGCCATTTTCAGTAACACAGACACCATCAGACTGGCAGGTCTTTGTTTGCTTATGTCATTTCTTTCCTCATGCTGGGCCTGAGTCTGTTTCTGTGGACTGGACAAACAGCTGAGAGGGCAGAGGTCACCAGACAGCAATGGTGGGGGAGGCGCGGGGAGGTGCCTGGTCTAGAGGGAGAAGCGGATGGAGGAATGGGGGAGAGGAATTGCTAACAGTATAGCTAGCAAGAGCTGCTGCCTTTTGATGTTTTGCTAATATGTTGTTTCTTTTATTTTATTCAAGTTCTGATACAGCCCTTGCCTCCCTGGTATCCAAGCATCTTCCGGAGGTGCGTGAAGTGATGTGAATGATGTCAGTAACATGCTGTTGGTTCATTCTTCCTCCCTCTCCCCAGGGAGAAATTATGTGGGGATTTTTAAATGCTTATTGTATTAGATGTACAATGTGCCCTGTGCTTATATTGGCAAAAGCAAGGGCGAAGACCTGCTCCTTGCACTTGGACTGTGCCAGGTTGTGAGGTGAGTGGTGGTGGTTAGTTCATGGGGGAGTTCCTTCCACAGACCAGGCCTGGCCCTGGAGAAAACCCTGTCTTCTGCATAGCCCAGCTTTACTCCACTCCGCCTGAGGAGACGAGTTGTTGAATGTGGTTCTCATCCCAGAGCTCTAGTTGATCTTTTTGATACCCTACGCTCACACCTTTAAATGCTTGGACGGCAAAGACCGAGAGCATGAATCTGACATGACGTTCTAGAAGGAACCAATGTACTGAGCGGAGGACGGGACAGATGTGCTTGCAGCCTGACTTGACCAATTGTAGCTTGTGAGCATCTTCAGCAGTGGGAGAGCACGTTGTGGCTGCAATCTCCTTAGAGCACCGGTCAGCATAACCTCTGTCTTGCTTATCCGTATGATCTTGTCCATGCACTAATCCTGCCTAGTGACAGTGGGGTTCTCCTGTGTTGTGAAGGATAGATAGACAGTACGACAGATAAATATTCCGTTCTGATTTTAAAGCACTTTGCACAGGGACTGTCTCTTCATTTGGCACATTGGACACTACAATAATACAAAAATAAAGTTTAAATTACAATATTAATTAATAAGAGGAGGATAACTTGCCTTTCACAGAAATGGTTTATTTTTATTATCTGTGGGGACTGGTACCTTCTGAAAACAGAGATGTGATTTTATAATGTAGGGTACATTTGATTTGATATAATTTTGTTTAAAATGTTTAATGTGAGAATTTGAGTGTGTACTCTACTGCAATCTAATTTCAAAGGAAAAGCTGTGTAATACCACACCGGAGAGCACGAGTTGCATAGAGGATGTTTAGGTGAGAAGTCACTATTCTTACACATTAATTAAAATCCAGTATGGGGAGCACTTTATTTGATCCCATGTTTGATTGAAGAACCATAAATTACTTGCTATAATTGATATTGATCTCCAGCGAGGAACTGAAAAATTATCTGTTTTAGTGGAAAGCACAGTTCACACCTGTCTATTTATATCCTGCACAAAGCATATACACAATTTCCAGGAACCGAACCTATAGTTTCAAAGTGTTCTACTCACCCTTTTACTGTCTGTTCTCATTTTAAAAAGTCTCCAGAATACTGCTGGAGCTCAGCTGTACAGTCACTTAGCAACAGACATTGCTGGTACATAACTACTAAAACTTATCCACAGCTATACCACATGAATCTATGAGGTGATCCTGTCAGACGTCTGAAGGTAAGCAGGCTTAGATGTGACCAACGCTGGAATAGGACAGGAACTTGTAAGGTGCTTCAGGAAGTGGTGTTAGTGATTAAGCAGGTCATGTATTTCACTTGGAGTCAGTACTGAAGCAATGCCCAGACACTGTGTTTGGGAGACTAGTCCTCATGGAGACACCACCTTTAAGATAAGGCTCTGAAACCAAGCTCCTCACTACCTTTGCTCATAAAAGATCCAATGACACATTCTGCAGAAACAGGGCTGTTAACTCACCAAATTTCAATGTGAGTAATAGTATTCTGCCTATACAAATTGCCACTGCAATTTCAATTATTATTCTTAATTTCCTGTTCTAAACTGTTGTGTAAAGTTCTTATGTGTTAAATATCTGCTACCTTCCAACTCAGAATTGTTGCATTTAGTGGCATAAGAAGAGATTCCTTTGTATGTGGGTGGATTATATGCACTTATACAATGTGCATGGCTTTCTTTAAAAAAAGCATATATGGAGACATCTTTTAGTCCACCTTCGTTCTTAATATACAAAGACATACATTTGTATTTATTTTGATGTCCTGAGGATAACTAATCAAATTGATAGATTTTTTGATGAGGCTGCTAAGTTGTTTTTTTTTTTCAAATAAAATGCAAAATAAATGTCTAAAACTCATATCTCATGTTTTTTTCAAAAGCTGAAAATTTTTCATTTAACAGATCATATATGAAGTCAAAACCATATAGATAATTTAAAGGAGAATGTTTTAACTGTCTTCCCTCATATCTGTATTGTTTTGTGACTTTAATATTACATGTATGGTGTTCAAGATATATTTAAAACTTCTGAAAAAATCACTACGCATCATATAGATTTTGGCAGTGCATTTATTATTTAATAGCAACCTCTTCAGTACATCTATGAATCTGATTTGCTTACTTCCGATTGTTGAAACACAGTTGCCATAGTGCCTGAAGATGCACAAAACATTCTAATTTTTTATACAAACTGTGAGGAATGGGGAACCTACGTATGACTTTTGAATTCTGATTGCTGTTCCGAAGTGAGTATGAAGTCGCTGCTATGAAACTTACAGCATCACTGTGGCCAGGCCTACACAACAAAGTTTTGTGGGCATAGCTATATTGGTCAGGGGTGTAAAATAACCACACCCCCTAGCCAATGTAGCTATCCCAACAAGAGTACTTTGATCAGCATACCTCATCTCACAGAAGTGAGGGGCTGGAAGGGACCTCAAGAGGCAGGACCAAGTAAACCATCCTAGACCATCTCTGATGGGTGTTTATCCAACCTGTTCTTCTCTAAGACTCTGTTTAGACACTGGGGATTTAAAACATCTGGGGATTCAGCAGCTGGATCCTCTCACAGCAGTGAATGGCCAAAAGAGGGCACTGAGTGGCGCTGTGACATAAGTGTGGTAAAGTCTAAACAGTGTGTTATCATCTTACAAATTGTCCTTCAAGATAATACCAAATGAGGCACAGTCAGTTAAGATATTAATCATGAGTGTTCTAAGTCTCCCTCGATGATGCTGTTTTATGAAATAGCTTTTAAGGCAGTTATAAAAATGGTTCTCTCCCCATTAACACCTACACACACATTTCATCAGCCTGTATTTCACTTCTGTAATCTTATCGCTGGATCACTCTATTCTGAGCAACAAGCTTGCTAAATAGTGGAGGTTACTGATTCAAACATGGAGCCAATCATTTGACCATACTGATGGTTCATTCCTAAATGTTCAAGAAACCAAATAACCCAACATAGCCAAATTCATTGTCTAAAGAAAAATGGTACCGCTCAAAAAGGAGGCATACATACCTCCTTCTCACAGTGTGTTCACAGACAGTGTGCTTTAAAGAGATGCGTTTCAGCCAGTGTTCTAGGGTGATTTCACAAGTTACAAAACTCTTTACACATCACTAAAGTCCAATCCCCCCTATTCATAACAGTTCCTTAACTACTTGTGTTCTGTTCTTTTCTTATCTCTGTTTTGGATACTGACAAAGAGTCCTGTGGCACCTTAAAGACTAACTAAATTTAAGGTGCCACAGGACTTTAAGGTGCCACAAGACTTTAAGGACTAAGGTGCCACAGGACTTTAAGGTGCCACAGGACTCTTTGTCACTTCTGCAATTCCAGACTAACATGGCTACCTCTCTGATTCTTGTTTTGGATACTAGTTTCCAAACAATGGGCATAGAGGTACATCCTAATCTGTACTAGGACACACCATTCATGTATCTTGGCTTTGACAGGCTTCCTATTTTCTGAAGCCAAAGCTGACTTCAGCTTTGCAATGTGTTGTGGGATACTTAACATGGGTGAATAGAGTTGTGGAGAGAGCATAATACATTCAGTTAACATAATTTCCCAACACCCGGATACATAATGTATGTTATATTAATACCATATATGTAATACCTTTTAATGTGGTTTATACTATGCCTAACATATATTCATTGGCAAACAAGAGAATCTCAAAATGTCACTTTCCCCTGTATAAATGCAGAGTCATGAGAATAGTTTCTGGAAGATGCACAGAGATTACTATGTATAGCCAGGGGATGAGGTCAGGTCAAACTTAGATCTTAATGTGGTTCTTTGGGGAATAGTAAATGTTGGGACTGTGTGCGCGTATTCCACAGAAATCTGATAGCGCCTGGTTTGTCCACTGATGACAAAAGTTTGAGATATGGGGTGTGTGTGTGTGAAGAGATGCTTAGTCAAAAGCTGTTTTGAGACTCTGCACATGCAAATAGCCATCATGTTATATTATTCTTGTCAAGCTTTTCCTTCACTGCTTTCCCTTATTTAGCTGCAGAATAGAAGGTTATCGGCATAGTTTAGGTGACCACAAACTCATATGTAAAAACAACGAGGAATCCTTGTGGCACCTTAAAGACTAACAAATTTATTTGGGCCTAAGCTTTCATGGGATATAATCCACTTCATCAGATACATGGAGTGGAAAATAGAGTAAGCAGAATATATATTATAGCACATGAAAAGATGGGAGTTTCCTTGCCAAGTGGGGGGTCAGTGCAAACTTGACACCATCAAATTAGGCCTGAATAAAGCCTGGGAGTGGCTGGGTCACTACGAAAAATAATGTTCCCTCTGTTGATACTCACACCTTCTTATCAATTGCTGGGAATGGGCCACATCCACCCTAATTGAATTGGTCTCGTTAGCACTGATACCCCACTTGGTAAGGCAACTCCCATCTTTTCATGTTCTGTGTAGCTGTACCTGCTTACTGTATTTCCACTTCATGCATCTGCTGAAGTGAGTTATATCCCACAAAAAGCTTATGCCCAAATAAATGTGTTAGTCTCTAAGGTGGTGGTTCTCAAACTTTGTGGGTCTGTGGCCCTTTTTCTTTGTGGCTGCTGCGACCCCTGTGTCTCTGCTTCCACGTTCAGTGGCATTTTGGCAGACATGCTGTGTGCTTCACAGTGTCCGCTGAAAAGTTTCCAGAACTGGAAACTTTCACTTCGGCGGCTTTTCAGAGGACACTGTGAAGCGCACAGCATGTCCGCCGAAATGCTGCCAAATGCGGAAACGTTCGGCTCGGTGGCGCTTCTGCAGCACAGGGAGCTCGCGCCCCCCCAGGAATCATCCCGCGCATCCCCGGGAATCACCCTGTGACCCCCAGTTTGAGAACCACTATTCTAAGGTGCCACAAGGACTCCTCATTGTTTTTACTGATACAGACTAACACGGCTAACCCTCTGAAACTTGACACTCAGATGTGAAACAAATAGGAATTGCCTCACTGAAGTTTTCTCGCACTCTCCTTTGGGAATCTGCTCTCCTTTTTTCATTTTTATCTTGCAGCTCACTATCTCAGCCATCATTCCATATTTGAATACATTCATTTTTTGTTATTATCTGAAATGGATTGTTATTATTTGATTGACACAAGAGTAAACTAAGAACCAGAATACAGAGAGTCTTTTTCTTGCTTAGCTGCTGGGGCAGAGAGAC
This sequence comes from Dermatemys mawii, assembly GCA_007922305.1. Lineage (NCBI taxonomy): Eukaryota > Metazoa > Chordata > Testudines > Dermatemydidae > Dermatemys > Dermatemys mawii. The sequence goes on from ML677348.1 coordinate 17,270,184, forward strand.
AAGGAAATTACTTGTCACTCTGTAGGGATTAGACATTTAAATGGATAATGAGAACATCCACAGTTACACTAAATAGGATAAAAGAAAGTTAGGGATATATAAGCACTCAGGCTTCTGAGGATAAATCAACTGTTAATTGATGGAAGTTTGGAAGAAATTTCCTCTATAGATGACAAAATCTTTCATCACATGGGTCCACTGCAGTGTCTGGTACTAGATACTGTGAGAAGCAGAGTACTGGATTAGCTGGATCACTGGTCTGAAGTAGTACAGCGATTTCTTTGTTCCTGGAGGAGAATAAGGACACATGTGACTAGCCTCAGAATGCTGGAAGGATGGGCAGCTGAGACACAAAAAAATAGCTAAGAAGAATAATTCCAAAAAAAGATTTGGTCTGCTTCTCGATTTGGTCTGGCAAGGATATAGGAGATTAATTGATAGCAGGGGCCAAAGATGCTAGGCAAGTTGTTTAGGGCTGCATGCTGCCTCCAATCAGTATCACACTGCTGTGCACTGAGGAGAAATAAACAAGGATTCTTACTTTTTACACGGATACCAATGAACACCAAAAGAGCAGGCAGGCAGGCAAATCCTGCATAGATTTGGGGGTAGTGCTATAGTGGGGTGGGAAGGAAGTGCAATTGTAGGTGTAAAGCATGGTTGGTTTGTTTAAGGGGTGCTTTTGTCTCAATGCCCTGGACAGAGCAAAAGAGAACTGTAATTTCTCCAGCCTAATACCATCTAGCATCGTTATGCTGGAACACAGGCAGAGTTAGAGCTTTGACTTTTCCTCAGTAAAACCACCTTTTGTCCGTAAAGAAAATGTACTGGGTCCGATACTGATCTCTCTTTTCCCCAGTTCATCAAGGCTCTTGAACACATGTGTAACTTCAGTAGAGTCTGCAGAATTACATCCATGTAAAAATGGATCTAAGTCAGAGTAAAATTGGGGTTGTCTTTTTCTATAGTATATTGCATTTTTGGACAAACAGTCGAATTTTCAGTTGGTCTCCATACCTGTGCCCACAAAATATGTCAGCACATCTGATTTGCATATGTTCCTGCTTGTAGGGGGGTGATCACCCTGCTCTAGCTCCAAAGGGGTTAAAATCAGCTCTGGGGGCAGAAAGCCAGAGGAAAGGCTGATTGGGGAAGCAGCCACAGCTGTAGCCATGCCCCAATCGGGCCATAGCTGACCCTATAAGAGGGCTGTGGGACAAAAACTCGGGGGAGTATCTCTCTGGCCGCAGAAAGAAAGGGCCTAGCTGCCTGAGACCAAGGTACCTAAAGCAGAACAGGCTGGGGGAGAGCAAGAGGAGCTGGGGAGCTCTAGCATGGTAAACCCCCAGGCTGTGGGCCTTGTTAAAGGCCCAAAAGATACTACTGGAGCAGTACTGGGGAATAGGGCAAGAAGAGCTGGAAAGCTCCAGCCTGGCAACTCCCCAGGCTGCAGCCCATGTGCAGGGCCTAAACAGGTACTGGGATTTCAAAGGTGCAGCCAGGGCTAGGCAGAGGCAGCAGGTCCTAACCTCCCCTCCCCCACCCCGTCCCCTGCCAGAGATGAATGTGCCCACTACAGACTGCACTGTGCCCCGGTGAACGGGGGCTAGATGACGACTGCCAGTTGCCACTGAGACAAGGTGGGATTAAAGGGTTGGGAGTGCCCCTGGGAGGGGAGACCCAGACTGTGGGAGCACTGTCAGGGAGCAGCACCCTAAGGGTAAAGAGGCACCGGGGCCCATGAGGGACCAGGGGGCTGTGACAAGCGAGGCGTCGGCCAGCAGAGGGCGCTCCAAGCTGGAAAAGAGCTAATTCCCGAGCAGAAGGTGTGCTGGTGAGTTGTCTCATTGCTACACTGCTGCATGTTATAAATTCTGCAGCCTCCATCAGGGAAGCCAGTTGAAAGTAGGACCACATAGTACCAAACGTGTACCCCCATTTACACCTTTACTCCTATTATTTATTGATTAATGTTTGTATTACTGGAGCATGTAGATACACCAAGATCTGAGCCCATTGTTCTAAGTTCTGTACAACAACATGTTAAGAGACAGTCCCCGCCCCAAAGTGTTTATAGTCTAAACAGATGGAACAGAGGTGAGGGGAGAGAGAAAACATTATTATCCCCATGTTACAGGTGGGGAATTGAGACACAGAGAGATATAGGCCCTGATTCAGCAGTTCATTTAAGCACATACATAAAAGTTAAGCAGGAGCCTTAGGTGCTTTACTCAACTGGAGCCTGACATACTTAAGGTCACAACAGAAGATATGTGGGAGTACCAAGAACTGAACTCAGATCTCATTAATCCCAATCCTATGCCTTAAACACAAGACCATCTTTAATTTATTTTAGCTTAAAAATACTCTCAAATGATAAAAAACATTCTATACTTAATTGTAAAGATCGTGAAGAGTTGTTTTAGCAGCTACCAAGATTAAGGGGATGATGATAAGGAGTGCTGGGTCTTTTCCAGTTGAAGTAGTAAATACAGAACTAGTATCATTTTCCAGGAAAACTACGTTAGCCTTCTAATTGGTTCTTTTGCTTCTAGGAAGTCCAATAGACTTAGAGTTTCCTGCTGAAGAGAGGTGTGTGACTGAATTTCAGACCAATCATTTTAAGTGACTCTAAAACAAATATTTGTCTGAACTTTGAATACCAGAATCAGAAAAAAATGTTTATAAACATACTCTGACGTTATTGATGACATACTTGGCTCAAATAACAAAAGCTTATCAGCATAAAGGGGCTCCAAAAGTAGTATTTGTAAATGCCTAATATGTGTGTAAGTGAGCAATTTCCTGTAAATCAATGTACTTTACTTTAGATTTCAGCTTAATGGCAAACCTGACCTTGAAAACAACCAACACAATTACTTTTGATCTCTTTATGAAAAATGCCAAATACCTTTTGCTATTTTCTCTTCTTATTCTAGCAGAAAATTTGTAGTCCTAATAAGCCTCAATTAAATTAAATGAGCAATATAAATCTGGAATACCTAAATGTAGAATCAGGGAACAAAAACTGAGTCCTTGAATGTTCTTTATTAGAGGATGTACCTTAATGAACAGATAACTACAAATGCTATAGATGACAACACAATAATGAAAGGCGGCCTTGTTTTTTACCATTTCAAGAGTGGCCTATTCTGGTCATTAAGAAGAGAGAAAGTAAACATAGGAAGCATATTGATTTAGAGAGCAAATATCTATCAACCAACCAAAGAAAAAAAGCACATTCATATTCAGCTGTACTATCACAGATGACGGGCTGGTGGCGTCTGCATTTTCTACATGTCTAGTATTAGCAGCATTTTAATGAGCAAGATCCTCAACTGATGTAAATAGACATCACCGTATTTGAAATCATTGGATCTATACCAATCTACATCAGACTGAGTATATGGCCATACCGTCTTCATATTTGTCATTTAAAATATGATAAAGTCTAAATTCACTGTACCCATTGGAAGTGAGTTTAACCCTATTGCTGAGTTGGGTTCCAAGTTCCATCTTGCACTTAATTTCCAAATCAACATTTAATTCTAATGCACCTACCCTGTCTAGCCGAAAATTTTAGGGAGATTCATTTTGTTGTTTCTTACCAATACAATTCATGCTGTGCCTTTTCTTATAAAGTTAAGGGAATGAAAAGCTGTATTGCCGCAAAGAGGCGGCCTTCAAAGACATGGTTCAACAAATGGTTTCTCTTTTATAAAGAACAGTAAGCAAACAAAAACTGTTGTATCTCTCCATGAAAGACATCAGATTATCTGGATGTCTTTCAAAGAGCTGTCCCATTGGCTCAGCTGGCAGCAGTATTTGCCAGCTGACGTAGGTAAATATGTAACCCTCTCCTTGTTGAACTAGTAGTGTTTGCAAACCTTTGCTCCAATAGAAGAGATCTTGGTTCTGGTTTCACATGTGATATGCATTTTTAAATGAGGGGAAGAGAAAGAGTGTTCGTTTTAGTATTGTACATGGGTAATGGAAAAATTTTATCACTGCTGTATAGGAGACCTAAGTTAATAGGCATCTTCAGGAATCCACCTCCTTTAGTGAAGAAGTGTTACAGAGAAACCTCTTACTCTGTGCAGAAGAGGATATGTAAAGAGAGACGATTTTGTAATTGTCTTTCAAATGGAGAGTAATTATAGAGAGCAAGCAGGCACCTCGTGTCTAAAGCACTGATAGAGTTAAGGGGAAGTAAAAGTTAAAATTAGTATGTTAAAGCAGGCAACTGGGAGCTGGGACTCGAGAGCTCTATTCCTAGCTGTGACTTTGAGCAAGTCCTATAGCCTGTGTCTTAGTTTATTCATTAGTAAAATTAATATTACTACGTATTTACCCTACAAGGTTTTTGTCTTGTGAGAGCTACAATTTTTCTGTGGCTTTCTTTTTAGTTTTGTCTACTACCTAGTCCAGGGATCTCCAAACTTTTTGAGACGAGGCCATATTAGATTTTTGAAGGGGCATCACAGGCTGCTGCTGTGGCCCCCCTTTGCTCCTCCGGCCACGCCGCTGCCACTCCACCTCCTTTGCTCCTCTGGCCACTACCATGACCCTGCCCTTTGCTCCTCCAGACACGTCGCTCCCACGACCCTGCCCCTTTGCTCCTCCAGCCTCACCGCGGGGCACTCACCCCTCTGCACATGGGCTGCTGGCAGCAGCTCACATGGGAGGGCAGCAGCGCTTCTCCACGTGCCTGCTTGGCTGGAGGGCCAGACAAATCGACGCCATGGGCCAGATGTGGCCCCTGGGCCGTAGTTTGGAGACCCTTGTCTATTAATATTTCTCTGAGGAAAGAGGATATCATAGGTTCATAGAATATCAGGAGGTCATCTAGTCCAACCCCCTACTCAAAACAGGACCAATCCCCAACTAAATCACTCCAGCCAGGGCTTTGTCAAGCTGGGCCTTAAAAACCTCAAAGGATGGAGATTCCACCACCTCTGTTGGTAACCCATTCCAATGCTTCATCACCTCCTGATGAATAAGTTTTTCCTAATATCCAACCTAAATCTCCCCCTCTGCACCTTGAGACCATTACTCCTTTTTCTGTCATTTCTTAGATCCATCCTCTTTGGAACCCCCTTTCACGTAGTTGAAAGCAGCTATCAAATCCCCCCTCATTCTTCTCTTCTTCAGCCTAAACAATCCCAGTTTCCTCAGCCTCTCCTTGTAAGTCATGTGCTCCAGCCCCCTAACCATTTTTGTTGCCCTCCGCTGGACTCTTTCCAATTTATCCACATCTCAAATTTATCCACATATCAAAGCATTTTACAAACAGAAATTAACTGAGGTAAAGTAAATACAGTATTCTAGATGTGATCTGACAAGTCTCTTTTTCATTAATACTGGGCTGCAAGAGGCCAGTATCAAACTGGGTACACTTTAAACTGGCACAACTACTGACTTCAATGAACTTGCAATAATTTACACCAAGTCTGAATGTGTCATGTTATAGCCCTGATCTTGAAAACATTGGCACACATAAGTAACTGGGGCCATAAGCATATAGGAACTCAGTAGGATTACTCTTCTAGATAAATGTTTGCCAGATTGGGGGCCTATATTTTGCTGTTTAATATTAATAATACAGAAACTCCTCATTTAAAGTTGTCCTGGCTAACGTTTCATTGTTACATTGCTGATCAATTAGGAAACATGCTCATTTTAAAGTTGTGCAATGTTCCCTTCTAACATCGTTTGGCAGCTTTGTCCACTGCTTGCAGGAAGAGCAGCCCATTGGAGCTAGCTGGTAGGGGCTTGGAACCAGGGTGGATCAGCAGTTCCCCCATCAGCTTCCCCCCTATCAGCTCCCCACTCCCCTAAGTTCCCTCTGCAGCAGTCGCCCAGCAGGCTATCAATTGCCAGCAGTTCAGATGTCCCTCCCCCACTGCCATGTGCTGCTCCTGCCCTCTGTCTTGGAGCTGCTCCCAGAAGCCTTCTGCTTGCTGTGTGGGGAGTGGGGCAGAGGGGGCTAATATCAGGGTATCTCGCTCCCCCTTACTCCTGCACCCCATTTACCCCTTCTCCATATAGAGCAGGCTGGGAACATGGAGGGAGAAAGACAGAGAGAGTTGGGGCAGCAGCTGCTGTCTCAACTTCCTGATCCATTTAAAAAGACAATGTGCTTAAGACTGGAGTCAGCTTACTTAAAGGGGCAGTATGCATCTCTCTCTCTCTCTCTCTCTTTCCCACACACAAAATGTGTGTATGTATCTGTCTGCTATGCTTTTTCTCTGGTGTAGAGTGTGAGAGACTACATTAACAACAATGTGTTAACCCTAGAAGGCTCAGCCAAAAGATAGTTCACCATTTCGCCCTTGTAAGGCATTCCCTGGGAAATATCCCACCCTCTGTCTCCCCTACCTCAACCAGGCTTCCCAATCATCATCACTGTGTAACAATATTAAATTGTTTGTTTAAAACTTATAGTGTGTGTGTGTGTGTATATATATATAATACAAAAAAAATGTCTTTGGTGAAAAAAAATTCCCTGGAACCTTATCCCCTCATTTACATTAATTCTTATGGGGAAATTGGATTCGCTTAACATCTTTTCACTTAAAGTTGCATTTTTCAGGAACATAACTACAATGTTAAGTGAGGAGTTCCTGTACTGCAAATGACTATTACAGCATTTAACTGAAATATCCACTATTTCTAATTTTACTATCTTTATATAAAACTAGGATTTAAGCAAATGATAGCACCATTTGATCTGAGATCTGTATTCTGCAAATACAGAAAATCAGAAATTAACAGCTTGAACACTGATAACTGAGAATACCACCTACTGTATATTATAAAATGGTACAAAAGACAAAAAAATCATCTCAATAATGAATATAGACCTACAGTACAACTGCTGGTTCAGGCTTTCATTGAAATCAAAGAAAAAACATTGACCTCCGTGGGAATAGGAGCAGGCCCTCTACATTGATGGCTTTGAGGAGTTCTTTAAAGTAACCTTTAATCCTTTTCCAGTTCAGACTGTTCCTTTTAATTGCACTACAATATAGTCTCTGTTCGGAATAGCTCTCCCCAGAATCTGTATTGTATTTTTGTCCCTGGCCCATTATATTGTATTTTTTATGTTGAGGACCAGTAATTGGAAGGACTCAAATTCCTCAGCTGTGTCTGCATTGTGGCTTATTATTTCAGGCAGGTGAGCAGGTCGCCCAACACTGTATTTAAAATTCCAGCTCTGTTCTCTGCAGAAATCTACCTTTGTGCAATTAACCCAACAAAGCATTATCTCCATGCAAACGCCCCCATACAATGGCAATAAAAGCCAGAATTGTATATTTTATTGTGTGCTTCAGCCCCCCTCGTTCCCCCACACAGTCTCCCTTGTTCCAGCTACTTTTCTTTGGTGAAACTAGTCCAGCCTTCTGTCTTCACTCCATTCCCCCAGCCACAATTTAACAAATGACCTCCTAGGTACTGAGATAAAGTTTAGCACAGCCAGCAAAAAGCAGGCTCTATTATAGTTCTTAATACCAAAATTGTGCACAAACCCTCAGATTCTAGTAGATTAGCAAAGTGGTGAGTTCTGGGGCTGGTATCAGATGTGCTGTAAGCCTTGGAATTCACATACTATATGGGAATGTTCTAGTAGAGAGAATGTCTTGCCAGTGTTGTTTGAATCCCATTTTTGGAATAAAAAACAAATGCAATAATTGAAAGCTCAATGAAGCTGGTAAAGTAGATAGTCTGGTTGTAACATCTAACCATCCCTTTCTGCTGTATGTGTGGGTTTTGAAAATGTTACATTGTTACATATTACCCTTGTGAAATGCACTGCCCTTATTCACAGGATAATTCAATAGACTGCATGGAGGACTAGTCAAATGTATAAGGGTTGCAGGATCAGGCCCATTATCTGTTTAGAAGTATATTTGATAAACTATAAGAAGTGGCATGCAATAGTATTGCTGCTTTTACTGTGGTGAGTCTCAATGCCTAATAATTCCCCTCACATTTTTGATATTCTCTAAAACTAAAAGCGAGAAGCATGATGTGCGGTCACTTTTACTTTAATGTTTGTCCTGGAAACAAATTTCTTGTTCAGTCCTTTAGTATTACAGGGAGAGTAATCTGTATTTGTACATTAATGGCTACCATGTCTTTGTTGCCAGATAAAATAGTTGCTATCGGTTTTAACATAGCTAATGTTTAAATAGTATATATAATTGCCCCATAACTTTTTGATTCTGTTAAGGCTACAAACCAAACAAGCATACTGTGAAACAATGATGCAATAAACCATTTTATTACATACGCCCCTTGAATGCACCGAGGGCCTTATCACAGAATCAATAAAGAGTTGGGCCAAATGGGTCAAGTGTGATGTGACAGCTCTCTGTTTTGTAGGAATGCTCTCTTTCCCGTTCCCACCAACGCCATGTCTGAGCAATTTTTAACTATACAGCAATGGCGACAACCATCTCCCTTGAATGCCTCTTTTAGTAGGTTAGGGTGGTATTTTCAAGGGAGTTTAAAGCAGTTAGATGCTCAGATGCTATTGAAATTCAATGGGAGCTGGGTCCCTTAAGGCTCCCCCCTCAAAATCCCAGACTTAAGGTTTGATTTTGTAGAGTGCTGCAAGATGTGCAGAACCAAAGCACTGGCACTCATCATCTGCAGAGAGGCATCTTGTAGTGTAGGATTACATTAGGGCCTGAGTACTATTTTAATACGTCTAAAAATATTAACTATTATATAGGTGTGTCCTGTTTGCTGTGTTCCATTGTGATTCTTTCCCATGGTCTTTCCTGCTAATGGAGTTGTGAGGAACAATTCCTTTTTTTCCCTCCTGATTCTGCACAATTCTGTTTTAAATCTGCACTTCAGGTAGGCCCCCATACTAGAATTTTAGTTTTTGCATGGCCCTTAGTCACCCCAGTTGGCCTTGCATAGCCAAATAAATGTCTCATTTTATAGGTGCCAACTGAGCAGGGGTGAAAGTAACTTAAAGGACTTTCCGGTACTCTAGCGTCCTGAGCGGGGGGCGGGGCCTTAACAGGAAGAGGCGTGCTCTCAACCAGAAGAGGCGGGGTCTTTAAATGCCTGGACCCTTTAAATCACCGATGGAGGCCCAGGGATTCCTGGCTGCTGCTGCTACCCTGAGGCTCGGGGCTCTGGGCTCTTGTGGAGCTTTAAAAGGCTGGGGGCTCCACTGGGGTAGCAGAAGCTGAGAGCCCCTGGCCCTTTAAATCACCGCTGGAGCCCTGCTGCCGCTACTCCAGGGCTCCAGCAGCGGGACTTGGGCGGCAATTTAAAGGGCCTGGGGTGGTAGTGGTGGTGGGAGTCCAGGGTGGTGGGAGTCATATTCTAGGGGTCTTCAACAAGCCACTTCTAGGGGCTCAGGAACTCTCTCCCCATGTGGCAGGCAGTAGAGTGCGCTCTCACTCTGCTCGTCCAGCCTATAGCACCACTCCATGTGGAAGCTCTTTCTCTGACAAGGCTCCTCTGCCTATTGCTGCTGCCTTCTGCATTCAGGGCCCTTATGGGGAGATCTGGGGCCATTAACAGACCATGCCCTGGGAATGGCGGGGATTCTGGCTCCATGTAGAGGTGGTTAAAGGGGGTTTAGGAGTCACTTCACCACAGCTTCTGTCCAGTAAATTCATGGGAGGGTGGGGAGAGGAAGAAGAGGAGGAAAAAGGCTCTCCAGTAGCAACCTCCTTTTCCATTGCTACATTATTTCACTGTATGCTCTTCAGGAGAGAAATTGTCTTCTGTTCTGTGTACCAGTAGTGACTAGTACAATGGGGCCTCTGCTTGGCAGACATTTGTGGGTGCTACTGGAATACACAGAAGAATGGCAAAGAGGTCTATCTTTTTTGTAAACTAAGCTTTTCCTGTAAACTGTCCCGAAAGCTTGAGTATTCGAAGTTATTTGCAAGGTCAGTGAAAAGCATCATTATCTCTGATGGGCTCTTCTTCCCAAAGACCTTGTCTAGCTACAAGACACTTGATGCTAAAACATGTTTTTTTATAAGTGTTCTAGCCCTGCATGTATTTTGTTGCAGGTACGGCACCCAGTGTGGGAATAAAGTGTCTTAGTTAATGGTTGACTTATAGGATGGCTTCTCTGGTTTCAATGACAAACCATATAACTTTACCACAAGCTACATACTGAACTTAAGCTTGTAAGTACCAGTCTGTTTCCAGCATTTGCAAGACAGCGGATATCTTTGTTTTCTTGTGAGTAACTTTTTCAGATTACAATGGCTTATGTAACAAAGGTGGGTCACTTCCTGGTTTATTAGTTCCTAGTTGATAGTGTTAAGTATTACACGGTGCATTGGTGGCATGATTCTCTTTCAGATACAGTAGTGCCTAGTAAATAAGTTACTAAAAAGATGAGTAAAACATATTTGATCTAAAAAACCCCAAACCAATCACATACACTAGTTCACAGTATAAACAAAGCCTCAAAGGACAAACTTATGTGGCTAAACAAGGAGTCAGGGTCCCTCAGTCCTGGACTTTGATCATGCCTGTGGTAGTGTGTGATGTGAGTCTGGGATGCTCTCCTCCCGGTTTCATCTTGTTTTTGAACATTGCTTGCCGTTCTTGAAGGTCATGGAGAGAGTTCATGGCTGGCATGCCAGCATGAGGGCACCCACACAGTAGGCAGGCTCACGTTACCAGCAGGTGCGTGCGTGTGTGTTTGTTTTGTATGCTGAGTGTCTGGAATGAACTCACTTTTACCCCCTCTCGCCTGGCAGTACAATAGAATCCTCACCTCCTGACTGCAGAGGTTCGTGTTGCCTGAGTCATAACAAAGCTTGTACTATTGTGTAAAGCTCTCGTGTTGTCATACAGCCCCCACTGAAACTATTTTCTGCAGGGTATAGCCCACAGCTACAGTCTGCATTGTGGAAAAGTACATATCCACTATGGTATGTTTAGGCTGAAATCCTCAATAAGGTTGTCAATTCAGAAAAGTTCTCGAGGGGGAGGACAAAGTTGTCAGTGTATAGGACATTATATGTGATTAGATTATATCAAAGTCAGGAAAGGGGGCGGAAAAAGTGGATGAGACGATAGCGCGTATAGACCTAAGAAAAGTTGGGGTATGAGGTGTGGAGGGCAACTGCCTCTGTCCCCCTATAGCAAATTTATGCCCCTGATCTTCAGGAATGGCCACTTATTTTGGGTGTCCGACTCTGAGATACTTCTGGCCTGAGTTTCAGAACTACTGAATACCCACAACTCCAAATGTATTCAATGGCAGCTGTGGGGATTCAGCACTTATGAAAATCAGATCTAATGTATTTCAAACTGGGCAACCACTCACGGGTACAACCCAAATTAATGGCCACTTTTGGAAAATCGGGCCTTCCTGCTTAGTTGAATGGGCCTTTCCATACCAATAAAAATGGATATAAAATATTACGAACCTTTTTGGATAAGGTGAGATCGAACCCTAATATTCAAATCAAGGGGAAGCTTTTTGTGGTTCAGAAAAGTTTTGTTCATATTATTTGTTTGTTTTGTTTTTACACTTTAATAAAATGTCCTGGCTTTGTAATTTTTCTCTTCGCTTCCCAGGCTTGGCCATCATTAGTGCACCACAAGAAAGCCTAGCCTGGCAGTATTTCCAGATTCAGGGAAAGTTGGAAAATGCATGCGACAGTGCTCTGATGAGATTTCCAGCCCAGTTTGCTGCTGTTTTGTTTAGCAGCTTCTCCTTTTGGGGAATGAGTTGGGAGGAAGTTCTCTGGGCAGTGTGGGAGATAGTTAGTCACGTGGCTTTCATTTGCAGCCAGAGCTACGTTAATGTAAAAAAGGGACTAAAAAGGGGCTGGGCAATGCCAACATTAGAAACATTAATAGGTAAAATCCAAACAAATGACATACAATAGACTCTCCATTATCCAGAATGATAGGGAAAAAATTAATCCTGGTTAATAAAATCCCGGATAATCACCATCCATAGGCAATATGAGGATGGGTGGGATTTGGTTCACCAGCCACCCTGCGCCAGGGGGAGGAGTTGTTGGTTCACTGGCTGCACTGAGCCCTGGTGGGGTTTTTTTCTTTTTTTTTTGTGCTTGGGGCAGCAACAAAGCCAGAGCCGGCCCTGCGAGTTACGCATATTTTTTTTGACATCCTGGTTAATCCACAACCTGGTTAACCCAATCCTGGATAATCAAGAGTCTACTGTAGAGAGAATTGCAGTATGATGTCTTAGACAGAGGTGCATAATGGAGCCAGCGTCCAAACAGAGATCAGAGAGATGCCTGTTTGCACTTTCAGTTCATACTTGGGGGAGCAGCCCATGAGTTTTTTCTACAGTGCATATTCTAGATTTTGTTTCTACTCTTGTTTTGTATGCCCAAGTGATGATGCATCCCTATGGAATGGCTCCTAACTCCATGCAGAAGAAGGGTAAGATGGGGGGTCCTTTAATAGATCCTGGAGATCTGATTAGGAGTGAGGCATAGGTGCAGCCTACAAAATTACTAGTCCCCTGAAACCCTCCCCACCAAATAAGACGGTGCCAGAAATCCTGGCTCTCTGAGGGGAACCCGCACCCTGTAGCTCCCATAGTTTTTTCAGCTGGTCAAAGGTGACCTGACTCCATGGCTAGTGTTTTTACCCTCCAGAGATTTGCATAAATCGAACCTATACAGCATGTACCCTGCAAAAGGGGGATGTTTGCATGTTGTCAGCCTGCTTCTCCATTACAACCTGTGCACGTTCTTTGTTGTTCCCTGTTAAAGAGGCAAAAGCTCCACAGTGCACTGCATTTCCATCCAGATGGCATCAGCAAGAGGGGTACGGGTTAGGGGTAACGATAAGTCTATTTTATAGTGATGGGCCCAAACCAATCGAAATAAAAAAGGGAAGAGCTACTATGAAGCTTGGTTTTACTGCATACCTTTCATCAACACAAGATGGTGATCTGGAGCAGTGTTACTTTAGTGAAAATGAATCCTTTGGTAAGAGTTTAATGCTATTGTACATGTGATACTGTATGTAGTTGTGTCAGTGATTGGATTTGAATTCTCTCTCTGTAGATAGCTGTTTAAAAATTTGCATGACTTAGATTAGCAAGTTTTTTTCTGTGTCATTCGTGGGTGTAGGGGGAGGGGGGACTTCGTGACAAGATAGCAAAACCCTCAAATCAAGTGAGCTTCACTTGGTTTTTCCGTTTTTGCGCCGCTCTATTTTCTCAACAGTGAAATTAATTTTATGTTTTCTGCGCCCCTAAACTCTACTTAGGACAGTTTGGTTCAAACTTTGGGAAGAACTGATGAGAACCAAGTCTCCAAACCTTTTACACTTTGCCTTTCACTAACCAGAAACAGGTAGTTTTGTTACTTCAAATTCTTCTGTGTGTTGTGATCAAAGAGAACATGGGCCTATAGTGCACTTTTTGGCAGAGTTTGCAAGCAAAATATAAAGTGGAGCATTTGAACAAAATCCTTTTGGAACTCTCAGCTAGTGTGTTCACCTCTGCTCAGTTACCTGGCACACATGGGTCACACACTTCTCCCTGTTTTACACCAACCTTCCTCTTAACTGTGCCCCTTATTCCCTAATGAGCTTCTCCAATGTACACTCCTAATACAGGAAGGAAATTCCATAATGCCTCACCCCCGCTCACCGTCCAGCTGTGTGCATTTCCCTCATAACTCAGCCCCCACTTCCCACCTTCTATATCCAGCTGTGTGGAATGAAGATCTCCCACTTCTGCCACAACTTTAGCTCTGCCTCCTTTAGCATATACATTACTGTGCCCTTCCATTCAGTAACATGGCTGTCATCCTTGTCTAGTGCTTAATTTGTAATGAAAGAGGTGCCCAGGCTCATGCTGGGTGGCTGGAGAGCAGCAGCTGCTGGCTGGACACCCAGCTCTGAAGGTGGCACCTGCTTTCAGAACTGGGCTGCCAGAGAGTAGTGGCTGCTGGGCAGAAGCCCAGAGGTGCCAGGGCTATGAACTGCCAAGCCTAGAGGTGCCGGGGCAAATTTAGCACTGTCCTTATCTGTACTGTAGTGGTTGGTAAGAATATGAAGGAAGGTCTCGAGACCCTGTGTATGTGTAGGTTCTTATAATGACACACCCACATACACACGCCCCTGCTGCTAACTAAAGCATGTAAACTGGGGTCTGGCTATATCCCCAAAGACTATGCTTCCTTGAGAGCTTGGAGCACTAGCAGCTGCATTAGCTGGGCTCACCTCCCTGTACTCGAGAGTGTATTTAGTGGTCCATCTTGCCCTAATCCTGCACAAGTGCACTGGGGAGTTTCTTTCTGGATCTTCAGCTCCCCCCACTAATGTATTGTATATGGAATACAGGGCGAGATCTTGCCCATAGCTTGGGAGCTCTGCCTCTTCAAAGAGAAGGGGTAGGATTTTCAAAATCACCTACATGAGTTAGTGATTTAGGACTATGGCATTTGTGCTCCTAAGTCACTTAGGAGCTTTTGAAAACCCCAAGCAAGGTATAACCCTGACCTGTTTTCATTTGTGATGGTAGCTTCCCAAGAATCCCTCATATCAAAGACTCTGTAAAGAACATGAACTGTGCTTGTTCTCCATGTATCTTAGTAGTCACGCACATTGCACACAGCACATCAATATACAAACAAACAAAAAAATCTTCCAAAATGGGAACAAGTTTGGTTATTAAGAATGGGAATGTTTCTGAAATGTGGAATTTAGTTTACCTGACACAGATTACTAACTGCTCTATATTATGTTGTTCTGATGCTTTCCTAAGCTTTCCAGTTCAGCGTGCCTGGCCTGGCTTTTAAAGAAATAGACCAGTTCTTGCACCTTTTAATCATTTTGTGGTTTTCCTCTGGCTGAAATTCTTGAACTCTATCCTAATTAGTAATTAAACCCTCTCTCTTGCTCTTCATAGCAGAGGAGTGCAAGCAAGACCATTTGGAAGAGAGCATTTCTTTCTTCCTCGGTTTCTAAAGGTATGTCAGCTTGGCCGCTGCCTAACACTCTGATCTTTGAGGGTCTGATCCTGTGGAGTTGAGAGAATTCAGTATCACACTGGACCAGGCTCTGCAATAGATTGATAACATGAAACAGAAATCAAACATTTGTAAGGCTGAGTGAAACTAAGCTTGAAAGGTAGCTAGATGCTTTCCTGTTGCAAGGAATATGTTATTAGTTTTAATTCTCTCTCTCTCTCTCTCTCAATTTACATATGTACAGAAACACTTTGAAAGCTCTAGTAAGATATTTTACAAGATCACTGGTACAGGAACAGAATCTCTTGTATCAGTTCAGTTGTGTTCTTTATTAGTCCCATTGTGGAATTTTGGCTCATCGCTGCTTTGTCCATAGTGAGATGATAGAAAAGGCTGATGCCACTGCTGTTGTTGCATAGAGCTTGTTTATAAAAAGTAATTTTATCAGCTGCTGCCAGACATACACACCCACTGAGACAAGAGAGATTAGTCTTGTCTGGGGAAAAGAATAGATAAGACCTGTTCTAAACTCTTTGGAGGGCTAATATTTCTATTACCTGTATAAAATACTTACAGTAAGTGAATGTTAATTGGAATATTGACCTTGTTGCAGTAAATGTGTGTAAGTGATCCTTTACTTATTTAATGTTATGTATTATTTCTTTGGATGTATGAAAATGTATTGTTTCTTTTATCTTACACAATAGTTTACTTCTGTTTTAAGGACTGTCCATAAATCACTTAATGCATTAGGGAATAGGTGGGGCCTCAATTTTGCATGTTTATTTCAGTGTTACAAAGTATTACAAGGGATGGGTGCGTCTTGAACATCACCAAACTATATGTTATATAATTCGTGGACACCCCCTTAGCATATATATTACTAGTACCTGTCTAGGACACTAAATTTTTTTTTTTTTTGGTAAGGATTTCTTTTTCTCCCTGGGTAATAATCATCAACAATATGATGGTCATAAAATAGTGCTAAGAATTTGAATCTTACCCCATACTATAGAATTCAGACTTCATCATCTGTGGTCTTTCCCTCATGCTACCATGTTGGGAGATCTGCTACCATGCTACCGTGTTGGGAGATCTGACAGCACTCTACTCCCTGGATGTGATTAAAACATGATACAATCTTGCAGTGTAGACCAGAGAGAATCCTGTTCCAACAGCAGTTGTATGCTATGTTTGGAGGGACATGTCATAGTTTATAGTCACAATTAAAACATAGTTCAGTCTGTCTATATTGCCAGACCAAAACTAATCACGTTTTCAGCATGTCAGGGGACTACAGCGGGGGAACCAAATTATACAGCATGGGAGCAGTAATTAGACTGCTGAGATCACATTAGAACCTTTGAGTTGAGGGTGTATGAGTAACTCCCTTGATCCTTAGGGGCCTGCAAGAATAACAGAACATTGTGTTTTTATTTTACATCCAGGCATCCCAGCACTTATGGGATGAGGGATCGGTTGTTTGGATGGGATGGTCAATGACTGACTGAGAGAATCATCTTTTCCACACAAACTATGCTACCACTCTCCAGTGGGGTGATCCCAACATGTTTCACTTTCCTTTGTGCGTAAGAAGACTTGAAGAGATTTTGTCAACAGCAATAGGCTCAAAATTTAACATACCCATTTTCCTTAAATTTAGTGAAAAAGTCAGTGTAATTTTGTTTGTTTAAGCAAATGCGTCCCCTAACTTGACAAATGCTAAACCCGCCAGCATATATGCAACATTAATGTTCAGAAATCAAATCTTAAAACTTCAGGAGAGGCCAGCAGGGAAGGTCATCCATGCTGTGAATTCTTTTACTTTGGCTCCAGTACTGCTCCAAACTAGAGCCAAGAGCAAAACTCTCATTGACTTCTATTGTATTTTTTACATTAATAGCAAAAGTAACATGTTAAGGTTCACTTCTAGGTAGCAAAACAAGATAAGAAAATACAACACATACACTGAAGTCAGGTTAAAGTTGTGGAAGCAATCTTCACTGTTTGGGGATTTCCTGGTTTTGAATGCTTGATTACTTCAAGGTAATGCTACTTTAACATTATATTTTGGCTCTTAGTTTCCTTTATTTATTAACAACAAAAGAAATCCAGAGCCATTTGGCATGGGGATTGTTGGCTTCCCTGGGGATTTTACAGGTTCCTTGATCCAGAGCCATTTGGCTTTTTCCATATTTTTGTACTCATTTTTGCAAAACGAAAACATGGATCAACTGATTTAGCTCACACTTAAGAAAATAAAATAACAGTTACCTTTTGGGATAAAGGCTGACCCTGGAAAATGTCAGCTCACAAGGAATTTGACCAGAAAGTAGCTGGTAAAGAGAGGTGCACTGTAAGCCACTCATATATATGGAGGGGACTATTCAGCTGCAAGAATATGTGTTTAATAAGAGGCACCTTGCTTTATTCAGTCATAATGAAAGTGACAAACTTATTAAAACAGTCCCAGTGGAGCTCACGTGTTATAGTGGATTAGCAAATCACCTTCCACCTCTGAAAATGGGGGATCCAATTCAGATTTGGGACACAAGTGAAAATAAATTTATTTATCTCTTGGCTTCTTTTATTCCCTATCATAAAACCACCATACAGTGTCGGACAATTCAAGGCTGATGTACAGTGTGCCACTCAAGAGCATGGCATGGAGTATTGGCAGTGGAGCTGGTTGAAGAGTGCAAAGAAAAATGTCAACTTTTTCATGAGAAACAAGTGACAGGTTTGCCCTGCTAAATCACCAGTTCAGATACTTTGATGCTCATAAATATTAGGATGACATCTGGTTTGCTTGTGAATCCCAAAAGTTTGTAGCCTGAGTGATTATTTGTACCTGAAGCGTGAGATATATTGGTTTTTGTTCTCCTGTTAAGGAGTTCCAATCTCCCAAGGAGGGAGCAGAAAGAATGTCATGTGACTTGGGTGATCTATCACACAGCATGAAGAATGAGTAGTGTGTGACTGAAGTGAACACTTCATGAACAGCCCACAGGCTCAAATTTGTTCCCCTGCACCTTTAAGAATAACCAGTCAATTCACTGAAATCAGAACTGGCTCATGACGGATTTAAGAGCCTCGTTGATTGAAGCATTCGTTCTGAATAAATGCTTCAATCAGCTCTAATTAGCAGAACTGCCTGGGAAGAAGCTTACACTCTACTTAGCTGCTGAAAGGATAAGACCAGGTCTATTAGTCTCTTTCTTTTATTAACACTTAATTAACAACTACATTTAAAAAACAAATGTAAAAAGGACTCTTCCCAACAAACCAGTCGCATTGTTTCATGGTGACAGTTGCAGTAGATGTCACTGAATAGTCCCCTTTGTAACTGTAACCCATCTGGAGTCTTCACTGTCTTTTCACCTTTGCTTCCTATGATACACAGGTAACTTCTGTCTTAGAACAGCTAATCTTGGCAAACAGATTGTTACGAGTGTCATTAGCTGTTGAACACTGCGTGCGCCTGCCTGGAACGACATCACATGCAGTAATATAGGATGTGTTGCCACGGTAGCGCTGATGACGGCTGGGAGCCCCAGGCCCTTTTAAATCGCATGGGTGGGCTGCAGGGCTTCTTGGCACATGCAACTGCTCCGGGCCCTGCACTTTGGGGGCCCCCCTGGGCCACTGCGATTGGCCAGCCAGTGTGGTTGGTCCCAGAAGTGACGGATTTGTCAAGTACACCTTGCCCCCCACACCCCTAGGGACGGCCGTGGCCCTGGAGCCCAGAACTGCTATCAGTGGAATACCAGTGCATTGGAAGCAAGTGGCCAGTGAGGTTTACTGATATCTATTTGCTTATTTATAGCTAGGGCCCTATCAAATTCACAGCCATGAAAAATGTGTCATGGACGATGAAATCTGGTTATTGTAGGCGGGTTGCAGTATTGCTCCCTTACGTCTGTGCTCACAGGTGCTGACTTTTCAATGGTCCGGGGGCTGCTCTGCCTCAGGCAGCCCCCACGCTCCATTCCCTTCCCTCAAGGCCACACTCCTTCCCTGCCCCCGCTCCTGCCTCACTCCACCTCTTCCTGCTTCTGCCGAGCACACAACATCCTCATTCCTCTGCCCTCTGCCCCAACCTCCTGCACACTACAAAACAGTTGATTGAAGCAGGAGGGAGGTGCTGATTAGTGGGGCCTGCTGGCGGGCAGGAGGTGTTGGGGGGGGGAGTGGGAGGTGCTGATGGGGAGCTGCCAGTGGGTGCTCAGCACCCATCATTTTTTCCCTGTGGTTGCTGCAGCCCCAAAGAACCCACGGAGTCGGCACCTATGTTTGTGTTGCCTTCAGAGCTGGATGGCTGCAGAGTGGCGGCTGCTGCGTGCGTGCCCAGCTTTGAAGTCAGTACCATTGCCGGCAGCAAGGCAGAAGTGAGGGTGGCATGGTATGGGGGAGTTGTCACGTTTGGGGGGGGGCAGGGCTGGTTTTATGGGTGGGCACTGTGAGCTCGCCTCGCCTCAAATTTACCCCCATTCCAACTCCGCCCCCCTTCCCCTATTGGACCCCCCTCCCCAAATCCCCACCCCAGCCCCGCCTCCTCCCCTGATCACGCTGTGTTCCCCCTCCTCCCCCCTCCCTCCCAGTCACGTGAAACAGCTGCTTTGCGACGCAAGTGCTGGGAGCTGGGGGAAATAGCAGGCACGCGGCACACTCAGGGAAGAAGGCAGAAGGGAAGCAGAGGTGAGCTGGGTGGGGAGCTGCTGGTGGGTGCAGAGCACCCACCAATTTTTCCCCGTGGGTGCTCTAGCCTGGAGCACCCACGGAATCGGCGCCTATATGTGATTGTGGAGAAGCATCTCCTTCCTTAGAGGTTTTTAAGGTCAGGCTTGACAAGTTCTGGCTGGGATGATTTAGCTGGGATTGGTCCTGCTTTGAGCAGGGGGTTGGACTAGATGGGATTGTTTAGTCTACAGAAGAGAAGACTGAGGAGAAATTTGATAGCTGCTTTCAACTACCTGAAAGGGGGTTCTAAAGAGGATGCTAGACTGTTCTCAGTGGTACCAGATGACAGAACAAGGATTAATGGTCTCAAGTTGCAGTGGGGAAGGTTTAGGTTGGATATTAGGAAAAACTTTTTCACTAGGAGGGTGGTGAAGCATTAGAATGGGTTACCTAGGGAGGTGGTAGAATCTCCTTCCTTAGAGATTTTTAAGGTCAGGCTTGACAAAGCCCTGGCTGGGACGATTTAGTTGGGGATTGATCCTGCTTTGAGCAGGGGGTTGGACTAGATGACCTCCTGAGGTCCCTTCCAACCCGGATATTCTATGATTCTATGACAGTTCCTTACATTTGGAAATTCCCCTTCTCCCAGCAACAGTGTTGGAGACATTGGTGTAAACTGTTCCTCAGTTCCAAAATGCACTGGTACAATTGTAAAGTGTGCAGTGCCTTGGCACATCAGGATGGTCCTGTCAAGACAGAGTAGCTGTGTGGAAGTGCTAAACCACTGCAGGGCAAGTATTGGACCACATCATTCCATGGAGTCACGGTCCTTCCTTGCAATGGTTTCCTTGCTCCGTAGTAGTAGCCATGTCATGAGAGAAAGGAGGGTAGAAGTATGCCAGAGCTGGTGAGCTACTCTTGAGTACCCACTAGGAATTGACTGTATGGTGGTGCTCAGAGGTTCTCTTTCACCTTCTCTCACCAAAGAGTTACATTGTAAATTCATGTTCAGGTGCAGGGTGGGGCAGGGGATTAAAAGGCACAAACAGTAGCCCAGAGGTAGAGGGGTGGCTGAAAGCTTGTGAGCCCCCACTGAGGCTGACCTCATTTCTTGCTTCAGGGTAGCAAAAGCTCCCTTAGTTCAAACTCTTTGCTGGGTAGTAACTGAGCCTGAAAGGAAGAGTGTAGGCTTGGGTGCCTGAGGCTGTCTGCTGCAAAAAAAACCAAAAAAAAAGAACCCAAAATGTTCTTGTCACATGACAATGGCAAAGCGTCACACACAGAGCTACTCTAACACTGACAAAGGCACTCTGTTAGCATAAGGGAAATGCTATTATCCTGAAAGTGCCTCTCTCTGCTTTTACTGCAGAGCACCTGGATACACTTTGTCACAGCTCCCCTCCTACCTGCTTGCCTCTAGAGTTTAAAGAAATTGTACATCCCCACAGTGTCTTTGCCTATGAGAGGTATACGCCATCTCTGTCTTGTGCCAACTCCAGTTTTAAGCAGAATATATTCCTCCCCTCCACCCCAATCAATGTTATGTCCTAAGCTGAGCAAGGACATTAGATAGACTCTTCCAAACAAACAAGCAGGCTTTTTCAACAAGAAGAATTTCATGCATTTGCTGACTTTAACCAACAAGATTCCTCTCCTTCCTGAGCCCCATATAGAATGTTTTGTTATCAAATACAAAACATGACACGCAGAGTTAGAAATGCCACCAAGCTGGTTTTGCACAGACAATCCTGTTTTGACCTAGACAACCTGGTTTTTGACCCTCTTGGCCCAGGCTGGGTTGAGTCTCAGGCACAGCCTACACAGTTGACTCTGTTCTGGATGTTTTAAATATTTTAATTTAATCTCCTAATGTGTTTTTTTTTCAGATACAATATAACGAGTGCACTGAATAAGTTCATGCTGGGTCTAGAGATATTACTGTTTCCAACAAGGCTACCTTTATTTATTATAGAAAATACCATTTGTTAGAGTCCACCATAACTCAAGAACTAGAAAGCAGCCTGTAAGTGGTACCCCTGTACATTTGCCAAACAGCTCAATATGTCCTGTAAGTGTCGCAGTTTCCCATCCCCTTGCAAGAGCCCTACCAATTTTCAAAGCACATATGAGGCATGTCTAGGCTGCCTTACTCTATGATTCCTGCCTACCCCTGAAGCCATGAACTGTCAGAAGCAGCCCCTGCCTGTTTGCTGCCACATCACTCTCCTGCTCTGAGCTCCAAAGGCAAACAGTTGTGGCCATCAGTCTCTGTCCTAAAGTTAGCAGCCTGATCTCTCCAGTTGATACCTATTTATACTGTGGTGCTGGGTCCTTTCAGCTCAGCACTTCATCTTCCCTGATCTCGCTGTATTCTTCTTGTTCATGGTTGTCGTAATGAGGGAGGAGTCCAGTGGATGCTAGGTGTGATGGCCTGGTTTGCACAGCCTTTGAGCTTGCGCTGGCTCTGGCTGATGTAATGAAACTAAGCTTTCCTAGCCCTGTGCTTGGAGCCTCTCGCACAGAGAGCCATAAGGTCTGTCCTGCAAAGCTCTGGCTTATGACCTTGGCCTTCCAGTCACATTCAGCAGGAAGGAATCGACAACTGATCTTTCAGTCAGAGTGGAAAATGGGGAGCATGCAGCATGGGGATGCTTGGTCAGTCAAGGCTGTGTTGGACTCTGTTCAAAGGGCCCTCTGTCACAATGTGCTTTCTGTCCACTTTCAAAGGCACTGGAGCCTTAGGGCTTGGTTACACTGGCACTTTATAGCGCTATAAAGCCCCAACGAGCGCTATAACCTCCTCCCCGTCCACATTGGCAAGGCACGTAGAGCGCTATAACCGCGGAGTTATAGCGCTCCTCGTAATCCACCTCCACACGGGGAATAAGGGCTGTAGCACAGCTGCTGTAGCGCTACAGCAAGAATGTGGACACTCACTGCGCTACAAGTGATCTCTTGAAATGCCTAGAGCCATTTAAGGCAATTGACGTCTCTTCCCTTTGTTTTGAACTCGGCTGGAGGAATGCGGAAGTACCTCTTTAGAGTTTCTCTCTTAACTCGGCAGATAAGCAGTGCAAATGTTTAAGGAGGGAGCCTGTGTGAAAACAAAGCCTTCTGTGAACGGAGGCTCACTGACAGGCTTTCAGAAGAATGGAAAAACCACTGTCTCTCTCCCTCCACATACACACAACGCGTCCCCCCTCACCCCCCTCGTTTAAAAAGCACGTTGCACCCAGCTGAATGCTGGGATACCTGCCCTAATGCGCTGCTCTTAATGCCGCATTAAGTGCCCCAAATGTGGCCATGCTATACCGCTGGCGCGTCTGAGTGTGGACATACAATGGCGCTATACATATTACTGTATAAGGGGACCTCTATAAACAATAGCGCTATAATCTTGTAAGTGTAACCATACCCTTAGGCAGCAGCACTCTCTCTGTTCTGTGGAGAAGGAATGTTGCCCTTCTGCCCCCGCCCCCCTCGCCCCCCCCCCAGATCAGATACTGTATCTACAAAGACATGCCCCACTGGTGCTTTCAGGACCAGAACTGTGGGAAGTGGCCATCCCTCGGAGGTAGAGTGTGAGTCGCTCTTCAAATATTTAGGACACCACAGAGTTCACCCTGACAAAATTCAACAGCTACCACATGCTGGTATTAAGAAACACCACACCATAGCTCATTTCTCCACTATGGCCATGCTGCACGGCTTCAGGGAGCCATTTATTTGCAAGTTTCTCTTCTGCCACATCCCCTTATCCTGACCATGCCCCGTCTCCAAAAAGCCGCCCCTCGTATGCCCCCTCGTTTATGCTAGGTGTGGGGCAGGCTGACATAGGAGGCAGCAAACCTGCCTTTCTCAGCTGTCCACCAGCAGAGGGTTCCTTCACAGGAGAAATTCTCCACGTGTCATCTCTGACGGCTTTAAGGCCACTTCGTACTGCTTATGCTCAGTGGACTGCACAATCTGTCCCTTTAGTTAGAACAGGGAACAACTCAGATGCTGTCAGGTAACTAACTGTTGGGCTACAATGACTGTAATTCTGGCCACGATACTGGACATTTACATTGCACTTTTCATCCCAAAAGAGCCACCAAGTGCCTTGTATCATTGATACGCTATGTACACTGGGAACACGTAGACAGTTTCTTCTGTTTTGAGATTTCTACTGGTATGAGAGAGCCCCTTCGTCCCATACCTGCTGAACACCCCTGGAACCAGCGATGTGTATCCAGACAAAAGAAACTTAAGTGCAACTGTAACCCACACGCCTCCAGGGTGCGGTGTTCTGGCCCATCTAGTGGCACCGAGACCACTTAGAGAGAGAAAATGAGTTTGCTCTACAGCCGTAGCTAACAGGCAGTTGGCTTTTAGCTCATGCAGTAGAGGCTCATGCAATGAGGTCCTAGGTTCAATCCCGCCTACTGACGGCCGGGGGTCTGTGAGCATTACACAATCACTTCACCCATCTCTGAAATGCAGCTACCCTGAAGAGAAACCCAGCATCTATCTCCCTGGTGCACAATAACACACCATCACGCTTTAGGGAAATACACTGTATCCAATTAGAACTGTATGAAGAATTCAGATGGGCACAAAGTAATTACCTAAATTAGAATATGTCCAAGGGATTAACACACTTTATCATTCTGCGTATCTATTAACATTCTTTATCTACCATTGGTTGTTCCCATGGCAATAATGAAGAAACACTATTAAACACAGTTTCCAGAACTGAAAGAGGTTTTTTTCAAGCCAACCATCTGAAATAAAAGCTTGTCTTCTCTCTTCATTTCCTCCAGTTTCAGGTCACAACTAATCTTTACAACATTTTAAAATCTTAAACTGCTACATCAAACACTTTTTAAATTTCATTTTACATGCCTGAATGAATCCTAATTAGTGCCTAAAATAGTACATTTGGGGCAAAAACAGCTTTTTCCACAGCAGACCTACGACCCACCTGTAAAGTATTCTGTCCATCCCATCAGCATAAGCTTTTCCTGTTTGGGGATACTACTCCTCATCTGCCTCAAAAGTGTGCTATGAAGCTGTCTTAATTAGCCTGGTTACCTAAACATTTCCTGTTCGCTTAATACAACTGTTGCCTGCTTCCTTTAGGCCTGTTTCCTATCTCCCCTTTTCCTCTATCTATCCAGAACACTCTCAGAGGCCAGCACTGGAGATCTGCCATAGTGATACTATGCCAAAGTTGTACCAATTCTGAAGCCTGTGGCAGCATTACGTGACATGGTATGTATTGGAACATTGCCCTGTAAATTCTCCAGTGTGATTTTTGTCTGGGCAAGGAATGTGATCCCTGCAGCCAAACGACTTTGCATGGTGATCTCATTTGGTTCCCCTAAACTATGCCATGGAGAGACAATCTGGAGAGTTAAAGAAAGTAGCTGCTAGTACTTCAGTGGGTTGCACACTGTATTATTCGATTGCATCCCACAGTGTGCAAGGTCTTATCTGTGATTTATCAGACACAGAATATCAAGGCTTTGTACTTAACAACACAGTTCATTTTAAAAAATAGCTTCCAGCACAAATTACTGCAATCGCCTAGAAACTAAGAGTGGCAGCCAGGCCCCAATGAAGAAACAATGACGTAACAAAGAGGCCTACAAGTCACAGAGCTCTTCTCATAGTTTTATGGGACTTCTACAGACAAATAAAAACTACCTTGCGCCCATTAAAACATCAGCCAAAACATGATAGCCTTGATATTGTTGAGTCTGAAGCAGAATGTAAACATGCTACTGGTAACGCCAGCTGAAATAGCTGCCTTTGCGTGACCTTCAGAGTGGTAACACAACAGGTCACATGCCTCATTATTATTGTTTTCAGCCTCCTCACTATAATTTCTAAACTACATGCCAGATAAGCAAAATTGCCTCCCTCTGAGTTGATTTTGAATGGCTTTATTTG
This sequence comes from Dermatemys mawii, assembly GCA_007922305.1. NCBI lineage: Eukaryota > Metazoa > Chordata > Testudines > Dermatemydidae > Dermatemys > Dermatemys mawii. Next base: position 17,295,758 of record ML677348.1, read on the forward strand.
TAAAGTAATAGGGTGTCTGTTGGCATACATGAGTCTCATTCACATACATTGGTGCTAATTACAGGAGACTATATTGAGCAGCTATCCTTCAAGCACTTAATAGTCATGATTAATGTGAAAAATTTTCCATCCTGCCTTAGAAATAACTACCAGCTAGGTTGAGACGTTCTATTTATTGGTGTAGCCAGGCTCATTTGAATATGCTTTAAATCACATTCAGGGTGAATCTGCTGGTGCATATAATCTGCTGTAAATGATCAGACTGATAGTGTGTGTTAAGGAGACAAGCGCCTCGCTTTAATGAAACAAAGTGGGTGAGGAAATATCTTTTATTGGACAAGCTTTCGAGCTACACAGGGCTCTTCTTCGGACAAGTCAATAAAGGGAAAGACCCTGGGTTTCCAGCCTAATGAAAGGAGCCTCAGGTGTTGAAAAGTACAAATGCTAATGCTCTGAATTGCACTCTGTGCAAGGACTTTTACTCAGTAAGGTTGGAAAACTCTTTAAAGTGTGAATCACTCCATTCCGCTAAAAGCTTCTGTTCATTGTTTGCACATCAGCGTAAACATCTGATGACAGGAAAAAGATCATTTGCATCTCATCACCTGAGGACTCTGAATGTTTCTTTTATTTTCAATGATTCACTTACGGTTATGTCACAGGGGGGTTTTTATGCCTGTTTTATAACATCCCATTTTTCTATGGCGGCTGTGGCTGGTCTTTTAATTATCTCATCCTCTGAATGTTTGACACTGCATGACATAGGCTATGGCTGTGTCTACATTACGGCCCTTCCAGCTGCAATTGTTCTGCTGTTGATGGGAAAGAGCTCACTCCCCAGCATAATTACATACCCCCAACAAGCAGCAGTAGCTATGTTGGAAGGAGACACTAGTCTGCCAACATAGCACTGTGCACACCGGCACATTTGTTGGTAAAATTTTGTCAGTTGGGGGGCATTTTTTTTCACGTCCCTGGCCAACAAAAGTTTTGCTGACAAAAGAACTAGTGTAGACAAAACTTGCAGCAAAGTATGTGTCGACAGGCTCATAGTGTATGGAAGGAATGGGAGATAAACTGAACTTATGTGCTTTGCCATATGCTTATTTGTCACTGGCAGCCTTTTAAAACAGCCACACTGATTTACAGGACTCCCATGAAATTACTGATGGCAAGAGCTTTCCTCATTAAAAATGGACTCGAGGAAAATGGTTTGACCCAGGTCACCCATTCCAGGTTATAATGCTGGACGATGTAGAGGTTGCTTTTACTTTAATGTAGACTTCCTGTATATGTACAGTGTACCTATCAAGGTGCTTATATGGCTCCCCACACCATTGCATCTGAGTGCCTCCCAGGTGTTTATGGGTTTATCATCAGTCATGGCTGGGGGCTGCGCATTTGCATATATGACATGTAGTTAGCTGTGGGATTACAGGGATGTTAACAGATTAGAAAATATAAAAGGCCAAATTCCACTTCCATCTGCACTGAGGTAAATTGGAGGGAACTTTGCTGATTTTTCAGTTCTGTCAGTTCAGTGGAACTGACAAGCTGTCATGGGCCTGTTCTTGAGAGGTGCAGCTGCTTCTCATCTACCGGTTGCAGGAGAGGACCACGAGGTCCTTGTGGTCCCCAAAAAGGGAGCTTGTGTCTCTAGAGGCAATGACTCCACTAGAGTTACTCTGTGTTGGGGCCCAGTTTGCAAATGTCCTGAGCACCATCAATTTCCACTGTAGTCAGATGCGAAATCTGGATGCTCAGCACCAGCAGGATCAAGCCCCACATAAGTACAGCTTTCCCTATCTACCACCCCACTCCTGCATTATGATCTGCAAGTGCGCCCTGCTGTGGCTGCAGGAAGCCCAGTAACAATAAAAATACCTAGCTGTTCTACAGCTCTAAGGACTTGGTCGGGGAAGACTGCATGACACCTAAACTAGACCATTTGCAGTTGAGATATAGGGCTGTACCAGGCACTTGTTACACTCTGTGCAACTATCCCATCTACAGTACTAGGGAAGAGGAGGAACAATGTATTTAATCATTGTGCTTGTTAGAAATGTGATCATACAACAAGCATGATGGAAAGGGCACCATTTTGCAGTTTTATAAAATTTCTTGGCACTTAATTGATGTTTAATTTTAAACATTTTAGGATAAATATTCTCTCACAATTTTCAAAAAAAATTGAATACACTTTTTAACTTCTGCTTTGTTTCTGTGCCACCTTGTTTCTGTAGATGGCCTTGAACCTTCTCCTCACCCCTTCCCTGTTCCTTAACATGTATTGTCCAGATCCAAAAAAGACTCCCAACACCTTAATCCCATTGCAATAATTTGGGCAACAATGGGGGACCACTACACTGCCTAGAGCCCAATAAGATCGAATTGCTCTTAGCCCAGTTAATGCAGGCAGAAGTTGTTCATATCCTTGTATACAAGCATCAAGTGCCTACATGTCATTGTCAGATGTGATAAAAACTGTGTTATCATCAGTATAGGCCGACAGATGAACTGGAAAGCATCCAGCAACCCTGGCACAGAAAGGCTAGTCAGATGGCTTTGAGGGACATGCAGGCATGGCACCAAACTAACAGCATACACTCAGCATCCCCGACAGAGGACACCCCAACAAAAGCCTCTGAGAACTGGGAAGCAGCAGCTAAAACCCCCATTATTCTCTATGAAACCAAATGTTATGGTACAATGAAGAAGTATAAGAGAACACTGGCCCAATCCCAAAACCTTCTAACATTTTAAAAAGATAACTATGGTTAACATTATCAAAGGCCTTCCCCGGGTCCACTGAAACAAGCCCCACATCCAGAGTAAAAAGTTTGCTAACAGTGAAAAACATCATGAATTAAAAACACATTATCAAAAATACAGTTGGTTAGGAAAACAATATGTTTGATTAGGGTGTATGAGAGCGTCCAGACAGTCCTTCAGCCAGTTGGCTAAGGTAAGGTCCTGGATAAAATCTTATAATCAGAGCAAAGAAGGGAAATAGGTCTCTAATTCTGTAAGTCACAGAGATCCTCTTCCTTGTGCAGCAGGGTGATCGCTGCCCTGAGGCAACCGAGGGCAGCTCTTTCTCCTGGAGACACGCCAGCACTACTAGAAAAAAGTCAGGACTGATAAAATGCTAGAAATGCTGGTAAAATTCAGATGGCAGCCCATCAATCCCTGAGGTCTTGCCTGTGGAGAGCTGCCGGACTGCAACAGAGAGCACCTGCAGTGACAGCAGGGCGTCCAGGCCCCCTGTTCCTCACCAGTTAGATGGGGTAACTCCTGATGGAGCTTGGCCATTGTCAGCACATCATAGGCTTCAGGTGAGTACAGAGTACCATAAAACAAAAGAAACAGCTGCTTTCCGGATCTCCGCAGGGTCAGCGGTCAGATGACCATCCGGCAGCTGTAGACAAAACATTGCTGACAGTCCATAGAGTTTTTTCCAACCCAAATCAGAACCTTGTGGGAGCATCAGTTTCACAATGCTGAGCAAAATGGGCCCACCCAGGGCTCCTTGCACCTTCTCTTCCAACAAGCATCTCAGGAGCTGGCACTTTGTAGTTAAGGGTTGATGAATCTGCACTGGGTTTCCCACAATTGCGAGCCTGGATTTGAGCTGACAGCAGGGGCAGCTCCAGGCACCAGCACAGGAAGTACGTGCCTGGGGTGGCACTCCGGAAGGGGCAGCATTCCAGCCAATCTTAGGATGGCGCTCCTCCAGCCCCACCACCCTTTTTTACCATTTCCTTTTTGCTCGAGTGGTGCTTTGGGCCGCCCTTTTTTTTTTTTTGCTTGGGGAAGCAAAAACGTTAGAGCCGGCCCTGGCTGACAGGTTAGTGAAAGGGAGAGCCCAGAACCTGGGGAAGAGGGAATTTGCCTGCCCTGAGCTCGGCACCGCAGGGAGACAAGAAGGTAGATTTAAAAAAAAAAATCCACTAGCCGTACCCCTTCCCCTGCTTCCAGGATTTAATTTCTGAAAACATCTGGGTGGCTAACCCCAGGCCAAGCCAGAGGAAGAAGTAGAAGGGAGCTAGTTCCACCTTTGATCCTGTAGTAATTCCTGGAGGCACAGTATCTCCCACCCCATTGGCCCTGTCTTACCCCACCCCACCTTCCATCCGTGCGGCTCTTGCTGGCTAGTCTGCCTCTCCTGCCCTGCCCGCTTTCTCTGCATCACAGGGTGTGCTACCCACGATGAAGCAACAAGAAAGAACACATTTGGCTAAACACAAGTCCTGGTTAATGTGTTACTCTCTCCAAAGTGGCTTTAGCAAAATATTTAATTAGCCTCCACAAACTTCTTTTTCTCGCCCAAGAAGCCCCGGAATGCGATTCCTTCCGAGGGCATGCTCAGTTGAGACATAATGATACTGACTTGGTGTCTAGAAGAATGTAGTAAAAAAAACATGGAATAAATTTTATTAACACTATCAACTTCTTGTGAATGATTGTGACTATATTCAATGGATCGTATGCACGTGCGTGTGTGTGTGTGTGTGTGTGTGTGTATATATATAAAATTCTCTGTTGAATTCTCTGGAAGTTTTGTTTAGTGACATTTCTGAGTGCATAAACAACTACATCTAGCAATTTTTCAGCATCTGTCTAGTGACTTCCTGTTCTGTGGACTACACAACACTGCTGCTAATCGTGGCCGGGGTGGGGAGGATGGGACTTTCTCTTCTCCTGCAGGGGTTGCTCCAGGAGACAGGTCAGACCTACCTCAGGGAACATCTCCCGAGCCGCAGAAAGCTTGGTAGCTGCTGGATGGGAGACCAGCTCTGAAGGCAGTGCCCCCATCAGCAGCAGCGCAGAGGAAAGGGTGGCAATATTGTGAATCCCCTTCTCCCACAATAGTCTTGCAATAACCCCCCCCCCCACAACCCCTTTTTGGGTTGGGACGCCCTCAGTTACAACATCGTGAAATTTCAGATATAAATATCAGAAACCAGGAAATTTAAGTTTTTAAAAATCCTATGATCACAAAATTTGCCAACACGGACAGTGAATTTAGCAGGGTAATGGGGTGGGGAGTGTGAGGAGATAAAGTCTGGCAGTGCAGATGCAGGCTCAGTCTCCTGCAGGTCCCTTGCTGTCCTGTCCCCTCCCCACTATCTGGGATCCCACATTGTTGCGGGTGTTGTCGGAGTCAGAAGAGTCCGGGGCAGCATCCCCTCAACTGATCAGGTTCACCACAAAGGAAACATTCCATTTTTTCAGAGTCAGCAAACACTGCACAATCCACCCCCGTTATGTGGTGCTTTAAAACCAGGTTCAAGGGATGTTCAGGATTACTGAGCACCACAGAAACCTGGCACTGGAATGCCTCACATTTGGACAGCCTAACAGCAGAAACTACCTTCAGAGTAGCAGAGATCAGACACTAGTGCCCCATTGTGAAGGAAGGCAGGAGCGGGGAGGAAGGGTGCAACGACACACTAGAAAAATATACTTTTAGCAGGATTAAATAAGGGGGAAACTTGAACAAAAGACTCCTTGACCCAGAACCTCTCCTTTACCAAACTGCTCCTGGGCCAGGAAAATCACTATAGACTTGCACATTTGAGAGGCAGATTTTACATTAGTACAGCCACTAGTAACCTTACTTATACTCAGCAGCACAACCTCCACAGTGCAGGAATCAGCAGGCACATACTGAACCCTAGGCTTGTGGATCAAACCGCTAAACCCATCTGAAGTGGTCCCCTGTGGAGAATCTCCCCCCACCACCAAGGAAAAGGAGCAGAGAAATCAACAACACCCCTAAACCAAAGAAACAGCAAGTAACCAAACCAAACCAAAGTCTAACAGAAGCCCAGCTAGTGCACACAGCACATACAAACACAGCCTTATCTTCAGAAGCTCAGGAGACAGAGAGAGAGAGAGAGACTGCTACCCTGAACAGCCTGCTGCTTAGGGCACTCAGCTGGGATGTGGGATATCTTGGTTCTCTGCTCTGAACTCCTGTCTTCCACATACCATGTGCGTACCTGCTTAGCTATTGGTTATTCTGGGGTGGTTTTCTCTCCCTCCCTTTTTCTCTGGTTTTGACCAAAACCAGGATGTTTCCTCTTTTTGATGTATTGGCATTTTCAGACAAAAAATGTTTAATAAAAAAAAAAAAATCCCGAGCTCTATGCACTAGCCCACAGTACCTCTCCTAGACTTCTCTGGGGTATCACTTTAGTAGTGATATCACATGAATGCAGCAGTCCACAGTGCAGGATCTGGGCCTAAGCTAATAATACAGAATGAAAGAACTGTCAAATAATAAATTTACATTTCACTATTTACTTTGATTTGATTTCATGTTATTTTCCATTTCTCTTACTTTAAACTGTGGAAACTGACTAGCCAAGCTTTCTTTTTTTTTAGTCAGTTTTTAGTTTTCTCCTTCCAGTGAACTAGCACAAAGCTGTAGTGTGAGTTGCAAATACCATAGGGGGAATAGAATCAGAGGGGTAGCCATGTTAGTCTGGAATTGCAGAAGTGACAAAGAGTCCTGAGGCACCTTAAAGACTAGCTAAAGTATTAGAGCATAAGCTTTTGTGGGCTAATACCCACTTCGTCGGATACAAGTGGGCTAATACCCACTTTGTCGGATGCATCCAACGAATAGGGTATTAGCCCACGAAAGCTTATGCTCTAATACTTTAGTTGGTCTTTAAGGTGCCACAGGACTCTTTGTCACTTCTATAGGGGGAATGTTTGTATTGTTGTTTAAAAACTGTTTCCACTGGAATTTTTAAAAGTCATAAATATTCCTATTGGTTTTAGTGGTTAGGAAATCTTATTTTTAAAAAACCAAAATTTAGGGCTAAATTTGACCTGACAGTATCTTCTTTATGTTCATGGTAATTTTGCTCCTAATTCACAGCGCACCGTACTGGAAATCTGTCCGACAAGTGTGTTTAATTTGAAGAGGAAATACTAGAAGAAATTGTATCACTTGCAACTGATGAAAGTGAATTTTTTGCAGAACGCACTGTATTACCTCCAATACCCTTTTCTGGCAGATGTTATCAATTTGAGAAAATCAAGGTAATGTTGGAGAACGCTGTTTATGGTTCAGCTAAGTTCAAACTGGACCCATAGCACATTTTTTTTGTGAACTAAATGAATAGCAATCTGGCAAATATAGCATCCATGCATTTACTATGAGCCAGATTCTACCACCTTTCTCACGTTCAGTAGTAAAGCACTTCATACCATCATCTGAATAATTGAATCCCAGATAGCCAAAACTCTCAGTTCTTTTCAGTCTGGGCACTGAATCAACTTCCTTGATTCTAACCAGCCTCCCCAAGCCCACCATTTTCATATCTGAAACCAGACTGATAGGGATCCAGGAAATCATAGTTAGAGACACACCCAGACCCACCCTGTTACAACTTTCTCAATAACTTTTTTCCAAAAATAAAAGAAAAAGTAAACCAGATATTTGCTTATTTAGAAAGCAAAGAAGTAATCTAATAAACTTCAGAAATAGCAGTCACTGAGGAACACTTGGGAACAGTGTACTTAAGTGTACATAAACAGTCAGTTGGTCTAGACAGTACTGCATGCATGATACAGAATATTATTATTAGAATTCGCTAACAGACTTGCTATAACATTGACAATTATTCTAAAAAGTCCTGGAGCTATACTATGCAGTGTAGTTGTAGCTGTATCAGTACCAGGGTACTAGAGAGACAAAGTGAGTGAGGTAATATATTTTATTGGACCAACTTCTGTTAGTGAGAGAGACAACCTTTTGAGCTACACAGAGCTCTTAGAAGAAGCCTGTCTCTCTCTAACAGAAGCTGGTCTGATAAAAGATATTACCCCGTCCACTTTGTCTCTCTAATATCCATGGCCACAGCAACACTGCATACAATTATTGTCCTAAAGTTCTGTCACTAGTAAAATAATACAAGAAAATTACAAAAGAAAGGGCCAGATTAAGGCTGGCTCTGCACCGGGAATGCCAGGTGGGAAAGAAGCCCCAATAACTCTGCATTAGTCATTACGAAAGGAGTGGTGAGTTTCAGGAACCTTGTGTTGTACTCAGGCTGTACTGAACACTTTTGATCATGTTTCATATAAAAAGTTTCTGACATCCAGAATCTTTTCACATTACATAGGCTCATGCCTTGGTACACGAGCACTGCAAGCTTTATCTGAATGACCTAAATAGACACAGGAAAAAGAGAAACCATCGCATAAATACAATCCATCCAAATGCAAAAGAACAGGATGAGGTACTTTTTTGGATTTGGATTATAGCTGAATCGCTGTACGGAAGCCATTATCCAAATGCTTCTTTTTAAAATGCATCATTGTCATATGTATAAACTATGTAATGATGCATATTAATATGAGAATTCTGAGAATATGATTCAGGTTAAGTACTTGCTGAAGATGCTGTTTTCACCCAGGAGGAAAATATTCTTTTAACAAATGCTAGCTAAAACTGAAGTCCTACGTGCTAACACAAATTCAGCTTGTTAAAAGGGTTGTGATGAACTGGTAGATCTGAGCAACTACTCCTACAACGTATGAGTCAGACCAGTGCTATTACTCTCTCACATCTACAAGCACTAAAATTCTTTCACAAATGCTGATCTAGTATGCTATTTCAGATGCATATTTTTTAACTGGCTAACTGCGTAAAACCTATGATGGCTGATAAAAGATGCAAAACAATCCAAATTTTTTAAATGATAAGTGTCACAGTTTCTGAGCAACTGCACTTCATTCCCTCTCCATGGTTCACTAAAGGCACCCATTTAAAAGTTTCCAGCTCCCAGCCATCACCTCTCTTGGGCAGAGATCTGCATTTCTCTCCCTCTTTCCAGGCTGCACAGTTCTCTGCCTTACATTATAATATTCCCAGCAAGTCAGATTGCCTAAACAGGCCAGCATCTATGCTTTGCTTTCTCTGCAAAGACTACAAACAGTGTAATTGTCAGCAGTTGCAAGTTTCCACACAGTTTTTTATGAGCAAGCACATTTATTCTTAAGGTGAAAGCACTACAGAGAAAACATATTAAAACAGAAAAATAAAGTACACATATGTCAATAACCTTAAGCTAAGAGATCACCCCCAATTCCAACCTCAGGCTTTGGTAGGTGACAGTCCGTCAAAACCCACAGCTGAGTTTTCCCTGGAGTTACAAGTTCATAACTGTCTCAGATTCAGAACCAGAACAACATGCTGGGCAGTTCTATAATTTCTTTATACAGGTTGGGTGACAAATAGTCCTGGGCACCTTATAGACTAACAGATGTATTAGAGCATAAGCTTTCATGGGTGAATATCCACTTCGTCAGATGCATCTTACATCACAGGCAGATCCAGATGCAGGTTCCATGATACAAACAATCTCAAGTGCATGTACTTGCACATCTATACAAACACACACTCAGACATATGTATAGACTCTGATGTAAATGTGACAAAGAGTCCTGTGGCACCTTAAAGACTAACTAAAAGTATTAGAGCATAAGCTTACGTGGGCTAATACCCACTTCATCGGTTGCATCCGATGAAGTGGGTGTTAGCCCACAGAAGCTTATGCTCTAATACTTTTAGTTAGTCTTTAAGGTGCCACAGGACTCTTTGTCACTTCTGCAATTCCAGACTAACACGGCTACCCCTCTGATTCTGATGTAAATGTGGACCACTGCCTTGGGGAGGGAAGGCCAGTGCATTACAAGAAGGTCTCTCGCACTGAAGGCTCTGGGCTGCCTTGTAAATAGGAGGAGAAACTAGAGTCCAAATTTCCGCAAACCCTTCAGCTCTAACCTGGTCATTATAGACTGTTCAAAAATTAGCAACCCAGCAATACAGTTGATAGCTCCAGTACCTGTTGAGGTGGGGATGCTCGACTGGGGTGAAATTAACATACTGTGATTCCAGAATAAGAAACTCGATTTGCTGGGGAAAAACAGAAAGGTAGGGCCAAGCACCATGGCGGACAAGTGGTTATGGCCTCTAAGCACTACCTTAATTCAGTATGCTTTACGAATCAACCTTCTCTCCCATGATCACACACTGTGTTTGCCACAGGAACCCAGCCTAATTCACTGCACAGAATGAAATTTACTGGTTTTAAACTCTAAAAATGGGGCAACAATTGAAATTTTATCATGGAGCCACCAGTGGTCCCTCACATCAATCTCTGGCAGCGTTGAGATCCCTAGATCCACAGCACGGTCCTCTAGCACTTGAGCTAACAAAGTCACTGGTTGGGGTAGAAGGCTGTTTTCTCTGTGGCCCAGCTACTGTAGAGGGGTGGAGACACATTTTGCCAGAGGGCTTCCACCGTTATTTGTTAGACAGTAAAACACTGCAGAAATTCAGCAAGAAAGAGTTTAATTCAAAAGTCTGGGTGGTGGGAGTTTTCTCTAGTGCACAAGTCCTCAAACTGTGGTCCATGGACCACCAGTGGTCCACAAGTTCCATTCAGGTAGCCCATGGATAGTTCCCTCTAAGGTGCACACCGGGGTGGCCACACACAAGAGAATGAAGGTGCCTGGACCCTGGAGAAGATGCACATGTAAGGTGAGGTGGTGCCGTTGTGGGGAATAGAGAGTAGGTGGGAGGGGACAGTGGGATGAGAAGAGGGGGTGAAGAGAATTTGGGATGTGCAGGGCTGTGGTGGCCAGAGAAAGAGGCAATTTTCCCCAGCTCCAGGCCTGCAGCTGCTGGGGAGAGACCCCCCCCCCCCCGCCCTCCTTCCCAGTCCCAGCTCAGGGGCTGCCACGGTGTGGGGGAGAGAGAGAGAGATCCCCCTCCTTCCCAGCCCCAGCTCGGAGGCTGCCGTGGCATGGGTGGGGAGAGAAGGCACACCCTTCGCATTACAAAGGTGAGACTACTGATATTAAAATATGAGTTGTGTGCTTTGATTTGCAGAACAAAAAATGTTAATTACTAAGGTTTTTTTTATAAAGCGTTTTATCCAAAGCGCTTTACAATAGTTAGCTAACAGTACAAACAACATTTGGAAAGCTCATTCTGTGGTCTGCTGAGACCCGCAGCAATTTCCAAGTGGCCCGTGGAAAAAAAGTTGGAGAACCACTGCTCTAGTGGTTACAGACCCTTCTGTCCTGTCCTCCATGGTCTCTCTTTGTCCTCTTCAGCTCATATCCCATTTCCCCAGCTCCTGCCTTGCTCCTCCCGCTCTGCTCCTCTCCTCCTGGCTCCTGCCTGTTCCCCTGTCCCTCCTCCTGCCCCTGTCGTTGCTCCACCCTCATCTCAATGCCCTCTCCCCTCCGCATCTCCTCCCCCCCCGTACCCCACTGGCTCCTATGCCCTTGTCTCCCCATCTCCTCACCCGCTTTCCTCACCTCTCTGTATTGGAAACAGGCTGCCTCTCCTTCTCATCCTCACAGCCTAGGTGCCCGCAGAAGTAGCAGTGAGAGCACAGGAGAGACAGGCTCCCTGCTCTCAGTTCTGCTTCCCGGCATCACTTCAGCCCCTGGCTGACAGAAGGAGCAATTGCAGGAAAAGCTTTCAGTCTCTGCAGGGCCGGGCCGGAGGCAGCATACGATACCTATTCGCTCTCATACACAGTCTGGTCAGTGCTAGTGAGGACAGACTCTTCAGAAATGTTACCTGTCCAACTCTAACAAGTCTCTACAAATTTAGGCAGATTTTGGCAAAAGGCACATCCCTGACACCAAAGCAGCCCCCTGCCTGATTTAAAGTTGCTACTCCATAGCACAGAGGTGCTAGAGCTTCTCTACAAAACAGTTTTGATTTTCTTTTACATACAAAGCAACATATTTTCCCCTAACTTCATTCTTGGAAATGTCTGAATTGCTTTAACTGTAACTTTTATATATACTTGAGTCAGACACCAGACATGGAAAATTTCAGTCTAAATGGTTATAAGCCACCAATGGGAATTATCAGGCAGTCTTAACAATAGGCCTTGCTATCTGTGCTGCAGACAGTGTCTGAAACTGCATTTGGTTCAGAACGTAATCAACCATATGCACAGAATCACAAGCCTTTGAGGAACCCATCCCCTCAATCCTTTGTTTTCTTCACTGGCCCCCAGGTAAGTCCAGGTCAAATTCAAGGGTTTGATCTCCAACTTTAATGCCTCACAAGGGAGTGGGCCACGTTACCTGAGGGACAAGTTGTTCACTCTCCATAGTTATGGTATGATATGATGGCTACTCTCCTCTGGAGCAAAGAAACTGCCAGCTTCCAGGGTAAGATGTGTGCTGGAAACAAAAGTACTGCTCCTGAATCTGGAACTCCCTCCTGGAAGAGATCAATTTGACTACAAACAACAGCACTTCTAGAGCAGACTACAAAATTCATGTCTTCATCCAAGCTTTCCCACAAAACACCACCCAAAAATAAAAACCCAGCCTGTGACAACTGGAAGAAAAAGGATACGGTATGTGTTCACTTCATAATTTTGGGTGGTGTTCATATACCGCCAAATAAGACCCTAGATATACAGCTATGTCCTGTTGGCTTTTGCTCTCTGAAACTGTGAGGATTTCACTGGTACTTGGATCCATTTCATCATAATAAAAATACACAATGAAATCGTAAGTCTTTATATGCAAGAATAAACTGAACATCCTGAACCTCATAACTAACATTTTTGAGAACTTCACATATTTTGCCCATTCTGGGCTCTAGGGCTACTGAGCCAAATTAATTTTTTGTGTCATTCCACTAAAACAAATGGTACAAAATATACCAGAACTGAAGTAAGGCAGCGTAGCAGCTGTATATAGCAATGTCACTTCCTTTGATTTACACTCTCTTCTGCTAGCAGCATAAACCAGCATCCTGTTTGCCTTCTTCACTATAGCTGCAAATTGGGTCTGAAAGCTTTATAGATTTTTTTTACCACAATAACTCCATAATTGACAGCATTTTCTGATCACTAAAAGGCAGTAGTATGTTTCCATGTAGTGAATAAGCCTAGGTTTATTTTGTTTGTTTGGGATTTTTTTTGTGCCTCAGTCTACAACTCATATCTCTGCTGAACTGCATTTTCCATCTTTTCAATCCAGCAATCAAATAACATAAGTAATTGCTATTTAACTATTATTCCTTGATATTTACTGTTGCATTATAACATCATCTTTAATCCTACTTTAAATAATTGGCTCTAGATTGTGTACATAACTAGGAAAGGTCAAACTCTGATTTCATATGTGAAAGTCAATAAGTCGTAAGTGAGCATAGCTTTCTGCTCTGAATAGTATTCTCTTGGGTGTCTTATGAATAACTTTTTTGCTTCAAAATATGTCAATGATTGCTTTATTTCCTGCTCTTCAACCAACTTTTCACACTCCAACACTTTGCCCTCTGGATATCGAATATCATTGTAGAACTTTGACAATTGTTTAGAACATCAATTATTTTTATTACCCAGGAAGGATACCTTTCAGTCTCTCTCTGGTTTTGTAAATCTTCTCTCCTCATGTTGCAGTTAGTCTTATTTGACTTCTGTCACACCAACAGTTGGTAATGTGGTGATGTGCATGTTTTTAGGATTTCTCAGTTTATTTTGTTGATAAGGACATGGTATTAGTATGTTACCCGATGACATCCTTATTTGGAAGTCTGAACAGCTGAAGAATGATGTCATGAGTTAACACAGTAAAATTCAGCGTGTATTTTCAGATAACATTTTGACTCCGTGAGGGCAAATGTAATGACAGTTGGGAGGCAGAAGATTTAATAGCATTATGAGATGGATGAGCAATGAGCCCTGCACTTGTATTCGTGCTTCATGGTATGTGAGGAGGAGGCAGTGTTTTGAATAGCATCTGTACTGAACTGGCTATAAAGTGTAGCACATAGGTATGTGCTTGGCGGTCTCTGGGCCTTAAGCATTATTGTTGTAATTATTCACTGTATTTTAAAGCTGTGCTGACTCTTCTATATCCCACCTTGGTCATTGTATCAGACTTCTAGCTCTGTGGCAAACATGCATTCCCTTTTGGGTTCCTTGCTCCTGGCTATACCACACGTCATGGTATCAGAACGAACTGGATCCGGCATCAAGAGAGAAAACATAAATAAATGGAAACGCATAAAGGACAACAGAGAGTAAGGCCTGGTCTACACATTGTTTTTGTACCAGTATAACTATTTTGGAGTGTGATTTTTGTTTAACCAATGTAGAAAGCATACGCCCAATAAATTTGTTACTCTAAGGTGCCACAAGGACTGCTCGTTGTTTTTAGTGTAGACACCATTATATTTGTACAGCAGACTCTCGATTATCCAGGATTGGATTAACCAGGTTGTGGATTAACCAGGATGTCAAAAAAAATACGTGTAACTCGCAGGGCCGGCTCTGGCTTTGTTGCCGCCACAAGCACAAAAAACAAAAAACAAAAAAAAACCCCACCAGGGTGCAGGGCAGCCAGTGAACCAACACCTCCTCCTCCCGGCGCAGGGTGGCTGGTGAACCAAACCCCTCCACTCCCAATATTTCTTATGGATGGTGATTATCTGGGATTTTATTAACCAGGATTAATTTTTTCCTTATCATCCTGGCTAATGGAGAGTCTGCTGTATACAGGTGCCTTATACTAGTATAAGACACCTGTATATGCCTTATACCAGTATTATGCCCCTTCCCATACAGGAGTAAATTATACCAGTATAAGCACTTTTATACTGGTATACTTGAATCCACACTAGGGAGGCCATGCCATTTGCATTATACTGATATTGTTAAACAGTACAACTTTTATGCCTAGATAAGGCCTAAGTTGAACTCCACTCATTGCATTATGTCATTCTTTTGTAGCCATACATGCCTCTCTGTGCTCTGTTTTCTGTTAATACCCATCTCACTCCACTAACAGCTGGGAGAAAAAAAATTTCAACAAAGATTCAAAATCTCATACTTTTCAGCTGATAATTGAGCAACCCGTCTCCAGGTCCGTCCAAGGAAACCTGCAGCAAAACAGGGAAAGCCAGACTTGGCATTCCTAATAGTCTTAAGGTGGTACAAAGAAATGGGAAAGCCCATATCAGGCCTTCTTTATTGGAGAGACAAGGGGCTCCATTAAGAAGTTGCTTTGTCAGTTGCTTATTTCTATGCAACCATTTCTAGTTTTGTGGGCCTTGTGCCTTTGTTCCTTCATACAGGAAACTTCAAATAACTACCCTTTAAAAGTCTACATATCAGACTAAATTCAACATCTAACATGGTAAATACGTCCCACCATGCCCCATAGGTTTCATTGTGAATCAGAATAGATGACTAATGCTGTACCTACATATTAAGAAAATTCCCTGAGATGTGCATTAATCATTTCTTTTTGAGCAAAGCTCTGAGACTTTTTAACACGTCAGAATCAATGAAAATTAGATACTGTAGAAGTATTTGGTCTTTGGAGATGTATAAGAATTGTGCATTGTTAACAGCACCTATTGTTGATTTTCCCTTGCTTGAAAGGTGAGCTTATTGTGTGCCATCTGATTTTTCACAGTACTGTACTAAAATATACTGCATTCCATATGCATTTAAAAACTTCAAGATATAGAATATTTGGAAAGCTCTAATTAACTTCAGATTCCAATGTGTGCTTTTAGATAAGCTTGTAACGCTAATGCCCAATTCACTGGCTTGCACTGTCTTCTTTGTGTCATTTAAGTGATGCAAAGCAGCCACAAACCCAGCTTAGCCTTTAGAGAGACTTAAGTATGTGCTTAAAGTTGAGTACAAGAATAAGTGGTTTGTTGAATAGGGATGGATTTAAACACCTGCTTAAATGCTTTGCTGAACTAGGACTCTCATTGCTGTCTATCTGGTACGTCTTACAAGCACTGCTTCTCCTCTTCAAACCCACACTCAGACACAAAGTAATTACTAGTCTTTTTAAGCAGTTTCAGTGTTCTCTTCTGCCCTGTGTACCTCAATCAATGCAAGACTGACTTACTAACATTTGCCAGTAGAAATATTTCCATGACTTGTACTTCAATTTAAACATTTAAACATAAATGAAGATGCAAACAGTCTCTGAAGTAAGTTCTAGAAATGCTTTAAAAATAGAGATGAACAGAAATTGTCAATATTTCAAAATTTTTCCTCAAACTGGGTGAATTTATCCCCTCCCCTACTCTACTTAGAAAAGAGCCTACAGTAAGACAGTATATTCCTATTAAATGCTTGTCAAAGTGCTTTTTGTACAGTAGCTAAGAATGATGGCTTCATTCTGTTTATTTTATTTTTTTAAAAAAAAACCTCTTTAAGTAGACCCAAGTATAAAAGCACATTAAAATGTTGTGGTGGGGATGCCATTTGCCTTGGAGCATTTCCACATCTTCCTCTGTTTCTGGCAGATGCAGGCTGGGGGAGATGATCTTCCCATGGTGGCATCTGGTTTCTGAAGTTATATTTTCAGCTTTCTATCATGTGGTTAAAGCTCATGATGGGAATCTGAGCTTTCTGTCCTCCTAGACACTGTTTCCCATAGGCTTTATGGAATATGAGAACTTCTGTCCATTGGAAAACAAGGTAAAATAGGGAGATTCTTCCCAGAAGTGTAAATAGGCCTTTTCACTGAAAAGCTTTGGTTATTTGCCATGTGTTTCTTCACTTCTAGGAAGATTAATGAATTTGCCTTATATGCTATAGTTCTGTGATCTTCTAGTCCGAAGGGTGTAATTGATAATGAAGGAAACAGGGAGGGGTAGGGAGAGAGAGAAAGGAGCTCTGAATCTCTATTTCTGAATTTAAAAAACTCAGTGGCCTTAGACCAAACACATCCTTATGAAATACATGTCTACCTCAGCCATATTTGAAGTGGAGTAAAGTATGCTAAAAACATACTTCTTTCTGTAAAAGGCACCCGAACATTGACAATGGGTTTTACATGGGGCCAGACTTTCAGCAGGGTCCCGGCTTGTGTTTTTCTGGGTGAGAATGGTGCCTCCACTTTTACACCCCACCAAAACAAACATACTTGTGATTCTGCGCCTGCAGACTGCAACTAATTGTGCTCACATGAAAACTGAGTGACTGGACTCTGTGCAGGCAAAGTGCACATGGGCGGAGATACGTCTGTAATGGATAATTTTTAATAATGTCCTTGTAAACCTGTAACTAGTCTGCTGTAGAATACTGCTGCTCAGCAGTGTTCCAGCCAAAAGAGCAGTTATGTAATAGACTACAGAGTGAGCAGGGAAGATAGCTTCAGAAGAGGTGTTCCCACGCCACAGAAAAGGGTTACATAATGCCGACTATTCACTTCCTTTACAAAGCATCAGACTTTACTTTCACACTGCTTGGCTGCTGTTTACCACAGTAAGAACCAGTCTAAACTAAATGACACCCTCTCCATCCATTGGGCCTGATCCTTACTTACACCACTTCTGTTGAGTAAAACAGGAGCTCTGGGTCAGTTAAATCCACAGGAGCGATCGGCTTATGCTCTGGCAAACTGCAGCCCATGTGATATTACACACATTCATTTTCACAAATTGCACAGGGTGCAAAGCTCTGCTCAGAATGGCAGCTACTGTACATCTAACCACTCTCTCATGATCTAGCCCATGACTAGTTTATGAAGATAGATGATCTGGCCTGAGTTAGGGGCAGTGCATTGTGGTGCCCTTGGAGCAGTCCTGAAGGGACTGAGAGAGTTACAGTCTCCCTTCCAAATTCCCTGCTTCTCTGGGGAGAGAGTAAACTGAGCTGGTTATGCCTGGCATAGTGTAAGGCACATATGTAAAGACAATGTCCATTCCCCTCCCATTTTGCCTTCATCAGCCCAACTTTATCAATGAGGACGTAGCTGCTCTGTAGAGACCTGCTGCTATTCCTGCACTTGCAGATGGCCAACACAGGGGAGTTTCTAGGGTGATCAGACAGCAAGTGTGAAAAATTGGGATGGAGGTGGGGGGTAATAGGAGCCCATATAAGAAGACGACCCCCAAAAATGGGACTGTCTCTATACAACTGGGACATCTGGTCACCCTAGGAGCTTCTTGTATCCCCGGTGCCTCTGAGCTACTGTGCTAACAGGCTATATGTTGGGCCTATATGGCTGGCAACTATAAAAGGCTGTGATAGCAGTGTTTCTTATACCTCAGGCAGGCCATCAGAATTCACCTGCTGGGCTGCACTCCATGGGCTGAGGTGAGGAACAAATCTACAACCCCCAAACAGGCTCCTGCTGTGATCCAACTCTTTTTTATAAATATATTCTTAGTATAAAATGTGGCTAACTTATGAAAAATTATATAAAGCTGGGCAAATAGGTTCATGCCGTTGGCTTCATGACTTATTTTGTGTAGTTTGGTTTGTTGCTGCCCACAGGAATATCCTAAAACTTTAAACATCAGGCCCTAAAGGGTATGTCTACACTGCAATTAAAAACCCATGGCTCACCCATATTGGGCTCAGGCTAAGAGGCTATTTAATTGCCATGTAGCCATTCAGGCTCAGGCTGGCGGGATTGAGCGGGGGGAGGGATCTTAAAGCTCTCCAAACCCAAATGTCTACACAGCAATTAAACAATCCCTTAGCCCAAGCCTTGCGAGTCCGAGTCAGCTGACACTGTGGGTGTTTAATTGCAGTGTAGACATACTGCTGGAGACAGCTGGCAGCCTCACCCTGTGACAGAGGATCCATTTCTCAGAAATCTTAGTCTATACTTAGGTGGAAGATGGAGCCTTTTGTTGCAGCTATCATCTGCTTTACCAAGCCTAGACCTGTTCCCAGGCCTGCTATCAACCTCGCCCTCTTTTATAACTCCTGTGGCTTTTTTGACACAACCTTAATTTTATTTTTAGGTCATTTTCTCATCATGAGTCACAGCTGTGGCTGTCATTTTACTACAGTGAAATGTGTCAGCAAAGCCAAGAATAGTAGCTGTCTGTTGGACTTGCACCTAAAATGCTAATGAGGAGATGCCAAACGCCGGAAGAAAAATGAACGGTAGCAAAACCAGAAAGTACAATGAACAATACTGTTAAAATAGTACATTTATTTTCTCCCACCCCCCCCCCCCCCCCGGCCATTGTCTTTTGTTAAATGGGCCCAATTTTGAAGACCCTGGGGCCTAGATCAGTCCATTTGAAGTCACAGGGGTAAATCCTGAACAGGGGTAAACTGTCATAGCTCTCCCAATTGAGGATCTGCCCCAGAGACTTCAACCAGGCTACTGGGAGCTGGGACCGTTTACTCCAGCTGAGATGATAAATGCCTCAGTGATTTCAATAGAGCTACACCAAATAAGCACTCGTCTCTTAAGGCAGGATTCACCAGCTACATAGGCACCTGACTCCCATTCACTTCAATCCCACCTTTAGTCCTTGTTTGGCAAAACTGCCACTGAAGAAGCCTCTGTGAGCTATTCCAGCATGAAGCTTTCAGGATTGCACTCAAACGTATATTAAAAACCTTCTGCAAGCAATAAATTGTGAATAAACTGGATGTCACAACATTTCTCAGAAAAACGACCCAGTTGCTTGGTAAATCCTGGGATGTTTCAACTTCATGGATTCAAGCAGGTGGGTCCAGAATCATTTGGAGTTGAACGGGCTGGATAGAATTGAAGTAAGTACAAACAGTTGGGCATGTCTACTACTATGCTGAACCACTGGATTCTGGGAGGTTTCGAAAGGTCACACGTTCACTGTTGGACAGTAATGGGAGTGCTAGATGAACCATTTCTACTAGTCCACAGTCACACTGGCTCTAAAATACTTCAGACCAAACCAGTATAGATGAGACTAGTTCTTACTACTCTGCAAGAAAATCTGATTTTATCCATTTCCTTAGATTGTATGGCATTCTGTGGTGTCAAACAGAAGAGGAATGAGTTGGACATGATACCACCTTGTATCTTTGAGTAAAAAATAGTAGAGCTAGTCATGTTATAATTGTGATGATTCTTGTTCCTGGAGGTGAAACAGTAGTAGCTCCACCAAGAAATAAAGTAGCTAGTCTGGCGCTAAATTCCATCTACACATCAGTGCAATGGAGACTGATCTAATTCTGTTCGCTGTTGTATAAACAGAAGAGACAGATTAAGTGCCTAATTTACAGTTTCCTACATTTAAGCCAGAAGAGACCATTAGATCATCTAGACTAGTGGCTCTCAACCTTTCCAGACTATTTTACCCCTTTCTGAAATCTAATTTGTCTTGCATATCCCCAGTTTCACCTAATTTAAAAACTACTTGCTCACAAAATCAGACATAAAAATACAAAAATATCATAGCACATTATTACTGAAAAATTGCTTACTTTCTTGTTTTTCCATATAATTATAAAATAAATCAATTGGAATATTAATATCGTACTTACATTTCAGTGCATAGTATATAGAGCAGTATAAACAAATCATTGTGTATATGAAATTTTAGTTTGTACTTTGACTTTGCTAGTGTTTTTTTATGTATCCCATGGTAAAATCAGACAAATATCTAGATGAGTTGATGTATCCCCTGGAAGACTTCTGCATACCCGCAGAAGTATGCATATCCCTGGCTGAGAACCACTGATCTAGACTGACCTCTTTAATAACTCAGGCCATAGAATTTCACCCAGTTATCCCTGCATTGATCATAAAAAATTGTGTCTGACTAAAGCATATCTCCCAGAAAAGCATCCAGTCTTCATATGAAGGTGTCAAGACATGGAAGATCTACCACATCCCTTGGTAGTTTATTCCATTGGTTAATAACCAGAAGTGACATGTCAGGGAGAGGGGCATGCAGAATCAAGTGCCCCCACCCAACAGTCAGCCCGGGAGGGGAACAGAAGGGGCGGGGTCAGAACCTCTTCCAGCTGCTGGGACACTGCCCAGTGCAGTATAGCAGCTGCCCGGAAGGGCGCCCAGCTAGGATGGCTGCCTCCTGCCCAAGCTTGGCTTCCAGGGACTGCAAACCTGTGAACCAGAGGCCCCTCCCACCACGCTCAGCACGTCAGCCTCTGCCCACAGAAGCCAAACCCAGGCAGGAAGCAGGCTGCCGCTGCCACCCCCTCCCCAACCAGGCTCTCTTCCAGGCAGCTGGCTACACTGCACAGAGCAGCAACCGGGAATGGCTGCATCCCACTCTCCACCCAGTCTCAGCTTCCGGGGCCAGGGGCTGAGCATGGTGGGAGAGCGATCAAATGTGCTGGAAGCCACCTCAGAGGGAGGACAGAGCCCCTCCCACTCCCCCCCACAAGTAATGTGTGGCAGGGAGAGTACAGTGGCTCCAGGCTGGGGAGGAGACACATGGAGAAGGCAAGTGTCCTTTCCTTTAGCTTGTGCTCCATCATGCCCACCCAGTAGGGGAATCCACCAGTCATCTATGGTAATAACTCTTACTGTAAAAAAATGGTGCCTTAATTCTAATTTGAATTTGTCTGGTTTGAGCTTCCAGTCATTGGGTCTTCTTGTTATGCTTTTTCTCCACTTTGTTAACAAGCCCTTTAGCAGCTGGTATGTTGGCCTCATGAAGGTACTCATACACTGTAATCAAGTAACCGCTCAATCTTTTTGATAAGCTAAACAGAATGAGCTCTTTAAGACCTTGGCTACACGTGCAGATGTAGAGCGCTTTGGGTTAAACCAGCCTTCGGAGAGCGCATTCGGGAAAGTGCCGCAGTCTGTCCACCCTGACAGCTGCAAGCACACTGGCATGGCCACATTTGCGGCACTTGAAGCGGCATTGGGAGCGGTGCATTATGGGCAGCTATCCCACAGAGCATCTCTTCCCATTCTGGCACTGTGGCTTGTGGGAAGAGGACATGGGGCGAGGGGCATTCTGGATCCTGTCCCAATGTCCTGTGATGCATCACTTCACATCCCAGCAATCGCTGTGCTTCTGTCCACATTTGGCCCATCTTTCAACAGTTTTTGTGCAGCGCTCTCTGTCTTCCAATTTGGTCTGCCAGAATGGAGCCTGAACTGCTGAGGAACATGCTGACGAGTCTCACCAGCACGTCACATTACGCAGTCAAGTTACTCCTTAAGATCCAAACTGCCAGTGAGGAGTCTGACAGTGATAGCAACTCACATAAAGCATATGTCATGAGATTCCTTGAGGCATTCATGGACATGCTCATCACCGTGGAACGCTGCTTTTGGGCTTGGGAAACAAGCACTGACTGGTGGAATCACATTGTCATACAAGTCTGGGATGAAGAGCAGTGGCTGCAGAATTTTTGGATGAGAAAAGCCACATTCATGGGACAGTGTGAAGAGCTCGCCCCCCCACCCTGTGGTTCAAGAACACAAGATTGAGAGCTTCCGAGCCGGTAGAGAAGCAGGTGGCTATAGCAATCTGGAAACTTGAAACTCCACATAGGTACCAATTGGTCACTAACCTGTTTGGAGTGGGAAAGTCGACCATTGGAATCGTGTTGATGCAAGTTTGCAGGGCCATCAATCACATCCTGCTCAGAAGAACTGTGATTCTGGGTAATATGCATGACATTGTGGCTGACTTTGTACAAATGGGTTTCCCTAACTGTGGATGGGCAATAGACAGGACGCATATTCCTATTCTGTCACCAGACCACCTAGCCTCCAAGTAAGTTAATCGAAAGGGGTATTTCTCTATGGTTCTCCAGGCACTTGTGGATCACTGTGGGTGTTTCATTGACATTAATGCAAGCTGGCCCAGAAAGTGCCACAGGACTCTTTGTCAGAAAGGTGCATGACGCACTCCTCTTTTGGAACACTGGTCTGTTCAAGAAACTGCAAGCCTGGACTTTTGTGGAAATGCCCTTGGAGACCCCGCTTACTCTTTAATGCCGTGGCTCATGAAACCCTACACAGAGAGCCTTGACAGTAGCAAGGAACAGTTCAACTACAGGCTGAGCCAGTGCCAAATGACTGGAATGTGCTTTTGGCCATTTAAAGGGCCGCTGGCGCTCTCTGTATGAGAAGCTG
The DNA here is from genome assembly GCA_007922305.1 of Dermatemys mawii. NCBI lineage: Eukaryota > Metazoa > Chordata > Testudines > Dermatemydidae > Dermatemys > Dermatemys mawii. The sequence goes on from ML677348.1 coordinate 17,318,648, forward strand.
GACTTGGCTGAAGACAGCATCCCCACAGTTATATTTGCGTGCTGTATTCTCCAAAATAGTTGTGAAGGGAAGGGTGAAAGCTTCACTCAGGCATGGATCACAGTGGTTCAACACCTGAAGGCTGAATCTGAATATCCAGAGAGCAGGGCTAGTAGAGGGGCCCAGCGTGGGGCTGCAAGGATTAGGGATGCCTTGAGGGAGCAATCTGAGGCTGAAAGCCACCAGTAATGTCTGGTGCCCTGCACGGTAGTGAAGTGCAGTGTTTCCAATGTTAGTATGAATCTTTGTTAGTATGAATCTGCTACACTGACTTGCAGTGCTTGTTGCTTTCCTGGGCTAAGGTATCTTTTGCTTTATGCACTAATAAAAGTATGTTTTCAAAGCCAAAAAATCCATTTATTGAAAATAAAATTCATTTATTGAAAAAAATACAAAACTGATTGGGATACAGAATGGGCAAGGGGGTGGTGTGGGGAACGGTTCACTCACAGACTTGCGTATATCCTGCTATCATACTCTGGAATCCTGTCTGGAGTGCTGTGCAATGAGTGCTGCACTTCAGGATGGCTATAAGGCATGGTGATGAGGCTTGAGTGCAGTGGATAAGGGCTGTAAGTTTCATGGCTGGATGGTGAAGATACAGGTGTTGGAGGCACCTGGGAGTGGTAAGAACCCGGATGTTGAGGAAACTGGGTAGGAGGAAACATGGGGGCACAAGGGAAAGCGTTTTGCGACAAGGACTGCAGGCGGGGCGAGCATGGTAGTGCTCCGCCTGCATGACCGCAAGTGCCTGGATAGAGTCCACTTACCGCTCCATTATGCTGATCAGCCAATCTGTGCTTTGCTGTCAGAGTACTGCATTTTGCTGTTGGTGATCTGCATTCTTATGGCAGATCCTCCTTTCACTCTCCTTCCACTCCTGTGCCTTTCAATTCTCGTTTAGAGACTGCTGCATCACTTCATGCAGCATGTCTTCTTTGCTTTTATGCAGCCTTTTCCTGAGTCTTCACAGTCTCGGTCGGTGATAAGACAGATGGCTGAGATTTCAGAGTTGCATCTGTAAAGGCAAAATGCAACACTTAAGAGAGGAGGCATTGTTCACATCAGACAGAACAATGATTCCCCCGCACTTAAGGAAGGCAAGCACAGTCCACACAATAGCATAATTTGCCCATCCCAAAGCAAGTACACATAACTCACGGGAGCCCCAAAATGGTGAGTAAGCATAGGATCAAGGGGGACTAATTGTTTCATAGCTGTACTCTTCCTCTGGGTTTCTGTGCCTTGGAGAGAGCCAGCAGTTGCAGGGGGCATCTACACTGAACACTGTCCCAATATTTTCCATAGGAGTTTGTCCTGGAAGATATCTCACTGCTGAGGGTAACCGGGGAAGCAAGGGAGGGTCTTCTACTACAATGCAGCTTTCCCCTGGCCCATATGCAGCTTGCCTGTGTGCAGCAATGGTTCCCTCGCCCCTTGTGGCAGAGTGGCGTGGACACATTAGCCTGACTGGGACAAGGACTACAGTGGCTCTCCCAATAAACCTGCACAAGCGCATTGCCCATGTTCTGGATGAGACCTTTGAAGAGATCGCTGAGGCCGATTACCACGATGTGAGAGAGCACATCAACGCCCTATTCCGCATCTAGGCATTCATGTAGCCCTAACTCGCCCCATGAGCCCGCACCAAGTAACTTCCTTCCTGAAAAAAATAGCCGCTTACCAGGAACCTCCTCTGGTGTTTGTCCTTCCCCAAGCACTGCCCGCTGTGACTGGCTGCCTTCCAGCTGGCTCAGGAAGAGCTCCTTCCTGCATGCCTCGAGGGATTCCAGGGTGTCTCCCCCGCACCTCAGCACCCTCGCTCCCGCTTTCCTCCTCCTCTTCCTCCTCCTCTACTTTGTTGGATGGGCCTCTGAAGTGTCCATGGTGGTCCTCGGAGTGGAGGTGGGATCACTCCCAAGTATTGCGTCCAGCTGTTTGTAGAATTTGCAGGTTGCAGGGGTAGCACTGAAGTAGCCATTTGCCTCGCGGGCTTTGCGGTAGTCATTCCACAGCTCCTTTACTTTAATCCGATACTGCACTGCATCCCGGTCATGACCCCTTTCCATCATGGCCCTTGATATCTGTCCATAGGTATTGTAATTCCTACGGCTGGAGCGCAGCTGGGACTGCTCAGCTTCCTCCCCGCAAACACTGATGAGGTCCAGCACCTCGCCATTGCTCCATACTGGGGATCGCCTGGCACGTGGAGGCATGGTCATCTGGAAAGATGTGCTGAGAGCACTCCTTGCCTGGCTGAGCAAACAGGAAGGGGATTTTCAAAATTCCCAGGGAATTTAAGGGGTCTGACAGTTGGTCACCTGAGGGCAAGGCAGTAGAGTTCAAACCGATGACCAGAGTGGCTGGAACAGGCTTTGTAGGGATACTTCTGGAGGTTGATAAGAGCGCATTAGGCATCCACACTGGTGCCGCAGCGCTCCAGCAGGGGCGCATCAAACTTTATTCCTCTCAATGAGGTGGATTACCAAGCGCGCTCCAGCCACGAAGTCAGAGCAGTCCACGTGCCTTGTCAGTGTGGACAGGTAGTGAGGTAAAGCACGCTGGGTGGCTGTATTGCGGTATAACTTGCAAGTGTAGCCAAGGCCTAAGTCTCTCATGGTGAGGCATTTTCTCCAGCTCTGAGATAGTATCAGGGGGTAGCCATGTTAGTCTATATCCACAAAAACAAGGAGTCTGGAGACACTTTGAAGACTAACAGATTTATTTGGGCATAAGCTTTCGTGGGTAAAAACCACTTTTTCAGATGCATGGTGCTCTGAGATAATATTTGTGGCTCTCATTGTGATGTTATTGCATTCTAGGAAACCTTTGACACATGGGGGCCAGAATCATGATAACAGATTCTGCCTCAAATTGACTTAGAAGAGAAGAGTTTTGGGAGTGGAAATTAATCTGGTTTCCAAGGGTGTTGTGTGGTTCCTTCAAATGACTGGTAAGGTGCTCACAAAGGTTATATCAGATTACATAAGAGTAGAATTGAAAGCACTGGAACCTCATAGATTATTTCAGGACAAAAAACAAGCAAAACAAAAATCCTTGGGATTCAGTATAAAAAGAGTTAAACCAGACAATGAAGCCAAACACTGTTTCCATGATTAACCTGTCTTTTTTTTTTAATGAGTAGTACTAGCTCTTGCATTCACAACCACCAATGTCACTAGGTTGTACCACATGTCACTAAACAGCCAGTTATGTGATCACAATCTCCTATTATTAGAAATGTAATAGTCATAGCTTGTTAAAAACTCATTTTAAAAATCTGTTGCCACCTGGAAGACTAGACTAAACAGATCAAGAGTATAGGCTATCTAGGAATATTCTGAGCAGAAACATAATTAGGGCTGCAATTAAGATTAGCATTTGGTAAGCAATGTAGACAAATCTGAAAAGATAAGCCTCTATCACTTGCTGTTAGGATTTAAGTGATTATTAGGCTTATAAGTTTTGGGCCATGTGTTTTATCTGGCAATGTGGAAAATATGTTGAACAGCTTTCAAAACTCAAGTAATGATTGCAGTTTATTTCCTCTAAAGACCATTAATAATGGAATGCTGTCAGCACACAGGTTGTGTGCTTGTGTGTGTATCCACAAATGCAAATGCAAAATTGTAAGCTGGGCGTATTCTGGTTAGTCTTTCTCAGTGCAGCCACATTAATATAGTGTTTTTCATCCCCAAAGATTCACTTGCCACTGCACTGTGCCCATCTCTGGAGCACAACACACCAGCTGTTTAACAGCACACAGCGGCACTGTGTATTGAAGAATGCTATCTGCGGTAAGAAGACACTGCAGGGCGATTGTAGGCAGGCAGAATGTAATTACCCAGATCAGAATTTTTTTAGGACACTCCAACTATCACCTTGACCATGATAAACCATGTCATGGGCTCTTTAATGACCCTAAGAGTTCAGGACCTCTATTTTATCTGCCGTCTGCAATATCTGGATGAAAGCACATGCTCTTCTCTGCTTTAACCATTTCCATGGCTGCCTTAAGGCAACAGTAGATGGCAGTCAATTCTGCAGCATCAGTTTCTTTATCTCTTCTTCTTCTGATAATCATCTCTGACTGGTATGCCTTCGGGGCAATTCCTTGGAATGTCACTCTTCCTTTAGAATGGTGCTTCCCAACTTTTTCAGTCCCACCACTACCCCTATCACCCATTGCATGGCCTATTCACATGAAAGTTATGTTGGAACTCAGCCAGTATTATGAATATACACAACAGTCATGGCCTGTATGTCATGCGGCTCTGACTCACTCTGCTCAGGCAATGCACAGGGAGTGGAAACTGGCTGCAACTCACCAACTTGGGATTTCACTAACATGGGGGAGTCCCTAGCAGGCATAGAGCCAGTAGAGCTTGTTCCAACATACTTATCCATTGTAGAGGGGCATGGCAAAAAGTGTTCTGTGCACCAGCTATCTCCAGCTGGCAGAGAGCATCTTGGGACTGCTTTCGGCTAGCAGAGTTTAGAATAGCCTGCAGGCTGCTCTAAATGCCACCATGAATGTGGGCAGAGATTCAGGAAGCCGTAACCAGTTCCCTAGCGGCTGTTCTCTTTGCCTGTGCTGAATAAAACAACACAGAAGAGAATTTGAGAGACCAAGTTTTTCAAATACTTGAGTTTATTTGGAGCAAAATCTCTAAGCATTTTCCTTCAAATAGCAGTCAGTAGCACCATCTACTCTCAGGTTGCACAAGATCCTCTATATTTTCCAGATGCTAAGTAAGAAGCCTTCGTTTTGTTTCCAGAAACAGAAATAAGTTGAGTGAGAACTTGCTTTCCTTTAAATAACTGATCTCCCCACCTATGGAATATTCAATTAGCCTATTTTTATCTTTGCAGTGTTTACTTTCTAAGTGTCTTTGCAGCTTTTATAGTTTCATGCTTTTATTAGCCTAAGCTTCTCCACAAAATACACACCTAGGCTGGGGCCAGCCTCTTTTCCCATTTGTGTAAATCTACATTAGAGATATACAGGACTCTCTACTTTTGTGGGTGTTTTTAGCTTTTTGGCAATTGATTGATCTTCTCTTGTGTTACATGTTTGGGATGCCACAGGAACGTACTCAGGCCTGCTCTGTGATTTACTTCCACTGTTTGTGAACAATCAGCTGTTTTTTGACCTAAAGTTACATTTTCAAGTTAAGGAAAACATGACCGGTCTCTCTGTAGCACAGCTCCTACTATTCAGGATATGATCACATAGCTGCATTTGTGACTAATGCTATTTGCACTGTTGCTGTAGCTGTGTTGGTCCCAGGATCTGAGTGAGACAAGATGGGCGAGGTAATATCTTTTATTGGACCAACTTCTGTTGGTGAAAGAGACAAACATTCAAGCTCCACTGAGGTCTTCTTCAGGTCTATCGTCTCTGATTGCTTAGAGGACTTGTTCTCATTCTGCTGGATAATGATCTGCCCTATTTTATTCATGGTTTTGTCACTTCTCAGCTGGACTACAGCAATGCAATATATTTGATAGTGAAGTTAAGAAAATCTGTGTTTGCCAAAGTGAGGCCTAACTACCATAAGTGCCAATTCCGTGGGTACTCCGCCCGCCCCCATCAGCGCCTCCTCTTCCCACCCAGCGCCTCCCGCCTGCCTTGGATCAGCTGTTCCGTGACATGCAGGAGGTGCTGGGGGCAGGGGAGGAGCGAGGGCAAGGCGTGCTCGGGGGGGCAGCAGAGTGGGAGTGGGAAGAGGCGAGGCGGGGCGGGGGTGGAGCAGGAGCGGGAAGATGAAGGGTGGATGTGGGGCCTTGGGGGAAGGGGTGGAGTGGGGGCAGTGCTTGGGGTGGAGCTGGGGGGAAGCCCATTAAAACGTCAGCACCTGTGCTAACTACCATTTCTTGCGTATCCCTTGCATATCCTTCCCTTGCTTGAGCCATCAGAGCAGAAAGCCATCTTCAATTAGACCAGCAGTTCTCAAACTGGGGGTCGCGACTCTCCGGGGGGGTCGCCGAGCGCTCCCAGGGGGGTCGCGAGCTCCCGGCACCGCTGAAAAGCCGCCAAATGCATTACATCCACATTCGGCGGCTTTTCGGCAGACATACCGAGCGCTCCGTTGGGCTGCAGTCAGGAGCGCTTGGCATGTCCGCCAAAAAGCCGCCGAATGCGGAAATAATATATTCGGTGGTTTTTCGGCAGACATACAAGGGTCCGCCGCGGCCGACGAGGAAGCAAAAATGGGTTGCGGTTCTTATAAGTTTGAGAACCGCTGAACTAGACCTAAGATGAAAGCTGTGTAAATCACTGCAGGCTTGAATGAGGCTTTATGTGAGTGGATGGGCCCACCTGTGTGCAGTTCATTGCAGGATCAGGGCCTTGGTGTTTCTGACCCAGTGACTAGATTACTTATATTTCTATGTATTTTTATGGTCCCCATCCTCAGAGTATCTCAACACTTTCACCCATTGTGCCTCATGTACTTTAGACAAACAATCTACAGTGTCTTTTTCTGGCTGCATTTCTTGTAAAAGTAAAATCACCCTGTGACGGTGCTGTTCCTGGTGGGACCAGCTGAGAATGCCAGATCAGGACAAATTGCTTCTAAAAGGGCAACTAGAGCCCAGAGCTGGGGTTTCTCCACCCTAAAGGCAAACCAAACCAGCCAAACAGAGAAGACTTTGGTTTTGCCCCAAGCCGTGGGGTTTCACCCCAAGCCCCCGCCCCCCAGCACCTCCTGCACGTCTTGTGGCTAGCCACAAGTCACACAAGCAATTCCCTTAGACACTCCAGCTTCCCAGTATCACCACCAGCAGCCACTTGTCCTGGGGACAAATGGTTATGAAAACCAATACCGCAAATAAAGAAAACGGTTCTTCCCAATTCCAAAGAATCAGGCGCCAGACCCAGCTCAATATACAAATCAGATCTTACCCACAAATCACGCTGTTGCCAATCCTTTAGAATCTAAAATCTAAAGGTTTATTATATAAGGGAAAAGATATAGGTGAGGGTTAGAAATGGTTAAAGGAAATCAAATACATGCAGTAAAAGAAAATCTCTTGTATCAGATGTAGAATAAACTTCAGGTTCAAATCAAAGTCTGTGGAATACATCCCCTCCAGGGATGGGTCAGCAATCTTTTCTTCAGAGCTTCCATGTGAGGCAAGGTTCCATCCAGAAGTAGAAGCCAGACTGAAGACTGGAGATTTAAGACAAAATGGAGATGGGGTACCACCCTTTTATATCCTTCCCAGGTGCAGGAATGTTCTTTGTCCTTTGCTGTGGAAACTTACAGCAAAATGGAGTTTGAGTCACTTGGGCAATTCCTGCCCCCCTTGCTAAGACACAGGATGTGTCTGCCTTTCCTTAATGGGTCCATTGTATAGCTGATAGTCCTTAATGGGCCATCAAGCATGGCAAGCAACGCTTAACACCAAGGGCTCTGAAGTGTCCCCAACAGCACAGCACAATATTTGGAAAGACAGAAAGTACAGAGCCAATATTCATAACTTCAGCTACAAAAATGATACACACATACAGATAGCATAATCATAATCAGCAGAATATAACCTGGTCGTAGACACCTGATATGACCCCTTTTACCTAATATTTGGTGCCCCTACAGGAACTTGGTTGCACCAATGATTTATATGACCCCAGATAATTTCAGTAATGTGACACACCCCCTGATATTTTTCTTCCCTAGTTTAATGTATCAAATCCCCCTAGAAAAATAAAGTAGTATTAAAATTATAGCAACAGCGGCATGTGTGCTGCGGAAGAATTGCATACTTAACACTCCTGTAATTACATAAATTGAAAAATAATAAACTTTATAAATCAAAATTTAAAGTTCTCCAGGTTGGCCTCACTCTTGTTTGGGAATACTCAGAATAGTTTTTATTGACTAGGCCACAAACCCGTTCCTCCCCCACTCCTCATTTAATCATGAATAGCTCTTTTTCACAATTCTGTTTTGGAGTTTCTACATCTGCACTGGAGTCACATTTAGCCTCGTGGTTTTTTTGAACATTTTACACAGTGGTTTTCCGTCTTTAATCAGTTCATTCAGTGGTGAAATCATTCTAGCGCCTCCCAGGGGCCAGAGCTTGAGCTGCGGTAAGTCAGTGGAGGTATGCCAACTTCTACCAGATCAGGATTTAACCCTTAAGAACTGAAATTCAGACTGTCACAGTGGAAGCCAGTGGGTTCATACAACACTGATTAAACCCAATGGGATTATTTCCATTAACAAGAATTGGAATGAGCCCTAAATCAGCATTTTTTTTTCTCTTTTACAGCTGAATTCTAGTCTGTGATCCACCTTGTGGATCTCTTATATGTAGTGACGATCTGTTTGGCATGTCCACTACCACTGTCTCTGAAGGCTGTATGCAGAATGCCTTCAGTACCAGTGGGGATTCCATGTTTGGTACAAGTGTAGAATTGGCAGATAAAACATTTGCACAGTGTGTCAAAGAGCAGACTGTCCCGCTCAGTAGGTGTCATCTCTCCCTTTAGGTACTTACCCAGTTGCAAGAATGGAAACGTTATATGGAAATAAAGGCTATTTTTTTAAAAAAAGAAGGAAGGAGGAGAGGAAGAGAACACCTGTATTAAGTGCCCAGCACTGGGGTGTATGAACACAGTTGAAATGACTGCTAAGAGTAGGTCATTAGGGCTAAAGTTCCTCCATCAGTGGCAAAACTCTTACTGAGTTCAGCAATGCAGGATCATGACCAAGAAAAGAAAAATCAGAACCCTGATGCCATAGACTCAAAGATTTTAAGGTCAGAAAGGACCTCTGTGATCATCTAGTCTGACCTCCTGCATATTGCAGGCCACAGAACCTCACCCAGCCACTCCTATAACAGAGCTACAACCTGTGGCTGAGGTACAGAAGTCCTCAAATCATGGGTTAAAGCAGCGGTGGGCAATCTGAGGCCCACTGGGAGCTGCGCCTGCAGACATAAAATGTCTCACTGCCCCCACTCAGCTTACCCTGGTGGGCTGCATGTGGGCCACAGGTTGTCCATCACTGGTTAAAGACTTCAAGTTACAGAGAATTCACCTTTTATGCTAGTTCAAATCTGCAAGTGACCCATGTCCCAGGATGCAGAGGAAGGCGAAAAACTTGCAGTGTCTGTGCCAATCTGACTTGGTGGGGAAAATTCCTTCCTGACTCCAAATATGACAATCAGTTAGACCCTGACCATGTAGGCAAGACTCACCACACAGATACCTGGGAAAGAATTTTCTGTAGTAACTCAGAGCCCTCCCCAGCTAGTGTCCTGTCTTTGGCCATTGGGAATTTTGGTACTGGCAATTGCTGATGTGCCACATGGCATTATAGGCTGTTCCATTTTACCACACCCTCCCCCCCATACACGTATCAAGCTCAGTATTGAAGCCAGTTAAGTTTTTTGCCCCCACTGCTCCCCTTGGAAGGCTGTTCCAGAACTTCACTCTGATGGTTAGAAACCTTTGCCTAATTTTGAGCCTAAACTTGTTGATGGACAGTTTATAACCATTTGTTCTTGTGCCCACTTTGGCACTTAACTAACTCCTCTCCCTCCCTGGCATGTATCCTTCTGATGTATATATATCGAGCAATGATATCCCCCCTCAGCCTTCTTTTGGTTAGGCTAAACAAGCCAAGCTCCTTGAGTCTCCTCTCATAAGGTAGGTTTTCCATTCCTCAGATCATTCTAGTAACCCTTCTCTGTACCTGTTCCAGTTTGAATTCATCTTACTTAAACATGGGAGACCAGAATTCCACATAGTATTCCAGATGAGGTCTCACCAGTGCCTTGTATAATGGTACTAACACTTGCCTGTCTACTGGAAATATCGCATCTGATGCATCCTAGGATTGAATTATCCTTTTTTCATGACTGCATCACATTGACAGCTCATAGTCATCCTGTGATCAACCAGTATACCCAGGTCTTTCTCCTCCTCTGTTGATTCCAACTGATAAGTCCCCAGCTTACAGCAAAAATTCTTATTGTTAGCCCCTTGCACTTTGCACTATTAAATTTCATTCCATTGCTATTACTCCAGCTTACAAGGTCATCCAGATCGTCTTGTATGATATTCCAGTTCTCCTTTGTATTGGCAATAACTTCCAACTTTGTGTCAGCCACAAATTTTATTAGCGAACTCCTACTTTTTGTGTCAAGGTCAATAATAAAAATGTTAAATAAGATTGGTTCCAAGACCAGGCCCTGACGAACTCCACTAGTAACATCCCTCCAGCCTGACAGTTCACCTATCAGTATCACCCATTGTAGTTTCCCCTCTAACCAATTCCTTATCCACCTTTCAATTCCCATATTAATCCCCATCTTCTCCCATTTCTAATAATTTCCTATGTGGAGCTGTATCAAATGCCATACTAAATTCCAGCTAGATTAGACCTACTGCAATTCCTTTGTCTAAAAAAACAACAAGGAGTCCAGTGGCACTGTAAAGACTAAGATTTATTTGGGCATAAGCCTTCATGAGTAAAAAATCCACTTCTTAAAGCTTAAGCCCAAATAAATCTTTTAGTCTTTAAGGTGCCATTGGACTCCTTGCTGTTTGTGTGGATACAGACTAACACGGCTACCCCCTGATATTTGTATAAAAAAATCAGTTATCTTCTCAAAGCAGGAAAAGATGCACAGGGTGGAGATGAGCATACTATTTTCCTCCTCAAATATCCAATTTCAAACAACAGAGACATCTTGGAATGTAGCCAACCTGCAATCTGTTAAGATTTTACTTGGAAGCTCAGACATGCACAAGATGGCTGTGCTTAGAATAAATGATATTATTAATGATTGAAGTTAACCATGACCAATCAAGCACAGAACTTGTAAACCACAGCTCTGAAGTGCATAAACAAGAACAGGACTAGTCTGGGGAAAACCCACCCAATGAGTAGGGCTGTCTGATTTGAAGGAACTCAGAAAAAAAAGTCATGGTTGGGTGTGTTGTTGCTCACTAAATCAGGCAAACAATCTGACTCCAAATCTGATGTTCTGTGGTCCATGCTCCAACCAGAGCCAGTTCTAGGAGCAGGTGAGCAGAGCAGTTACCCAAAGTGTTACTTCCAGGAGGTACCAAACTTCCGTGCCGCCTAGCTGCTTTATTTATTTATTTATTTTGCTCCAGTTGGCTGACACCTGCCTGCATCTGCTGTGCGTTGGCTTCTTGGCCATCTTGTATACACTGAAGCATGACACACTGACACTTTCACAGCCTCATCAGCGTGCCACATTACATCTGCTGAACTGAGCTTGCAACATGTGAATTCTGCCTGGCACACTCAAATGCAGCTGTCCCGGAGCGGCTTTGATCTCTGTCTGCACCAAGGGTCCTTCTCTAAAGTTTAATGCCCAACATTCTTATAAAATTCCTGTTATGTTCATTTTCAGTATTTGGGGAAATCTGTGCTAATTTTACCAGGGTGTGCGCGTGTGTGTGTGTGTGCACATGCAAAATATTGAATTTTTTTTTTTAAAAAATGCAAGAACTCTTTTAATTAGCAGAACCAGTATTTTACAGTGGGGAAAATGGAAGTGGTTGTACATAATAGTTTTATTTATAATATTCGCTCCTTATGTGCTTTCAGAGCCATTTTTTTAAACATGGAGAATTCACTAAGATGAAAAGCAGACCACCTAGAAAAGCCAAATACGTTCACGCCTAAACATGGCTTAAATGAAAGGATGGGGATGTAGAGTAGCTTACAGTATAAGAGATGACAAAGAGTCCTGTGGCACCTTAAAGACTAACTAAAATTTTTTCAGAGCATAAGCTTTC
>ML677348.1:17330571-17350894 GCA_007922305.1 Dermatemys mawii
GTGGCACCTTAAAGACTAACTAAAATTTTTTCAGAGCATAAGCTTTCATGGGCTAATACCCACTTCGTCGGATGCATCCGACGAAGTGGGTATTAGCCCACGAAAGCTTATGCTCTGAAAAAATTTTAGTTAGTCTTTAAGGTGCCACAGGACTCTTTGTCACTTCTGCAATTCCAGACTAACACGGCTACCCCTCTGATTCTTGACAACAGTGTAAGAGATGCTTTCCATATAGGGACTAGTTCTGCAGCATCACTCGGTTTGGTCTTTTGAGTTTGTTCAGTGGAGGAAGAAGACGACAGGGTGGATATCAGAGGTTAGGGAGCTGATGTGCTGGGACCACAGTTTTTCATAAACTGACATGTTTTGTCTCATTGTCACACCTTGTGCTCCCCTGTTTGTTGTATCTCTCTGTCTTTTGCCTAAGACAGCAAGCTCTTTGGGGCAGGGACTGTCTTTGTATGTGTTTACTGCCTCACACTGTGGGGCCCTGGCCTCTGATTTACCCTTTAGGCACTAACCCAATCTAAATAACGATGATCTGCATACAGGAGAAACGCTGGGGCAATATTAAACTGTTTTAGCTTGCCTTTCATTGTGAGCTTTAATGGGCACCTTTAGAGAAGCAGCATGGAGTGCCTCTACAAGGAGCAGTCAAACTCAACACAGTGAGAGGGGGATATGTTTGCTAGAGGACCCGACAGTTCATTATAACTCTAATTAATAAGAAGTGCTGCTTTTCTGCCTCATAGAACTGTTTTGACTTATGGCTATGTTATTATCCTGTGTCTAGGAGTTTCTAATTGCAGAGTGCATCAGCCAGTTAAATGAATGTGGTGTCTTCTTAGTTTGAGGAAAATGCATTTCCAAGCAGGTCTTTCCAAGAATATACCTCTCCTCTTCTGTGCCCCAACCGTTTTAAAGACCTTAAAGAGACAATCAAGTGTGTCATAGTGTTTATATGAAGTGTATCACTCCCATCGCAAGCCCTCTTATATCAACCTTCAGCCATGTTTCACCACTAATATTCCAAGTTTTCAGGGACTCATAGGTTGTCAGCAAAAAGGTAAAAAGAATGGAGCCTTTGGAAAAAGAAAAATGAAAGGATTGTCCCTACTTTTCAGGAAGGCTGTAGTAGAAAAATTTTAGATAAATACTGAACATTTCCATCCTTATTCAAGCCAAATTCCTAATCCCATTGATTCCCAACAGCAGGAGTTGACTGAATACAATTGGCCCAGAATGATGATTATTTAATGATCCAAATAACCTGACAAGACCAAGTTGCAGTCTGATCCAGGTAATCACCTTTAAGCCTCCCAGAAAAACAACTCAGGGCTGGTCATACGTATCGTGTGACAAGCCACTGTATGAATCTACAGTGCACCAGTTTGCCCTGCAGTGACATGCCATGTAAACACTGCTATAGCGCACTAGAAGTTTCATAGTGTGCTTTGATGTTTTGCTTTTTGAAACAATAGCTTGTCAAAGGGCCGGTTTGCTGTTCTTATTGGCCTCTGAACACATTCTAGACTGTCTGAGGTCATCTGTGGACCAAATAGCAAGGGATTCTGGGACTGAATGGTGGCAGTCTGGATGGTTTATGGTATGGAAAAATTCTATGGAACGTGACACTGCTTCCCACATTGCAGAGGGCAGCACTGGTTATATGGGCAAACAAGCAGGCAGTTGCCGTGGGTGCCAACTTCCAGGGGCACTGAACTGCTGTCCCTGCTCAGGTTTTTTTTTTCTTGCCCAGCTAATTCAGGGGTAAAAACATTTTTTACGATGGCCAGCACAATGGCTAGAGCCGCTCCTGGCAGGGGGAGAGGTAGTCTCATACTGTGTTGTCTGCTACCAGTGCTCGAGTTTTCTTCTGGCCTGCTTTTCCTGAGAATAATGGCAATCAATGTGGATGATGCGGAGCAAGAATGCATTTCAGCCCTGGTTCCTGTAACAGCAGTTAGCATGTGGTTGTACTGCTGCACTAATTCTTAGTTGGATAGAGTTTTCTATAGGTCAGCTTGGAGTTTGGCTTGAAAGAGTAGCAGCTGTGTGTTTTTTGCAATGGTGGAAATTAAACAGAAATTCTTTATTAATAAGAGGTGGAAACCTCACTGTTTTCTCTCTCTTTCTGCTATAATCTAACATTGCAGTCAAACACTCCAGTAAGGTGTGACTCATGGATAGTACGCTTTAATATTAATATAAACGCTGTTTATATCAGTCCACTTTTCACTAATGTAGCATTTTACTAAATTAATACCTACTGACGCACATTTACATAATATACAAGGTGGCAAGAAAACCATTGTCAGCCTATTCTTTACTGTGGGGAGTGAACTGAACTTCCTGGAAACAAAAACAGCAGCAGTGATAAATATATCTAGCAAACCTAATACTTTCATCTCATCCAAGCTCCTTCTCTCATAAGCAATCATCTGAGAAGAGATTATGCAAATACTGTACAAGATAACTGCTCCTTATTAGGAGAATAAAAAGCATCCAAATGGAAATTCTTTCTTGATCATCTCCTGGAGTACTTCAGCTTTTATAATTCATGTCCATAATGGCTCAAAGGGTTATCCTCTGGAATGGATCTGTATTAGGATGAAAAATCAAGCCATGTTCAAGCCAAGTACAAATAGAAATTCAGTCTTTTCTGAATGAGCAAAGTGATGAATGAAAGAAATCTACTCTCTGTTTCATTAAGTGTTTCATTCAATCAAGCTGGACCTCAACCTCAAAGATCAGGCCTGATCTGGGCTTCCCAAAGCTCAGGCTTGTCTAGGTCTGTGGTTTTACTTCAGCCTCTTGCAGCTAGAGGACCTCTGTCCATTGTAGATTCAGATCTGAACCTTTCCACAGTCAAGATTGTTCTGGGCCATGGATTTTATTTCATTCCCATGTCCAGTTTACAGAAAAGCTAAATATATATGTTCTGTCCATGAATTGTCTATTTATTTGACACACTTTTGTTTTCTTTGTTTACCAATACTATTTTTATTTCAATTCCACCCCTCCTCACCTTGGGTTACATTTATCTTCCACTTCTAGGGAAGAAACTATTGGTTGCAATTAGAGCTTGAGAAACTATCAATTTCATTTTGTGGGGATTCTGTTTCATGAAAAATTCAAAAGATGGCGTTCGCTTCCCCCCACAACCCCAAACTAGCAAACCAAGCTGGACAAATGAATGGAGAATATCTTTCAGGTGACCATTGTGAATTGGCAGGGAGAGGAGCCTCAGGAGATAAGTTTTGTTTGTCTTAGTTCTTGTTTCGTGGATTATATGAAAATTTGATGTAATACTGCTGTTGAAAATATTAGAATAATTTTCATACAGCTGTAACTGGAGAACGTCATTAGAGAAAGGGTTGCTCTAGCTCTCCAGCTAGTATAAATTATCTGTCTCAAAAATATTTCCTCTGAACAATCTCCGACATCTCCCCATTACCTGCAGAGAATCATAGACTCACGCAGAACTGGCGTGAATGCGGCAAAATAATTTCCCACAAATAGTTGAATTTTTAAAGTGACTTTTAAATGACCATTATAATCATGTTCGCACCCATGGTTTTGATGTCCACAAATGTTCAAACAGTTCAGTTTTATCAGAACAGAATCATACTGAAAGCAAATATTAAGTTTGTGCTCTCAAATGCATACAGACAGTGAATTCTAGCTTTGCTTTCTTAACCCTTTGCACAAGAAGACTACTATAAGTGGTATGTCAATTGATTCAAGGAACAGAAGGAATACTGTGTGACTCATGTGACCAGTCACAACTAAGCAACACAGCTCCAACTGCAAATTTCAAGGCTGAAATCCCAGTGCTATTGAAGTCCATGGCAAAACTTCCAGTGACTTCAATGGAGGCTGGATTTCACCCCCAGTATTTAAGCTATTAAGTACACACATGTTGCAAAAAAATGGCTGAATAATTTCAAATAATGAATTCAAGAAAACTGGTCTGTTTTGTGGATAGAGAACTAAAAAAGAAAAAAAGAGAGGGAGAGAGAGAGAGAGAGGGCAATCATATAAAAAGCTCGCTGAGTTATTTACTCTGCTCTAATTACCACACACTACAGCAGAATGCTACTTTATCACTGTGACCTTTGAAAATGACTATCCCCCAAAAGAGAGGAATGGTAGAAACCCCATAAAGTCCACTGGGGTTTCATTATTACTCTTGATTTTAGGTGAAAGGTGATGGGCAGCAGTATAAACCCTAAGAGAGACAGACAGTTTTGCTTTTGCTGTGGGATTTTCCAGCATTTTCGCTCCTCAGAATATCTGTTCCTCCTGGCTGATATGACTGATGTTTACAAAAACACACCTGCCTGTGTTGGTTACCTCACTCACTTTCAGACACTCACATTTTGAACTGTGTCTTTAAGATGAGGTAACCGAGAGGTACAAAGCCCCGTGGTCTTCTGAGGGCAGGAGGCTCTCATTCCAAGCACAAAGCAGAGAGTGCCAATTGGCACATAGCCAGCCTGCCACTGAAGAGAACTATGTTCTAGTTTCCCACTCCTGGGAGCACAGTCTCTCAAGCTGTTTCGACTCCATTGCTTTCTAGCAGTCGAGCTAATTTCCTTCAAGACACTACAGGCCTACCTGTAGCCCCCAAAAAGCAACAACAGCTGAACAGCCAATGGCCCTTCAGAGTGACTGACCTCACTGTGGCAGGGCTTGGGATTGTGTCAACATCTCCAAATGGTCAAATGACCACTTCTAGGGTGAGGTGGGGGGTCACTTGGAAGGTGACTGAGAAATATGAATGCAATCTGTATACTAGGGACAGTCTACTCTGCAGAGTTTGGATCCAGAACTAGATCTTACTTGTCCTTAAATCCTAAATGTTCATTCATATCCAGGATTTAGGTTTATTCCTCTTAATAATTTCCATTAGACTAACCATTATTACCAAATGTATTACAGCCCACTAATTACTCAACATCTGCTAAACCAGGGGTATTTATTTTTGACACAAGCCATATTTGATCCACATCTCTGCTTTCTAGCCTGAAGTTAGGAAGAGTGGCTAACTGAATCCTTCAAATGTCAGTTTAGGAGTCTGCGTATCCACAAGTGCAGACCATCTGTCTCTTTCCACAATCTAACAAATAGTCTTAGGAGTCAGGGTGGTAAATCTTTGGCCTTTATGTTATCTCACCCATCTGTCTCCATATACAGTATTTGCACACTCTCTATGGCTATATATGTGTTTCACCGGAGTCAAATATAATCACTTAAGAATCCTAAAGAGGTCTTATTTCTAGACCCTAAAAGTTTTTCATTATGCACCTTTTTGTTATGAAATTCTGTACCAATTGTTGCTTTTTTTGAGAATGCTATCTAGAAAATTATTTAACTCAAAATGCATTTGTATTGTGTTGATGAGATTGGGTTTGTTATGTATATTTGGGAAGCAGAGCCTGCTTCAGGTAAGATGCAGTCACCAGCAGCTTCTGTAAGATTGAAGCCGGAGAATGTACAATCCCCAGAGCCTTGTCTGTGGTTCACACTTCAAGTGCCAGATTCTCTTGTTTCAAGACAGGTCTCTGACACGCTGCTCTACCTGATTAAACCTGCATTTGTTTAGTTCTGGCTTATACTGTGTGAGGCGCTCTGTTGTGAAATGAAAATTACAGGCATTTGCCTGCCAAATGCAATGGTTCAGAATGTTATGAATTAAGATTCTTTAATTACACAGAACTGCCTCTGATAGGTTAATTTCAAAACCAAGTTAACATCAGACTTATCGTTGAGCTGATGCTATTGCTATTACATTTTGTCTAAAAGACCTTTTCCCACCCTGCATTTATATAATAGTCAATTAATAAACAGGATGAGAACAGGGAAACAATAAACAATAGGCTTTGTTCAAGGCATTCCATACTTTACCTATGCATTTGAATGGATGAGAAAATTACACTTTTCTGTTATTTAGCTGTCATATTAATGGCCCATTTGGTACATTTCCATTGTAGCATCAAGCTATGGTATTCTGTGATAGCCAAACACAATATAATATTCCTAGTGATAGAATCCTAGAAATTAGAGATGGCATGCAGTCTATCCCTCTGTAAATACAGGATTGTTTCATTTAGACTACAGCCTCTTGTGCTTTTGTCCAATTGAGTTTTAAATTAATTGAAAGTTATGCTTTGCTAATTATCTATTAGGACCAACAGACATGGAGTTGGAGAGAGAGAGTCAAATCCTAGGTAAAAAGAATTTGTATCCAGTTGGTGAAATCCTGCTTTCTTTGAAGTCAGTGGGAGATTTGCCATTGACTTAAATGGAGCCAGGATTTCACCTAAAATCTTTAAATTGTTGCAGCTGCACCTAAGAAAACTCCCCAGAAATGTCTGAGTTGCATTAAAGAAACACTGTCAACCTGAAATATAATTTAAAAAATATATGTGGTTTCTGCTACTACCCCTGCTCCTGAGTTCTCCTGCCATTTTTGATTGTTTTACAGTAACATTATCCTAAAATTTTTATACATATATATTTTTTTTCCTCTTCCTGTTTGCTATGTGAAAGGTCCATACAAATAGATTAACTGGTTGTAAGAGGAAACAATGAAGCTGATGCTGCAGAAAGTGCTGTCAATTTCCCAAAGTAAACACAAAGGACGATAATTATTTTTCTCTAATCTCTTTCAGGTACGGTTATCTCAGGTGATACAAGATACTAAGCAGTACAAAAAGTATCCAGACAAGTATGATTTTTAAGTTGATGGTGTCCATTTAAGGGGACACTGTCAAGCAGACATGCCAAACCCATGGAAAAAAAATGCAGAAATGGGGCTTGGTTTTGGTTTAATTGGCTTGTGAGTTACTTGTTTAGTTTATAGCTTGCTGCTTGTTGCAGTTTGTTGCTGCTTCTTTTTTTTTCTTTTTTTTGGTTGTCTCCCAAGAAGCAGGGGCAAGGGTGGGGAGAGAAAGTCAGCGGTGCATAGCGGGCCCACCACAATCCCAGACTGCATGCTGAGGGGACCTAGTCACATACAGTATTGGGATTCTTAGGGACTGGCTTGTTTTGGCCTTATTTTGAAATGGGATTAGGGTGATTTTTGGCTTATTGTGAAAGCTGGGGCGCTTATTTACCACGTGAACATTGGCAACTGTGCTGTCAAGGTGTCTGAACCTAAAATTTGTCCTACTTTAAATGTGTGCAGGCCTTGTCTAAACTGGGATTTTAGCCACTAGTGTAGATGCAATAGTGCAAACCCCCAATGTATACACAATCTACACCAGTGCACTGTGATTCCCATCAGTGCTGTTTATTCTGATTTGAAATAGTAACAATGTACAGCTTACTGTTTTGTATAATACATTACTTATGGCACAGGCACACCTACAAATGCACACGCACGCACATATACATCTTAGTAGGCATCTAAGGTCCCAGTCTAGCAGGGGCATCCATCAGTCGAACTCTTCATAGCTGCATCCTTTCAGAGAATGTTATCGTCACGAAGTGTGGGGGAGTCAGGACTCTCAGCCAGCCAGTAAAATGGAAAGTTTATTAGATGACAGGAACACCATCTAAAACAGAGCTGGTAGGTACAGAAAATGGGATCCCTCAGTCAGGTCCATCTTTGCGGGGGGGGAGCGGGTTTGCAAAGCCCAGAGCCAGGTTCTGGGCCTCCCTCCTGCCTCCCCAGCCAGCTCCAAACTGAACCCCCATTCAGCCCTTCCTCTGGACTTTGTCTCTTTTCTGGGCCAGGAGGCCACCTGATCTCTTTGTTCTCCAACACCTTCAATTGGCACCTTGCAGGGGTGGGGCCCAGGCCATCAGTTGCCAGGAGACAAGGTGTCATCCATTCTCTATGCAGATGGCATCACATCTGCCTAGGGCTCTGCAAGAATCACACACCCTTATCCCACCACCTAGATACTTAAGAAATGCATATGGGAAACTGAGGCACACACACAGTATTCAGGGAAAACATTACGAACATTCCCACTTTGTCACAGTTATTTAATTTGATTAATGATTCATTGATGTTAGTAGACATTATCGGTGAGGCTGGTAGCACTACTTGTTATTAAGGTTGCCTGACACTTCCCATTATAAGATCCTGTTTTCAGTTGCTTAAAACTTAGCTAAACATTAAAAGGTTGGACTGAAACTTTCCATGCCGAGTATCTGCCTCAGGCTAGTGTTTTGTTTTGTTTTACAATTTTAGCCAAAACAGTTCAGCTGAGAACAAGGTTAGACAATAATATGTTGTTGTGCCCATGTTAAAAAATTCTGGTGACCTTTTCTTTAAGAAGCTCTTGCCTCTCCCTGCTTTGGATCAGGGATTTACAATTTGATAGCGGGGTGTCCTTTGGGTGAAGGATGTGCCTTTTGCCATGCATTTTGCCCAAATCTGGCCAAGTTATAAGCCTTTGAAAAATGGCAGTTAACACCTGCTCAAGGAGTTCATAGAACTTTGCAGCTAAATCTCCCCAAAGGTTCAGTACACACTCCAACCAAGGACGAGCTACATAGGATGAGCAGGACTTTCAATTCACAGTCATCAGTTTGGAGACTGGCCCAGGGTAGGAGAGGAGAATGGGACTGTGGCAAGGAGTTGGGGATGGGGAAGAGAAAGGACTGTGATAGGGACATTTTGGAGAGGACAGGGCAGAAGGGGGTCAAGCTTGGGGGAAACAGGCAGAAGTGTCTGTGCCCACTAGAGATCATTCCCTTCCAGAACCTGGAATGGAACCCAAGATTCCTGAGTCCCACCAGTCCACTGTTGTTCACAAATACCTGTGAAACCCATAACAAAAGTGTGTGCTTCATTGCCGTCTAGTGCTAGTCCACAGAGAGGATGACAACTTACTAATGCTGTCAGCTATTTCATTAGATTAGATGGCAGAGACCTGTGGGGCATAGCTAAAAGTTCCATCTCTCTAATAACCCATGTGGGTGTCAATATGATACCACATGATGGAATTTGTTTTTTTCAATGTGCTGTTTTAAAAAATATAGGTAGTGTAAAGGACTAAATTAAAGTTGCACAGGCAGCCTTAATTCTGGCATTGAGTGTTTGACTGTGCAACCAGAATAATGGTCTTTTAACACAGCTGTGTGTGTGTGTGTGTGTGTGTGTGTGTGCCTTTGTGCATGTGCACTACACAAACACCCACCCCATGTCTGTAATGACTAAGAGTACAGTGGTGGATTGTAGATTGGGGGTCTTAGTCCAACCCTTAGTGTATAGGTGTCAACTAGATAAAAGAAATCACCCTGACAATTGGCCACCTCATTGGAGAAGCCAAGGACTGGATTGATATAGAACCTAAAACTCTCTCCCTTACAGATGCTCTCTCCAGCACTGAGGTATATTGGTGGGGCAGTGCAGGGGAGTTAATACTGCCCATAAGTGACTTGTATCTGCTGTGGGGAGAAAGACAGAAGTTCAGATTCCAGGCCTATCTATCCAAAACATTTTGTGATTGCTAAATTCTCTTAAATCAAAATATAATCAAGAAAAAACAGACCCATTGGCTTTTATCTTAGGACTGTGCAGCTGGCTGACCTTTCCTTTAGCCAGACCAGCCTGCTCTGTCACTAGCACCTGTCTTTAGAGTTGAGCTCAGAGCTTTGATTAAAGTCTTATATGCCTAGCAAACTATGTGGAGAGCATCTCCAGTGTAACCAGGTTAAATGTGATTACTTTGCCCAAACTGAGCCTCAAAAAGTTCATTCTAAATGAGCTGAACTACAGAAAATGAACAAAACTACAAAAATACCTGAAGCAACTTATTTCTATCAACATGTTGCTACAAACTGCAAATGCCAGTGTAAATTAAAACTCAGCTCAGTCTGGCCAATGAAAGATGGACAACACACTGCTTGAAAGGCTCCTTTCCTATGTATTTTGCAACAGGGAGTATGAAATATGAGAGAGGCTGTCTGGCTGATGCAGGACTGTAGAGAATGTGTTTTCATCATAGATTCAAACGATCGCAGAGACATTTCTTCTTGTACTGAAAAACAAATCATAAGTTTGAAAGATTGGGAGAAGGGAAAATTTTAATCTCAGGGTCTTCCTACATTTGTTCATACAGTATTAGAGTTCATATTTCAGCCTAGAAGAGACCCTGTGGACATCATGGATTCATAACAGGGAATATTACAGGGCAGAGAATGTGTTTGTATTTTTGTAATTTTGTCTCAGTTATTTACAATTACTCCCTGGGATCTTCACAAAAAAAAGTATTACTAGAAGAATGGCCTGAAATATTTTAAATGCTTTGGGCTATTAATGTAGGACACTTGAGAACTATTCATTTTATACAGTTGCAGAAGAGAAGTTGAATAGGATGAAGCCAGATGTTGCTTTGGGTTTTTTCCAACTTAAAATGGACTCTAAAAACAACATGCTTGCTTCTGTTCTTGGGGACATTTCTATTGCAAATGACAAGAAATCGGGGGATCAGATCCTCAGCTGGTAAGTAAATCAGCAGAGCTCCACTGAGATCAGTATAAAAATGGTGTGAAGGCAGAATCAGGTTCAATTGGCCTCAGAGGATGATAGAGCAATTAGGGGAGAGTTTGGGAATGTTAGGAATCCCCTTATGACACTATGTGTGTTACCCGCCTCACTGGAACCTGCACAGGGGGAACAGAGCACCACCACCACCAGGCTCCTAATCCCTGTCATGAGCCTGTGGGGGTGTGGAATAGGCTGGCATGGTCTTGGGAATGGGTGGCGCTTTGGAGCCACCCCAGCCCCAATGCACCAGCCACACACCAGAGCCAGCACAGAGAGGGAAGTATTTTGTCCTGGCTAAAAGGCTGGTACTGATGATTTTGTTCCTGGAGTAAAGGGAGAGCACGAAGCAAACTCTCATTATCCATCAACCATTTCCACATCCAGTCTATCTAAGAATGAGACCCTACCAGTCCTAGTGCAATGTCCTTCCCCGGGCTGTAACCCCTATTTCATTTAGTTTAGGGATGAATTAGCTCCTAGTTCTGGACCTGGGCTTCCCAAAGGGAACCTCTAAACCCAACTTGCTGCCCTGCTGAATTCGATGTGGCTTAGTAAAGGTTCTGGAGCTTGCACAAAGGGGATCACTAGCTGTAAGCTGTTTATAGCAGATTCCTGGTTCTGCTGTCATGGTATAAATTAGTAGCAACTCAGACAAAGTTAGCAATAGTTGCATTGGTGCTAAGCAGGTGTAAGTCAGTTCAGATTCATGACCCCTGTCCTTTCATGTGTCTTGTATTGCATCATATATATTTACAATCCTATGTAAATTATAATTCATTTGTAAGCACCTAGAAGATAATAGGAATAGTGAGAAGGAATAACCAACATGTACTTATCAAGAACAAATACATGCCAGACCAACCTAATTTCCTTCTTTGACAGATAAAGATAAACAGTGCGTTGCAATAGCCTAGCATCAATTGCACCGATGTAACATACCTAATCCCACAACAATGGAAGGAGGAAAAACATTTGTAGGGCGCAAGGGTTTCTTTTGTCTACACAATTTTTGTCTAATTTTCTTTGTGACAACGTATAAAGGTGCTCCTTTATCCCTGGGGTTACAAGGAGAACCCAGGGTCCCTGTCTAGCACATGAATGACCTGGAATGGGGCTATGAAAAATACGGAAGAAGCAGCTGTTAGGGCAGCTACTGAAGAGGAAGAGGGTGTGCAGTGCCCTTTCACCTTGCTAACAGCTAGAACCAAGTCTCTAGTGATTGGGACCAAGTGTTCTGAGCTGCTTTGCTTTTGTTTTGAATCTTTTTGTGTTAGTCAAGCCAATCCTGAGAAAAGGGCCTTGGACTGAACTGTGGTTTGGAGCTTTATTTTCCCTTCCCTTGCTGGTTTATCTGTCTGCTGGCTTCCACACTTCCTTTCCTTAATCACATCCAGAAGCCCCACATAACCCTTGATGCTATGACGCTGACAACTGGGGAGTGGTAAGATTTCAGGTTCTTTAATGTAAACCAAGAGTTGTCAGCATGTTGGCCATTTCTAATAGGATTTTCTTCCATCATTTAATAAATGTTCTGTTATTTTTAAGCATCTTAGTTCATTTATCATAGGTACTTCCTATGCAGAGGTTCCCAAATGAGATCTGGGGACCACCAGTGCTCCACAGAGACCTGGCTGGCCAAGTGGTACAATTCACTCCCATACAGGTCTGTGCCCCACTTAAATCCCCTCAGAACAGGACTTAAGTGGGACTTAAGCAATACACAGACCTTGTATGGCCCTCTACCTACGGGCAAATTTCACTCATGGTCTAGACACTTGTTATTCTAAACTATGTTAACAGGAGTAATAATCCATGAAATACTTTCATAATATTATTTTTCCATGTAAGTAATTGCTGTCACTGCCATAGGAACATGATGTGATTGAGAATGAAAGAGGAAGTTGACCATAAAGCCACCTCTCTATTAAGATGAGGTTCACCTTAGGCCTTATGAGATACAGAAGACCCTGATTTGACAATGAAGTTGTCATTTTCTGTATAAATATATTTCAAGTGCTAATGTGTATAGCATAGTTAAGCAAAATCTACTATAAGGTGCTATTTAAAGCTTATGCCCAGTCTATTTGAAAGTTACCATGTGTGACAGGTATTTTACAGACAAGTATGACAATAATGGTCCTGATTCACCTCTCGTTCTATAGCAATATTACTGTGGTGTAACTGCACTGAATTCAGTAGAGTTATACATGGGCAGAGCATAAATGAGAAGAGAATTGGCCCAAAGACCCTGCTCCAAAGAGGGCCAGTAGCTGTATGAATCTGGTGTCTGTTGAATTTGAAGTGGGCAAGAAAACACTTGTTTGGTATAATACACACACATGAACTGGGGGCAAGAAGCAGAACTCCTTAGATGCTGGATGTGTTTTGGTCACACAGGACTGGACCAGTGATAATTGTTTTAATTTCACATGGTCTCGACAAAACCAACAAGCACCGGGGCAAGACCGTGTAGTACAACAAAAAAATTCTATTTAATATAACGAATAAAAAGAGGAGAAAAAATCCTCAAGGTCTGGAAGCTGATTATGTAAGAGAATTCTAGTGAATTCAACCAAATGAGGAATGAGACTATAGACAGATTGAGCGTTTTGATTATCTGTCGTACCTTGGAACAGTTGGTCTCTTGCTATATTGAACAACATAATTCCCAGGAATACTGTAAAAACCTCAAAAATGACACTACCTAGGTGGACACCATTCCTAACACAATGACCCCAATTCATATCATGCACAGGGAATCAACAGCTGCAAAATTTAGACAGTTAGCTAGTGGCAGAACTCAAACCTTTGAAAATTAACAGCGCAGGCTGTGAGAGGGGCTAGTGAGTTACCTAAGCACAGCGGACCAGATTCTGAGATTTCACTCTGTTCTTATTCAGGCAAACTCCCATTGTCTTCAGGCAAAAACGTTTCTTTCCCTCCCAGATCATGTACATCCGACCTACCTTGAAAGTAATATCTTAGATAACATCCGGTAAGCATTCAGCTCTCTTCTGGATGAACAGAAGCCATTTGTTTAGAAACAAAAGTCCGAAAACATTCTGGAATTTTCAAACATCCTTCATCTCTTTTCTCCAAAACACATACATGAGACTTTGCATCCAGTTGTCCTTGTGCTCTGAATGGCTACAACCTTCCATGGGAGCAGCATCTCTCTCTTCATTAGGTCTGACCATACCCCCATCCCTGCCTTTCTCATCTCTCTCCAGAAAACTGAGGCAAAAAGTAGAAGTCATCTAGTTTGAGTCAATGCTCTGTGATCAGAGCAGTCAATGTACAAGGTAATGCAAATGCTTTGAATATACAACCCAGCTGTAGAATCAATAAACTACTTCATGCACATAGTCAGAAGCTCTGGAAGTCTTTCCTCAACACAGCTCCTGCAGACATCCGTAATACTGCCTCTTAATGCAAGGGTCTACACACTGGGAAATCTCTCACTCATCCACCTTGTTCGCAGAGACATTTTATGAACAATGGATTTTATGTGTGTGGAGAGCAGGAGAGGGAAAAGAGACCACACATTCCTTCAGGGAGGCTGTTTTTAACCTCCGCAGGAGGGAGCTGCAGCTACAAAAAATGGCAACTAATAGTAAGTAAAGAGAGAAAACTGTATCCAAAATCATGGGCCTTAGCATCCAGTTATAGCATATGAGCATGTTCCTTTAACTTAGCTTTGATGGGAGTTACTCATATCCTGTGGTGGGAGAATAATGCTGAGAGAAACGATAAATTAGGGTTGGAAAAGATCTACATACGTAGTAGGTCATGTCATCCACCCTGCCACACCAAGCAGCTCTCCCCAGACAGCTGCCACCAATTTAGTCTGTAAATACCATTGATGATATTAAAAGCTGGCCTGAGATTCATCTCCTGTGGAAAACATTCCCTTCTCTTTGAGTATATATTTATGTGGGACTTGATTAAGACATTTACGATGAGACAGTACCAATTCTTTTCTTCCCAACATCGTCCTCTCACATTTAATTTTGCAGGAACTCTGCGTTCTGCCTGTTTTATATTTACTTTTCAGAAACTTTCATTCAGCGGGGGGAAACCTTGGATAAAGTTCGCCCCCCAATGCACAAACAAAACTGTCTCCCACAAGGAGCAACCAACAGATGGCATTGTATATTTCCTGGTACGCTATCTCTGTCTGGAACATGCAATTGAGCTTTTGCTTTATTGGCTGCCCAAAGAAGCTAGTTGAGAAGCAAGACAAGGCTTACATTTCCTTATCAAAAAAACTTAAAACAAATTTAACAGAGTCCAGTACATTTAAGACTTAGTCTGGTACAATCTGGCTTTACAACCAAGCTTAGGCTAAAATTAAGACTGTACTTATTGAAACAAATACAGGCCATTGGCAGAAATTTGTGAATTCTAATATGCTTTGGCTTGTTGCCTTTGCAGAAAGGATACTGCATTTGCCAGCATAATACACAAATTGGACATACAGGCAAATGGCATGGGGTATGGTAGCAGAGTGCAATCTTCCAGACATTCTGCACTGTTTAGTTGCTCTAAAAACATGCACATAACAACTCGGAAATTATGTTCCCTGCAAAACCTAGCCATGGAGCACTGGAAACCTTTTACGGGCTCTTTATCATTTCCTGCCTTTGCCAGAATGAGGCTAATTTGCTTCTATTCCAGCAGGCTTGAGCAGAGTGCAAAAAGAGAGACTAGATTGTCAGCATTATTGAAAGGATTCATGATTAGTCACACTCACTTGAAGGCAAGTTACTTGCCAGACACTACGCCACTCATTAACAGACCTGCACACTGGCAGCTCTCCAGCAACTGAGCAACAGCTCCAGGCCTGGCAGACCCAAGGGGATTCATGAAGCCCTGTATTCTCTCACACCCTGAAGTGCAAGAGGCCAGTTTAGGCATGCCTGGGTGAAATTGGCTCCCTAGGAGCTCCGTGGATCTGTTTGTTTTGTGCTCTATATAGCTTAAAATACAATTATTCAGGAGCCCAGCTGGTGCTAACATTAAGGTAACATCTTGGCATGCTACTCTGAAACTGTTACCTGCATGGCGCTCCCACTTTGTCCCCACGGTTCACTTTTCATTAATCAGAAAATTGTTTCAGAAGCATGTCAGTTTTAAGCCTTGTCTGCCCGGCTTCCTCTTACCTCAGTTGTCGAAAGGAAACCAAGACTGTAGGAAACCCCCAAGCTGATCAGACAAGTGAGTGGTCCATCTTACTCACTGTCCTGTCTCTGACAGTGACCGGTACCAGATGCTTAGCAAGAAGGTGCAATTAACTCCATTAAGGACAATTAGGGAATAACCTGCCACGGGGGGAAGTTTCTCCCTAACTCATGTCAGTTTATGGATAGCTTATGCCCTAAAGGAGTGGTAGGGGGACCTTGCAGATAGGGCACAGGCCTAGGACTCAGGAGATCTGGGTTCCAGTCTCAGCCCTGCTACTAGCTTGTGGGTGATCTTGGGCAAGACATTTCCCCTCTGTGTCTCAGTTTTAGCATCTGTGAAATGGGAACAATATAGAGCCTTTGGAGATGTACTGATTGAAAGCACTGTATAAGTGTTAGGTATTATTAGGAAAGTCCCAGTTCAGCAAAGCACTGGAATATGGGTTTTAAAGCTTTGCTGAATAGAGCTGGGCTGTTGAACCAGAGCCTAAAGCATGAGGGTTTATCATTTTCAAATTCTATCTAGTATAACAGTGGATGTCCTCGTTATCCATAGAATTGTTTAATTCTCTTGATCCTCTTGGCTGCAGTGATCTCTTAGGGCAAAGACATCCACTGAATAATTATGTATTGCTTTAACAAGTAGCTCCTTTTATCTGTTTTCAATCTGCAGCATTTAATTTCCATTGAATCCCCCTATGTTCCTGTGAGAGAAGGTAAGTAGGACAGGACAATTTATGTTTCATTCCTCTTTGTACCATTCATTATCTTATATCCCTCTACCATGATCCTTCTTACTCATCTCCACTCTAAACTACACAGTGCCAATCTTTTCAATATCTTTTCATATGATGCATTTGCTGGTTTCACCTCATCCCATTCCCCATCTTCCCCCCACCACTCTTATTAGTTAATCAGTGCTGCCTTTCCTTATCCCTTTCCCATAAGCAATATTTTAATCAAAGGGTACTGCATGGTATGCCTCCATAAAGCTGTATTTGTATAACATGTACAGGGAGATTCGTATGTGCTGAAGAAATTTAGCTGCTGTACAAAGGGAAGTCCTAGCTAGGAGAAATAGCTCCAAAGAGCCCCCACCAAGTTACAAGTTAGGGTGAATATAGGTTTGTATATGGTTTTTTTTCAAGTCTGCAACAATGCCTTGTGCTGTGCTTTCACCATTGCAGGCTTCGGCAGGATCGGCAATTAGATGAGACACCTCCGAGGAATTGTTCTGTTACAGGAAGTATTATTGGTGATTCAGCAGGTGGCACTCTTCCTCCTGAGCTCGACACTGAATTAATTCATCCCTCTCACCACCCCCAAAACACGAGGGAGGACAATGCTGCTGAAAAGTGCTGGATTCTGGATGCAACATTCCACCAAGCTCTTGCCTATCTGGTAGCTTTGAAGCTTCATATTAACCCACTGTCCTACCCAAGTTCCAACCTGCATATTTATAGCCTTAATTCTTACTACATTCCAAGGGATTCGCAAAGTTTTGGGACATCCTGGCCATGCCTCATTTCCTCCAGCCAGCCACCCCCGCAGCAGCTGAGAAAGCATAGAGGCTGACACTATGCGCCTGCATAATTCCTTTTGCTCCAGGCCAAATCTTCTGTGGGACAGAAACATTGACTTGACTGCTAGATCTACTGGCTGTGTAGTGCAAGCAGCTAGAGTGTACCTGAGGCTCTGGCCCTATATATAGGGATAGTATTGGGGTAACTACTGGAGATGAGAGTAGGAACAATTAACTGTTTGGGACAAATCACAACACCTCTTTTCCTATAACCGATGCCCCTTTGGCAGTACTTTATTCCATTTCCCAACCCAAGGCAAGCTATGTAGATTTTGTATTAGGCAAACATTTCCCTGCGAGAGGCTAAAGCATTTAAGTGAGAGATTTAGTTACCACACTCCTTTCTCTCTCTCTTGCTCCTAATTTATACAAAAGTCACCAAGGCTAATGTACAAGAGAGAGCAGATTGGAACCATTCATTTGAATGTCACACACATCACATATAAGAGAGGCGTTATCATCTGCTAACATGATGCTTTCTCTACAGCTCACAAACGTCCTTTAAAAATAAAGGAATCAGGTTCCAGGGAAAATCCTGTAAAATAGCAGTTTTCTCTAGGTGGAAATACATTTGCAAGGTTGTGTTCCGTTTAATCAATGTTTCCATTTGATGGAAAACCTTGAATATGACAATCCGGAGTATAGCTGAAAGAATACAGAATCTGCCTGTCCCTTCCCCCCGCCCCCCCAGCTTTATGTTTTAGTGGGGAAAGAGCACTCAGCACCTATTCTTAGGCAGCAATGAACACTGCCACCCACTGAGCGATGTACTGAATGAGACACCGTCACTGTCAGCACAACCAGTCTGAAGCAATTGTCTCTATGCCATTTCCAACCACTTCTTCAAACATGTTGCCTTTTAAATGTATGTCACAAATGATCTCCTTAGCTCTTCTTTGGGCTGCTGACCTTAAAAAAAACCCCTTTTGATCCAGATTCCCCACCCTGTCAACACAGACACCTGCCAGGCTCGCATGGCTAGCCTGGTCTACCGCAGATGGGCAAAGCATGAATAATCTCATTCTTCAGAGATTATCTGATTGGCCCTAGATGAGTCTGTCAGCGGCCAACTGATACCTAAAACTTTTTGTGGTGATATTAGTGACATCAGGCCTGTCAGCAGCAGCAAAGAAACTTTCAGAGCTGCAGCCAGCATTCCATGGTGATGACAGGGAACTTAATGTGAGAGTCCTCAGTGCAAACCCAAATCAGATGTTAGCTGATAGCTTTGCAGAAAGTTGAGAGTATGTGAATGTGAGAGTGGAGGATAAGCAGCAAGGGAAGGTTAATGCAAAATACCAAATAATCCCTAAATTATGTGTTACAATCCACCAGTGGTTCCAGGGGAGTTTCCATTGGGTTCTGTGACTCAGCAAGTCTACTGTCACAGATGATGATCTATAATTCTAAAATTGCCACTAAAACCACTGGTGATGGCCAGTCTCTTGTCCGATGAGGGCTCCTCTTGCTACCATATTTATAAAACCCATCATCTTGCTCTTGGATATAATGTAACATGTTGGTAAAGGCAAGAAAACCCAAATTCTGCGTGTTCTGGCACAATCATTTTCAAAGTTAAAATCCGTTCTTAAAAGTCAGTATTTCCTGCTACTTACGGAGGTGCACTCAGGACTGGAAAACTGCTGCTTTATGGCAACCCAAACTACAAACACGATGCAGCGTATACTAGTGTCTACTATGGCAGCCATGCCAGGTTCACCAGGAGGTGGCAGTGCCTCACACTGCCTTACATGCACAACAAGACGTGGAACAAAAATGAGCAAAGACACCAGCTACAGTTCAGCACAATTCTATCTGTCTAGCAGTGATGAGCTGCCAACACTTCAACAAAGGGCTCCCTCAAAAAAAAGGAATGATTTGGCCTCAGTTGGCAATGCATGTGACAGTCCCTTGGCAAAATGCTTGTTCCCTCCTTAAAAAAACAAAAATACCCGAAAAACAATCCAGCTGTTCCACATTTCCCCACAAAACCTACCAGCTGTATATTCTCCCCCCTGTTAAATCCATTAGGTCCCCCCCCCAACCCTCTGGCTCATAGGTCTTGTCTCACCATGCTGCCCCCTCATCCCAGTACCTCACAGAGGTGGTAAGGTATCTAGCACACTGATAACAATGTATAAATAATAAGGGCTGATTTGTGGCCATTCACTTGAGGAGCAGGGGACAGTGTGGAGGTGCACTGCACCAGCAGGAGCTCCCGTGCCTTTTAGAGCCTTCAAGGAGCATGGCTGATAAAGGAAATGTTCTCCCCTGAGTCAGGCCAGCCGGCATAGAGGGACAAGGATGGGGATATGTTCACACCACTATATCTATCCCTGAGGACTTTAGTGCTCAACTGGATTGGCCAAAAAACCCTACATGTCTTTTGCTGTTCCTCCCCTTGTGCATCCACAAGTGGAGACCCAGCAGACTCCTACCCTACTGCTAATAATACAGTTATTTGCCTTACAGCATAGACAGGCTACAACAGAAGGAATGTGATATGTCAGTAGAGTTTAGGTGGGTGCATCCCACCAAGTAGGAGGCAACAATCCCTGGAGGATCTGGACACTGAAGATATAAAACTGGCAATAAAGGTGAGTTTGTAATGTACTAATGAGCTGAACAGCCCCTTAACTAACACATTTGGAATCATTCCACATGTAGGACGAAGTACTGCTCGGACAAACTGCTTGGGGCAGATTTGGATTTGAATTACACTGGTGTAAAACTGAACAACATTGCCTGACATTAGCCAGTGCAACTCTCATGTACCACATTTTGATCTCAGTTATACCAATACGAATCTGAAGTAACTTCGCTGAAATCAGTAAATTTAATCCAGATGTATAATTGAGTGATTCTCATCAAAATCGGGCCTGTTAACGTCTCGGGTGTCAGATTGGAATTAGTGTCAGCAGCATGTGATCTCATGCAATGCCAAGAAGATTGCATGTGTGTAACTGAGATCAGTGTTAGCACTCTAGCTGATAGTGCCGGCTTTTAGACATTATACATAAACCGGATTTGCATCAAATTTGGCTTCAC
>ML677348.1:17350904-17417668 GCA_007922305.1 Dermatemys mawii
TCTGGAGTGCCAATGGAGTTGCTCTAGATTTACACCAGTGTAAATAAATAGTGTTAGAATTTGTCCCTTTGTCTTTCAATTAACTCCTCAAGCTGCTGGTCTTCTGATTGGGCTGGTGATTACAGCTTTGTCTTTTACCTCTTACTACAGGCTACAGTAGAGTAGATCTGACTTTCCTATCACAGGGAATGTTTAATTCTCCATAGTGAAAATGTTCAAATATAGATGACTTTTCACCTTTTCTTGCTAGAGGCCAAATTCTTTTGAACAATGCTAAACCTTATTTAACCAGGAAGTCTTCAAAATTATGGAGTGCCCCCAAAGGTCATGAGTTCTGGGGTGACCTTGAAAAGTGACTTTTATCTCAGCGGACATCCTGGTGGCTCAAGGCTTAAATAAATACATTCTAATACTTAACACTCCTGAAGGATATACTCAGTGCCAAAGGTTATATACTTAGTGAAGCATTCTAGGCAAACATGCAGTGCTGGAAGTCCTTGCATGTATTTCCTTATAATTAACAGGGATAATTCCTAATTAATAAAAAGAATTGTTAGGAGATTAGAAATTTGCACTAGATTTTAGACATTATACATAAACCGGATTTGCATCAAATTTGGCTTCACTTACACCCGTGCATCCCCATCCACCCTATGGAAGTCAGTGGGCCTACAGGGGTATAAGTGAGAGCAGAACGTGTCCCTTTGGCCCAGATTCACTCCAGTGAATCTGGAGTGCCAATGGAGTTGCTCTAGATTTACACCAGTGTAAATAATTTTCCACAAAATTGTTTATCACATGGTCGTGCAATGATTTAATCAGACATATAATACAAAGTGAGAGACAGGGCCATGTTAATTAATATAAAGGTCTGGGGTATGGTGATTTAAGGGGGATTGTTTTGGACAGGCAGACAGGCAACATAGATGCCTTGGGCAACCCAGCAGAGGAGGGGGTGGACAGGGCTGTCCCTAGCTATTTGGGGGCCCTACGCAGCCCCCGCGATAGGGGCTGTGTGGCGCCCCAGACCTCTACAGGGGATGGGGGGAGGGAAGGGGGCATGCCCTGGGCCTCCGCTGGGGGCACTGGGGTGCTGGCCTTCCCGGGGGGTGAGGGAGGAGCTGGCCACAGGCCTCTGTGGAGGGGGCAACCTCAGGCCTCTGCGGGGGGGAGGGGGAGGTGGCATGGGTTGGCCTGCGGGCAGGGGGAACCACTCGCCAGCACTCTCCTGCAGCACCATGGGGCCAGGTTGCTACACTTCCCACCACAGTGAGTGCAGGCCTGGCCCTGCTGCAGAGGTCAGCAGAGTTGGGGGAAGCAGGGGTGCGAAGGGGCAGGGGCCTGGGGAAGAGCTGGAGCAGAGTCTGGAGCAGCTTGCAGCTGTGCCGGGTACCAGGAAATTCAGTGCCTCAAAATTTCCTGGTGCCTTACGCAGCTGTGTACTTTGCGTATGGGTAAGGACAGCCTTGGGGGTGGAGAAGGCCCACAAGTCTTTGAGTGGTAAGGCAGGACCTATAAAGCCACCCAACAGTCAGTCAGCTGCAAAATGACTTGCAGCTGACCGTTTCTTGGGTGGCTTTCAGATAAAATGCTGCAAACCTCTGATCTCTAAATGGCAATTGTGACTAATTGGCTAAGAATGTAGAAGTGAGTGGACTGCTTACAGGGACTCTATAGACCAAGCGCGTCCCCACTGTAATTCCATTGATTTAAATGGATTTAACCCTGAGATTAACTTGGTCCAGTGGGTTGATTTGCCTCTGGCCAGATATAGGACCATAAGACAGAATTCTAACTAACATGTGGCTTCCTTTTAAAATACACCTTGGGCAGGCATTTCCACCATCTCCTGCATCACACATATTGCCTGGGCAAAAGTTTGTTCCTCCCCTTGTGGAATCATCCTGTCCAATAAGAGTTTGTTGAGGGTTAATTTTCCCCTTTAACAAAAAAGAAGATGAGCCAGAAAAATTGCATGGGTCACTATCAAACACAAATGAACAATGCCAAGTAACATCACGTATAATCTGGGGGTTGCTATGATGGGTGAGATGTGTAAAAGTGACCTCTCTGCCATGATAGGACTGATGGAGCCAGTCTGCTTCATCTCTCTCCTGCATGCCACGAACAATAGGCCGCGCACCAGAAAGCATGATGTGCTCATGTACAGCTTGAGCCCATTAAGTGCAAAGACAGACTTAGTGTGTGACATCACTGGGCTTTACGTCAGGTCGTTAGGGCTTGATCCTCTGAGGTTCTATAAGGTGCTGAGCTTCCTCAACTTCAGCGGCCGTCAAGTAATCCACAGGATCAATCCCTTAAAATGTAACTTGGAGACTTTAGGGCCTGACTCTGAAAGGTGCTGAAGAGCTGCAGCTCCCATAGACTCCCTGAGGAGTTGTGGGTTCTCAGTGTGGGATTCACAAGCAGTACATGGGTGCCTATAGTGGCAGGTCCAACATGTAGTTGCCACGGGAGTTCACAAAACCTCTGCTCAGCTGCTGCCTAACGTCCTTATGTGCAGAGGCAACGCTTGGGCGCTGTGGGGGCATGCAGAGATTTGCTGCTTGGCTTGAAATGAGCATGTTGACATGGACTGAGCATGCTCAGTAACACTGCTAAAGCCAGTTGCCCTCACTCTGCTCTCTCCATGCCCCGCCCCCGCTTTGAGCAGGCCTGGGTCATCTCTGTGTACGTATCTACATGCGCCGAGAAGTTAAAGTCCCTGAGGTGTCTACATTTTGATGGCTGAGCCTGTGTACAGACAGCGCAGCCCTAGACATCCCCCAGCAGCTCAGTACCTAACTAGAAGAAGGAGCTGAACTCATGTCTCCCCACTCGCAGGAGAATACTATAGGTTATTCTGCAGCTGAGGTCTCTCAGTTGAAACTCTTCCTCAGTGTATAAATTAAATAGGGATGGGAATGAAGGTCTCTCTCAGCCCAGGTGGGAGCCCTAACCAGTGGACTATAGAGAGTCGTTTGCACCTTCTCCATGGCCCAATGGTGCCTTGTTTTTGCTTAAAAAAGGAGTGACCTGGCTTAGGCACCTAACTCTGGGAGAGGGTTGAGGCTGTGAATCCTGACTGAAGAGAGGAGTCTCCCTACAGCACACCCTCAGTGCCTCTCAGGACCATCTGAAGGAAGGGTGTCTCATCGGTGCATTATTGTTGAAATGCGAAAACAAAAACTAACATTACTTCATAGAGAATGACACTACCAGCCTTAGCAAAGTCGAGTGATACTTTACTCCTTCAGTAGTCACGCTGCTCATACAGCAAGGTATTACTCAGCTAGAGAAAGGGGATTCAAATCTGGCATTTCAGGTTTTCTTTCAATATCTATCATTATTAAGCATGATTGCAAATGCTTTGGTTCATTTCACTTCAGAGCTCATTTCAAACAGGTCAGTGAATGGAGCTGTAATTACAAGGCAACCGGCTTGTCTAATAATTCAGTGCCACTCATGTGTTGCACAAAAATTATACCTGCAGGTAGTTGCTCTAAATTCTGTCGGCAGTTCTATATGTTTTATATCCTACCAATTCATCAATCTGTTTATACACTGATGTTATACTTAGATTGATATTTAACTATCCAAAGAATCATTGACTTGAAAAGATTTGCTAATGACTGTCGTTCAGTGATATGACAGAGTTTGCACTATCTGGAAAACTGTAATTGCTTATTTGCAAATCATAGCCTCTCTTTCATACACACACAGAGAAAGAGAGAGCTAGCTGTTTCAGATAGCACCAGGAACAGCTGGGATAGGCAAAGTAAATAGAAGGATGTTGATTTGTAAAATCTCAACCAAGGGCTCCAGATATAAACAATTGTTTACAGTATTTATTCAGTTCTTACTTTCAGCTTCTATTGCCCCTTTTAGCTTCCTTTAAGTTGTCACTGTCCCAGCAGGTTTTCAAGATTTGAAAGCAGTGTGAAATGAATAAGTGATTTGATCACTTTGAAGCATGAGCACATTTTCCAGCTCTCTGTCAGAAATGTATAACATTTTACAAAAACTGTTTAGTAGCTGAGAGTAGGGCTCGATTGGCAGATGAACTGTTAGCTGATCATTCCAAAAAGTCTTTTAAAAATGATGAAATACTTGCCCCCTTTCACCTCACACTACTCTCCCAGGGCACACCTAGGATAAAAGAGGACCAGCAGAATCAAGCTCCACAGAAGTTGTGGCAGAGGAGGGGAAGAAAAGGAAATGTAGTGGCTGAAACATACACAATTTTTTATAGCTAGCAGAAAAGTTACAGTAAATGTTTTTAGAATTGATTCATAAGTGAAATGTTTTCCTCTCGCCTCACCACAGTTTATATTTAGATGCTTGTATGTACTGTAGATGGGACTAATATTGCTGCCTACTAAGGTTGCTATCGTTTTAGGTTGCTTATAACTTTACCAAAGTTTAACCATTTTGGCTGAAATTTTCTGTGCCAGATGTCCACTTCAGGCAGAAAGTTTCTGGAGATTTTCAGCCAAAATTGTTGAGCTGTTTACAAGGCGGCGGCTAGGGAAAAATGTTGTTTTGCCCATTTGTCCATGTTAAAAAATTCTGGCACCCCCAGACTTCTAAGGAAGTTAGGTGGTGTTAACAGCTGCCATCCACCCTTGAGGTTGTTGCTGGGGAGGTGCAGCTTTAGTTTATGGCAAGGACTCTGTTAAGGTGATACACTAAATCAGCACTTCCCTTGGTTAGCAGGCACTGACATGTAGGACAGAATTGGCCTGCCAGTGCTATGGTCAACAGGTAGTTGAGTTTGTGGCCGCTTTATGCTTCTGCACCCTGCTTCCTGTGCCAGCTAACTTTCTACCTCTGGAATCCTGTGCTAAATTCTTTCTTAGTTTATAGCATCCTAGTCCAAGGAGATATGGCCAGTGAGTATATATAAGCATTCCAGCTTACATGTGTGCTTTGCACAGCTCTAGTTGTATGTTTATATATGCAGTGAAACCCATCATCAAATTGAGATTTTCAGATCTGGATCCAGACATGTTTTTCCAGACAGGGAGTGGAATTCAGATCCAGATACAGGCTCATCCATAATGGAAACAACATTGGCTGCTATTTAATATTTCCAATTTAGCTTTTTATCACGCAAAATGCTGACACCGTGGTGACAAAGTTGGTCTAAATGACTAGACAACTCGAGTTGGAAGTTCTCAGTGAGTCATGAACTGTTAGTGAAAAGGCTATTGAGGTCATTTATAGAGCTGGTCAGAAAATTTTTGTTGAAAGTTTTTTGTTGGAAAATGCTGCTTCACCAAAAGTGACACTTCCTGCAAAAGAAAAAAATGAAAATATTTTAGTTTTGGAAAAAAAATTGTTTCAGAAAATTTGGAAATTTAATTTCAAGTTTCATTTTATGATTTTTTATTTATATTAGTTTTACATTTATTATTATATGACATATCAGTAGTAGCAATGTATAATAATAATATGCACTACTACTACTGATGTCATATCACATATAAATAACAGAATATTTCAACTATTATTTTATTTTTAAAATCATTTAGGGCACCTGCTATTTAGTACTGATTTAAACTTCTTTTGTAGATCAGTGCTGCCTGTTTGTGTTGTAATAAAACACTTTCACATCCCTCAAATATGAAGAGGTACAGGAAATGCTGACCTTTTGGGGACTACATCCAAAATCGAATGTATGGTAATTCAGTCCTTAGCCTCTTTGCTGAGACTGACCCAAGAGGTGTTAATTGTAGTATTTTTTGGAAGAGTGGGTGTTTATCACCAGGAACTGTGTTCTACAGGAGATGAGACTACATAGCACAATGGTCCTTTTTTGCCTTGGAATCTATGAATGGAGATCAGCTCATTCAAATACAGCCATCAAAACAAAACAACCACCAGATGATCACAGTTTTCATTCCTTAGTAATCTACCTTGGTGTCAGATCAGTGACCAAGAAGGGAACCGCTCCCTGTGCCATTAAAATTCTTTTGATCCATTAAATTGTCCTCCAGATATACAGTCATAAATTAAACATACTCATACATAAAGAACATGAATTTTCTATTAACATGTGTCTTCCACTGCTTTCTACTGAATGGAATCAAAACTGCTCTTTAACTCCTCTAACAGTTTACTGGAGAGATTGCCCATTCAATAAAGGTGGACAGGACAAGTGCTGAATATCCAAATTCTTGTCTTGCTCTCACCATGAAATTCTGTCTGACACTTGTGTACAACTTGAGGACAATTGTGGGGTCTTAGGAGATAATGGATTTGTTACAATGTTTTGAGGGGGTCAAGCTTTCATACCTAGTTTTAAAACACCTCAGAGTTAGAGATCTACAAAAATTGGCATTTCTGTTCCACAGGAAATTCTAATATTATAACATTTGTTGTGTCCCAAATTATGCTTTAAAAAAAATCAACATTTTTCGTAGTTCAAAAAGTTCCACAAAGTTTCAGTTGGAAAATGTTAAAACACTTCCTTCTGATACATTTAATCAAAACAAAAACATTTCAACATTCTAAATATTTTGTTTCAATTTGTTGAATTGAATAAAAACATTTCAGTTCAAGTCAGTTGGACATTAAACTTCACCTGTCTATGCTGTTGCAGTCCTACAAGATAAGAACATAAGAACGGCCATACTGGATCAGACCAATGGTCCATCTACCCCCAGTATCTTGTCTTCCAACAGTGGCCAATGCTTCACAGGGAATGAAGAGGATAGGGTAATTACCAAGAAATCCATTCCTGGCATGCAGTCCCAGCATCTGGCAGTGGAGGTTTTTGAACACCCAGAGCATGGGGTTGCATCCGTGACCATCTTGGCTAACAAAAGACAAATACTAAAAAGCCAATACATAAATAATAAACAAACAATTAATACATAATGAAAAGTCAATAACAGATATTACCTGATCCCAAATTATGCTTTAAAAAAAAAATCAACATTTTTCGTAGTTCAAAAAGTCTCATCTTGGCTAATAGCCATTGATGGACCTATCTTCCTTTTGTTTGCTT
This sequence comes from Dermatemys mawii, assembly GCA_007922305.1. Taxonomy (NCBI): domain Eukaryota; kingdom Metazoa; phylum Chordata; order Testudines; family Dermatemydidae; genus Dermatemys; species Dermatemys mawii. The sequence continues at coordinate 17,357,917 of ML677348.1, forward strand.
TATACCTGCTGCCTATTCAGGTGACCCCTAGTTCTTGTGTTATGAGAAGGAGTAAATAACACACTTCCTTATTCACTTTCTCCCCACCAGTCATGATTTCATAGCCTTCTATCATATTCTCCCCTTAGTTCCAGTCTTTTCAATCTCTCCTCATATGGAAGCTGTTCCATATCCTTAATCATTTTTGTTTCCCTTTTCTGTATCTTTTCCAATATATCTTTTGTGAGATGTGGCAACAAGAACTGCACACAATATTCAAGAATTATAGTGGCATTATGATATTTACTCTATTATCTATCCCTTTCCTAATGGTTCCTGACATTGGATTGGCTTTTTTGACTGGTGCTGCACATTGACCAGATGTTTTCAGAGAATTATCCACAGTGACTCCAATATCTTTTTATTGAGTAGTAACAGTTAATTTAGAACTCCTCATTTTATATGTATAGTTGGAATTATGTTTTCCAATGTACATTACTTTACATATATCAATATTGAACTTCATCTGCCATTTTTTGCCTAATCACCCACTTTTGTGAGATCCCTTTGTAACTCTTCAGTGTCTGCTTTAGACTTAGATATCTTGAGTAATTTTGCATTATCTGCAAACATTTCCACCTTACTGTTTACCCCTTTTTCCAAGCTGAAATGTCCCAGTTTATTAATCTTTCCTCATATGGCAGCCATCCCATACCCCTAATCATTTTTGTTGCCCTTTTCTGAACCTTTTCCAATTCTGATATATATTGTTGAGGTGGGACGACCACATCTGTACACAGTATTCAAGATGTGGGCGTACCATGGATTTATATAGAGGCAATCTAATATTTTGACTTATTATCTATCCCTTTCTTAATGATTTCCAACATTCTGTTCGCTTTTATGACAACAACTGCACATTGAGTGCATGTTCTCAGAGAACTATCCAATGACTCCAAGATCACTTTCTTGGGGTGTAAATTAGTGGTTACCACTCATCATTTTATAAGTATTGTTGGGATTATGTTTTCCAAATGTGCACTACTTTGCATTTATCAACATTGAATTTCATCTGCCATTTTGTTGCCGTCACCCATTTGTGAGATCCTTTCGTAGCTCTTCACAGTCTGCTTGGGACTTAACTATCTTGAATAGTTTTGTATCATCTGCAAAATTTTGCCACCTCACTGTTTACAACTTTTTTCCAGATAATTCATGAATATGTTAAATAGGACTCATCCCAGCAGAGGCCCCCGGGGCACACCTTTATTCACCTCTTTTCATTCTGAAAACTGACCATTTGTTCCTACTTTTTGTTTCCTGTCTGTTAACCAGTTACTGACTGATGAGAGGACCTTTCCTCTTATCCCATGATTGCTTAGTTTGTCTAAGAGCCTTTGGTGAGGGACCTTGTCAAATGCTTTCAGGAAGTCCAAGCATTATATCCACTAGATCACTCTTGTCCACTCTTGTCTCCTCAAAGAATTCTAATAGATTGGTGAGGCATCATTTCCCTTTACAAAAGTGGCATTGACTCTTCCACAACAAATCAAGTTCATCTAGGTGTCTGATAATTCAGTTCTTTACTATAGTTTCAACCAATTTGCCTGGTACTGAAGTTAGGCTTACCTGCCAATCTGGAGTTTTGTTTCTAGTTGATGTCACATTAGCTATCCTCCAGTCACCTGTAGAGAAGCTGATTTAAGTGATAGGTTACATAACACAGTCATATGCCTCAGGAGAGCATAGTTCTAGTTCAATTACCTCTTCATGGTCCCATTTTCCCCTGTGAGCTGAGTTTCCTGGCAGACTATGACTAGACACTGATGCTTTGGAGTTCAACCCAGAACAAGAAGCGGTTGTGTCACCACAGGTCCTGGAACTCTGAATGCCTTACATGCTATCCTGCTGTGGCCTACAACCCTGACACCAACAGCCAAACTACAAGCATGCAGGTCACATGCTGGCATCCACTGCCCAGTTACTCTTTGTAGAGTGACCCCAACACTGTCCCAATCCTGAATCTTCCCCAAACCGACTGTCCTATAATGTCTGAACCCCAACCCCAACCTCACACTGCAGTCACTGAAATTAAGTTCTTTGCTTCTTTAAAGAGAAAATGGACTGAAGCTCATTAATTTGACTGAGGTTTGACAAACACTCTTAAATACACTTGTTTTACTTCTAACAAAAGGACATAGAATTAAGTGACATCAAGTATAAGGAATAAAGATAGAAAGGGTTAAAAGAACACAAAAAGTAAACACATGCGTCTAAGACTAAAACTTAAAATCAGCAAGTTCCATCCCTTGCCTAAGCAGGTTTCTCACCTTAACTCAATTCCAAGAGACTTCAATCTCCTTCACCAGCAGATCCACTTTTTTCATATGTGCAAGAGTTCTGGCCTCTTGTGTCTGCCCAGTAATGGCTAACTATCGGGTTCTCTCTCTTCTTTTTTTATATTCCAGTAAACGTTTGAAATGTATTCTTTGAAAAGTGAGCCCAGACAAAGTTTCTCTCGCCCGCTGCAGTGTAGATGCCATCCTGTCTTCCCCAAGTTCATCGACCCTGATTAAGAGGTTGGAAGGCGTCCTGGGTTTAATTTCCACCCACCCAACCCTGATTGTTAAGTATTCCTCTTTCCCCACCTGCTCTCCTGATGGCTTTGTTTACCTTGTATGTAAATGTGCTTTTCTTTGTCTTTGGTCACACCTTACCTAATTTAAATCAGAGATACATTCAACCAAGTGAAACCACATTCCTTTGCCTGAAACAGGCTTCCAAATATGTTTTAAGAACACATTTGCAGCACATACCTATCAAGTCCTTGGTGGGTTTACTGTACATATATCACACAATGATTTTTGGGACCAGCATGTTACCAGTTTGGGTATGATACCTTACATGACACCTTTTAGATACAGATTACGACAACAGTGTGTTAGGTAGTTGTTAGGTAGCTGTGTCAGGCTCGACTAGAGCTGCTGACAAAGAGTAGTGAACCACCAACAGGTCTGTGTCACAGACACCTCCTATGATGCACCTCAAATCATGTTGTTCCCATGATGCCTTATATGCCTCCGACAGAGGGGAGATTGTACCTAAATTACAACTCCCAGGAGGCACCACAGCATAGGCAGATGTAGCTTAATGTCAAACTGACCCAAAAATCAAATATTTGGTTTTGATTTTACGGATGGAAAACTGAAAAAAAACTCAGCAAAATCCCACAGAACATTTTGTTTGACAGAAAATGCAGTTTCTGTCAGAAAAATCGTTCTGATGGAAAATTCCCATCCAGCCTCCACACCTGCTGCCAAACCATCAACTTATTTTCTGCATTTGGGGTGGGCTGTACAACCCACAGCAAGTAGTCAAACCGGACTGTCACGTGCACTGCACCATTGCTTCTGCAGAGTCAGTGCCATTTGTCTTATCTGTGGCAACAATTACAGTCTTACGACTACTACAGTGACTGGGTCTCAGCCAGCCTGGAGCTGCAGATTGTTTCCCTCACAGCAGGAAATAAGGCAATTGTCCAAATTAGAGAAGAAATGGGAGGAGGAGGAGAGATGAGCTTTCTGGAACCTTTACTTTCCATAGATATGCTTTTTATTTTAGCAATGAGAATGAATCAAGTACAGGAACCAGGAGTAATATGAAGCATTATAAAGATCTGCTACAAGATTTAGCTTTAATCTATTATCTTAGACAAAGGGTTAAATTACCATTTGAATGCCATGGTAGAAGAGCTAATAATGTTGATTTTATGTTCTATAAAAAATTAAAGATCTTGCCTCTTGGTAATGCACAGTCCTTTCAACTTCAATTAAGGGAAGTGTGGTTCCAATCATTTATACTCTAAGGTTTCTTTTTACCACCCAAGAATTATTTCCTCCAACCACTTTCATGATCCTTTTGTGAATTTCCACTAGCACTGCACAATGGTTGAATCTGTGGCCAGACTGCTATGGTTAACGTTACACTGCAGCTGTACTTTTAGATCTTAGTTAAAATATACCAAGTTGTTTTGACTTTCAGCTTCTGGGGCTTTGGAGAAGCTTGAACCCAAATCCTGGACGGGAATGAAAATCATAGGCCCTGCAACACAGGACCTTCCAAGACAGACTTTTTGTATTAGGTGAATGACAGCTGAAAGTGAGATCTTCCTTCTGATTAACAGACCATATTTTCATTGCCATTTAGAATTTCTTTAGCTATCTAGGAAGGTTATCCTGCAGACTTTCCAAGCTTCCAAGTATAAATAACTGGAACACTAAGGAGGAAATCAAAACAAATGCATATTTGTCTTCAGAACTGACAACAATGTTGAGTGGACAAAGATAAACACTGTCCTGGTAGCAAAATAAATAGCAGTCGTTTAAAGCAACAGAGCCAGCAAAAACAATTTCCTTCAAAGATTTGTGAATGGTGGAGCATAAAAAACACTCGTCAGTGCTATAGGTCATGTATGAAAGGAATTTGTAGAGCTTTGGATAGGGATGCTTGCCCAGAAGCACTCTGCCCAATGCTTCCCCTGTCCTCGCCCTAGTCAGCTCTCAGCAATAAAATAGAGCAAAGACACCTAGGAGCATAGGAATTGCCATGGTGGGTCAAGATTAGGGTCTTTCTATTCCAACAGTCTGTCTCATGAAAGAGGGGCAGAACCAGCTCCTTCAGAAGAAAGTGCAAAGAGCCCTGCAGAAGATAGTTATGGGGTAACCTGCTCTCAGGGACAGTTTCTTCTAATCTCCATTAGATAGAGGTTAGTTGATGCCCTGAAATGTGAGAGTTTAATATGCCTTTTGAAACTCTTGCTGCCTCTTTACATCTTTACCATTGCAACTCTGGATATTTTTATTACTCAGAGTCGTTAATCATTTTTATTGTGGTAGAGGCAAGGGATCAACTGAGAATGGGGTCCATTGTGCAAGGTACTGTACAAACCGTTTAGTAGATGGTTCCTGCTCTGAAAAAGAGAGAAACGTATAGAAGTGTCTCATCCATTTTTGAATCCTGCAAAGCCCTTGGCCTCAGTGATAATGAGTTCCACAATCTAATTATGTGCTATGTGAAAACCTCCAAGAAATTCAAGAGCCTTGTCACTGACTAGTTTTAAAATCAGTGGAAGTTAGGAGCCTAAATACCTTTGAGAATCCAGGCCCAACCTCACATCCATGCCTCTGGAAATCTCCTCCTGTGTTACCTGACAGAGCTCAGTGAATCAAATCAGTATGCTGAAGAAAATGCCACTGGTTAATTCTTCAACTTTATGGCCCTCAGAGTTGCTGCTAACAGTGGGATTGAATAGATAGCAATGAGGAGAAATTTGGGGAAAATAGGGTACACATGGCCCAAAGACCCACATTCTGCTTTCAGTTACCCCGGTGTAGATCAAGAGTAACTTCAGTGAATGTAATGGAGCTACCTGATTTACAGTAGCATAAGTAGAAGCAGAATTTGGCTCCAAATTCTCCCATTGATGCAAATGGAAGTTATAGACCCATGCAATCATTTTTAATACTCTACATGATCATTTGGATTTCCTGCTAAATCAGATAATTCATCAAGTTAATGCAGGATGCAAAAGACACTCTGGACTTAATACTCATTAAGAGTATGTCTGCACTGCAACCGATCACCTGCAGTTGACTACCACTGACTCAGGCTCATGGGGCTAAGGCTGTTGGCTATAAAAATCGCAGTGTAGGTGTTTGGGCTCAGGCTGGAGCCCAAGCTCTGCGACCCTCCCAGAAAGAGAGGGCCAGCTGTGGGACTTCAGTTGCAGTGTGACCAAACCATTAGGGTGATCTACCAAAGTAAAGGGGCTTTAAAATGGAAGTGAATTAACACTGACATGTACTTTAAGCACCAAACATCCTCTAAACTTTACACTGCCACAGTGGTGTAGAGACCTTAATGTAAATAAGAACCAGGCCTTAGAGATGTTTTCATTGCAATGCATGATACTTACAGCTCATGCTGTAAGTAAGCAGATGCCTTTTACAGGCAATATGTATCTCAATCCTTGCATACTGCATCGATTAAAGAAACAAATGGACAATTATCCAAACACCAATAATATATGGTGGCATTTATTTCTATCCGAGATATTTCTAAAGCATCTGTGCAATTAAGCACAGAGCAGTAAATAGGATCAGATTGCTTATATGGAGAGAATTTAGCAAATAGCTATGTCTGGGATCATGAAGGAATTTTCCCCACAGCATATTAGCAAGAACCTTAGGTCTTTTTCTAACTTTTTCTGGAAAAAAAGAATGGGAATTAGGATAAGAGAAGCATGGTCCAACAAAACCTGGTCCTGCATCTATCACCTGTAGCAGTGACAGGAAGGGAAGGAATGTTCAGGAATAGCTGTATTAATGGCAATGGACAAAGGTTGCCCTACTAGGCCATTGCAGCTGTGGGACTACTAACTCTTATGAGATTCTCCATTAGCTAAAAATTGAGAAATTAATTTAGTCTATCATTGTTCATTGGCAGGCCATGAAGTGTCTGCTCCATCCCTATGGGGACAGCAGTGAGTTTTGACTATAGCCTGGAGCATGTCCAAGCAAGGGTATATTCCCCACCTTTTTCCAATCCCCAATCTGAGTGCAAAAATAAAAAATAAAAAAATAAAAAAAAAGGTTCTCAGCCACATACAGCTACGATATATTGCTCAGTTACAACACAGTCTGTTTGATCTTTGCTCTGTGCATAAAGCACTGTTTCAGGGTTGCTGGGCAGCTCTGTTTTCCTTCCTTTAGAAACAGAGATGGATTCATTTAGAATCATGGGCCACTGAGAGGGGAGCTCAGGTGCGGCAGAAATGGCAGGTGGCTAGAGCTGACTTGACAGCAATTAAATGTACAAATCTTTGATTAGGCTCCCGGGAATGGAGTCATTAGCCACACTGAACAGACCAGCTTGCTTTCCACTGCCTCATTAGCTGCATTACTGATGTTACTTTAAAAAGCCTGGAAGAAAAAAAAAAAAGCCTCCCACACAGAATTAGGAAATTTGAGTTTCAGGGGAAAAATTAGCTTAAGTAAGCATTTTCTAGCTGAACAAACAGGTCTTGGCTTTTCTGCACGGTCCATTGACACAAAAGCTGCACTGAGCGATAGCCCCATACCTAGTACCATAAGCAGCACATTCACAGAGATCAACAGATTTCATTTGACCATTCAAATCTAATCCAGGCCCCAGAAAGTAGTTTGCTACCATGTATTATTATTTCCAAATCTTGGTGCATTTGGAAGCATACGTCACTGCAAGTGGAGACTCTTGGCCAATAAAACTAGAGAGTTACTGAGGCTAACTGCAACATTGGTGTATATCAATTGCTTTTACTAGTGGCCTTAAACTGGCTCCTTGTCTTTTTACCCCCTATAAATTGACTGGTAAAAAGATGGCTGTGATAACCTGCTTCTGATGTGAATCAGAGCTCCCATCCATACTGAGTTTTTCTATACCTCCATCTTTGCTGTTTAAACTCCAGTGACCCATTTGAATTAGCTAAGCTAGTTTCTCTCCATCCCCGATTCTGATTTTTCTGACACAACCGAGGAAAATGTGAATCTGAATAAATCTGATTTTGTCCCCTCACTCACTCAGCAGCTCACATGCTGATTCACAGTGACAGGTTCAGCACAGAGCTGCTCAGACACACCCCAGTCACTGTGGTGGTTTCTAAGACCTCTAACTGCCAACGCTGACATCAGGGATAGTAAGCAACAGACAGCACAACCAAAGCAAAGAGAAGGGCTGGAATTGTCAAGAATAAAAATCCCATTGACTTCAGTGGGGCCAAGATTTCACCCACAATGTCTATTTTACAGTTTTCTAAGTTGGGCCCAGAAACAGTGTAATAGAAACAACAAAATGGATTCTCCATTTTTTTCAGTGTTAACGGGAGAGGAACATGGGTCTCCCAAGTCCCAGGCTAGCAGCCTAACAATTTGATTAGCATCACCAGAGATGTAGTAATCTCATCTGTCAACCACTATTATTTTCCTTCCCAAATCTACAACGCTTGAACCACAGTGCAGTGGTAGCTTAGTTGGTAGCACACCATGGTTTTATTTTATTTTATTCATGCGATCTACAGACCTCCATACTGAAAAATAAGGCATGCTATCAAAGAAACAGACAATAGATGGACATTGGAAAAAACATCCGAGAAAATGAGAAGTGAAGAGGAGCAGGAAAAATTGAGGAGTGGACCATTTAAAGAGGAAGGAGGAGAAAATCAGAAAGCACCAAACATCCTCTAAACTCTTATCTGTTGTTTTTTGTTTGTTTCCTTTTTTCCACAAAGGAGATCTATTAAATTGTGGAATAATCTTCTAGGGGAATCAGGGAAATCCCCATTTAAATGTAGACTACACAGAGCATGAAAAAAAATAGATAAGAGATTAATTGGGCCATGGCAAAGAGTGACTCTGGGCAAAGGTTTCAAGTACGCCTAGAGCAGGGGTTGGCAACCTTTCAGAAGTGGTGTGCTGAGTCTTCATTTATTCACTCAAATTTAAGTTAAGTTTTCGCATGCCAGTCATACATCTTAACATTTTTAGAAGATCTTTCTATAAGTCTATAATATAGAACTAAACTATTGTTGTATGTAAAGTAAATAAGATTTTTTAAATGTTTAAGAAGCTTCATTCAAAATTAAATTAAAATGCAGAGCCTCCCGGACCAGTGGCCAGGGCCTGGGCAGTGTGAGTGCCACTGAAAATCAGACAGTGTGCCACCTTTGGCACCTGTGCCATAGGTTGCCTACCCTTGGCCTAGAGGCTGGACTTTCAAAGGCATTTAGGCACCTAAAGATGCCAATAGGTGATTTATAAAAGCATCTAAACAGGTTGGGTGCCTAAACCCATTGAAAAAATCAATAGAAGTTAGGCACCTAACTCACTTAGGATCAGTTAACTCACCTAACTGCTAGTAGTGCCAGAAGCTGTAATGTAAACAGCAGGGGAAGGTGTTTTATTACCACATGCTTCTACCTGACTCTGTGTTTAGATGACCTAGTGATAAAAATGCCTGCTCCACAACAGTTGTAAATTATGTTTTTAATTTTCCTAGTGGAAGGATGGCCCGGTGGAATTAATGTCACTGCTGCGGTCAGCTAGGCAGGTAGTTCTCAAACTATGAGCCTTGGGGTGTTGGCTGTTCGGCGGGAGCATGCAATGTTTTCCGAAACAAGAGCTATTGGAATGAGGGCATTGAGATGTGAGATGGAGCCATGCAAATGAGTAATCAACAGAAACAGTTGGACAACCCAGCAGCAGAGTTAAACAAGTCACAGCATAGCTTGCTATGCCCCAGGTTTCACTAACCCCCCTCCCACAAAACTGGTATGGGTCACAGCCACAGACTGCCAATTGGCTGCCCAGCCACCTGTTTGCTGTATTGCTCTTTGGTGTCTAGTTAGACCTGGTTGGGGTGGGAGGAGATGGGAGGGGGGCTATTTTTATTCAATGTTACATTTCCTACTTTAAAACTTTGTTTTTACCACTAGTGGCCTTGCTGGCCCCAGCCGTTCTGGCCTTTGCAGCAAGCTGTGTTGTTCCATTTCTGTCAGCGGTTGGTCTCTTCTCTTTGCCCCTGCAGGAAGGCTTTTGTTTCATGTCTTTCCTCCCCTGCTGCACATTGCGCTGGTCAGGCAATTTGCCACGTGTTCCCAAGCGGTCTTTTCCGCTTCTCTACTGAGCCAACCTCTAGCCTTGCTCCCCAGGCAAATATTCATTAGATGCTTCGGTCACAGATGCTATGGCTCACTCCCATATTTGATCATGGTGGGTTGTGTGATAAAAGGGTGGGTGCTTGGATTACAGCCAGTCCAAGCATTATGGTTTGCTCTCATACACTGTTTACATTTGTGACATTTTCTGCTTTTGATTCTCATCTCTGTAATGTTGATACAGGAGGGCAGCCATCTGGATTCCTGCCACTTCAGTTTTAGAATCTTAATCGCAAATCTTTGATTCTCCTAGACTTGCTTCTAAAACTGCTCGCTGGTGGGCTGCCCTAGTTAAAGGGCTCTGCAGGAGAGGCCCAGATTCCATTTCTCATCCGTGTCTCTTGCTGCATGGAGTGGATAGGGAGACCCTTGGACACAATGGGCATTTAAAGGGTAGTTATGTTTTCTGTCACTCATCCGTTATACATTCAGACAATTAAAAAGTGACATCAACTCATAGGTGCTAGAGTCATGGGTGCGCTGGGGCTGGAGAACCCATATAAAAAATTAGTGGGTGCTCAGCACCCACCGGCAGCCAGTTCCCCTCCCGCCCACTGCCTCCCGCCCACCACAATCAGCTGTTCCAAGGCATGCAGGAGGCGCAGGGGGGAGAGGGAGAAGCATGGATGGGGGATGCTCAGGGGTGGGGGAGGAATGGGCAGGAAGAGGCAGGGCAGGGATGGAGCCTTAGGGGAAAAGGGTGGGGGGAACCTGGGGCAGAGAAGGGATTGAGTATCCCCTGCAAAAGGAGGAAAGAGGTACTTGTGCATCAACTGGTAATTGACTGAGGTCTATCTAGTCCTCCTGAGTGCAAAGGAAAATAGCCATGCTGTAGGATCCTGAGTTAGGTGAAGGAGATTAATTTGAGGGGGAGACACACACACAAAGCAGAGCAGCCCCAATTAAAAAGATTTCTTTCGATTAGAATGGAAGGTGCTGTCTCACTGCTGAAGTCTTAAGAAGGCAAAGAGTCTGAATGTTTTTATTATCCAAGCTAATACTTCCATTTCACAGAAAATCTATCCAGTATGGGTCTTGGAGCAGGTCAGAGGAGGGAGGCAAGCCACCTAACTTGGTATGCTAAGGCGAGGTGGGCAAATGCGGGGTGGGGACAGAAATTAGGAGTTCGGGGTGTGGGAAGGGGCTCCAGAATGGAGCAGGGGAGTGAGGGGAGGGAAAGGACTCCAGCTGGAGGTGCGGGCTCTGGGTTAGGGCTGGGGATGTGGGGTTGGAGTGTAGGAGGGTGCTCTGGGCTGGGGCTCAGAGGGAAGGAGGGGGATCAGGGCTAGGGGAGGGGGCTTAGACCACAGGAGGGGGTCAGGGGTGCAGGCTCCAAGAGGCACTTACCTCAGACAGCTACCGGAAGCAGCGGCATGTCCTTCTTCAAGCTCCTACACATAGGGGCAGCCAGGAGGCTCCACATGCTGCCCTGTCTTCAGGCGCCACCCCTGCAGCTCTCATTGGCCAGAGTTCCTGGCCAATGGGAGCTGCGGTGGCGGCACCTGTGGACAGGGCTGTGTGCGGACCCCCCCGGCTGTCCCTATGCATAAGACCCAGAGGGGGAACATGCCACTGCTTCCGGGAGCCGCGCAGAGTCAGGCAAGCCTCCTACCCCACTTCCCAGTGGGAGCTTGAGGGTGGGATTAAAACATCTGAAGGGCTGAATGTGACCCACAGGCCGTAGTTTGCCCACTCCTTTGTTAATGTGTCAGTTGTCTCATTAAATCATTACTTAGGGGGAGGGCTGCACACATAGCTGGCATGGGAACACTTCTGCCCCCCAAAATTGTCATTTAAAAAAAAATTGAACCAGCTCCAGCTGCTGCCCCTAGTCCCCAATCTGGATTCTAGGGGGTTCCGAGCCAGGGAAAATGAGCTCCGCAGCCCAGTAACATCCACATTAACCCAGTCACAGCAGACGTCCCAGTGAAGTGAAGGAACTAGTTGGAGAAATAAAAGCTGCCCACTGTGAGTAACAAGTCCCTAAGTGGAGCCTAATGAATTGAGCCTGACAACACCCCGGAGAGCAGTATGAGCAGCTCCAGTTTATGGATGGGAAAACTAAAGCACAAAGAAGTTAAGTCATCTGCTCAAGTTCACACCGGGAGTCTGTGGAAGGCTGGTCTTAGCACTCACATTGTCTGTCTCCTAACCACAAAACCATCCTTCCTCTCTGTAAAAATAGCACTGACAAGCTGGCATGTGCACATGCCAACAGATTGACCAAACTTAGAAGGGTCACTAAGGACCATTTAAAAGGCACTGTGTTCCCATCCATGGTTTGGACCTTGCTTCTGTCCTTCCTCTGACTGCCTCTTCTCTGCTGCAGTGACACACAGTCTCCCTGCCTGATTTCTGCTTCCACTACCACCCCCTCCCCTGTCACATATTTGGGGGCCACTCCAATGGTCTTCGAGACCCCTGTTTACACCCCAGGCTGTAGAACAGCACCAGTTCCTCTTGGCCTGGGGCCCTCCTCACCGGGTGGAGGGATTGGCTGTAAAAGTGCAATAAGCTAATGAATCACAGGAGCAGTAGGTTCTTGTTTACCAGCACTTTAGCCCAGTAAAGAATTATTTACACAGTCATTTGTAAGATATTCAAAGCCTGGCTGCCCAACACAAACTCAGCACAAGCCCATTGGCTTCCTTTGGGCCCAGCGGGTAGTGACGCCACCCACAGATAAGGTGACCAGATGTCCCGATTTTACTGGGACAGTCTTGATTTTGGGGTCTTTTTCTTATATAGGCTGTTATCCCCCACTCTCGCCCCCATCTTTTAAATTTGCTTTCTGGTCACCCTACCCATCGGTGAAGAAGGCCGCAGGTCAAGCTTCAGCTACAATCATGTACAGAATGCACACAGTGACTCTAGTTCCCAGATGCAGGACTCCTGTAATTTCTTCTGTTCCCTCTGGTGTTTGGCTTCCAGTTTGGCAGGAAAGAGTGCATGAAAAAGGGGGCAATTAAAGGATTAATATTCATACCGCTCAGTCATAAAAAAAGATTATTCAGAATTACAAGATGATTTGAATTGTGCTTAGCACTAATTCAGAAGCACGAATTACTGCTGAAATTTAGAATGCTTCATATCAACATTTTAATAGCAGCAACCTGCTATTGTGGCAGAAGACTACGGTGTAATTGGCTTAATTATGGTGCTATTGGCTAAATCCACCCCAGAAATTGAACATTTTATGTGCCCTATAGTGCAATGAGTAATGCTAGATACCTCACTGTATTCAACCAGAACCATGAATTAGAGCTCGGTTACAGTACATAACACCACACCCAAGGCTGGGTTTTTTTCCAGTTAGGTATTAGGTCTGACCACAATTCAGCCCTGGGTGATGCAGCTAACCACAAGTTTGAGGGTGGAAATAGACTGATTCCTTTCTTTTGCTAGGGGAGCTGATGTTCATTGATTTTTAAGATGAACAATCTATGAATCTGCCACACCTTTTAGGCTACATACTGCAGAAAACTATGCACTTCTAAGGAACTGCATTGATTAAATTCCTCCTAGTGTTAATTCTGGAATAGTAGCTTCTAACAGGCCAACTAAGTACATGGCCCTATTACCCAAAAAATTCTTTAGACTTGTAAATCAAAGACAGCCCCTGCCTTAAATGTATCCAACCTACTTTTCAGGGTTCAAATATACGTGCTTAACCGGGTAGATCTTGTAGATGTATTACCAGCTGGCAATGGGAGGGACCTGAAGCAGTCTGGTGATGCACCCAAAAGCGGGAATGATTATTATTTGTATTACAGTAGCAGCCACACTATACTAGGGGCTGTAGAGCTAGCTGGAGAGACACTGTCCCTGTGCCAGAGGGCTCACTAATCTAAATAGACAAAAATATATCCGTTGTCCTCAGCTGGCTCTCCACTGTGCCTAGTAAAACAAATAATAAAAATCCATTGCCAGTCTGTGGCCCAATCACTTACAAACCCCTAGTTACTTTAGTAATTTTTGGAACCCACTAAAACCTTCGTTCAGGCTCTCATCCCCCAACCCTCTCATTACCCCGTCTCTTCCCCATAGCATCGTACTAAGACTCATCCCACTTCCCCTGCCCAGGTCATTCCCAGCCCTTGCCCACTTGTTGCTTTAAATCATGTCACTTAAAAATGAAACAGTGAACATGCCTTGTGCCTAGGTTCTTACCACAGCATCCTCCCACAACAATGCCCACTGAACAAGTCCCCCTAGCTCTCCAGAACTCTTGCTGTGGGCCGGGTGGGGAGCGGGGGTGATGTTGGGGAAGTTTCCTCTTGCTGCCTTTGCTCTTCGTGTGTCCTGAGGACAGGACAAAAAAGCAAGTAGGCTTCATGTTCCAGCACACGTACAAAAATGCTTCAAGGATACGCACTATTAGAACAGAATATGGCAGAGAAGAAAAGATAGCTTAAAAGGTTTACTATAATATGCCTCATCACTAGTAATTAAGTCTCTTTATCTAGAGACACTGTCAATTTAATGAACCAGGAAAGAAAAAAAGTATCCATTAAAACGGGCTCTTTCATTGTAGCTGCCCTAGCCTGATCCTATAAAAAGTCTATTGGAAAGCTGATTGTGAAGGCCAGGCATCTAGACAGTGAAGAACAGAGACTCAGAGTGAAATATTTGGCACCTTAACACAGCTGCTCTCACTGAATGAGCAGGAGCTGGTGGTGGTATTTTCATTGTACACTGCAATGCTATAGGATAACAAAGCACTTAACAAGTGATAGCAGACAGGCAAGGTTCCAGAGAGGGGAGGGATAGGTGATAGCACAGCAAGCAACAATGAGAACAGGCCCTTATAAAAAATATCAGACAAATCTGACAACCGTCATTGTTCTTCATGGGGTAAACATTAGATGCCTGCGCTTGTTTAGTGCCAGCAATATGTAAAGTTATGGTCCCTGAGTAAATGGTGCCACCAGAAGGGTTTTGGCCTCTTTAACCACAGGATACTATTCCAAGGACTGCTGAACAGATATAGGGTACACCTATCAAAGAAGGGGAAAAGTATCTTCGGATCCAGATAAAGCCCACCTGTCAGGGTTGCCTCCCCACTCTGAACTCTAGGGTACAGATGTGGGGACCCGCATGAAAAAGAAATAACATCCCCCAAGCTTATTTAACCAGCTTGGGTTAAAATGTTTTTCCCCAGAAACAACTTCTTCTGTGTCTGGACTTAGTAGCTGCCACCACCAACTAAGGCTAGGATAGTTTGGGATCCTTCTTTCCCTTTCCACTAAACCCCCCATACTTCTTCCTTCCCTGGGAAGCTTGAGAGAAAAAAAACAAACCTCGCCTGCTCCTGCGAGACGTGCCCGATCCAAAACCAGTATCTTACACTATGGAAAACAAGGAGGCAGATTCTTAAAAGAAAGATTTTAATAAAAGAAAAAGAAGAAAAAGAAAGGAATAAATCCCTTATAACCATCAATAGAACAGCATCTACCATAATCAACAAAAGGATTCAGAAACCAAACCTCTTCCCCGAGGCAACTTTCTCCCACTGTTGATATCTCTGCTGAAGCTTACAATATCAAGAAGCACCCAGCCAACACTCATCACTGAGAACCCTCCAAGTGATAAAAAGAAGGCAAACTTACTGACTACAGTACTTGATAGAAACTATAGTTACAGTGAAAGACATAGCTGTGTTCATCCCATAGCCGAGGTGAACAGAGAGAGACCCAGAGACAAACTGAAACTCAAAATCCTTTGACTCCTGAGGAATTTCTCATTGGTCAGTTGTCCACCTCTCTGGTTACCTTTAGCTTAACCCCTTACAGGTAAACACTAATTCTAGGCTACTTCACACTTATGACACCACCTCACTAGGTTAGCCTAAACTATGTTTGAAGAGGGCAGGAGACAAAAGCCCACAGTCAAGTCCAGAACACGGAGACCTGGATGAAGGGTCAGAATCAAGTTGGGAGAGCAGGAGGAAGAAGGAGAAAAATATGGGCAATCGTATCAGGGACAAAAAAAAGAGGTTGATGTTCTGCTGGTGCTTTCTCCTGGCCAGGAGCGGCAGCTCTCTTTCTGCTGGGTTTTCCTGCCAGTGGCTGCTCCACCGCTGCAATGGCCTGGGTCTTCCTGTGACTTGGCCCTTCAACCAGCTCACGTCAAAGTCTCTCTCCTTCCAGGTTAGCCCATGAAGAACAAAAATATAAGCAAGGGGAATTAATGCAAATAAACAATTAGGAAGAGATTGAGGGGAATGACTCCCTCTCAGGGTGTATCAGGATCTGGCCCTCCTTTCCCTCATGGAGGGAACTTCAGGCAATGATTGTCTGGGGAGTTCCTGCCTTCAGTGTCAGCCTTTTCCTCAGGAGCTGAGTCTGAAGGTCTGTTCTTTCCCCGGTCTGCCCACAAGTGAGCTGTTCTGTTCCCCTTGTATGCTCCTCCTCCAGCCTGTGCATGCTTTGCACATGTGACAGTGCAGAGTTGGCTGAGCCCAGAGCATCTCCTTGACCCCTTGGTGTCCAGTGTGGGGTGTGTATATGCCATCACAAGAGAGAAGAGGTGATATAGAGGGAAAATTCGAATGAACATTGTAGCTGTGCACTAATGCAAGCATTATGGGGAATACACAGGAAGTGCTAGAAATTCTATTGAATAATCACAGTGACAATTAATTGGCCTCTAAGACTTGGTCGGATAATTCATATGTCTGGAATATTGGTATGGAAGGGTACAAGATCTACACTTGCATTGAGGTTGAGGGAGAAGCGGAAAGCAGGCCTGTTGAAAGTCTCTGGGTAAGGATGAAAGGAGTAAAAACAAAGGTGATGTCATGGGGAGGGTCTATTATAAACCACCTAACCAGGAAGAAGAGATTGAAGAGGCTTTTTTTAGACAACTAACAAAATCATTCAAAACACAGGGCTTGGTGGTGATAGAGAACTTCAACTACCCAGAGTTCTGTTGGGAAAATAACACAGCCACGCACAGATTATCCAGCATGCTCTTGGAATGTATCGGAGACAACCTTTTATTATAGAAGGTGGAGAAAGCAACTATAGGAGAGGCTGTTCTAGATTTGACTCTGATTAATAGGGAGGAACTGGCTGAGAATTTGAAGGTCATAGGGAGCTTGGGTGAAAGGGGTCTATTTCATGACCCCTTTCACCCAAGAGTTCATAGATAGAGTTCATGATTCTAAGGAATGGTAGGAAGGAAAACAGCAGAATAAAGACACTGGACTTCAAAGCGGCAAGCTTGAGCAAACTCAGCAAATTGGTAAGTAAGATCCTATGGGAAGCAACTCTGGGAGAGAGGGAGAAGAGAGAGTTGGCAGTTTTTTAAAGAGAGACATTACTAAGAACACATGAGCAAACTGTCTCAATGCATAAGAAAGATAGGAAGTATAGTTTCTTACCAAGAGATCTTCAATGACCTGAAACTCAAAGATGAATCATACAATAAGTAGAAACCAAGGGCAGGTCTACACTATGGCAAGGATTCACACTGAGATCAATCTGTTGGGGCCAATTTATTGCATCTAGACTAGACATGATAAATCAATCCCTGAGCGCTCTCCTGTTGACTCCTGTACATCACCGCCACGAGAGGCGCAGGCAGAGTCGATGGGGGAGCGGCAGCAATTGATTCACCACCGTGAAGATGCCGTGGTAAGTCAATCTAAGTAAGTCAACTTCAGTTATGCTATTCTCATAGCTGAAGGTGCGTATCTTAGATCAATCCCCCATCCCCCCAGTGTAGACCAGGGCTCTGGCTATGTTTACACTTAACTTACTACAGCAGTACAGCCGAAGCTGCGCCCTTGTAGCAGTGTAAGTGTAGTCACTCACTATAGCAATAGGAGGAGTTCCCCCATCACTGTAGTTAACCCATCTTCCCAAGAGGCAACAGCGAGGTCAAAGGAAGAATTAGGTTAGATTAACTACATCTCTCCGGGGTTTGGATTTTTCATACCCCTGAGCATGTCATTGGGTCAGCTTAACTTTTTGTGTAGACTTGGTCTAGGTCAAATTACGAAGGATGAATATTAACAACAAATACTGTTGTTATAATTTATTAGAAAGGCCAAGGCACAGGCCAAGATTAAACTATCTAGGGACATAAAAGTTAACAAGAAAACGCCTTATAAATACATGAGAAGCAAGAAGACAGTTTGGGTAAGCTCATTACTCAGTGAGAGAGGAAAGACATCAGAAAATGTAACAGTGGCCAAAATGTTAAATGCCTTTCATTTCAGTTTTCACCAGAAAGGTTAGCAGTAATTGGAGACTGAACATCAGTGTAAATGGGTAGGATCTGACGCTAAAATAGGAAAAGAACAAATTAGTTGTCTTCAAGTCAGAAGGACCTAATGAAATACATCCTGCTCCTTCAATTGTATTTACACAGGTTGACCCTTGTGCCCAGTCAGAATCACTTTTAAGTCAATGGCTATCCATACAAGTGCAAGAGTCTGTCTGCAGACCCAACTGCAAGGTCAAAGTGTCAGCACGCAGATGGGACTCCAAACAGTTCTCCCTTCTCCTTGGACCAGATCTAAATTTTTATTAGCAACCAACTACCTCTCTAGGAACACAGAATAAAGTACCATGTACATTTGGTTTCCAGAAGTGCCCACCTTAAAATTCTCCCTAGGTATACATACATAGCTGCTGCAAAATAGATTACAACCCAGATTTTAAACACTGAGCATTAATGACACAACTGTTAATTGAAATGACTAAACTCTACACATTTCAAGTTTCTTGGAAGAATGTTATAATGTTGATCATTTTTAATCTAGCTACTATATAGAGAGAGACACTGTTATCCTGGACTTTTTATATAACTTGCAGATTCTTTTTGTGGTATATATTCCTTCACACAGGAAAAATTTACCTCTAAATGAGCATGCAAAGGTCAATTGATTTCAGGAGAGCAATTCCTGATGGCACTTGCAGGACAGAAATAATTAGACCCCTTGTTAGCTAAGTCCCAAGGTCAAGTCATCAAATATGACTGATTACATTTTCTAATGGTTGCTCTGCCCTCATTAAAAAGCATTCAAGTATTCAGAACTGCCTCTGATCAGGACATTCAAAACCTGTTCTGATGGCTCCTGAGAAGCAGAAATGTATTCTCTAATCTTTAACCACATAAACAATAGATAACCACTTGTAAATGGTTTCAAATTGATTTCAGGTGGCTTCAGAGAAAAGCAATTTCTATAATAGATTAACCTTTTAATTAAAGAATATTAAGGATATTATCAAGTGCAGAAATTGCACTAAAGCTGAAAATTATACTTTGTTTACATTCATTTATGGTAATGTAACTGATCTATTCCCAGGTCATTATTCATATATTTATCACCTTTTCTGCATTTGATGAAGATACCGTAACCCTAACTGTGGTGTTTTTTTTTAATTTTTAGCATGCGTAGCTCTTTACAGAATGATGATCAGGGGACTGACAAAGATCAAGATCTTCTTTGGAGTGGATTTTTAGAGAAGGAGCATTGTCTCTAGAAGAACACAAAGGACAGTCTCTTTACTCTAGTACCAGCTCCCAAACAAGTCTTATTTACAAGACACTGAGATGGTTAAAAATTAGTATTATTGCTCTGAGGTCATTTCCATAGCTTCCAAAATATAAAATAATGTAAAACAAACTTAATCAGGGGAAATTATGAGTTTTAAAGACTAGCTAGACTACAGAGATTTTTTTGCTTGAGAAAAGCTTAGACTACAGAGAAGTTATTTTTCATGTATTTAGCATTTGCCATGTAACCGCATGATAGGATTTTGTGGTAAGACTGTGCATCAAATTTATAACAGAAGTGTAATTATACTGCAACTACTATGTACTTTCCTCAGAGGAGCCCAACTTATGTGCCATTAGAGTTTGTGTGTGAATTTCAAACCCAAGCTGCAAGTGTGATATTTAGTTCCTGATTACCAGCACCTTGAAGTCTGAGGGTATTCAGATCTTCTATATTGAAGTTCCACTGCCAGTTGAAGGGAAGGAGTTGATGGAGTTACCCCCTTGTGTAAATACTGCAAAGTCATCCCTACTGGAGTTGACCTACCTGTCCCTAGGGCTCAGAAAACACTTCTGAGGAGCAATGTTTTTGTCTTTGAAATGAACCAGGTTGTCTTGTGAACCCTCCTCCCCTACTCCCCACACACACTGTGTGAGAGGTCAACCACAAGTATTGTAGGTCTTCACTCCCATCCTCTCATTTCATTAATGTGCTGGACTAGCAATACACTCCATATATATATCAGGATCTGAATATAAGTGTATCCAGCAATGTGCTTCTTGTCCAGTGTTTTTGCTATTTTCCTGGGCTATAGACATTAGAAAGCCCCTTTGTTTAAATGAATAGATAGAATCATAGGATCGCAGGACTGGAAGTGATCACGAGGGGTCATCCAGTCCAGTCCCCTGCACTCATGCCAGGACCAAATAACATCTAGACCATCCCTGTTAGGTATCTGTCTGACCTGCCCTAAAAATTTCCAATAATGGAGATTCCACAACCTCCCTGGGCAATTTATTCCAGTGCTTAATCACCCTGACAGTGAGGAAGTTTTACCCAATGTCCAACCTAAACCCCACCCTTGCAGCAATTGGCTTAAATTACAGCTTGTCCTATCCTCAGAGGTTAGGGAGGACAATGTTTCTCCTTCCTCCTTGTAACAACCTTTTATGTACTTGAAAACTGTTATGTTCCCTCTCAGTCTTCTCTTCTCCAAACTAAACAACCCCAGTTTTTTCAATCTTCCCTCACAGGTCATGTTTTCTAGACCTTTAATCATTTTTGTCACTCTTCTCTGGATTTTCTCCAGTTTGTTCACATCCTTCCTGAATGTAACTCCCAGAAGTGGGCACAATACTCCAGTTGAGGCCTAATCAGTGCAGAGTACAGGGGAAGAATTACTTCTCATGTCTTGCTTACAACACTCCTGCTAATACATCCCAGAATGACATTTGTTATTTTTGCAACTGTGTTACATTGTTGACTCATATTTACTTTGTGATCCTCTATGACCCCCAGATCCCTTTCCACAGTACTCCTTCCTAGATACTGCGCTCTTCACCGCTTTTCTTTTTGACTGCAAGCATGCTGGTACAGAGGGTTTTCAAGGCAAAAGGGAAGTTTCTGTGGAAGACTTTTGTTCAGATATTGGCAGTCACTTCCTTCCAGTCTCCTCTTTCCCTCTCTGTCCCCCTGTCTAGCACAATCACATCAGGGAGCAACAAAGAGTCCTGTGGCACCTTATAGACTAACAGATGTATTAGAGCAGGGGTCGGCAATCTTTCAGAAGTGGTGTGCCGAGTCTTCATTTATTCACTCTAATTTAAGGTTTCGTGTGCCAGTAATACATTTTAACGGTTTTAGAAGGTCTCATTCTATAAGTCTATAATACATAACTAAACTATTATTGTATGTAAATTAAAGAAGGTTTTTTAAATGTTTAAGAAACTTCACTTAAAATGGAAAGCCCCCCCAGTCCAGTGGCCAGGACCCAGGTAGCATGAGTGCCACTGAAAATCAGTTTGTGTGCCACCTTTGGCACCCATGGCATAGGTTGCCTACCCCTGTTTTAGAACATAAGCTTTCGTGGGTGAATACCCACTTCATCGGATGCCTGCAGTGGAAATGACCAGAGGCCGGTACAAATATGTAAGCAGGAATCAGGCTAGAGATAATGGGGTAATTAAAAAAAAAGTACAATGGACTCAGGATTCTGCTACCCTTACTCATTATTTCTGTTGGAGTTATAAGATAGGGTAGAGTGACAGAATCATTGCCAAAATGAGGGACACCTGCACACAGCCTAATAAAAAACTTGAATAACTGATTGAAGTAGGGCAACTAGATGTCCCGATTTTATAAGGACAGTCCCAATATTCAGGGCTTTGTCTTATATAGGTGCTTATTACCCCCCACCCCGATTTTTCACACTTGCCATCTGGTCATCCTAGATAAACCAGAATAATGGCAGAGAGCACTTGCTGTGTGGGGGTGCTGAGCACCTTTTGTGAACTGAGAGCCCTTGACTCTCGATGAAATCAGATTCCAGTCCAAACATCAGAGATCACACTCTAACATGGGGTTGGCAGACTAGGCAGCACTCTTGATATCTCTGCATGAAATAATGTGAACAGCACACACACACTCCCCACCGCTCCTTGCTGTTCTACAAGTTTAGAGAGAGAAGGGCAATCTGTGAGATGCAACACAAATTAATTACAGGGGGATGCCCAGCATATAGATAATAGACCCAAGGACTGAGATACAGGAACAGGATATCAGAAAGACTGACTTCAGAAAAAGCTATTACAATGGAGCTTTCTTGCCACCTAACTCTTATATTCACATCCTAAATGTGTCAGTAGCCTTTTTCTAGTATCTCAGGGTCTATCTTCATACAGTAATTGGCTAGTGAATGTTACTTCACTGATGTTATCTGATTTTTGAGGTCTTGAAATTTCATCCACTTCCCAAGAAGACCCACTTTCAACAGTTCGAGCTTTAATTTCTTCTACCCTTTCAATTCTTCACTTCCTCTCACCTTCTCTTCCTTTGAAGGAGAAAAATTAATGGACAGCTAATCCAAAGCTACTGAACTCATTTTACCAGATGAAACACGGATGCAAACTATTTTTGTCTTTGGTAAAAATATCAGAATTGCTCCAATAGAAAAGTGAACTTTTCCGTGAAACGTTCTTGTACAAGAATCCTTAAACAGCTCGCAGGAAGAAAAAAAAATGTCTATGGAAGTTGTTACCTGACTCATCTTAACAATGTGCCATTCCTTGATTAGTGTCATTCCATTGTAATGCAAGAATAAATTGTAATTTAAGTATTTATACACATACATCATTACACTGAAAACAAAATGAGGCTCTTAGACAATCATCGCTTTCTTTTGTCTCTAGACAGATATTTTCCTAAGTAAGGAATTTGGATAATCATAGAAATGTAGGATGTAAAGGGACCTCAACAGGTCAGCTAGTCCAGTCCCCTGCACTGAGACAGAACTAAGTATATATGTGCTTCTTCTGAGATAGTCTTTAAACACAGCTTTGAGGACAAAGGTAGTGTGCTAACAAGCAAGGGAAACCGAAAAATGAACAAATTCAATATCAATAAGCACTGTGTGAGGGAATGGAAAAAAATCCCAGAGGGACTTTTGGGATTAGTAGAGGAGTTACTCTGCCACCATAGACCAAAAAGTTGTGAGTTTAATGAATATCCAAAGGCAAATTACATCATTCAGGAGAAAAGGTGGTCTTGTAGCAAATGCACTTGGCTGGACTTCAGGAGACCGGTGTACAGTTTCCAGCTCTGTTATTGACTTTCTCCTAGTCCTTCGACTAGTCATTTACCCTCGCTGCTCCTCATCTCTAAAATGTGGTATGAAGTTCTCTCTCATTCTTTATTTCCCTTGTCTATTTGATTTGCAAGCTGTTCAATCTAGGGACTGTCTCTTGCTGTGTGTGTGTAGCACAAAATAAAGTGGGGCCTGGGCTGAAAGTGAGCTGCGGCCTCTAGGTCCTGCTTTAACAAGTATTTAATAATAAAGAATTTTGAACTCTAATCATATAGATCTGATTTGATTAAGTGAGGATTTACTTCACATATCGGTGTAGGATGAAAACTCTCACACTTCAGGGCATGAACTAAATACCAACTGCATATGGGCAGGTGATTCCATTTCAGTTTTTTGAAGCATCTGATACTGGACACCATCAGACACAGGATATCAGACCAGATAAGAACAGCCATACTGGGTCAGACCAAAGGTCCATCAAGCCCAGTATCCTGTTCTCTGACAGTGGCCAATAGCAGCTGTCCCAAAGGGAATGAACAGACAAGTTATCATCAAGTGATCTATGCTCTGTCACCCAGTCCCAGCTTCTGGCAAACAGAGGCTAGGGGCACTATTCCTGCCCATCCTGGCTAATAGCCATTGATGGACTTATCCTCCATGAATCTATCTCGCTCCCTTTGGAACCACGTTATAGTATTGGCCTTCACAACGCCCTTTGGAAAGAAGTTCCAGAAGTTGACAGTGTAGTGCATGAAAAAATACTTATAAATATTTGTGTTTGTTTTAAATACTTTTAAATACAAATACTTGTGTTTGTTTTAAACCTGCTACCTATTAATTTCATTTGGTGGCCCCTTGTTCTTGTATTATGAGATGGAGTAAATAACACTTCCTTATTTACTTTCTCTATACCACTCATGATTTTATAGATCTCTATCATATCCCCCCTTAGTCACCTCTTTTCCAAGCTGAAAAGTCGCAGTTTTATTAATTTCTCCTCATATGGAAGCCATTCTATGTCACTAATCGTTTTTGTTGCCCTTTCCTGAACCTTTTCCACTTGCAATATATCTTTTTTGAGATGGGGCGACCACATATGCACGCAGATAAATGGCTTGTCTTATCCACTGTTATAGTGGATAAGATGTACAGTGTCCTAGATGTACAATTTATTTTTATCCCTTTTTTGACAACGCTTAGAAAAAAACATTGCTGATACATTCATGTGAACTTATGTATATGGTAATCAATGGAAAACAAGTATATACAGTAATTACTGATAATTTTCATTATAATATTTGGTGTCTCAGTGTTTTCCAAGTGTGGGAGCTGCTGCCATTAAGATGTATTTCTTAAATGTGTGATGTATCAGTTAACAATTGATTCCAATTAGCAGCTTAAAACAGGATTTTGATACAACTGCTGCAGAACAAACTAAGCTGTTGGCTGTCAGTCTGAGGTTACATCATGAATAGGCTTGGCAGAATTTGATTTTCACAGCTGGAAAAAATGATGGAATGGTCAAACAATTATTTAATGTCAGATGTTGAGATTCAAAAAGTTAAAGCTTCATAACCATTAAAACCCCCCACAAAATTGTAAACATATATAAAGTAAATATCCTTAATCAATCTGTGTTCTCAGATAGCATTCTTCTCACTTTGTCTGTAAACGCTGATCATCATTGATACAATATTTTTCAGTCAGTTTGTGGGTGTATGGTTAAAGACATTTACTGATAAAAATCTAATCCTTCCCAGCCTAAACCATGAAACATCAAGATTACTGACTATGCCACCATCAGAGTGACGATCCGAGACCAATATGAAAATATTAAAACACTAGAAAAAAGCGGATACCATACAGATGGTGCTTGTCTTGGTTGTCAAGATACTTACATTGAAAGAGTTAAGGGCAAAAGAACATAAGGGAAAAGAACGTCTTTAAATTATTTCACGATTGTAAATATGATTGTTACAGCTAACACACAAACACCAGTGAGTTTTATTCTGTGGTATGCCATCCACTCCACTTTAGACATGGTATTATTATAGCATAACCACAAAATGCTTTAAATTCTTTCAGAAACTAAAATGAAGAGAAACCTCAAGGGATCCAAACAGAAAAAGCATTAAAAAAGAATGGAATAATTGTTTTCTGCCTTGCCATCTAGAAACTGAATCAACTGGAATAAGACAACAAGAAGGCACATTTATAAAATGTAATAAAAAGCCTCTTTCTAGTGGGACAGTGATCATGTTTCATGAAGCAGATGAGTAGCAAAGTGCTGAGACTAGTTATGCACAGCAGTTTTGCACACCCAGAACCGCTATGCTGCCCTGGTAACGAGTGAAGAGGACTCAGCCCCAAAGAATGAAGAGGAGAAGCTGTGTACCCCCAACGCTGGGAGGATCACAGTCACAGCCAGGAGGAAATGTAGGGTAGTGGTGATTGGAGACTCTTCTGAGGGGGAAGCAGGCACCCATTTGTCACCCTGACATGGCATCCCAGGAATTATGTTGCCTGCCAGGGGCCCATATCCAAGATGTTATGGAGGGATGGTCGAGGATCATCCAGCCCTCTGACTACTACCCCATGCAACTCATCCAGGTGAGCACTAATGATACTGCGAGATATGACCCTCAGCAGATCAGAAGTGACTACAGGAGTCTGAGAGTAAGGGTGAAGAAGTTGGGAGCGCAGGCGGTGTTCTCTTCAGTACTTCCAGTCAAGAGTAGGTACCTCGGCAGAGACAGATGCATCCTGGAGGTGAATGCTTGGCTGCAAGGACGGTGTTGCGAAGAGGGCTTTGCTTCCTTGACCACAGGAAGCTGTTCCAGGAAGAAGGACTGCTAAGCAGAAATGGGGCCCACTTATTGAGGAAGCGGAAGAGCATATTTGACTACAGTCTGGCTAACTTCACAAGGAGGGCTTTAAACTAGGTTCAACGGAGGCAGGTGACCAAAGTCAAAAACATGGAGACCTGGGAGAAGGATCAAAATCTGAGGGTAGCATGGGCTGTTGCAGCAGAAATAAGGGAGAGACAAGACAGAACTGGGCGGGGGGCCCGCCCGCATGGATACTGATACAGAACTGATATAAATCAGTATCTTAGATATTTGCATACTAATATGAGAAGTGTGGGGAATAAGCAGGAAGAACTCAAAATGCTAGTAAATAAAACACAACTATGACATAGTTGGCATCATGGAGACTTGGTGAGATAATACACATAACTGGAATATTGATACAGAACAGAATTGATATTAATGAAAGGGATCGGCAACCTTTCAGAAGTGGTGTGCCGAATCTTTATTTATTCACTCTAATTGAAGGTTTCGCATGCTAGTAATACATTTTAATGTTTTAAGAAGGTTTCTTTCTACAAGTCTATAATATAGAACTAAACTATTGTTGTATGTAAAGTAAATAAGGTTTCTAAAATGTTTAAGAAGCTTCATTTAAAATTCAATTAAAATGCAGAGCCCCCCAGACCTGTGGCCAGGACCCAGGCAGTGTGAGTGCCACTGAAAATCAGCTCGTGTGCCGCCTTCGGCACCCGTGCCATATTTTGCCTACCCCTGGTATAGAAGGATATAGCATGCTTAGGAAGGACGGGCAGGGACAAAAAGGAGGTGGTGTTGCCTTATATATTAAAAATGTATACACTTGGACTGAGATAGAAATAAGAGACAGACATGTTGAAAGTCTCTGGGTAAGGATAAATGGGGTGAAAAACAAGGGTGATGTCATGGTAGGGGGTCTACTACTGACCACCAAACCAGGAATAATCCAAAGAGCAAAACTTGGTGGTGATGAGGGACTTCAACTACTCAGACATCTGTTGGGAAAACAACATAACAGGGCACAGATTATCCAACAAGTTCTTGGAATGTATTGGAGACAATTTTTTATTTCAGAAGATGGAGAAAGCTACAAAGGGGAGGCTGTTCTAGATTTGATTTTGACAAATAGGGAGGAACTGGTTGAGAATTTGAAAGTGGAAGGCAACTTGGGTGAAAGTGACCATGAAATTGTGGAGTTCATGCTTCTAAGGAATGGTAGGAGGAAGAACAGCACAATAAAAACAACGGATTTCCAGAAGGCAGACTTCAAGAAGGCAAACTCAGGGAGTTGGTAGGTAAAATCCCATGGGAAGCAAGTCTAAGGGGGAAAACAACTGAAGACAGTTTGCAGGTTTTCAAAGAGACATTATTAAGGACACAACAGTAAACTATCCCACTGCATAGGAAAGATAGGAAGTACGGCAGGAGACCACCCTGTCTTAACCTGGAGATCTTCAAAGATCTAAAACTAAAAAAAAAAAGAGTCCTACAAAAGTGGAAACTCGGTCAAATTACAAACAAAATTACACAAGTACGTAGGGACAAAATTAGAAAAGCCAAGGCACAAAATGAGATCAAACTAGTTAGGGACATAAAAGGAAACAAGAAAACATTCTACAAATACATTAGAAGCAAGAGGAAGACCAAGGACAGAGTAGGCCCGTTACTCAATGAGGAGGGAAAGATAATAATAGAAAATGTGGAAATGGCAGAGTTGCTTAATGATTTCTTTGTTTCGGTTTCCACGAAAAAGGTTGGTGGCGATTGGACATCCAACATAGTGAATGTCACTGAAAATGAGGTGGGATCAGAGTCCAAAAGAGGGAAAAAACAAGTCAAAAATTATTTAGACAAGTTAGATGTCTTCAAATCACCAGGGCCTGATGAAATGCATCGTAGAATACTCGAGTTGACTGAGGAGATAACTGAGCCATTAGCAATTAACATGGAAGACAAGAAGACCTCTCGAGGTATCTTCCAGTTTTATGATTCTATGAACAGCTGGTACCCCCATTTTCTAATGAAAGAACAAAAAAAAAGCACTCCTCCCTGATCAAGAATTCCACCAATCAGAAGTACTTCAGATACAAAATACAAAGAGAGGCTTCCCGGCATAGACTATCAAAGCACCCAGGTCATGGGTAGCAGCGTTATGAACATCTGTTCTCAAACAAATCTATTAGCCTTATTTCAGCTTCTAAGAAATACGCGCAAAATGGTGCATCAGTTGTTTCTGTTCAGATTTTATGGATATCATATACTGGAAAAGCAAACAAAGCACTGTCCAATTAACTGGACGTTTTTTCAGCAGCAGTTTAAATACGAATCTATCTGCACTAAAAAACACAGGTGAATTTGGCATGTGTGTCAAATGATGTTCGTGTGTCATGTTTGGCATTTCTAAGGTTTCAGAACTTGAGTGCAATTCATGGGTTCCACACAAGACACAAGGGTACAAATCTACCCATAGAGTTATGTTGTCGAGGACAGCCTTCAATAGTGTTGGCTCAATTCTGCAGTCCTTTAACTCCATCCTTTCCTAACCAGTTTATAGAATCATAAGATTGGAAGGGATCTCGAGAGGTCATCTAGTCCAGTTCCCTGCAATCATGGCAGGACTAAGTATTCACTTCTAGACCATTCCTGACAGCTGTTTGTCGAATCTGATCTTAAAAAACTCCAATGATGGAGATTCCACAACCTCTCTAGGCAATTTATTCCGGTGCTTAATCACCCTGAAAGTTAGAAAGTTTTTCCTAATGTTCAACCTAAACCTCCCTTACTGCAGTTTAAGGCCATTGCTTCTTGTCCTATTATCAGTGGCTAAGAAGAACAATTTTTCTCTCTCCTCCTTGTAAAAACTTTTCATGTACTTGAAATTATGATGTCCCCTCTCAGTCTTCTGTTTTCCAGACTAAACAAACCCAATTTTTCCAATCTTTCCTCTTAAGTCATGTTTTTAGATTGTTAATCATTTTTGTTGCTCTTCTCTGGACTTTCTCCAGTTTCTCCACATCTTTCCCGAAATGTGGTGCCCAGAACTGGACACAATACTCTAGCTGAGGCCTAATCAGCATGGATAAGAGCAGAAGAATTACTTCTCATGTCTTGCTTACAACACTCCTGCTAATGCATCCCAGAATGATGTTAGCTTTTTTTGCAATAGTGTTACACTGTTGACTCATATTTAGCTTATGGTCCTCTATGACCCCCAGATCCCTTTCCACAGTACTCCTTCCGAGAAGTCATTTCCCGTTTTGTACATGTGCAACTGTTTGTTCCTTCCTAAGTTAAGTACTTTGCATTTGTCCTTATGGAATTTCACCCTATTGACTTCAGACTATTTCTCCAGTTTGTCCAGACCATTTTGAATTTTAATCCTATGCTCCAAAGCACTTGCAACCCCTCACAGCTTGGTATTGTCTGCAAACTTTATAAGTGTACTCCTCTATGCCATTATTTAAATCATTGATGAAGATATTGAACAGAACCAGACCCAGAACTGATCTCTGCAGGACCCCACTCGTTATGCCCTTCCAGCATGACGGTGAACCACTGACAACTACTCTCTGGGAATGGTTTTCCAACCATTTTTGCACCCACCTTATAATAGCTCCATCTAGGTTGTATTTCCCTAGTTTGTATGAGAAAGCTATGCAAGACAGTATCAAAAGCTTTACCAAAGTCAAGATATACCACATCTACCATTTCCCCCCTATCCACGAAGCTTGTTACCCTGTCAAAGAAAGCTATCAGGTTGGTTTGACACAATTTTTTCTTGACAAATCCATGCTGATTGTTACTTATCACCTTATTATCTTTCAGATATTTGCAAATTGATTGCTTAATTATTTGCTCCTTTATCTTTCCAGGTACAGAAGTTAAGCTGACTGGTCTGTAATTCCCCACATTGTCCTTATTTTCCTTTTTATATTTCCTTCATATGATTCCTTTCTACTAAACACCATTTCTCTTAGATATTTCCTTACCCTGAGCTATAACCCCAACTCCCTCTTTCCCTCCTGTCCACGTACGGTACCTTCAACCTTCATAAGCGTGCTGTCTGACATGCTCTATTTTCATTATTTTCTGGCTCCCCTGCTACAATCCATCTTCAGTGTCCCCCATTGCACAGAAACAGCTCTTTCCGTGATCATCAACAGCCTCCTTGTCAGATCCAAAGGCTTCTTTGCTATTTTCATCTTCCATTTTTCTGCTTTTTGACACCCTTCACCCACTCCTTCCTCCTATGGTTTTCAGGAATTTGTGATCAGCTGGTTCTCCTTCTGGTAACTCTCCTGTTCCTTCGTAATCTCCCCTTGCTTCCCTCTTTCATTGTATGGGTGGCCATAAACACCACCCTCTCACATCTCGGTCAGTGCAGGTGTAGACATGGTAGGCCATCAGTGTCTCATGCAAGGATGTCTGAAACGTTTCAGTTGATTTGGACATGGCTAGGG
This sequence comes from Dermatemys mawii, assembly GCA_007922305.1. Taxonomy (NCBI): domain Eukaryota; kingdom Metazoa; phylum Chordata; order Testudines; family Dermatemydidae; genus Dermatemys; species Dermatemys mawii. The sequence continues at coordinate 17,388,260 of ML677348.1, forward strand.
GAGGAAGCTACGACATTTTCAAGCCAAGGGAAGAGCTTTGACATAATATCATGGATGACGGTAGGATTTTGAAGATCCTATGGCTGACCAGACAGCTGATGCCTGAATGCCCAGTGGCCTCGAGGAGCTGAACATTTTACCTGATTTTCAGACATACAAGATTAGTGCAATACTGTCTTGCAAGCTTCCTGTCTTACAGAGCATCCAAAACGTGCCGCTCAAACCCACTTCTGGCTGTCTAGAGGAAGCCCTTTGAAAATCACCAGCACACAACGTGCCCAGGTCTACACTGAGTCAAGATCAGATGTCTTTCCAGCAGTCATATTGTAGTTCAACCAGAAAATGTGGCGTTGATGCGGGAAGCATTTGGTAAAACTTTGTGGCCTGTGTTATGCAGCAGGTCAGACTAGATCCCAGTGGTCCCTTCTGGCCTTGATGGCTATTCATCTTATACTAATCAGCTCCAAAACACCAGAGCTCTGATTTACAATCAGTGTCAAATTAAACCCACATGATACAGCATGTGTGCAGAGGATGAGGCAGGGGGGTAGTGGTTTGCATGGACCCAGTTCCTGCATCTCTAGTTAAACTGCATTGTGTGCTACATTTGAATTTTTAGATCTTCCCCCAGCACCAAGACAAATGTCTGCAGCTTCCTGAATGTTTGTGACATGGCCTCTGCCTTACTGAACAATCCTACTCCTATACTGCAGAGTAGCTAGCGATTAGTTATAGGTGAGGAAAGGAAGACTGCCTAGGTTTAGGGGTGTTTCTGGATTAAGCTTTGTGGTCTGAAGGACTTTATTGATCAGGGTCTCCAAGGATAGCAGCCCTGGCGCAAGCCTCACAGGTTAATTATATGAGAGCAGCTAATCATTATTCACAAATAATTACTGGGTTGTAAATCCACAGATGTCATGTCTCTCAACTAGGGAGTATTTTTAGCTGTGGAGTCCATTGGCTTTTCCTGTCTCTGTTTACTCTAAAATTAGCATTAATCAACATTTGACTCCATACACACACTATACCTCCACCGTGCAATTAAAGCAAGTTTCCTGTACCCAAAAAAGAGAGAGAGTGAGAGAAAAAAGTGTCCTGACATTGCCAGCTTCCACTTCACCCAACTAGAGTATTGCTTCTCTTACTTAATATTGCTTCTGGTGCTAATTAGACACTTAAATTGTAAAAACTTAATGTATGCAAAAGAGCGGGTTGGGGAGGAAAGTCACACTTGAGCTCTTGTGTGAAGTTCCAATCCTTGCAGCAGCAGTAGCCTTTTCTGAGTGCTCTGAAGAAAGGCTCTGTTTAGCAATTGTATTATGTGCCAATTATGTGGAGAAAAGCAATAATATTTCAATTATTGCCCCACAGAGACCATCAAAAGAGTTACGATCAGAAACAAACCTACATATCTAGTCACTTTCTCAAGGTTTTACGCAGCAGTTTGGAACCTCAGTGCTAAGCGACATGGCTTAGTTGAGTGATGCCATGCTTGGGACCCATGGAGAGGTCCATCCACCACAAAGTGCTGCTGCTAAATAACAGACATCTCTATTTGAGCAAAAAAGAGGCTGGTCATGTCTTTGCAGGATGTTCCCCTTCAGCCCACCCCCCCACCCACCCACCCACTCCTAGGTGGCCTCTGCAGGGTAAGCACTCCCTTTTGATGGTCACTAGAAATATTCATGGCAAGTAAACTGTTGCAAATTTTCTGAATCAGTTAAGATAGCACAAATTGATTTATGGCAAATGTTTCCAGTTCTCCACTGTTTTCCTGTTCACTTTTCTAACCTATGTACACTTTTCTAAAGCTGCGCTGCTCTCACTGACATTCATACAAATAGAATGAAACTCCATAGGGCTAGTGATGTTCTTGGCGCTGTCCAGGTAAGAAAGAACATATAAGGCCAAATACTTGGGTATGCCAAAAATGCACAGCAGAGAGTAATGTGTATAATAAAAGTGCTAATGCTGCAGTGTGCTATACAGATTAAAGCTCTCATTTGTGCTGCCCTGGGTGCTTCTTGCATCCTGAGCTGTGCTAGAGCAGACCAAAGGCTGCTCTAATGAAAGTAACACAATGAAAGTAACACATCGCAGCAGAGAGTACGCCATTGTCAGCACCCGAGAAAGGGAACACCTTTAAGTTTTATATATAAAAGTAAGTTGGGTTAGTCCACAGAAAGGTATCACACTAGGGCTCTTGGAAGTTTTTGGGGAAAAGAAAAAGAGAAGAAAACCAAACCCTGAATTTTCAAATTTCAGAATATTTTTAAAGGAAGAAAAAAAGTTTGATGACAGAGTCTTTGGGACACTTCCCCTCCCACTCCAGACATTTTTAGCCAGCTCTTCTGTTGACCATCTGTTGAGTTTTTTCCAGAGGACCAAGACAGCTATAAATATTGGGCAAGATTCACTGAAGCCATTTCTCCCTTCCAGTAAGGTCCTTTCTATCCCAGGAGGATTCACTCAAAGGGAGGTCGGTGCCATTTCAGCCACACCCTTCCTTGGAGTCCCTTTGGGTGGGACATGGCTGGAGTTTACAGCCAGTACTCCACAGCGGTCTCAACAGCCAAGACTATAAAGGTGAGCTGCTGATTCAGTACATCCCACCTACTTTGTCAGCCAAATTTCTACTATCACAGAATCTCTCCAGTTGGGCTTTCTAACTCGGGGCCCTCTGCCAGATTTACATAGATTTGTGTAAACCATGGGTGCCCTGGACTATTTTCAGCTTAGCAAATTAACATACTCAAGTGGGAGGAAGGGGGGAAATCCACAAGCTCTCCTACTGGATGGGATAAATAATTACTCAGGCTTTGACAACTGATTAATCACACTAGGGTCACCTGGGGTTTTCATTTTGTCTCCAGAGGCTGTTGTCCTAGCACCTCTCATAAGAATTGGCAGGGGGAAACTACCTACTTCTGGGTTCCCCACCCCCTCAGTAACCATGGCTTCCTGACCAAATCCAAACCGGAGTAATGAAAAATTCACCCTGTAGACAATAGGAGTTCTCAACCTAGCAAGAACTGTCATGCAACATTGTAGGTGGAGCATAACTGCCACATTCCACCCCAGAGGTAGCTGCATTTCACTAGTGGGTGAATGAGGCCTGTACAGGTACATATGGGCAGTAAAATTCTTTTGGATTATTCAGGACGAAATGTCTTACTGAAGTGTAAGTTATAGTGATAAATATTAGACATAAGATCAAAAGATTATTAAATATTTCTACTGTTCCCAAAAGCAAGGCAGGTGCCTCAGAAGTCAAACTGTGAAGCGTCACTGCAATCATTTGCTAGGCATTTGAGCCTATATACTGCTAACTACAGATTTGTGGTTCCTAACCTTCATTTTTATTCTTGGACCCCAAGTCAGGGAAAGTAAATCCCCCAACAAAACTGCTAAACAATAGCTGCATATTCATCATATTTTGATACTATATTTGCACCGCCCAAGAGAGCACTTAATTTGCCCTTCACTCCAAGTAATATTGCTTATAGGCCACAAACTGAGTATGATACTTGCAACCTATTAGCCTGGTGCCTAAGGGATGTGAGAAGTTGTATCCTTGATCATTCATATCTATACCTGAATTTCCCTTGCCACTTATACAATAACCTTTCACAAAGTGCCTTTAAGCCACTGGTTGTGCTATCTGGAAGGGAAGGTCTACTTGTCATGTCCTGAAGTGCCTGGAATCCATTTGGTGTCATCCAAGATACAGTATATTTACCTAAATAACTCGTTGATGAGCTCTTACCTGGGCTGCATCTGATTACAAAGTAGATCATTCATTTTAGATCTAAATTTGCCTCTTTTGCCCACAGGCCTGGTATTATCTGACTGCAAGTTACTGAAATCAGAAAGGCCAAGCCAAGAGTCTGAGGTTAAATAACCTATAATTAAAAAGTTTTTTCCTCTGCTATTTTTGTTGTGTTCCTCATCTGGGATATCTGTAAAGACACACGTCAAAAATTAGGTTATAGCAAGTTGAGAGCTATGGGTAGGACACAAAATTGTGCTGATAAATAATTCTATTCTAGATGGTTTAGACTAATGGGATACAGTTTTGTGTTTAGGTTACTGATCTCAATAAAGGCTGGTTACTAGCCTCTGAAATTCATTACAACTTGCTGACTGTTCAATGATGTCCTCTGTATGATGACTTGGTAGCCTTGTCCACCTCTCATGTACCCATAACAGCTGTTATGAATTGGCAGTTCTATTGGCAGCCTGAGAGAGGCCAAGGCCTGAATGGTGATGGAGAGCAAACTAAGCTCTCACTCCTAGAGTGCTCCCTGAACGTCAGGACTGAGGCAACTTGTGGAAGCTTGAACCAGCTGTGTGGGTAGAAGACTTCAGTTTCCAGGGATGTCAGTCTAGCACCTTTCACAAGCTAGAAAATTCTACTGCACAGTGTTGTTTAAAATGATCGTACAGTCTATTTTTTTAAAAAAACCCATCATCTACTTTTCCCCTGCAAGTTTTCAACATGCATTTGAATGGGTAATACAGGTAGAATCCTTGTGCATGCAAGTATCAATTTAAATCAGCCTCGGAGAGTGGACTGAAGGTTTTAAAAAAGTTGAGATTTTGGCACACCAAAGTAGAATATTCCATTTCTCACTGTGGATATCTTGCCTCCAGCTCAGTGGCATTTAACCCAGTGCCCCAGACAATCTCAACTCCCTTAGCATCACATAAGGTGAAACCCAACAAGCTGTAGCAATCTGTCCCCCACAGAAATTCATGTCTGTTACTGGCTTTGAGCTAACACACCTGGGTCCTTTAGATTAGGCAGTAGCACGTGTAAAAGTGCACCAGGTGAGCAGCCAGCAACAGAGACTGAAGCCAAGACTTATAGACCTAGATCCAAAAGCCTCTGTCACCTGAACTGTAAGATCTAGCTGTTACAGGTTTATAAATCTATTACAGCCTGGAGCTATGTGGTCCAGTCACTAGAGGGGAACAAACAGCCACTCTGTGTAAGTGTGGGTTACATACATCAAAATCACAATAATCACCTGCCCAAGCTCCCTTCTAAAGCACATGCTCATATTAGTCCTTCCCCAACCTCTCCCTGTTCTTGGGGAACTTGCTGGAATGGCTTATCGGAGACTATCCCTCTTCAAAACACTTCTTGTGTTTTCCAGATTGTCCACAGGAGACTGTCAACTACCACAGTAATAGTCACTCCAGAGTCAGACATAGGTCTTTAGAATAAGGCCATTGAACTTACAGTGTGAAAGGGAATCTAGCCAATTACCCTCACCAAATCCTCCTCTCCTATTCCATTCCACCAAAACACAACCCCGCTATCTTGAGTGACATACCCGACCTTAAAGAAAGCTGCCAACACCACCCTACTGAATGGCTGGTCCTGAATAAGGGGAAATTCAAGCCCCAACTTGCCATCTGTTGCTCTAGGAGACAGCAGAACTAATTCCTCTGTTCTAATAGGAATGTTGATGTACAGGATTGTTTGCAAGGAAGAGAAAAATCTACCACTTTAGGACTGATTCACATCCTTCCCCTTTGCTATATATATTATTCCTCTTTCTTCTAGTTACCAGGAACAGACCCCAGAAGCTTCTTTAACAGTACAAGGTGATGACAAGCCAACCCCATAACCACAGACCTTCAACTGGCTGCTAGATCATCCTGAAACTGGATGCAACACACAAGGCTCCAGTGTAGCTGAAACCGGAACACTGTGCCAGAAACACTCTAGAGGTCTCAGAACCTACTGATGGCAACCAAGCTGTCCAAATGCCAGAGGCAGCTAATTCACAAGATTCTATGAAAGTGAATTCTACCTCTTATTTTTCTTTCCACACCATCTTAACCAAGCAAATAACAACAACTGTTGTAAATAACAGTCCACAACTGCTTAATTAGCACTTCAAAAGAAGCACCAGAATGTGCAAGCATGACTGAGGGGGAAATTGAAACTGTAATGGAAACTATTACCCATAAGCAAGGTATGACTTCACTCCATAGCTAGGATTTTTCAGCTCACCCGTGCTTTATAATGTTGGAATCTACCTGCTTTTTATTTTACTTCTCTCCAGGAAACCAGAGAGAATCACCAGGGGCCAAGACACTTGCAGCTATCTTATCTGATAATGGAGCAATTACATTTCTTTCTCTGGTAGCAACCTTCAAACAATAAGGTAGGGAGCCAAGGGTGAAGATGCCATCTTAAAGAATCCAGCATGCAACCCCTCAAGGAAATGTCCATTCAACAAAATGTAAATTTCATCAGGTCGAATCTGCTCATATATTATTTCAGATTAAAAATAAAACTAGAAAGAGTAAAGCACACCCGGCATTGTAGATAACTAAGTGCATTTGCATGTATAAATCTGTCCTTTTAGGTTGTTCAAGGATTGAAAATGTGTGAGAAGAGTTCCTTTCTGCACGCTTAGTCAGCATAATAAACCCTGCATTGGGAGAAGCTCATCTCAAGTATCTAAGAGCCACAGGAGTGAAGTCCCCAACCAGGCCACCATTTTGTAATTTACTCAACAAGTTTTGTTACTAGGATTAGAACTGGGGACTTTCAGATCCAAAAAGCACCCATCTTTATCACTTGAGCTAACAAGTAAACCCTGCTGCTGTAAGAACAGGCCGTAATTGTTACTAGGCTCAGCCATTAGAGGGAAACATAATAATACTATTTAGCCAGTAATTACATGAGCTAGAAATGTGGGAGGAGGGAACAGCTTCTCCTGGCAGCCAGTGTAGTGATGTCTGCTTGCTGTAATATTAGTCAGCCACTAAATATTTGTGTATCCTATGAAGTTCAAGACAAGGCAAGGTCCCCAGTAAAGAGAGGAGATAAAATTGAAATTGAAGCTATGTGGAAGTCTGTTTGTATCTGTAGTAGTAGCTTTTTGGATTCCACACATTGTGACAGAAGATGCTTACACTTTATAAGCTCAGGGCTTACTGTGTCTATGGGCCACATTCTTCTCTCGGCTACATCAGGGTCAGAACAGAATTTGGCCTCATTTCTTTAGTGAAATTAGAAGTTTAAAGAGCTGTCCTTTGAAGGAGGAAAAAATTAAGAAGGAGGCTGTAAGGTCACATACTCACCACTTGTAGCACTCCTTGTGTCAGGCGCCGATGTTGCAAAGGGGTCTTCATCCCAAGCACCTCTGCTTCTCGCCAAGTCTTGTATGGCACAGCTCTTCAGACAACTCACAAAATTCAGTCCCTTCCCAGGGTAACAAAAGCTCCAAATGGAAGTCCAAATCAGGTGCCCCAATTTGTAGTCCTTATACCCCTCTTGGGTTTCAACAAACCCTCTGCTTCTTGGCCGCTTATCCTGGTCCCTGCAGAGCTTTTCTTATCTTGCTTCCTTCCCACCAGGATTCTCCTACTGCCTCCCTTCACCAGGGACTCTGGCAGCTTCCCTTAAGGATCTCCCTGATTGTAGTACAGCTCAGGGCTCCCCCACTGGAGCCTACTTTTCACCCTGTGGGTTTTCCTTCCTGCAGCAGAGTCCTACCTTCTCTACAGTCTCTTCCCAACTGAGATCAGCTCTGTTTAAACAGTCCTCTGCAGCTGGGGTCAGTCACTCTACCTCCATCACACCCAGCTGGGACCACTATGTGGCTAGATCATGAACAAAGCTGAGGGTAACTGCTAGGTCATGGGCCAGGCTGAGACCAGCTTCCGTCAAAGGGTCAGCCATCCTGTAAAAGAGGAGAAATCACAAAATATTAAGTCAAAGTGCCTTCACTGGCTAAATATTTATGGGTAACATGCAAAGACTGAAAAGAAATTATTCTTTTCTATTGATTGTATAAGTATCCGCTCACATTTTTCTTCAGAAACCTTGAAAGCAAGGTGGTTGGTTTGTTCAAACCACATGGTCTGTTTCAACACTGAGCTTTTTGTTAAATCCTCTCATCATTTAATGGCGTTACACTGACGATGTCTGCATGACACAGCAGTAGACACACCAGTGATCACGCTACACTTGTACTCCCATCACTGCTAGCAACAATGCTAGTCAAACAGTGGAAGAATGAGAAAATCTCCAGTTAGACAAGGCCAACTGTGTTTCATCTGGAAACTTCTGATCAATATAATATTCTAGGTGCAACTAAGAATACTAAAACTAATAGCAGTGTAACACTATTTGTCTTTGGCAACGTCCTCTCTTCCCTTCCCTCCTATTTTTTGATGCATTCACGTGTTTTTAATAAGATAGTAAATGGTTTGGGGTTTGGGGTTTTTTTAAAAGGGCACTCCCACCCAAAGGATCGTGTCTTCCTATGTGTTTCTACAGGCCAAACACAAATGAGGCTTCAGATTCTCACTATTAGGCTCTATCTCAATATAAATAAAATATTTATTATCCCTTTGTCTTGTATACATGAATCCCCCTTTCATGCATATGTATAAAAATTATAATCAGGAATAAAATAAAGAATAAAAATAGTACAACCAGCCAGATACATGCAGCGTGCAAATTCTTTATCTTGTTCCCCATTCCTCCTATAGTATAGTATAGTATAGTATAGTAAGTTAAGCAGACACGTAAGTGATTATGGGATCTTTGGGGCGATTCATTTTTATTTGACTGGAAAGCGCCTAGTACTATACATAATTAACAATTTATTCTGAACATCCTTGAGTCACTCGCAGTACTTGTCCAAACGAAGAACAGGTGGGAGTGAAACCCTGAGGGCATGGGAACTGGGAGTTACTGCAGGAAAGTAAATGCAGAGGGAAGAACAGAGGCAACCCACAAATACCAGGGGAGAGGGAGAGAAAGAGAAAAATGAGATGGCAAAGGGAATGAAACAAAGAACAGAGTCTGCTTTGCTCCTAAGAGAAGAGATTTACCTGCCAAATGATGTTGCTTGTGATGTAATAAACAGCAACAAAGTTTAGTTTAGTTATTGATATGGAATTTAATTAATAAAGAACAAAGGATCGGACCATAATTATTGACATTCAACATGGTTTTAAGGAGAATATGTCTTGTCAAACAAACCTGATTTCATTCTTTGTGGGGATTACAAGTTGATAAAGGAAACCACACAGATGTAACATACTTAGATTTTTGCAAGGTGTTTGACTTAGTACCATATGACATTCTGAATAAAAAAAAATCATTGTCTAATATCAATAAAGTCCACGTTAAATGGTTTTAGAACTGGCTAAGTGACAGATCTCAAAAAAGAAATCTTCAATGGGAAATCATAATCCAAGATGGGTGTTCAAGTGCGGATCTGCACGGACTGGTACTAGCCCCAAAGTAAATATAAGATCACCGATGATCAAATTTGCAGATGACAGAAAGATTGACAAACTGGTAAATAATGCTGAGAACAGCGCGGTCATACAGAACTATCTGGATTCTTTGGTAAACTGGACTCATTCAAACCAAACCCATCTTAATTAGGCTTGCTTCGATTTTTTAATCAGTGAATGTTAGGGAACGTCAATTTCACCATACACACACACACCAGCAAAAGGTATTTCCCTTGATGAACGATCGAAATTTACACCTATGCAAAGAAAGAAAGTGCCACTTGAGAACTGATTCGAGTTTAATTTAAGGATTTTTTACCTGGTAGATTTTGACATGTGATGTTAACAATGTATGTTCTAACAGGTATAAAACTTTAGTTTTTTATATCTCAGCACCTACTGCCATTAAATCATTGACTGAGTCCCCCATTGTCTGACCCTCCATAATTTCCCACAATGCTGACAATTTAAATGGACAAAACATAAAAAAATGCTTAAAAAACAAATAATATTATTTGTTGAAATTATTAAAAAAAAATAGAATTCTGCCAATCCTAGTCTTAATACAGCCAAATGCAAAGTTATCCATCTAGGAACAAGGATTTGGGGACTGCACCCTGAAAACAGGGACACTGAAGGGGAGTTAAGGGTCACAGTGGACAAATAATTGAACATGAGTTCCCATTGGGATGCTGTGGCAAGAAAGGGCCATTGTGATCCTTGGATGTATATGCAGGAGTGTACTGAGTAGGAATAGGGAAATGATCTTACCTCTGTATTTGGCACTGGTGAGACCAATACTGGAATACTGTGTAATGTACCACTCTGATGCCCCCATTTAAAAAGGATGTTGAAACACTGGAGAGGGGGCAGGAAAAAAAAAGTCACCAAAGAGCTAGAGACCATGCCTTATAGTGAGATCTGGTTAGCTTATCAAAAGATCAAGAGATAATTTGATTACAATGTATAAGTACTTCAAGGGGAGAAAATATGGGGTTCTAAACGCACTTTAATCCATTAGAAAAAGACATAATAAGCAATGGCTGGAAGCTGAAGTCAGAAAATTCTTAGGCACAAATTTTCAGTAGTGAGAGTGGTTAACCATTGGAACAAAAATACCAAGGGAAGTGGTTGCTTCGCCTTTTCTGGGTGTTTTCAGAGTGAGACTGGTTGTCTTTCTAGAAGATATGCTTTAGCCAAACAAGTTATTGTGCTCAATCCAGGGATAACTGGGTGAAATTTGGTGGCCTGTGGTTTACAGGAAGTCAAACTAGATGATCTAATCTTCTGGCCTTAAACTCTATGAATGAATCTACATCACTGACTTTGCTCTGCCAATGATAGCAGCCATGATTACTCATTTGTTTGCTTAATGCTTTCTCCCACGCCATCTCCCTTTGCATTGGGAAAACTATAAATCAATCCCATCCAGCACTAGTTAGGCTGGTGGTGTGCAGGACCTCTGCTTTTCTGCTCAACTCTCTTCACTTTATGGTTACTGCCTTCAACCTGTGGAACTCCTTGCCAGAGGATGTTGTGAAGGTCAAGACTATAACAGGATTTTAAAAAGAACTAGATAAGCTCATGGAGGATAGGTCCCTCAATGGCTATTAGCCAGGATGGGCAGGGATGGTGTCCCTAGCCTCTATTTGCCAGAAGCTGGGAATGGGTGTCAGGGGATGGCTCATTTATGTTCGTGTATGTACTTCATCCTCCCACCCAACCCTGTTTGTCCATTTCCTCCCCATGTTACATCTCGTCTGATACCCAGATTGTAAACTATAAGGAACAAGGAGTGTGATCTTTGCTATTTGAAAATAAGGGATGGTCCAGTGGTAAGGGCACTAGTCAGGGACTCAGGTTAAAATTTCCTGCTCTGCCATTATTTCCTTTATGACCCTTGACAAGTCACTTGTGCCTCATCTAGAAAATTAAATCAGCTTAATGACCCTTGAGCAGCAGAGATAAACCGAACTACCCCTCATAGTAGACAGTGCTAGGCCAATGGAAGAATTCTTCCATCAACCTAATTGCCTCTAGGGGAGCTGGATTACCTACCCCGATGGGTGAACCCCTCCTGTCAGCATACATGATGCCTACACTGAAGAACTATAGTGGTGCATCTATGCCTCTCTAGCAATTCAGGCTAGACAAACCCTAAGTCTCTCCAAGTCTCAGTTTTCCAGCTGTAAAATGGTGGTAATAGAACTTCCCTTCCTCCCTGAGGTGTTGTGAGGATAAATACTAAAAAGATATTGAGGTATTCAGATATTATGGCAATGGAGGCCATGTAAAGACCTAAGAGACAAACTTTGCTTAACACAATGGCCTCTGACAGGCACTACTATAATGCAAATAAATAACACCATTGCTACGTTATTTGCTGTTGCAAATTAGAAATACAGTAGAACCTCGTTTATCCAAGCATCTATTATTCAGCTCTGCATATTCACTGAGCCCCACTGCCCGGAGCTGATTCCCACATCCCACCATCCGGGACTGATGGTCTGAGATAGAAAGTGGGTAGAAAGCTCATTTGCCCATTCTCCTGATTATCCAAATTTTTGATTATCCAATTTGGCCCCCGTCCTAATTAAATCAGATAAACGAGGATTCCACTATACTTTAATTAATATTTCTATGGAATTTTGTAAGATAGCAATATGGTAATGATTGCACGGCCACAGAATTTCTGGTTAGTTAGCACACGCTGTTTAGTTTTTCCCCTTGTACTCGCCTTGTTAACTCCACTTATTTTCTTCTCCTGCACACTGTCACAAGCTCTCTGACCCTTTATTCATTCTGACAAAAAGTACTGCAAAATAACTTCTTTTGCCCTGTATTACTTATGCACCAAAGCTGTTAATTTGTTAAACAATATTTAATCTAGTCAGTGCACGCGTTTACTATGGAGCTAAATCGGCGCTGCTCGATGTAGCAGGTCTGGTGAAGATGTCCTAAATCAATGGAAGAGCACTCTCCCATCGATTTCCGTACTCCACTACCCTGAGAAGCATAAGGTAAGTCAGCGGGAGAGCAGCTCCCGTCAACACAGATGGTGTAGACACTATAGTAAGTGGATCTAGATACTTCGAATTCAGTTACATTATTCACATAATTGAAGTAGCGTAGCTTAGATTGATTTACCACGGTAGTATAGACTAGCCCACAGTCTGCACTGGCTTCCAATAGATCCCTGGGTGAAGCTGAAAGTTTTGACCTATAAAGTGACAAAGAGTCCTGTGGCACCTTAAAGACTAACTAAAGTTTTAGAGCATAAGCTTTCGTGGGCTAATACCCGCTTCGTCGAAGTGGATATTAGCCCACAAAAGCTTATGCTCTAAAACTTTAGTTAGTCTTTAAGGTGCCACAGGACTCTTTGTCACTTCTGCAATTCCAGACTAACACAGCTACCTCTCTGATTCTTGACTTATAAAGTTTACAATGAATGGTTCAGCCCTGGGTACCTTAGAAACTCTCTCCTCAACTGGTGCTTGGCAATTGCAATTAGCTATTGAACTAATATCCACAGGTTTAAAGAGGAGAAAGGGCATTTTTAGTAAAGAGCCCTCAAATCTGGAATTCCCTTTCTTCCCCCTTGGTCTGACACAGACTGGGTTTGTTGACCTCTGAGCACATTGCAGGGCCAATCTATTGTACAATACTTTCCTGGAGGAAGTGCCTTCAATGGACTATGTGAGGGACAAAGAGGGGGAGTTTTATTTGTTTACTTTTTTCTCAGTAAGTCTTTTGTGTAACTTTAGCAGGTGTTTATAAAACATTCACAAGGGTCTAGAGACACTTTTTAATACAATCTAAATAAAATGAATGAGGAGGCAGAGCCATATTTTTTGTAGAATTAAAAGTCTCAGTCACAGTGGATGCCCTGGATTTAATTCATTTTTCTCGAACATTTTGCAAAATGTCCATGGCTTTTAATTTGACACACGACTCGATGTTATTGAACCTTGAAACTCCTTGTTGTTTGGGTTAAAATAATTCAGACCCGTATGGTTTATTTCCTTTTTCTGATATTTTGCACAATCACTGGAAAAACCTCAGATGTGAAACTATTAGCACAACACTGTCAAGTAGTTCCATGAACTCATGTAGATCTTCACGTGGAGGATCATTCAGAAACGTGTTCATCCTCATTCCCTTATGCCCTGCTTTCTCCACCTTGGAGCATTCATGAGGCCTGACCCTGCAAACGCTTACCACACATGGAGTAACTTTATTTACACAAGTACCCATTGGGACCATATGAATAAAGTTATTCACATACCCCAATGTATCAGGCCATGAGTTTGTAAAGCATCAGGCTGCATGCAGGTATCAAACAACTGGTACACTTGTATACAAATGGAATATTGTTCTTTAAATCTGCTAGAGTTCTCTCTCCAAGGTGTCCTGTGTGCGCAGGTCAAAAGTGCAGCTAGGGTGAAACTTTTCTGACCCTCACTTTTTTAAAATGAGAAGTGAGTCCTGGCAGGCAGCGGGTCTTAAATGAAAATAAGTTTTAATGGAATGCTACAATTAGTTTTTTGAACAAAGAGCTTCCATCTCACACGAGGCTACCCATAGTGGATATTTCAGTCAAACTCATTAGAACTCCTCAACTGCTCCCTCATGGTTTCCATTTGAAGGTCAGGAAGCAGTTGACTAACACACTTATGGCTTTGTTCCAAAACCTAGGCCATGTCTACACTTATTGGGGATCTACACTTCTATAATCGATGCAGCAGGGGTAGATTTACTCGGTCTACTGAAGACTGGCTAAATCGACTGCAGAGTGTTTTCTGGTTGTCTCCAGTACTCCAGCTCCCCGAGAGGAATAAGGTAAGTCGACGGGATGCAGCGTGATGTACACACTGCAGTAAGTCTACCTAAGCAATGTCGACTCCAGCTACATTATTCACGTAGCTGGAGTAGCGCAACGTAGGTCAACTTACCCCGGTAGTGTAAACAACTTAATTGCCAACTGGAAACAGATGAAAAATTTCAACAGGAATTTCCACTATGGTAGTCTAACCTCCCTACAAAACTACCAATAGCTTCAAAGCAAAGCACCTGATATGAACCTTTCTACCTCCAAAAGCTTTGGGAGTAATTCTGATCCAAATATCATGGCTTGGGCCTATGTTCATAAGAGACTACCCTGGAACACTGATCAAACACCAGCAATCTCAGATTTTGGAGGAAGTTCAGATTCAGATCCGTGTCATCAGTTTAGTAAGGTGCTTGAGTATGTGCATGTGACTCCAGTGGGAATACTCATGTGCTTAAAACTGCACACGTGCTTAAATGCATTGCTCAATGAGGGCTAACAGCTGGATCAGAAAGCAATGATTTGGTCTAATATAAACTGGAAAGCAGACTACTACTTGTTTTCATACAACGGGTACTAGATACTGCACATCAGCACAGGAAGCATTATAACTGATTGAAGGAAAACTAGTATTACACCAGACAACTAGAGAGTATGAAAGATAAACATCAGGATATTGTATGGGTGTGGCACAACCAATTTATTATAAGCAGACCACAGCTGGACCAGCTACTGCCTGCTGCTCAGCTCAGTTCAGTTGTACTCACATTCAACCATGGCTGCTTGAATGCACTACAGGGCTCCCACTGCTCCTAGCCCCAATCTAGCAATTGCAACAACAGTGTTTGGATCAAAAGACTGGTGTAGGTTAGAGCATATACCATTGATAGGCAGCAATGATGCACTGGGTCATAATGCAGATATTCTTCTAAGATAGAGAGTGGACACCTCCAGTTCTACTATAGGAAGCTTGGAGTACTGTACAAACATTAATATGTATATTAACGCAAGGGCACTGCTGGCTCGTCTACATTATTTACCATTGATTTAGGATTTTCTATGAGTTTTTGGACTGGATATTCCCATTGGTTGATGGCAGTGATGGTGAAAAGTATATGGCAGACAGTGCTCCGACATTTTACATGACAGCTGCTACTACCTATGGGGCTGCACCTGTTGGGGATTACAGGCTTGAAAAGTCCTTCTGTAGATTCATAGGCTACGTTTGCACTGCAATAAAACAAACTCGCAGCACTGAGGCTCAGAGCCCAGATCAACTGACTTGGGCTCACAGGCCTTAGACGGTGGGGCTAAAATAACAGTGTAATTGTTCAGACTTGAGCTCTGAAACTCCCCCGTTGTGGGATTTCAGAGCTATGGCTCCAGCCTGATCCTGACCAGTACAATTGCAATTTTTAGCCCTGCAACCCAAGCCCACTAGGGTGACCGGATGTCCCAATTTTATATGGACAGTCCCAATTTTGGGGTCTTTTTCTTATATAGGCTCCTATTACCCCCTAACTCCCACCTGTTCTGATTTTTCACATTTGCTGTCTGGTCACCCTAAGCATCACAAACCTGAGTCAAATGACCTGGGCCAGTCCCAGCTGTGCTGCAGATCTTCCACTGCAGCATAGATGTGGGGCAGAAGGAACAATTGTGATCATCCTGAGTCTGACCTACTGCTTAACACATGCCACAGAATTTCCCCAAAATAATTCTTGGAGCCTATCTTTTAGACAAAACATCCAATCTTGATTTCAAAACTGCCAGTGAGGGAGAATCCATCACAACCGATGGATTCAGCATTATTTGCGTTGTTCAAAAATGACACCTTATTTCCAGTCTGATGTTATCTAGTTTCAACTTTCAGCCATTGGATCATGTTACACTTTTCTCTACTAGAATGAAGAGCACATTATTAGATATGTGTTCCCCATGTAGGCACTTATGGACTGTAATGAACTCACCCTTTAACCTTCTCTTTGTTAAGCGACACAGATTGAGTTCCTTCAGTCTACCACTATAAGGCAAGCAAGTTTCCAATCCTCAAGCTCTTCTCTGAACCCACTCCAATTTTTCAACATCAGTTCTGGGGTCCACAGATCAAGAAGGAAAAGAGTATTTCAGCAGTGGTTTGCACCAGTGTCAAGTACAGAGGGAAAATAACCTCACTACTATCCTAAATTCTCCTGTTTATGCATCTAAGGATTGCATTAGCCCTTTTGGCTACAGTGTTGCACTGGGAGCTCATGTTCATCTGATTATCCATTACAACCCCCATATTATTTTTTAAAGTCACTGCTACTTGGATAGAGCCTTCCATCCTGGCCTCCATTCGTTGTTCCCAGATGTATACATTTACCTTTAGATATATTGATCGCGCCCAGTTTTCCAAGCGATCCAGATCGCTCCATATCGGTGATCTGTCCTCTTCATTATTTGTCGTTCCCCCAATATTGGTGCCATCTACAAACTTTATCAGTGATGACTTTATGCGTTCTTCCATTTCATTGAAAGAGATGTTAAATAGCGTAGGGCTAAGAACAGATCCATGTAGGTCCCCACCAGAAACACACCCACTCAGTTGAGACAAAGCCTCCATCTCACATCATGAACCTGTGCTTCATTAAGTATACGTTATTTGTGTAAAAATAGTAAGGCTCACAGAATTCATCAAAAAATCAGATATATTTCTGGCTCTGCAGTCAATCAGTCAGATTATGCAAAGTCCTCAGCTGCCTAATAGAAAAGTCACAGACAGGACTTCACAATTTGCATTGCATTAGTCTCACCTCAAGGAAAAAACAGGGCCTATGTAATGAACTGGAACAGCTCTCACATTAAGCAGTTAGCAAGTGGAAAATAAGCCAATAGAGGAGAAACTCATTAAATCAGAGTTACATATTCAATAGCTTGCTAGCTGAGTAGATTGACGTTATTGAAATGATGATGATTTTGATTGTGGAGACAGAGACAGCAAAACTTTAGCAACATGACTAAACTCTTGTGCTATCCTATAATATGAAACTAATGAGCTAGACATAGACCACCCCAGGATTTCAGCAAATGCCCTTCTCAACCCCTCTCGATGAGCAATTTAGGATTCTAATGCAACACTAATTCAAATTGTAAATAAACTTCTCTTTCCTCCACAAAAAGATTGTTACTTTCAATCCAGCAGGTAGTTTTTTAGGAGATTAGCAGGTGTATGACAGCTTTGAAACTGGTTGATTATTATTTATATCCATCTCAAGGATTGCTAAAAGCTGAACCCTGTATAGATGAACATAGCCTGGGCTTAGGTGCTAGCGTGGAATTTGAGAGTTCAGTTCCTTGCTCTTTCACAAACTTCTTGTGTGGCTTTGGACAAGTCACTGAGGCACAGATTTTTAAAGATAAGCCTTGCGACGTGGTGTAAGTCCCATTTTCAAAAGTGACATAGGCTCCTAGGAATCCAAGGGTATGTCTACACTAGCAACACTACAGCAGCACAGCTGCAGCCGCGCTGCTGTAGCACTGCAGTGTACTCACTCGCTACAGCAGTGGAAGGCGTCCTTCCATCGCTGTGGTAAATCCATCTCTCTGAGAGGCAGTAGCTAAATCAACCAAAGTCTGTCTGTCTGTCTGTCGCCCTAGCATTGTCTGTATCAGGGTTTAGGTCACCTTAATTACATTACACAGGGAATGAAATTTTTCACAGCCCTGAAGGGAGTAGTTAAGTCAACCTAACTGTGTAGCATAGTCCTCCACAGAGTCTCACTAAAGACGATACTTGGCCAATGTACACCAGCTAACCCATGGTTCTGACCCAACAGAACTTACTAGCTGAGGCTCCCGTCTGTGTGTGTATGTGTGTACGTGTGTGTGTGTGCATGTGTGGGTGGGGGAGGATTAATAGCTGATGATTTGAGAATTGATTTTTAATTGCTTCAGGGCCAGGAACTGCAGTCATGTGAGCAAATATTACTCACTAGGCTAGATCCTTGGCTACTATAAATTGGCATAGGCCCACTGAAGTCAAATGGAGGTTCTGATACCATGTGAATATGTGTTACAGAATCTGGTCTTAAACTGGTGGGGAAGTTATTCCATTTCTGAAGACCCTCCCAAGAGAGCCATGACTAGAGGACATGCCAAAGTGAGTTACAACAGAAATTAAAGGGAAAATTCCTGCCCAGGGAAAATCTTCTCCATCTGTTGTTTACCTTCCTACCTTTAATCCTGATTTTTGGTCTTCTGAGTATTTTGAGGCTATCTTTCTCTTTAAAAGCTCCCCAGCTTCTATCTTAGGCTCATTTTTAATATCCTCTGAGAGGAACCCAAGCTCAAAGAGCCCCCAGATGTTATTCCTCAGTCTCAAATGGAATTACAGTGGCAGGATCAACAGACTGCCACTGTGAGGAGCATGCAATGAAGGCAAGTAGCCGGTATAGGACTTAAGGTGCAGAATTTAGCATAGGCTCCATTTTTATGAAACCAGTGAGGCTGACAGAGGTTTTTGGGACAACTAGTCACTAAACTGAGGACTTAGTTGAACATCACTCATGTGCTCAGCATATAGAACAAGTCTGAGATATGTTTCTTAGTGTGCTACATCAAGCCATCTCAAGGAAAAGAGAATTTCAGAAGACTAAAAGGCAATAATTTATATTGGTACACTGAAATATACAACGTAATCACATCACATCATTCTCTCCAGGGACAGCATCTACAATGAAGCAGAATTTTACACTTGTCAACATAAATTTTATTTGAATCTACTGACAATAGGGTTTTCAAAAGTGGCATCTTTCAAGGAAGACAGAACTGAAGTAATAGCTGTGAAGTACAAGAAAGACAGATAGGCTTATTCAAAGGCTACGTCCTCACAGCATTATTTCCACAATGAGTACAGACTGCAAATTAGCTGTGCTCTGTGGGAGGGAGAGAGAAAAATTTCTTGAGGAGACAGGCCCCGAAAAAAATAGAATTTCAGATAACCTCAGAAACTCTCCGACTTTCATTTGTCAGAAGAAGAAACCAAAGAGACTATTGGAACTGTCTGACTAATCTGTTGCCCATTTTGTCACTGCTCACATCAGATAATTATTCATGAATGATTTCCCCTCCACTGTTTGACCTACTTGTGCTATTACGTGGTGAAGCCAAAACTTAATTTGTTCTGGGGCTTGCTGGGACTCAGCCCTAGCACCTCTTCTGTCTGTAGTGTGCAAGGCGTGACCTCATATGCACAGCACATGTGAGGTTACACTGTGCAGACATCTGTAACATGACCTCACGTGCACAAAGCGTGTGAGCACATGTTGTGAGAGGACACCATCATTATTGCTTGAGCCCTTGCATCTCTTTCTTTAAAAATTAAGCACTGGGTGAAGCCAAACCTCAATATGACTCTTCACACAATACCATAGGATCTTATGAGGAATTTCTTGTAGTGATACTTAGTACAAAAAGTCAGAGGGTTGCTAACAATACTGTTAGCATCTATGGTGGCAAACTGATTAGGACTTAGAATCATAGATTCATAGAATATTAGAGTTGGAAGAGAGCTCAGGAAGTCATGTAGTCCAATCTCCTGCTCAAAACAGGACCAACCCCAACTAAATCATCTCACCCAGGGCTTTGTCAAGCCGGGCCTTAAAAACCATTAAAAATGGAGATTCCACCACCTCCCTAGGTAACCCATTCCAGTGCTTCACCACCCTCCTATTAGGAATAGTGTTTCCTAATATCCAACCTAGACCTAACCCACTGCAACTTGAGACCATTGCTTCTTGTTCTGTCATCTGCCACCACTGAGAACAGCCTTCAATTACCTGAAGCAGGGATTTAAAGATGATACTCCATCATCTTTAAATCCCTGCTTCAGGTGCTTGAAGGCTGCTATCAAATCCCCCCTCACTCTTCTCTTCTGCAGACTAAATAAACCCAGTTCCCTCAGCCTCTCCTTGTAAGTAATGGGACCATCCTCCTAATCATTTTCATTGCTCTTTGCTGGACTCTCTCCAATTTGTCCAGATACCTTCTGTAGTGGGAGGACCAAAACTAGACAAAATACTCCAAGTGTGACCTCACCAGTGGTGAATAGAGGGGAATAATCACTTCCTTCGATCTGCTGGCAATGCTTCTGCTAACGCAGCCCAATATGCTGTTGGCCTTCTTGGCAACAAGGGCACATGACTGACTCATATCCAGCTTCTCGTCCACTGTAATCCCCAGGTCCTTTCCTGCAGAACTGCAGTTTAGTCAATTTATGCTGCTTCATAAAAGGAGTCTAACATTTCCCTTTTCAAATAAACAGGGAGCACCTTTTTAATGGTGCTCAAAGACCATGTGCAAAAGTGTTTACACAATCACAGTAGTGCAGGCAAGTTATTACTGGTATTATTATTAGTGCCTAGACACACTGTCTATTTAGTTCTATACAGATATACAGTAAAAGTCAATTAAACAGCTTATAACCTTGAGTGAGAACACATCAATAGGCATCAATATAGGAAAACTTAGGCAGGTATCCAAACATTAATACTTGCCCCACACTGTGCAAATGCAGCTGTGGTACCTATGAGCACAGAGAGATCACCTGGTTTAAAAGTTTGACTTAACAGTAGATGCAGCAAATCTATTAATCCTTGGTTTAGTTACAGAAAGTATGAAGTAATTTCATGTGCCAATAAGATTCACTACTTTGAAATCCAGAACATTTGTTGATTCATGAAGTCATTTTAGTCTAATCTCAGACATTCAGCTGACAAAGTTAATGGGTCAGAGTTCAAAAAAGTAAGTCTTGAAGACTATCAGTGAGGTTCTGTTCGTGGTTACACTGGTCAGTGGAATTACTCCAGATTTACAAAGGTAAATGAGATCAAAATTGAGCTCCATATGCAACTGAATACATTCATGTACAATCATTCATATGTGAGCAAATGTATTTCTTCACAGACTTTGGCTCTCCATTTTAAATAACGTGGCCCATATGTTTAAATATAGCCATATATAAAATAATCTCCTGGATAATCTTTTACATCATGAACTGTTACTGAATTTACTGATCATATATCTCTGGCGAAGGGCAGTTCTCTGAACTACTTTCAAGAGCGGATTCTTATTTGCACTATGGCCCACTCGCATTTACACGCACCAGAATGGTGTAAAATGGCCTTGCCATAAATGAGAATGAAGCCTTCTGCCTATAAAGACTGAAAACTTTTGCCCCTGCCCTCCTATATGGAAAGAATTAAATCGCTTCCAAATTACATTACGGCACTGAACAAATTTTGATGACTGTAGCTCACGTCCACAAAACAAGCAGTGACTGAGATTTACTGATTTACCATTGTGGGTAGGGTTCCCAGAAGTCCAGCTTTCGACTGGAATGCCCAGTCAAAAAGCGACCCTGGTGGCTGACCAGGCTGCTAAAAGTTCAACCAGTGGTGCAGAGGGGCTAAGGCAGGCTCCCTGCCTCCTGAGGCTCCACACGGCTCCCAGAAGTAGCCAGCATGTCCGGCTCCTAGGCGCAGGGGTGGCCCCGGCAGCTCCACGTACTGATGCACCAGCTGTGCAGTTCCCAGCCCATATTCTGCCTATATGGCCCTGAATATGTCACATGGGCCACAGCTGTGTGCTGACTGTTCTGCAAGCGGCCCACCTGCCATGGGTTTAGAACCCCTGAGATAGAAAATAAGGCCCTGATCCAGCAAAACACTTAAGCTGTGTCTTGATCTTAGTGAGACTAACTTATGTGCTTGCAGTTAAGATCAAGATTCAGTGTTTTGGAGGGTCGGGGGGCAGAGACTGTTTGGCATCTTGCAGGTTCCAGATTCAGATTGTTCATATATGAACATTCATAATAGAGCTAATCACAGTCCTGGAAATTTTGATGAAAAGGGGGGAAAATGCTTCACTAAATTATCACATCATTTTTCCAACTACCAAGCCAGGATAAATTATTCAAAAGAAATAATAGTAAGAAAAAACAGGAATTATTTTTAATGGTCATGCCTTTTGCGGTAGTTGTTGACCAGCTCTAATTCTGGATGCAGAAATAATGGCCCCCTTCTCCATCACATAGTCTTTCCTATTTGTATATTATTTAGTGCTCTAACCTTGAGTTTCTTACTCAGGCAAAACTCCCTTTGAAGTAGCAAGGTCCAAAGTAAAGAGCACAAACCTGGAAACTAGGAATTATGCCCAGCTCACCTGTTGAAATGCTGTATGCTCTTGGGCAAATCATTTAGGCCCAAATTTCAAAGCCAGGCACTTCAATTTTTGAATGTCCAAGTTGAGACAGATACTGAGGAATCTGCTTTCCAGAGAAGCAAGGCACTGTCCACTTGACTGTAATGAGAACCAAAGGTTCTCCCCATGTCTGAAATTCAGGCATTAGGGTAGGCGTGTCTCAAGCTGCCCTACCTAAAATTGAGGTACCCCAAATGAATGAAAATGTAGACCTTTACATCTATGCCTCAGTTTTCCCCATCTGTAAAATGCAGAGATGAAAAAAACCAATATCAGTACCAAGTACATTATAATGAATTATAATCACAGCATAGCATTAGTGTTGGCATTGGCTTCAGTGAAAGTTTTGCCTAAGGGACAAATTCAAGGCTGAAATAATCAAAGATTTTTGGTCAACTAATTCAGAGAGACACCATTCAAACGATGTTCCCTCAAGGATATCCACTGATAAACATATATCCTACAATGCACAGCTGATGTAGTACATGTGAAGATAGATGGACAATTATTGTGCCTTCTTATATATTCATTTAGAATCCAGATGTTTAAAAATAAATAGTATTGCAAACTCAAGAGCTGGTATTTACAGTAACAAACTCCAGAACAATTTGATTCAGTAAGTGCCACCCAGAGGAATCTTGACTAAAAAGAGGAAAAATGTTATAGCATTTTATCTTTGCTTAATTGTGTCTTTATTTTACACTACATGCTTTATTCTCTGCCCTTTTCACACAGCCAGCTGCCTTTTGGAGTCCTATTAAGAAGCAGACCGGCTTCAGGCTGTAACAGGCACCAGCTTCCAAAGCCCATTCTATTGATGCATCACATTGCTTGTATGTGCCTGCAGGCACATCACAAAAGTTCCTATATTCTGTTTCCTTTTCAAACTGCTGGGGGGAAGAAGAAAAAAAAATGTGTGTGAGAAGCATAAACTACTAAAACAATGTTTGCAGCTAAGTATCCTGCCTCACAATAGAGTTCAATAATTAATGACACAGTGGAATGTCTGGTTCACACTGAGTTCAGGTTCATCCTGTTATCAACTGAGCAGACAGAGGAAGTGACATCGTACACGCAGGCTCTTGTTTGAAGGCAAGGAAGTACAGCAAGAAGTTTCAGCACTAGTATTTGGGCAGGAAGTATCCTTTTTTTTTAAAGGCTGGGTTGTGTTTACGTCAGTCCTCTAAACTGCCGTTTTCACTCAGCCATGCATAACGAGCTCAGTCCTGCAAGTTGCAGAGTATCCGCCACAACAGACGTCAGCGGAGGGTACTCAGTATCTTGCAGGACTACCTTGTTATGAGGGATGAATATGCAGCTGTTTCCAAGGCAAATTTTTGTTTAAAAATGACTGAGGGGGGTCTTTTCACCTAATCCAGCTAACTCTTCCCTGTGCATGTAAGTGACCCACTGGATTCAACAGGCCTACTTGAGTATGCAAAGATTACTCACACAGATAATGTAGCATCAGGCGCGGGAACCTTACCTTACAGTCCCTGCAATCACAGAACAATGCTGTACATGGCCATCTCCAGGATATCAAAGAGCTAGGTCTGCCGGACCTTGGTTGACAGATTTTTCCTGCCCATACATGTACTGAAAAATTCTTGCTTGCTTGGCATATTTGCACCATATATATTACAATATTATTATGAAATGAACATTCTTAGGCATTGGGAAACAGCAGCAAATATAAAACACTCCTCAAAGCCCTAAAAAGGTTCCTCTTAATACCCCACAGATATTTATTCTGGTGTTTAATGATGTTTTTCCATCCACCCTTCAGAATCCCTGCCTACTATGGTCTGGGGTCTTTTTTTAGAAGTTCTCCTTATCTTAAGGCCAAACCCTGCCAACACTTACACCTGAGTAACTTTACTCACATGAATAGTCTCACTGAACTCAACACAGCAGCTCAGACAAGTATGGTTACTGCATGGACTGCTAACGTGACCAAAGCTACTCATAGGGGCATTTACAGAATCAGGCACTTATGTCACAAGGGCAGGGGCCTTGTCTTGTTATCTACTTTTTTAAAAAGATAGTGCTCGTAGGTGTGCCAGTTGGAATATTAATTATAATTCTAGCTGACACATCAAACAGGACTTACTAGTTTATTGATGCACCCTGCTGAGTCTGTCTGGCTTAGGGTTTTGTATTGCACCCATCAGAGTATCTAAGCACCCTTAAAATATCAACATATGAAAATTTATTTTAGTTACAAACCCAGGAATTTGTTTACAACTTTCCCACCCTGTTTTCCCTCATCTCAGCCTTTACTACAGTAATGTTACCATACCCTTAGAAATGAGCTGTGCTAGGATGTCTGTCGTTGAGCCTTTCAAATGGAGATGAATTGAATAGTTTTGGTCAGAACACCACAGACTTTGTGCACTAGCATCAATGGTTTCCAACAGCTTTGGACAAGCTGATTTCAGTTAAATACTTCATAAAGTCTGGTCCCTTGGTGATGTGGATGGGAAGAAGATGAACTCCAAAGATGTCAATTGGCTGAATAGTTTGAGAGAGCAATCCAGGCTATGTGTACACTACAGTGTATGTCGGTATAAATTATGTCGCTCAGGGATGTGAATAAGACATGCACACACTCCGAGTGTGTAAGTTACACCAACCTAAGTGCCAGTACGGGACAACGCTGTGTCAGCAGGAGAGCTTCTCCCGCCAACATGACTACCACCATTGGCAGGGACTAGAGTAATTAAGTCTATGGGAAAGCTCTCTCCTGTCATCTTAGAGCGCCTGCACTGGCGGTAGGGTCTGCACCGCTGTACACTCTGTTGTGTAGCCGTCGCCTAGTAATATGCCAGCTCATGGGTTCCCAGTCTAGTGGCCACAAAGAGATATCAGGGAGCCATGAACACTCCCCCTGTTTTATGGCTAAATAAAGGAGGAGAGATCACAAGCTTATAGGAGGGGAATCCTGAAAGATTTTTCTGTTGTTACAGGGGGGTCTTAATATGAGAAAAAAAAGTTGAGAACTATTAGCTAGGATGAAGTAGCATAACTCGACAGAGTGAAGGTGAAGCTGCAGCTCACCCATCACCTGTAACCTTAGGGCTCATGCAATCTGTATTCACAGGAATTGTAGTTGCTATCCAAACTGAAGGATATTTATGTTGTGTGAACTTGGATGTCCATCAAAAACACAATGGAAGAAGTTCTGCACTGATATACGCTGTCAATGCATCCGCATTGTGGCACTGGGGAGGCGGGGTGAACATCAGAGCAGAATCTGGCCCAGTGTTTGGTTAAGTCTCTGCCTGATATCTATAGGAGCTTCAGTAACCAGGGATGTAGAAAAATATACAGGGAGCTTATCAAACAGAGAGGTCTAAGGAAGCTCAATCTCAGAAAATTCCATAGTATGAATCAACGGGGGCATATTCCCGTGACTGTGAGAAACTGAAAATGTGAATGATTTCTGCACATCTTGTGGCTTGGCGATTCTGAAGAAGTTCTGAGATCTACTCCACTGGAGGGACTATCAAAATAGCCTTACTTTGAGTGCAGCAACAGGTGTTTCTGAGGAAGCCAAGAAGGAGCTCTTGGTGGAAGCAACAGCCACGTTTACGTGTTAGAATTTGCTCTTTCTTGCACTACTTAATATTTACCCAAGCTGTAACCTTTCTTCACCTCAGGTAACTGTGCAGTCAGCTAGTTGCACGTCACGTTATGGCACAGAGTGGTTACTGTGTTAAAATATTGCTTCCCCCCAGCCCCCGACAAACAGTACCAAGAGCTGGGATTTAAAATTCCTGTTGCATGAACATTAACAGGAAAAGTATGCTGTCTCCTATTATGGAGCTGTGTTATAAAACTGGAATGCTGTCCCCGCCTCGTCTGGCTCCCTGTCCTCAGGACTTTGCCAAAAATCATTCTGTATGCCAGAGTGAGAGTGTCACAATGGGAACAGCCTCCTGAGGCACAAAGACAAGAGGCGATGGATGTGTCAAGTTGGCAGAGGGTTTTTCTAATCTGCCAGTAACAAGCAAGTGACGTTCTTAGTCTTTCTGAATTCTGATACGTACTGTACGCGCAGCCTTACAACTTAGCAAATGGCAGCTGTCTGCTGCTGATTGTGAACTGCACCCATTGTCTTTTCTAGGCGAGAGAAAGGAACTCCAGCTGACTCCTTTGCACGCATCTACTGCTGGTTTCAGTTTTTAAAATGATGGGCTAAAAACAAAGCCGCCCAAAGTTCTCCTTCTGAGCCTACAGTGAGTTTGAGTCTCCTCTTGCTTCCACCACCTTGCCCCAGCATAACTCCACTGATAGTGTACCTGAAAGAAAATTCAGTCTCTGTACGTATCCAACATGATCCTGGGTGTGTAAAGTCTGTAGCATCAGTTTCAGGGCAGCAGTAGTGAAGGGAATTTCAGGTACTAAATTCTGTTCTCAGTTATGGCAGTGTAAAGCCAGTGCATTTGAATGGAGTTAACCTGGGGTTACACCCATGTAATTGCACTGGGGTTTGTTTAACAGCACCGGGATTGATTGTCTTTACCCTGGGAAAAAATGCATATTTTTAAAGTGTCCCTCTGTGCATCTCTGCATTGCCATTTTTTTTTATTTTGTCTAACAGTTTGTCAACAGTTTCCCTGTGTACAATGGGCTCTTTTTATACCTTCTCAGCCATTTCCAATTCAAAAAGTTTTTTTATCAAATTTACTTAGGAAATGCCTTCTGGGGTTACTTCTTCCTTTCCGGCCCATGATGTTCCATTTGACAAGAGCTATTTAAGGTGGGGTTTTTTATATAAAGAAGCTTGTTTAATTACATATAGAACATTTTAAGCCATAAGGCCAAGCCCTCCTCCACACAGCAATGATCTAAGCACATCCAGGAAACTTTTGGTGCCAAAAATCTCAAAGTCTGGAGGAAATATTTGCAGGGCAACATGGCTCAAACTTGTCAGAGTTCACCAGCATAGGCACTAAAGCTTAGGTTTAAGTGTGTGTGCTGCACAAGAAATCAACACAAACAGAGACAGCTGTATGGGTTGAGTCCCAGTACAGAACCTTACTTGAATGGTCTCAAATATGACTTCTCAGCCCAGGGCTTAAAAAATTCCAGTAAGATTTTGCAGGCTCGTATGTCAGACAGGAGCACAGGAACAGTTTACTGCAGTAAGGGTGAGGGGGAAAAGTGAAAATTGTCAGGAATTTGCACGGATGAAGCATGAAAAAGATCTTTGGATGGCAGTACTGGGCACAAATCAGGTCCTGCACAGATATCACCTGGACATGTGCCAATGGCAGATACCTGTATCCAATCAGTGAGTTAACAGATGCTTTTGAAAGCTTGTTGCCAGCCCAAATCCAATGCTATTTCCAACGTACTTCCCAAAAGAATAAGTCTTTGGCAAACAAATAGGACTGAGCTGCCTTTCTCTGCAGGCTAAAGCAAAGATCAGAACAGGATAGGCAGAGAACTAAAACAGAGGTAGAAAAGCTGATCTCACCACAAACACACACACACACACAAAAAACAGTTCTACAAAAAGAATTACAGAGTTCACAGAAGGGGCTGCGCTCCAGTGGAATTCATTAGAGCTAGTTCTGGCAGTTCTGAAAAAAATGAAACACATTTGGTTCATTTAATGCAAAATCAAGCATTTTGTTTCAATTTTGAGCCCTGGAGCGGCTTTAAAAAAATAAAATTGAGAGAAGTGTCTAAACAAAAAGTCATTTAAAGCAAAATGTTTATTTAAAAAAATATTAACCAAAAACATATCAAAGCTATCAAAAAATAAATGTTTCTCTTTTCCTCTCCCTTCCCCCAAAACAAGTTGGCAAAACTGACATGAATTTGCTAAACATGTTGAAGTTGCTGAATCTGCATTTGTTGCTGAAAAGAAGTTTCGGTTAAAAAATGTCACCTGGCTGTAGAATGAATACATTTCCCCTCTCTGGTTCTCTAAACCTCATAGTGGTGACTGTTAAAGTTTACCAGTTATATAACTTGTTCATGCCTTTGTGGCCTCTGTGACCTGTGTCATCAGAACATGCAAACAAACCAAATAAAACTACAACAATGAAAGAAACCTACATTAATTTCTGTAACAGCTACCCTGTTAAGAGACATCTGATGGGAGAGGGAGAGGCAGTAACAGGGCACTGTCAGCTACGTGTATTGGCTTGTACTGTTTTAAAGCTCAGTACTTCCAATACTGCAAAGAGATTAACCCCTTAAATCTAAGGTGATACTATATGTTGGTGTTACAAAGAATTCATAATGAAGAGGTAAAAGCAGGGATATAAGGGGTTAAAAACATGAGGGAGAGCCATATCAGGGTGCACTGCCTAACCTCCATGTAAGCAGGTCTCTTAACTCTGGATTCTGAGGCACATGTATCTTAGGGCTATAGAACTGGCCTCACCATTACTCCTGGGGGAATTCTGTGCCACTGCACTTGTGTAGAATTCACGTCTCCCACAGATTTCTTTGCTTCCCTGCAGAAAAACTGACATTTTGACTGGGAAGCAAAGAGAAGCTGCAAGAACAGTCACACATCACTCCCTAACTGCACAGGTACAGAATTTCAGGCACCCAGAGCAACTGGCGGAGAGGTAAATCACTGCATGGCTGGGGCACCCCAACCAGTGGCTCCTATCCTGAGCTGGGATCAGCTGCTATCCCACCTGAGCTAGAGGCAGGAGATGACAGGACTTCCTCTTTCCCTGAAGGAGAAGCTGGGGCTGTGTCAGATTCATGCCCAGAAACCTATCCCAGCTGCAGGAAGCTCAGCATCATCCCCTGCTTCCTGCCCTCATCACTCCGCAGCTGCGGGGGGAGGGGTCACTGTACAGGGAACTGCTCCTCCATCCACCCAACCCCCCATGCATCCAGACCTCCCACACCCAGACACCCCTGCCAAGCCTCATCCCATATACCCAGAACCGTCATGGCCCTCCATACTTGAACCCCACCCCATTGAACCTCAACCCCTGCATCTGGAGCCCCCTGCAGCCAGACCCCATGTCTCCAGACCCCAACTCCTGCACCCAGACCACCCCCACTGAAATATCTGCACTCAATCCCCC